>CM073768.1:54767255-55367255 GCA_037158775.1 Hetaerina titia | reverse complement strand
AAGTGAAAGAATTAATGAGTTTTTTAAATGAGATAAAATAAATCATGAGAAAGCCATCTAATGACAAAAGGAGACAATAACCACCGATGTAAATTGAGTGAGTGCATAACAGGGCATTGATATTAGTTATTCACAACATTTTGAATGAACGAATATTAACGTCTAAGAAGGTATTGGACAGAAAATAAAGGATGGAGAAAAAATCGAAAGATTACCACAGAGAGTCACTAATCTGGACAAGCCACACATGAATGGCAGTTCAATGCACTTCCAAATGATTGTGTACTGCATTCATTTCTTCAAATAGCACTCATGTAGAGGCTAAAGCATCACTTTATATTCACCAAGAATGAAACCTTGTTGCCAGTCTGGAAACAAGTGGACAAACCAATTGCAGACTGGGAAATTTAATATGTAGATCTATATTTATTTATATTTGATTAAATATGTCATGAGCAGCACATACACCTAAATTTCTAGGATCATGTTTGGTATTTAAATCGCTGCAAGCCACCACCTGGCTAAGCAGCAGAGTGTCAGGACCTCAGCCAATGAAGAAAATTAGCCAAAATTAGTTCGTTTCTAATTTGTATTTTCATTTTGAAAATGAATTTTTGATGGGAAAAATGCTCCCTCAAATTGGTTGAAAATGTTGGAGGTGAACACCTACAGCCTAGTTCAAAAGATTTTTTCAAATCCATCAGCTATAACATACAATTGTAGCCAGACATGATCAAACCTTAATTTAGCATAACTAAGCTTGGAGATCGAGGAAAACAGTCATACAAATATTTCTCTTCATGAAAACCATGGATGAGAACAACATTCCAGGACCTAAGAAAAATGGGAGACCATTGAAAAAATGATTCCTTACATTGGTTTCCTCTGCAGTCTATGTCCTGTGACTTGTAACTACCTCTCCTACCAATGTTATGCAGAGTTTGAATTATCCCCTCAATGCCAAATTCAAAATCAAATGATTATTGTTTTAGTAATAGTAATGTACGTGATTCACGTGAATCTAGTAGTTCATTTCTCAGATTTTCTAATAATTACTTTGTCATATCATGCTCCTAACACTCCAGGAATTGGGTATTATTTCACCTTATTTTGCCCATTTCAATTCCCTCTGTTCTATGACACAATGACATATGGTGCATCATCTTTTCATCAGAATCCTTCCACACTATTTACTAGAGTAAGCGATGCTTCTCACATATAGCACTGTAATTGTTTTGTGTACCTTTCTTTTCTCCTTATCGATTCTATGGTTAATGACTAATGGTTGACTTGTACTGGCAATGTTGGATGCCATAAAAATAAGTGGATCATCATGTTTTCCAATAATATATCAGCCTAATTTATTCTTTAAGCTTTATAACCATTCACATATAGAGACTCAAGAGACCTAATTTGAGACAATCAGAAAAGTAACGACTTAGAACAACCAAAGATCAAATTGGAAACCTCAATCCTTGCAATACTCATAACTAAACTGCTATTAGGGAGAACCTATGTTTTGGCTTTTGAAATTAGCATCCATTTGATATTTCTCTCTATATTAACATGATAACAGCGATTTCATTCGCTAATGTCACCTAACCAACCATAACCAATGCATACCTAATGTTCATAAGATTTTATAAAGGTAAATTTAAAAAGAATTGTATCATACAAAAGACACAGAACTCATCAGTATTGGGCAATTTACATAAATACAAAGAAAAAAATACATATTCATATAGCATGGTATCAGATAAAATTTTGTTTGTAGCTGATTTGCGAGCTATATGCCAAACCCCTCAATGATGGAAATAGTTCAGGATGAAAGGTTGATTGTCATTTTGTGTCACATACAATCATATGTTAGAGTACATTTAGGAGATTGATAAATGTTAATGGGAAGGATGAAGGTAGTGACTTTTGTGAGAGAGAGAGGAGTGTCCTCTTTCCCTAACATGGATCAATGAATCACCAAGTTTATAACAAGACCAAATTTACAATTTGATGATTTTCCCTGCACTAACTGACCCTTAGATTCTACAACACATAACATAATATTAAATATTTTGGATAAAAAGAATGCTTCAAGTATTTAACTTGAATAATGGAATTCTTATTGTACCTAAAGTCATATTTATATCATGATTTGTTAGTACACATTAGGCCAGATTACCTCGTTTGAAAAAGAAATTGAAATCACTACAACAAAGACATTTAGATAACAGCAGAAAATAATCAGTTGGGAATATTTTTTCAATCTTAAGGAAAATATTATCATAAAATTAAAAGCATGCCTATTATGATCAGTACCCATGTACTTTCCAAAACAAAGTAATGCCATTTGATCTGTGGCATTTATTTTTGCTTTCAACCAATAAAAAGAGGTTTTGATGGAACAAGTAATATAGGAGGCAAAAGGATATTTTCATTTAATTTAGGCTACACTGCGTTTTAAAGTTCTAATTTTTCTTCAACCATTAAACAAGTAAGATAGTTGAAACATTCCTGTGTGATGATGATCCATCATAAAATACCAGTAGGTTTAAGTGGATAGGTTTATTCAATGAGTTCTTCCACAGTCATTAATCTAATCTAATGACTTATTTGATAGATAAATGATAACCAATGAATGTACAATAATATTATTTCTCAACCTTATTTCTGCCAAAATTTGGGCTATGTTACAATTCAAATTGAATACAGACCAAAATTTTGGATGGTTTACTGATCTTTTTTCTCAAAGATTATACTTTAGACCATCTTGGTATGTGGATGACTTTGCTCCATAATTAATTTATTATTGAACACTTAAAATAAGCATCATTTTCAATAAAAATTACCTTAATAATTTTCTTGGAAACCCACAGGATACACAGGCCATGTTCCATTCAGTCATGGAGCTTATGGGAAGACCCACGACTCTCAAATACGCTCCCAGCTGGCAGAATTCACCTCCAACTACAGGCATCGCCAATCACAAGAATGGGCTCCAGCAGAGCTTGGAGGCCTCGATTCATATCCAAGACTAACCGCTGGGACAATCATTTACCCCACTCATGTAGGATTAATACCGAAGTACGGTGGACATGTACCTGGTGAAACCTTCCGATATGGCAGGACCTATGGTAATGCTACAAGAGATGCAAAGCGCTGGCTTAGAGGAGACTTCAGCTGAGGACATGAATGGGGCACATGGCCCTGGTGTGATGGAGGGCGCTGGCATTGTGATAACCCAAAGGCCTACCCTGGACACCTTTATGAAGCACCAATTCAGAAAACCAAACCGTTGACCTCTTTTTCCCCTTACATTTTTGAAAATTTGAGACCAACGCCTCGTGATCTAAATTTACCATCAATAAACGATCGTCTAACATATTTTCATGAGCATCCACTTATTTCAACCTACAATGCTTTCAATAGGTAAAACTTGAATTGAGAAATATGAAATGGTATACAATGGTATTTCAGACAAACAAAAACTTGTCAGTTTTAACTTGAAATATTATGAAAATAAGATTGATTAGTAACTATAGAAAAAATTAATCTAATCATTTCTATATTTATATTTGAAGATGTATAGGACATGTTGCTAGGTAAGTGTTGGAAATTTTCTTAATTTTATCTTTTATTCCTAGAAGTGAATTGAGCAAATAAATTTTAATTATGCACACTCACAATAGATTCACAAGTCATTACTTTAACATTATTTCTCCATTTTGTTCTATAAATTAAATCATGGAATGTTATAAATGTCCAACACTCAAATTTTCCCTAATTGAAATCAATCTCATGTGCCTATCATCAAATAAAAAAATGAAAGGATATGCTTGATATTCTGTAGTCAAGTTAATGCGCTAATATACATTAATTGACGTAATCACGTCTAATAGTATTGGATAGTAATATAAATTACTATAGATCTGCATAAGGAGTTTTGCAGAAACATATACTTCTCATTACCCTTACCAGAGATTTACTAAAGAGACCATTCCAGTTGCTGAGGTTTTCCTGTTCCACTCAGATGCTGTTTTCAATTCCCTCCAGGGATAAAAGTAAATGGAAGAACTGTACATACTACTGTTTTCAATTTAAATACTTTTAGTAACAATGTTGCAAATAAAAGACTAAGTAATCTGCATGTATTTTCATTCATTTCCTTTACTCCTAAGGACATAATCCTTTGTCAAGCAAAGGATTTTTTTTACTGTTTATATATTTCCATATATGTACAAGAATGTCAAATTCATATAAGCAATGTCAATGTACTAAAATATTTTGCTGGATGGAAGAAAGAAATAAGATAAGCTAGTCTGAACTTAGGAGTTAAATGAGATTTAATTCATAACATGGATTATATGTGTAACATGCTTAATCTTAATTATTAAGAGGTAAAAAGAAGATATCATAGTAACAAAAAATTGAAAAGTTGTTTTTCCTCATGACCAAATGGATTATGAGATTTACATGTTATTCTTACATATGTAAATGTTTTTATTAATTATGGGTACAGATTTTCAAATTCGTGTCCATTGAATTCATCCTCAAATACATTCTTGCTGATGTTTTCTTACACTGTTTCATGAGATGACTCTTTGACATGCATGTTATTTTTATAACAATTACCCACTGTTTGTTACCTTAACATTTAAAATATATTCTGAGTGTAGTCACATGTGATTTTAAACTTAAAATCAAATTTATTTGCTGACCTTAAAAGTATTCACTATTGACTATGGTGATGAAAGAAGACACATTCTACAAAATTACTGCTAATAGCAATGGAAAATTGTGCACAATTTCATAAACTTCCCATATATGCTTACCTTTAAGAGAATTTTCAAACTTACCAACCTTGACCAGAATATTATATGATCAGATTGTAGATTAGGTGTTTCATATTCCTCCACCCCTTAAAAAAAATAAGATTTTCCTATTGGGTTTCTATTTTTGCTAAATTTTCATTCTTTATCAACACCCTAGAGGTTTTACATAGGTCTCTGAAAGGCATTCTGAACATTGAGCGACTGTGCTTCCTTTTTTTTCATTCATTACAAAACTACTCTTCTTAAACTCATTGACAGCATACTATATGCAAAATCATGATTTGAAAAACATGTATCAAACATTAAAACAACCACACGTCTTCAGCTTCTTATATTCTATTGTATTTCTTGAATTTACTTTTACGCTACTTTGAAATTGTTTTCCATTCTATGGAATTATATTATTAAGAAATTAAAATAATTTAAGTAAATAGCCTAAACTTTTGAAACTCAGTTGGTACTTGCCATTGAAGATGACTCAAGGTAGGGGCAGTCCAGTAGTAATTATAGAACTTAATAAGAAACGTTTTGCAGAGACTACAACAATAAAAAATAAATCGTGTAGCTAACCAAAGCAATGCTAAATAAAAAAATATAAATTCTTAATTCTCAAAAATACACATTGAAAAACAAGGAAAAATTGAACCTCCAGAGTAGAAAAAAATTTGAGCTAGTACTAATGCATTGTATCTACTGGCTGTACCAATAAGAGGTATATGTACATACCAAAGAGTATATTTGACCAAGTCTCACCTTGTTTTTCCCCAAGAAGATATCTTCACTCATTCTTATGCTTCATTGCCATCTCAACAAAAATGTCAAAGTCACATCACAGAAGTTTACTCCAATTCTTTAGGCATGTTTCCACTCTTCCCTTGTCACCCACTTTGTGTAATTCCAACTGTAGAGCCCATGAGACCGGTTAAGGTATATGTAATTGGTAGCTTGCAAGAAACAGGAGCTAGAAAGTGAAATTAGTTATTACACCAAAGTACAGACAGAAATTTATTAAATTAATGTCACTCCCATACACTAAATTCCAATCGAGATGAAAGGCGACTAAAATGAGATCACGAATAACAGATTTTTTCTGTTTGGAAACCATAATCACCATAAATTTTGACCAATATTTTCGGAATAATCAAGCCCCTCAGAATGGCAATAATGGTATCAAGAGCAATAGGGATGAATTTAATTTAAAACTAGTATCCAAAATACTAATACATTAATAATAGTCATAAATCAGTATTCGAACTTTTTTGCTGAAATGAGGCAGGAAATTAGTGCCTAGTTTTCATATTCGTCCTGATTTATCTTAGCTACCCGAATCTGAAATTAATCGCCGCAGTTAATATTAACCAATACTGTCGACCCCGTATCACCATCGGTCTATGAAAGAATTCCCTTCCGTGGGAGATCAATCACAGAGGAATCAACATTGTTAAATTTTGACTTTCATTATTAACTTAAAACGCGAGAAGCAGCTGGCTGGGACTTGAAATCTTAGGCTATAAAACTTCCAACTTATGAATCTTTTTAAGCTTAAAATTCTTGCAATTACCCTTCTTTACCTTGGTTTTGATAATCAGAAGGCAGTCACAATTATTACCTCGAAAGAGAAGTCACGGAAAAAGCTCGTTAGAATTATTTACGCGCCGAAATATCGGCCCCGGTCATTGGAGCGCCAATTTGAAAAATTTTGAGTTGTGAAACGTTAAAAGTTGAGCGTAAAATCCATAACTGATTTCAAGAAAATAATGTAAAAACAAAAATACCTAGTAACTGAAACTTAAATTTTAATGTATATATTTTGCATTCCAGAAATACTATTTTCTATGGCCTATATTATGATAATATGTTATTATAACACAAGTGATAATTACTCTAGATATAACTAATATTTTACCGAATATTTGCAAAAAAAGAAGTGCAAGTAAAATTCTTTGCCAATTTACCTAAAACAATATTTTACGACGTGTTTCTCCGACAATTTTATTTGCATCAGGCTTAAGGAATAATCTCTCTGAATCCTGGTGGATAACTTTTATCATCCACGGTGATTCAGAGAGACTATTGATAGCATCAATGAAGACTCATTTTTATTTATTTTACACTGATGCCCTATAGATATTTAACAGTATTCTACATAACTATACAATTAAAAATCATGGTTAGCAACCCATAAATTTAGAACTTAAAAACATTCATCCTAATTCTTCCACTTTTCAATCTCTCATTATGAAACAATGCAGATTTTAATCAGTTATTTATTAGCTACTCGAATGAAAAACTATGTTTCCCTTTCACTCCTGTAGCTTTACCCAAGGTGTGTGATTTTTTTGAACCAGGATTTTCTTTGGAAACCATGAGGCATTAGGTGATGGACTAGCTCCAAAGCCTTGATCAATGGCTGAAGAGCTGAGCACTGGGTGAACTCTTGTCTCAACTGTCAGACCAACTTGGGATTGATTACTGTGATGGTTTAATATCCACAACACAGAAATCAACCCAAGGGTTGGTTTGACATGTGTAATTCACCTATTAGGGGAAGGGTTCACTAATACAAAATATTTGCTGATTACCTGCCTTAGCATGTTAGAATGTCTTACAAATAAAGGAACATATGAGATGTACTGTTTGGCTTCCTTTCTGAAGAGCAAGAACCTTTGTGCACATATCCTGTGGCCGATTTGGGTTCAGAAAATTTTATTTTGTCTTAATGGTTGTTAATTCGTAACTACATATTCACAAAAGTAATTCTGAAAATAAATTTATTATTTACATCATAAATACAGGATATATTGAACAGGGTACACTATTATGTACTATTTCCTTTTAAGGTGCCTGCCTCCAATTAATCCAATAATATAATATCCAATTTTGCAGCAGCAATAGTTATGTCTTGGCTGATTATATACTGGTGATCAAAACTGAGAAGAAAATGAACAATTTACCCCAGCTATCTTTATTAGCTGCTAGTACTGCACAAGTACAAACTAACCTACGAAAGAAGACTACTAGCTCAATTAATCATTCCTTAGCACCAAACATTGATTGTGATGCCTTGCTATTTTTTCAATGGCTCTAATTTGTTATGTTGAAATTCTGTGAGAAACAAATAAATGTACCACACAGATCCTCACACACAGGAGAATTCCTGGACAAATAAATGGCAGCTACATCATTACATGTGCAATGGGTCTTACTTCTTATTGGACTAAGTAGGAAACATCAATAGAGGATAGCTTGGGGGCAGAAAAAGGAAGGTCTCTTCATTAAGCAGAGCATGTCATAATGTCTTACCTTCAGACAAACAGCTATAACTTTTGAAATTTTATATTATAAAAATTTCATACACACTATCCTGAAGTTAATATTATGAAGATGAGAACATGCATGCATAAAAATATTTGAATTACATAACTTTACATGTTTTTATCTTTAAATCGGTTAACAAAAATGAAGTACTTGTAATGAGGCGACTAGTGGCAATAGTGGGTGGGGCTATGGTCTGTATCATGGCCCCCAGATTGCACCAGTTCGTGTATTTATTGGAGAGACTGCATATGCAATTAGAAGAAGAATCTTACATCCCTTTCAGCATAACATCATCTCAACGATAAGCACTTGAGCAAGTGTTTTGTATGCCTCCCTCTGATCCTGCCTCATTGGTCCACACTATCTCCTTTCAGTCATCCCCAAGCTGCAGTCAGGGACAATAAAATTCCCAACTCTTCCCTTAACTAACAGAATAACTCCAAACACACAACAATGTATGCACCTGGTTTTCGTGCAATGATCACCTGATGATGCTGTAAAATAATGAAACCTAGGTTATTTTAGATAATGATATGTGAAAACACTAAATTATGCTCTTTCTTCATAAAGAAACAGTTCCAAAGAGCTATGAGAGCCTGATACAATTAAAATTAATACTTCTCAATTCTGATTTTTTTCATGAATAACATTACAATGTATGGTAAATGTCAAAGAATACAAATTGATGGTAATGGGAGTGAAATGAAGCAGTTATGTTTCATTTTAAATAAAACACAGGGTGTAATATTGCAAAATTTTATTTTATTTTGTAATTTTTAGGCTTTAAACGATTGTTATTGGAATTAAACTCTTTTGAACCTTGGTTGTTTTGATTTCCTAATAAGGTGCATTCTGCACAGGTGTTTTTATAATAAACCTAAAAAACAATCCAGTTGTAATAAATAGAAAATGTGAATTATAAATGAAATGCAGTGCCTCTAAGAAGAATTTTTTTAAACGTCACCAAACACAATAAAACCTGGAACGCTGAGAAATATTTAATATTAGTTAGGACTAGGACAAAACTAATCACCCTTTAATCATTAAATGAGTATAATAGATTCTGACAAATTACAAATCAATATTTTAGTAATAGAAAGTTCCTTTCAGTAAATAAATATGTGGACATATTGTTTTAATGTTAATGATCATCACATAGCTCATTCCTTGGTTACCTGTGCGAGTCATATGTAAAATATTGTATTATCATTGTGTAGTATTTCTTTCTCTCTTCTTTCTTATGATGGCTGAGATGAGACCATTTGATACATCCAAAACAATGATTGATTGTGTATTAACATTTTTTAAAACCAATGAAAAGTCAAGAACAATGAAATAACACCATTGGTCTTAAAATAGATATTCTTCAGGGATAAGAAATTACATCACCATTATAAAATTTGAAATCAACTCTGATTTAATATTTATGTGTTTGGTTAAAAAGCAAAATGAAACACTAAGAATCACCTTGCTATTGAATTTGTAGACAAAACTGTATTAACTAGTACATACATTTTCTTAGAAGTACACTTCTTAGTCAAGTATTCGAAGTATTTCTTATTCTCATCTTATAAGAATTTTGGAAATATGCTTTATTGAAGAACTTGGAAATAATGGTATATCATAATAATATGAAAGGCATCACCAGTACAAATCTCCCTTTGAAAATACCTCACTGATGTCCTGGGATACAAATGAAAGGAAAGACTTAACATTATAGAATCAAAACACTATGAAATAATCGAGGTACATAATTTTATTTCAATTTCCAAGACCAATATTCATCTGTTGATATATACATGTTAATATTTTTATATAAAATAAAATTTTTGAACCTGTATTTGAGTTAACATGGTGATTATCAAATAATTTTACAAAGAGCTCCCTTTCCATTTCTTTAGAATCTTTGCTGCTTCATGAAGATTCTCATCTTTCTGCAAAGAAATATGAAAAATAATTGTAAACAGAAGTGCCCAAGAATTTACTTAAGAAATCTAACAAGTAGAAGATCACTTCATCCAAATATTTATGTTCAAAGGCCCAAAAATGCACAAAGGACTGGGCACAAAACTGATTGATATAGAACAGTATATCATTAACCTTTTGCAATATAAAACAAGTCTATAGATATATTTTAAGCTCCCATAACAAATTAAATTTGTTGCACATCAAATGCATAAAACATTATATCACTAAGTTATGCAATTACTATATTTTCATTTATTGGCAGCTTTAAGCAAAGTAAATTGGTTATTCTAATGTAAGAAATAGTTGAGGCCGAAACCTTGTTGAAAGCCATTTGTAAAGCACAAAGAAAGAATCAAAGACTTTGCATTTCCACTGGAAAGAAATTAACATGGTTAACCAGTTCTGCTCCACTGTAACATCACCTGGAAGTTCAGATGATGCTACTGCGTAGCAAAACTATTTGACAAAAATAAATTCTTTCCTGTGGAAATGTAAAGTCTTTCATTCTTTCTTCATGCTTGATTATTCTAAAGTTAATTCAGGGTCACAAAAAATTACCTTACAATGCATAGCACTCGAAATTATTATTATAAATGCATACATGTAGGCTAAAGGTTTTTAGAAATCATGTATTAAAGATACCATTTCCATTAACAAAAATTATGGAGTGCCACCATCCAAAATAGTTTTAACTATATATTTTCAAGTTGCAGAAGAGCATAAACATTATTTATAAAATTAACTTCCAAAAATTTAAATATACATACCAATTATCATAAGAAAAATTCTATCAATTTTCAACACATTGACTTTGCTTATTTATAAAACATCACTAACCTTAATGAAACAATAGCGCACAAAATCTTCTCCCAAGGGTTTATGATCTGCACAGTAAAATGCAGAAGGTGGAATTCCTTGAAGCTTCAGATTCCTTGACATCCATTTTGTGAAGCGATAATCCTTCCATTTATCCTTTTCTTGATTGAGAGGCACTTTAGATGCTAAAAATGAAAATTATGTCAAAATGAGCCATACTCAAAACTCTCATTAATATGCGATTCTCTCAAGGCCCCACGACCACTCACTATACAGTCATACTTAGAAAAATATTTTAGAATAATTGAGTGCAGCGGCCCTTAATATTATCTACTTTTCTTCCTGTAAGATTTGACCATTAAAGGCATCTTTACATACATGTATTACAGATATAGTATTTAGTGAGCTACAGTTAATTGCATATAACACAGGCATACACAGCTTTCCCCCAGCCTTCCTCTACAATGTGTCATTGAATGAAATATCATTGAACAAGAGATCAATTTGCATCTGCTCTTATGATAAAACGATTAATGTGTTTCTCGGAAATCACCACACAGTGACATGGATTTTGATGTATAAATTTCATGATCTCTAAGTGCTTCAGTAACAGTTTATTAACATTTACAGATTCATTATAATAAACAAAATACTTGTTAAAAAGCTTTTGCTGGTTAAAAATTGTTTTACTCAGTTGCTACACAAAGAAAATGTCTTTTGTTTATTCCCAAGCAGATTTTCATGGCATGAGTAATGAGATGTCACTGTGTTCCCAGAACATAAATGCTATTATTTAAGACATGGTGATGAGAAACTCAGAAGACTATGGCACAAACTGATCACTTGTGAAAATTTTAAAAGTATTTTCCATTTTAAATGTAAAGCTCGTGCAGTAATTTATGATGCTGGTTTACAAAATAATAATGAAAACTGAACTTATCACACCACTTCATGAGGACCAAGTCACATGGTAACAATTATATGTATTTATCTTGAAGAAGGACTTAACTGACATACTGTTCCTATCAATTTCTACTAGCCATTGGTACAACTTCCATATCAAGTAGCCAGAGAGAATTGAACTGAGAATTATCATTAATCCTCTCTAGCATTATTTTAGGTAAGTATCAATTACCAAAACTCCTTGGTAACAAAAATGCATCCACCAACTGAGCTGTCATTAATCTACTGCCACATCTATATTATGTAATGACAACGTCATTAATTAAAAGTGAAATCTTTTATGTAGTCCCATAAAAATGTTTAGCCTTGGTGATGCACCTATAATAATTATACCAGATAGATAAACATTCTGATTTTATTAACATAATACTCTGTAATAATTATCTTCAATATCCCATTGCCAAGCAAAATGCTCTGCATCCACCTTCCCTGCTTTCTTTGGATTTCTCCCAACAACCCTCTCTCCTACCCAACCATACCTAGAACTTCTTCATTCGATTTCTCTTCCATACATTATACCCTTTCCATTCTTCTACAAATCCACATGTCAAAATCCTGAAATATCATTCCCCTATTGTCTTTTGTCAGGGACCATGTTTTCGTACTGAATTAGGCAATACACACCCATTGGAGGTTTTTGAAATGTGGGTATGGAGAAGAATGGAAAGGGTAAAATGGATAAAAGGCCAAACAAATAAAGAAGTACCAGAGATGTTGGAGAAGGAGAGAGGGTCTTTGCAATTACCAAAAAAAAGCTGAAAATACAAGCATAGAAGGGGTAGAGATAGAATAGGATTGTTGGATGGAATGCAGGTAGGAAGGAAGTACGTGGAAATGAAGGCTTATTGTAATGTTAGATGACAGGCTGTTTCAATGAGAGAGAGAGAGAATTATAACATTGTTAGTTTCAAAGAGCAATCATCATAAACCTGCCTTAAATGGTTCACAACCTTGGTAATGCAATAACTAAAATCATTAATGTTTCAATTGTCTAATTATCTGTTAATTTTAGGTATTTTACAAGTTTATATACACAAAGAGATACAACAGAGTTGTAACAAATTGCTTTAGTGCATAGCTGCATAATTTGAGGAATTGTTTTGTTTCATTTTGTTGTTATACCAAAAAAATACATGTCGATAAGTCATTGCATGAATAGAGATGATTAGGACTAGTTGCTATAACAACTGATGTCAACAAAATTATTGCTAAGCAAAATATGCCTGTATCTGTATTCAGCTCTCCAAGCAGATTGTGATTCCTGATGCTATTCTGATCAGAATTCGACTTTTATCCATGCAAGAATTAGTGTGTTCCCAATGTGGTCAGTTTAGAGAACTTAGTTCCATTATTTATCCATTTTCACTGGTTATTTAACAAAAGAATTACATCTTTCCAAAATGTATGTGAACATACTTATAAAATTAAAGCTGACTGTACAGAGTAGTCTTCAGCATCTCTGTAGAAAGAATCAGAAGCTTGGGACTAGTTAGGATCACCTTACTAACATGTAACATCACATTTTTATCACATTTTTTCATGTGTTTATAATCTCTAATCAAGGCATGGAATGTTCTGGTATGAAAAACTAAATAAGTTATTCTTACCTAATGGGCTCCAATCAGCAATCATAAAATAACCACCTTGTGGTATGGTTGGTACCATTCCAACATCAGCTAAAAAGTTGGCCATTAGATCCCTCTTAGCTTCTAGTTCTGCAGGTAAAGATCTGAAGAAACAATCAGGGGAATCCAAACGCCCCAACTCTAGCTCAAAGCCACGAGCTACAGCTTCCTGTAAATAAAGCAAAGGAAAGCTGATGTAATTTAAAAAGAGTTATATTTAGATGCCATTGGCAATTATACTACTTATTATATAGTCACCATTAGTGGCTATTTCATCACTTATCTCGTATAATGGTAGTTTCTCGTTAAAATCTGATCCCAATTTAAAAAAAAACTCATTATAATTACAGAGGAACTTACAGTGTCTGTAAACATGACACTTGGTTATGTTGCTAAAGGCACCAGAATAACATACTTTTGAAGTTCACAGTTCTCTCATTATAAATAAAACAAAACTTTCAAATTTTGTAAAAAAAATGTAAGCTTGTAATCATGTATGCTTGCCAATATAGTGATAATTCGATGAATTTTTAGCACAAATTTTGTTAACTAATTATCCACAGACCCTCCTTAAGATGTTCCCTTAATAATAGATACCTAATACTATTAACTTTCATTTTTTGAAGAATGAGACAAAGAATAGAAATCAAATTCCACCTAAAGCAATAGACAAGGTTGTTCAATCAGATTGTGATAACATGGAGAAATGATTCAGAGGACTCACCATAGTGCAGTCAAAAGTTAAAAAGTTACACTAAGTGAAACAATGGAAACTTTTCTGGTGGATTTGATAGAGCCCTTTATGATATTATTTTCAGCAGTTCACAGCAATTACTGAAAAGCGATGAGGAGAGGGAACATTAAGAGGCATGGAAAAAGGGTGAAAGGGGAGGGCAGGGAACGCCTCTTATGAAATAGATAGTCCACCCATCAGGCGATGAAATGCCATTGAAGCATCATTCAACTTTAACCAATTTTGCAATGAAAATCCTAAGACAAATAAGTTCCTTATTACTGTAAAACAACAAGGTCTTTGCTGCAACCATTATGCTTACCTGAATGGGTGTTGGGCATGTGTACACACAGTTCTGATGAACTAATTGCAAGTTGGTCATGAGGGATGCAGGACCATATGCCCAGCCAAGCTTCCATCCAGTCACACTAAAGGTCTTCCCTGCAGAGCCAATAGTTATGGTACGCTCCCACATTCCAGGGAGTGTTGCTAGAAATCAACCAAATTGTTTGTGCAAAATTGTAGGATAAAATGTATTGAATTACTTAAGAAAGTCTCTTTGGAATATTGTTACCATAAAATATGTATACATATCCCTACATTAATAATTCAATTAAAAACTCTATGCTGTCCATTGAAAACCATTGAAAAAGCCACAAGCTAAAAGTATGTTTCTCATAATATTCATCATAACTCCATAGACAAACACTGATTAACTTGAATTTTGTTTTATGTTAATTCTATCAGCTTGTTAGAGAAGCATCACTTTCATTAGAAAAACAATTAACACATTTCCTGGCCCCTAAGATGCACTTTATTTACTCCAAAATGTGCTCTACAATCAGCTTGCATATTATAGGCCAAGGGTATATAGGTGTAACTTCAAAATATAAGAAAAGCCAAATTGCCCAAAAAAACATTATTAAGTATTTTTTCTCACATCTGGCAGAGATAATGGTTGCCTTAATTACAAATTTTGATTATATAGTATAACTGTTTTGAGCTAGTAGTAAGCAATATAGTTTAAATTATTATTAGGTAATCTACCGGTTAAGGTAGGTCTCTGGATGGACACAACCATCAAATAAACATTTTGTAACTCCCCACCTAGCAACCTAATCTACATCAGGTCCCTCTTCATCTCTGTGTACTTCTTTCCTCCCTTCATCCCGTCCAACATCCCTATCCTGTTCCTGCCCTTACCTTGCTTGCCCAACATTCTCCCTTCTATTACCTTCTTCAACATTCCACTACCACTCAATACGCCTTTCATCCATTTTTCCTGCCTCCATAGGATTTCTCTCAACAAACCCCTCTCCTCACCCACCATCTCCGGTACTTCCTCATTTGTTTTCCTTTCGGTCCATTTCACCTTCTCCATTCTTCTCCACACCCACATTTCAAAAGCCTCCAATCTACGTCTATCCTCCTGCTTCCCATCATCAACTCCCTCCTCCTTGAAAAAGCCTCCTTGCCTAGCGCAATTCTTCTCCTTATGTCCCTACTATTTTGACTGTATTGGTCCAAAACACTTCCGAGATATGTAAACTGTTCTACCTGCTCTATTTTTTCCCTGCCTATTTTAATATTTAGCTTAGCCTTTTTCTTTCTGGAAAATCGCATAACCTTTGTTTTATTAATATTGATTCTCATCCCATATTTATTGCACTGAATAGTTAGAATATATCCTTGAAAATACTTAAAGAGATTCCCAAATAAATTATATATGTATACAATGTAGTAGTTTATTAACATCGCACATGTGGTTCTGCTGCAAAACTTACAGGCATTGGGCTAAGGGGAATTAATTGTTTTCTGTTTGTTTTCCGTCCACAAAAAAAATTGCCCGTCTGCTAATACATATAGCATCTCTCCCAATAAACTTGGAGTCTAGAGCCATTCAGTTTTAAGTAGTATGAGAGTGCCGTAAATGCATAGAAAAAGCAAATTTTAATAATATAAAAATATTAACAAAAAAAGGGTTGCGTAAACAGCTAAAACTAGAATAGCTTCAAGGAATCTAAAGAGAGAAGTTGCCATTGTGTATGAGCTAATTGACAAACCCACTGAAAATAATGATGGAAATGAATCAGCGAAGTGATAATGAATTTCTATGATTCTATGATGACTTAACGTTGATATACTTGCTAAATTTTTAATGTAAAAACTCCATTGTCTTCATATTAAGTTAAAATTAAATTACTTTGATCCTTTTCCTTGTAAATATTTTTCATAAATTCTAACCTGAAAAATCACAGTACATCTTATGGGTTAGGAAATATGGCATATCTTAATTAATAAGATAAAGAAAATATCAACCCAATTTTCTAGTACCTAAATGAAGTGTAATGATGATAAAAAATTCACAGAGTATAAGAAAACATATATTTTATACCACCTACCTATTCGTACATGCTCATTTGGTGGATAAACAAGCCATTCATATACTTCATCTGATATGCAGAGGGCATCCCATCGGAGGCACAGATCTGCAATGAGGGTGAGCTCCTTTTTAGAGAATACCTTCCCAACAGGATTGTGAGGAGTATTGAGAATAATTGCCTTGGTTCGATCATTGAAGGCAGATGAGAGTTCATCAGGATCAAGCACCCAATCAGCAGATGATGTTGACTTTGCTCCACTTTCAGTCTTCTTTATGTTCAAAGAATATGCCAAAATCTCAGAGAAAGTTACACACTACCTTTCATTAATTCTAGAAGATATATAATTACATAAAAAGACTTCGGAGCCAATGCAGAGGAAAGTACATTGAAAATTTTTTACATATTCCCTTCAGCCATAACTTATTTCCTTGAATTTATTACAAGTATAATCCTAAGTAAGTAAATCATAAGTATTCAGGTTCCCACCTTCTAGATCTCTCTCCACTTATGTACACACTACATAACAGTGAACATAAATAACTACAAGAGAATTCACTAAATAAATTCTAGTTCTCACTTTACACTAGTCAATCATGTCGTGGTCCAGTCATTCTAAATTCAAAATGGAGTTACAATTGGCAAAAAAGCTTTTTAAGGGACAGTGCAATCATCTACTTTTATAAACAATCCAGCACACTAGATGTGATACATCCTTACCTTGGGTCTAAGGGGAACAAAGATGGGTTTCCCTCCAGCAGTTAAAACCATTGGCTCATAGCAGTCAAAATATGGCTCAATAATGACAACTTCATCACCCGGTCCAACGTGACCTTGGATAGTGGAGAAGAGAGCTTCATAAGCTCCAGAAGTCACCAGAATTTCTGTCTGTGAATCAATTGGACGTCTCACTAGCTGGGAATAGAGGCGAGATAGAGCTGCGACAAGACGAGGATGACCCTGCCAAAAAATTAATATTATTATTGGTATTATATAAACTTTCACAAACAATCATCTTCATCTCCCAAAAAAATGACAATTACAACAGTTCATAAATCAATAAATGAACTGATTATTGCTATATAAACATAAGGTGCCATACATATGCCAGTTACCTTCGTATACAGAGAATAAAAGGATACTTTGTTGGGATTTGGGGTATTGCTGGAATGTTATTTAGTCATTTCCATGGTTGAAATTATGGTTAAACAACAACTGCTCGCTAGAATGTTGATTGGAAGAGACCAGTAAATTTCCCACTATTCAAAGTCCAACCAAATAGTTTTAAAAGTCATTGTTACCCATTCAAATTGGATCATGCCCATCATCAGCTTAAATATTTATGGGATATATTACCACTCCCATACGGAGAAAATGATTAAAGATTGATGCAAAAATTTGATATGTATTCCAAATGGAACATAAGTAGGGCTAGATTTTTTATTTTGGCTTTAATTCCATTTCCTCCAACATCATCCTCTTTTAATCTCTATAAATGTTAATGTTATACTTCAATAGTACAAAATGTTGGTCTGAATCCCATCTTCTCCCACAGAACTGTGCAAATCTGTGCCTAACCATTATGTAGTTCAACTCATATCTCTTAATTTCTAAATATGTGAGTCATAAGTCCTTAGATAATCCAAGATATGATGGTTGTTTAAAAGTGTAAAAACACATCTAAGGATGCGCAAAGCTTATGAACAATATAAAATTATGATAGACCCCAACCACATACATGAATTAAAGAGTACCAAAATATAAATAATTGTAGCTATTCTTTTTGATAAGCCTCCTTTGGGTAGCAAACAATGGAATTTAAAAAATTAAGTTGTTCACTCAATTATTCTTTAGAAAATTCAAGAGATGCTGCCTATAGCAATGGAAAAGGTTTTTTTTTAGTAAGCCTTATCTCTCACTAGATTGCTGATCAAGTTTCATTTTCATAGTAAATTGAAGCAACAATTTTATTTAGTTAGAAAGATGGAAGAAAATGAGTTTCGTGTGGTGATTGAAGACTTATATTTATAAGTCTTCTTTACTAACTAAGATTTATATTTATATAAAAGGCTTAGCACCTAAAGAAATTGAAGCCAAGTTGAGTGAATCTCATGGCAAATCTACTTCTGTGTTTGTGATGCTTATGATTGGGTAACTGGGTTTAAATTTGGCCGCACATCTACAAATGATGAATATCACTCAAACATCCAGTGGAAGTGACTTCCTCACAAATGATTGATAAAATCCACAATATGGTATTGAGTGATCGACAAATCCAAGTTTGGAAAATAGTTGAGGCCACAGGCATATCACAAGGTAGACTGTTTTCAATTTTGCATGAAAAATTGGGCATGAAAAATATTGCAGCACGATTGGTGCCATGTATGATCTTGCTGGAGAATAATCAAATCGTGCGATCAATTAGGAGGCTGGATTGATGATTTTCCATTGCAACCCCGATGAGTTTCCGCATTGATACATAACTGGGGACAAAAAATCGATAAACTTCTACATACACTCTAGAGACAAGGGAACAGTTCAAAAAGTGGGTTTATAATGGTGATCTGGCTCCAAAAAAGACAAAGAGTGCCAAATTGGCTAACAAGGTGATTGATGGCCATGATTTTTTGGGATGCACATGGAATCATCTACATCGATTACTTGTAAAAAGGACAACAATAAATGGAGAGTAATACGTGTTGTCATTGCACTGGTTGAGGAATGAAATTAAGAAAAGTCCTCAATTGGCAAAAAAATGACTTGGTGGAGAAAAACTCACGACAAACAAGAGGTCATTGACAACAAAGATGCCTATGTAGAGGACCTTCTGAAATCCTACTTTTTTGACAGCTTAAAAAAAGTTGGAGAAATCTTGGGAAATGCATATTAAGCTTAAAGGGAATTACAATAAAATAAAAAACAATGGAAACAAAATAACTGGTTTTCCTACTGACATATTGAATGACCCACGTATTCTCCGCATATATCTGTACCTATTGAGGTGTTTTAATCAAGTGCTTGTCATTATTAAACAATGCTTCCTGCAAAATTCAAATTTTTTCTCCGAAAGGTCATTCTTTGTTTTTAAGCCATAATCCCTAACCTAACTACCATCTATCCCTTCAACCACTGTCGCATTCCAAGCCATCATCACTATCAAATGATTCCTTCCACAAACAACCCCAATTATTTTCTCTAATTGATGCTATACCCTGTGTATTTCTCCCTCCCCATGGTTACTTGTAGGCATGTAGATATGAATAATGACCAAGCTTGTGGTTCAACTTTTACTAATAACATTCTATTATTCACCAGCTCAATGTTTTCTATTATTTTCCCTTATTGTAACATTACAGACACCCCTCACCGCTTCTCTTTCCCTATTCTGTAAATTACTCTATAGCTATTGGCCTAATTATTCCTGCTATCCTTTTATTTCACATCACACAACCCTAAAATATCTATATTTCCTCATCCCATCTTCTGTTTTATATTTTGTTATCTCTCAGTCCATAGTATCATGCTAAAATTTCAACCTTATACTAACCCTATGCAGTGCCTTCTCTGCTGATGCTGAAGATTTTGCTTTGCAAGGATTTCATGTGATGACTACTGAGGAAGCCTTGCCTCTCCCACTGCTGGACACCATACACAGCCCAGTGGGCTTGAGTTCCACAGTTGCCAGAACTAATTTCTACACTTGTGCCCATCATAATTCATGGGATACATATTTGGGGTGGTTTCCCATTGCTTAATTTGGTAGTTTTTTTAACATTATACCACCACACTATGCACCCTACTAGGGTCAAATGCCTTTGCAGTAGCCTGAGGAACAGATCGTGTGCAGGTAACCTTTCATCGAGCTCTTAACCTTTTTAAGTTTCTTTGAAATTCTGCCTTGACTGAGGGTACCTCATTTGCCGCTGGGCATTTTATACTCCATATTGAAATATTAATGATTAAAACTATTTAGTACACTAAAGGCTTGTTGAACACCATCAATAGCTCAATTGACATCTCCCTTTTAACTTCAATTAGCATAAAAAAGAGGGTCAAAAATAGCCTTACATAGACACCTACTCAGTAGAATATATACACACAATGCAGCTTTAAATACATACTCAGTGGAATGCCTCTCTTATCCTTGGCCCTATCCCTAATTTTTTAAAATCTGTAATAGTATCAAATTGTGAATCATAGCCACCTTAGACCTCATACAGTGCTTAAATTTCACTTCAGAGTACATTAACAAAACATCACTCACATTTATTTCTACAGTATTACATATCTGTAAAATACTGTTAACAATATCCCTTTGCCACTGGAAAATTATCTGGTCTCGTTCTCATAATGACTAGCGGCTTCTTTAAAATTCATTATTCAATGAAACCATTCAATCATACTGGATTGTGACAACTGGCTATTGAATTTCATTAAAGAAATCCAGTAATGTTTATGTCTTCAATAAGCAATTTTAAAAGAGCACTAGAGCTAATATTTTTAACCTAACACCTATTTTGCTATCTGCTATGTAATTCTCATCATAGATAATCAGTAATTCCATGAGACAAGTATGCTGTTCAAATATTAAGTTTTTGAATTAAAAATTTTAATGATTTATACAAGATGCCACTGAATTACAACTGATATATATGCATTCAAATAAAAACATGTTTTTAATTACATTATGCAGGAAGGTTAATTTATAAGAGGGCAGATATTTAGTTAAGAGTCTTGTATGTTGTACTTGTATGTTCTTAAATTCCAATTGAAACCTTAACATCACGCACACCTTATCTATTAAAGTCCTTTGATAACTAATGCAATAAAATACCTGTTTCCAAGTAAAAGATATTACTGAATGTCAAAAAATCAACATTCCCAAAAAAGTAGTCAATTTTTCTTCTCTATTTATTAGGTCATACATAGAAATTTAAAAAAAAATCAAGTTTCCTAACTTTTGAGCTTCAAGCATTTCATTTGCATTCTCACGCTTAATTCACAATTATATAGCACAATGCCATTTATCTTAAATTATAATTTTCCAAGCAGAATCTTTAGAAAGTGTTAGCATAGTTATTCATTAAAAATTCATTCCATGGTAATGAAGTAGATGCCCCACACCTTTATTTCTTAAGCATAGAAAAGATTTAAACTAAAGAGACATTTTTCCATTTGGAAATTATTCAAAATAGGATACAGTTTTCAATGCTCTTCTCTTTTTAGAACCTCTGTATCAAAATTGCCAAATGTTTAAAAATGGCTCACTGGTGATTTGGAAGATAGTCTTGGCAATATTCTGCCTGAAAAATGTGATATGATCAGCAGCTAATGTCATAAGAAGCATTGTTAAAATGTGGGGTGATTACAGCTAAATAGCATTTTAGCATTCCATGCTTTATTTACATTAACAAAATAGATAGGCACGCTGTCATTGAAGGGAAAATCACTGAGATCACATTAAAGCTGTTTTCATATTCACAATATTTCTCCCAACAACGTCAACATGAAATTACATAAGTTTTGGCCAACACCTGACCCTATTTCTTTTACTCTTAGAAGTCATCATAGCTTTAATTGCCAATAGCAGACATGCCAACTTTCAAAAATGAAAAATCGGGAGGACATGCCAACTTTCAAAAATGAAAAATCGGGAGATTTTTAGAAGTGTATCACGAAGTAATCACTTTTAATTACCACAATATTTGCATGGCACCTTAATCCCTTTATGACACTTTGCCAATTTTTAATGAATGTCACACTTTATTAACATGTTAAGCTAAGTACACAATTTGAACAGTTCATCAAGAACGTAAGAAGGAAAAATCGGGAGTCTCCCGCTTAAATCGGGAGAGTTGGCATGTCTGCAATAGTAAATTAATCTCAATTTTAAGCAACGTTAACCGAGTGTGATGTAAAATTACTTTGAAGTACGGAAATCAAACTTGGGATGCACCTGAATGTTAAACATTACTTGATATAATTGGGATTAATAATATAAACAGCAGGTTTTGGAGAAACCAAAGAAAAATATTTAAGAGAATAAGGAGAGGAGTTTAATTACATAGAAATAAAAAACAACATTTGGTTCAAATGCATAGACAAATAGATTTAAGATGCATGAGATGAAGGAATATTAGAAACAAATATAAAAGGAAACAAAATCAAACTTTGACAACAGCAACTTTAATAACAGAGCAATGGCCAATATGAATATTGAAAAAGCATAGTCAAAAACACACGATTATTCTTCAATTGAATTAATGAAGGAAGTCGGATGTTTACGTCAAGTATGGCAATTCATTTCTTCTTCCTCCATGTCAATCGTCAAATTTCTGAACAAAATTACTCACATTCAGACAAAGGCAACTTTTATTCATTCAAGCAGACAATTCAATGATTAATTCGGTTTAATTAATTGAAAATAATAAATCATTTAAAAATATTGCAAAGCTCTAATAGCAACTTGACCTAATGTGTAATGCCCTATTGCAATGAAAACTAATGGTGAGACAATCAGAGCACACATTGCTATGACTACTACCCCACCTGCAATGGACTGGGGCTCTGTAGTCTCATAAGACATGCACACCACTTACAAAGCCCCTTGTGTACTGGTTGAGAAGGACATTGTCTCCAGTGGCTACATCAGAAAGTGCTTGGGTCACATATTCCGGAGGTGCATAATCAGGAAATCCCTGCCCCAGATTCAGAGGTTTTGTCTCCAATGCCAGCTGAATGTACTCAACCCTAAAGCAACAATAAAAATTGGTAAATGCTTAAACATAATGATCCGCAAAACTATCAAATATGATAGTGTAACTGTTGAGAATGATGACTGCAGCTGTCATATTTTCAAATTGTGACTCTTGTAAATGTGCATTTTCTGGTTTTTCATAATTTTACTCATTTTTGTGTTCCACCCGCAAACCTTTTGGCAAACAGACAATCCAACTTACAAATCCTCTGTAAGCAACTGAACATGCACTTTGAACCGTTCAAAACCACACTATCTCGGTAAAGTAAATGCGACAACTTTTAGAATACATTTATTTTCATCGGCTGGTACTGCACCAATAAGGTACAGTGACTTGTAGTTTTGAAACTGGGACCCTTGTGTGCACACAAATAAAAAACTTTTCAAAGTGACAAAATCACTCGCCTACACGAGGATTCAAACGGACATCCCTCCGTTTCCATGTAAGAATGTATACAGCTCTGGTACCGAGATATCTATCCTCTTAACTGTGAATTTTTAAGAATTCAAAATATCCGGTTTCGAAAAACTAAGTCAATGAATGATTTTCTCCGGTGAAAACTTTCTCATTTACATCGCACACGTGTATTCTGGACAAGAGTCAATATCTGAAAATATGAACAAAATTAACATTTTATAATCCCGTGAGGAATATTTAAAAATCTGTCTACATAAGATTTCAAAATGCAATCTAAATTAAACATTTAATGGGACACAGCTGCATATCAGAAGAATGTGCTTGTCAGTCTTCTCGAAATTAGTAGGCTTCATTAGACTGGTTACAGAAAAATACAATGATGAAGAATCAAGGGTTGCCATTTCACTTCGTTTCAACTCACACAGTTCGAGTCAGTATCAAGGATAATAAAAGGAAAACCTTTTCATTTTAACTATTGTGAAGCCCTTCGAAACAGATTGAAACATTTGTTTTTCGCCCGGCAAAGAAAAATTACGAGATTACAGTCGTAGCGCACGTAGTGTGAGCGGGCTGTCATGGAAATTAACCATAAGTATTACAACTAACACTAATCACAAATGTCACAATAAACAGCTGGTGTTTTTCCTTAACTCTACTAAATAATGACTATATATTCATACGCGAGTAGCAGTATCAATATTTATGACGATATTTGAATTTCCAAATGCCACAAAGATTAGGAACCAATATGATTTTCAAGAAACTAGTATTCATTGTAAGGCACCATACGGAACTGATATCCTACGTATATTCAAACTATTAAACAGTAACGGCACGGACGTCGTTGTCTTTTTGACTTGAACTTAATTCAAGAATGCCTATTTTAAGAGACAAAAATTATGCAAGTTCCATACCACACACTTTTCTCTTGTCCTTGATATCTTGCGGGCAATGCAAACTTCTTGGGGTCCATGTTTCCTCCTTGGTGAGAGGACAATGAACGAGAAGTACGTAAATCAACGGAGGCAATGACGGACGCCGATTTAACGAAGATATTGGGACTTCCTCGGCGGATTGCCGGCTTAGTGAGGACCCTCAGCATCTGCGAGAGAAGCAATAACTGAATTATTTTATGTCCAGCATATGACGTATTAATATTTCAGAATCTAGCCATGTAAATAAGCAGAATGGAGCGAGACATACACGCGTTCACCAAACGGTACTGATGCCCAAGCATATATGCAATACGTATTGCGATAACGTCTATTCAAGGATAACAAGATAACGGCCTCTAATAATTACAAGGCAAAGTTCAAAAACTCAATTCACTTTTTAGAAAATTTGAGGAACAAGTTAGCCACGTTACCACGATTTGGTATTTTTTAAAAAAAGAATGCTCTTTTGTCCCACTTTCTCTAAACAATTACTTGTCAATCCATGACCTTACTGAAACCCGCGATGAACCTCAAGGCACTGGGGCGATCACACCATTGACAATTATTTACTAAGTAAACAAATATTCCAAGTTGTGCCCCTTGCCTTAAAACCAGCGTTTCCTCTGTTTACCGCAGTTTTTGAGATTTAAAATGTTAAAATAAATAAAAGGCGAATATATAAGTCAAAAGAGATCATAGCAATTCTGTTGATTAATCTGCTCCTACCTACTGTAAGGTGCTGACCTCAAACATGTCGTCTGCAATTATACCAACTGTCGGTAAAGTATGTAACTTTGAAGCTATTTTTCGTTGTATTCTTTGAAAAAAATACTCATTGTAGCACTAAATTCAAATTTGTTTAATTTATAGAATATTTGTTTGATTAGGTTATAAATTTCATTAAAAATATGTATCCTCTAACGTACGGAGATTCACTGAACTAAATGGAGCAGACGAAAGGAACAGCGCCAATCACGAAGTAGCGAAGGGCGCCTGTGCGAGATTGTACGAGAAGGTTTTTCGGTCAATAATAATGGAAGGGGAGTAATTCCATACCGTTCATGACGTACCAGGTCAGTAGGTTATTTTCTAATGAAGTAAATGATGAATTAAAAATCCGAATTCAATTACAATTTTGTGCTTCAATGTATGTGGTTGTCATTTTATGTACCCACAGTGGGAGTCATGGCACATTGGGGTTTACCCTATTTGTTTTCCTTTGGTGGGGTTTGAAACATTAGGCTGTGACTTACTTGATCATATCACTTTAACAGTAATATTAATTTGACTCATTCTTATTTCTGTAAAGAACATTGCCTTACCTTATCATATATGAAAGTACGAACTTACATGAATATATTGAATCCTAGTACATGTTTCGTCGTGTTTCATTGTAGATATTACTGGTATTCCTGGTTGTGGGTGGGAGGACAATATTCGCCTCTCCTACAGCAGTGACTGCTATAAACGATGATTCTGTTCTCCATATAGCTGGGATATTTCCAATCGGAGGGAAAGGAGGATGGCAAGGAGGACAGGTATAAATATCTGATCTTTGAAATTGGAACTCTTTTACGTTTTTCGTTGGGATTATCTTTAGCTCTCCTTGAAAATCCTTTTATTTAGGAATGGCCTCACAAAGTGATGTTGATTTAATATTTAAATGTTTTTGTTAAGGCATGCGAGCCTGCTGCCATGTTGGCTCTGGAAGATGTAAATGAACGTTCAGACCTTCTTCCGGGATTCACCTTAAGGTTGCATTGGAATGACAGCGAGGTGAGTTCATTCTCTTGAGGTTATAATGGCCTTAGGATAGGATATATCGTTTATAACAAGCAAAAGATTTTGTGATTTTGGAGTTTGTTTCATTGTTCTAATTTTATATTCTCTATCATATATAACTCTGGATATTATTGGAAATTTTGCTGTATGTAATAAATGTATTTCTTATTATAATAAGGAATTTCTCCTAGAGATCTGGTGTTACAGGAAAAGTAAATATGGTCTACACGAATTCAAATAAGTAAACTTCGTATTTTTTCACAAAAACTTGATCACACTACTATCGGTTTCGATGCATAAAATACCTGATGATTTCGTCTATTTGTCGAAACCAATAGGAGTGTAATCAAGCTTTTGTGAAAAAATTCGTTAACTTAATAAGTCAGCACATTCCTTCCAATTTGTGACTTCGACCACTCACAATTCGGTTATTCTGCAGTTTTACGAAAACGGGTGTAATATGAATCGTTATTCTATTAGTCTGTGAAATATATAATAATAACATTTTAGTTATAATATGGTTTTCAACATATAAACAGGATTTGTGAACAGAACAAGAGAGAAAAATGTGTAGGAAGGAGGGGTGTCCCCTATCTGAAAAGTTAGTACCTAAGTTGGATGGACCATGAAAGTTATAGGCCCTTGTGAGTATCTCTGAAAAAATGCACAACCTTTAGAAAAGCAGAGGTACCATTTGTAATTGGCATTTCAGTAACAACTGAGCCTTTAGGTAATATAGGATTCCAGGTATATGAATTTCTTGACCACCTGTATGATTTGTGTTGCAATGAGCATAGCCATCTCAATGGGAAACCTTTCCCTTTACTTTTTACATTCTTATTCATATTATACTCCCCTCCAATGATGTCACACATATCTTTCATTATTCTTAGTAATTATTCAGTAGTAGTAGTAGTAGTTTTAGGGAAGTTGACCAACAGCTGAGGTTATTTCCACCATCAGGGATGGATGGGAAAGGTGAAAGGGTGGAGAGAAACCTGGGGATGGCATTAGCCTACTCTTAATGGAAGGCACGTGAGGATCTGCCATTTAACATCTCATTCAACGGATGGTGTACTCACTCAAAGTGCTCTCCACAAAGCACCTCAAGTAGGGACTGGGACACCACTGAAAAATATCTGCCGCCTCCAGTATTCGAACCCAGGCCCTCTAGGTGGGCAGCCCAGTATGTTAGCTACCGCACCATCCCATTCCCCATCATTCTTCAGTTTCTGCTTAATGGCTCTGTCATCCACACATCTTGGCATGTCTTCTTGTCTCCTGCATGTTTACTCCTTCACGTATCCTTTAGCATACCTTCTAAATTGCAACTTGGATAAACATCCAGGTTGAAAAGTTGCAAGGTGCAGTTATGGCTCATGTATTTCTGCATCCTTCCACTTCTCTTGTCTTCCACCTGACCTTTTATCACTTTTAAATCATATAAATTATGTACAATTCTTCTATTTTTATATTGAACTTGTACTTCCTTCATTTGATTAAATAAATAATTCCATTTAACATTATCAAGAGCTTTTGCATCATTAAAGAAACTAAATTACATCAAATGAACTGTGTGAAAGTATTTGAAAAAGTTAAGATGCGTTATTTTCTATTGGTTAGGCCTCATCTTGAATAAACTTGGGGCATTTAGGATCCTGCACAGAGGCCAAATTCACAGAATACGGGGAAAAAAGTTGTCATTTAGAAGGCATACAATAGACCTCGTCAAACAGGACACATTGGAGTTACAACTTTTTACGGCTCATTAGACATATTACACAGAGCAGCACTTCAGGCATATAAAACATCAGAAAATCATATTAATTTTTCTTGTATATGGGTGTTGGAAGAAGGATGATTTATTGCATACATAATTATTTCTGTTGCTTTAGACTTTTTTATGTATTTTGTTAGAGTCCACATACTACCTGCAAATGTTTTGTCGGTATTCATCTCTCTCACAATATCTTCATATATTACCACCATACCACCTTTCAAAACGTATGCAAAATCATCCACCTTTTCTTACCGTCGACATCATGTTTTCTCTATTCAAAAATTCTCATGTTGCCAAAATTTTTAAATTTAAATAGCGATGGACCATCTTGCAGAATAGCTCAATTATTTTACTCCCTTCCACAAGAAATAAAATGTGTCAATTCTTTGCGACAATTTAAAAATCAGTCAAAAGCCTTTTTATAACATGGGTTTCATTTTGTTTTCATGGAAACATCTCCAAATTGTGGGTGGATATTGTTGTATTGTGTGATATTATATAATGTTAATATATTTTTTTTGTGCATGTTTCTATGGTCATTGTTATGAAATATATTCTAAAGTTAGGGTATTCTTTGTATTATTTCCCACAACTCTCAGTTCCTTCTACTGCAATGTGGAGTAAAAACGTTATTAAAGTTATGTACTTCATTAATGTAGAAAGAGTGTATCAAAAATGCAGTTGCAGAAAGTAGTTCACTTGTGGTGGGAGGGAACATCTTTCAAAATAGATAATAGCATGAGTAAAAATTATTCTGAAGTAAATATTTTTTTTTACTTTTACTTGTGTGGTTGTGACTTCCTTTTGCCATTGTTTGTTTAAGATAACTAGGTGTGTTTTTTGCTGCATTTTGTCAAAAGAATGACCTAGGATAAAATGTTCCATTTTAAAATATTAATTAAAGAAGATACAAAGATACTATAAATTTCCTGTGATAGCTTAGTGTCCAAACAGAGTTTGTTTTAGTTTTTTTAATTATCATTTTGTTTCAGCCTATTGTTTTTCAAAAGTTACTTATTAAATTGTTGCAGCTTGTCAGAGGATCTCCATCACCCATATTATTTTGGATTACCCGGATGGAGAGTGAGGCTGAATGTTACCCAAAAATAAGGATGGGCACATTTACTTATTCTGAATGGCAGAGCTCTTCAACAAAAGGTGGTCAGTGAGGCTTTATGCTGTGATACTTATTGGGGCTCATTGGTTGCATTTTTTTTATATAGTGGTGGTGGAAACTAACAGCTAATGGTCCTAACCTTTCTAAAATATATACCTAGGTCCTTATATAACTGTTTTCCCTTTGCTAGAATTTGTATTATATAATATCTTTATTATTTTTTAAAATCATTTATAATATATGTACCTTCAGTATTGGTCTATTCATTCATGTGTTACAACTATCACAATCTATGTTACATCGCTTTCTATTCTATTTGTTGATGTATGTGTATATACTCTTAATTATCATGAATGGATAAAAAGTTGAAGCTCGCATCGCAGTTGAGAGTTTGTTTCACAATGAACATCTGTCAACGGTAATAATATTGTATGCCATTTAGTACTGCACAGAATTTTGGAAACAATAGATGTGTTACCAAAATTGACTCAGGAGCTTACTAAGAAATGAAGATTAGGGTTGGTGGGAAGGTTCTAAAACATAAAATGGTGGCCTCTCAAAAGTTGGATAATTATATAAAAAATTTGAGCCTTGTAGCACTGTCTATAGAGTCCTTGTATCTTACATTATTGCAAAAGACACTCATATTGTATGCGTTTCAGTTTATGAATGACTGTTTTCATGTTATTTGATATGAATCTAAAAACATCCTATGTGATCTCCGCTTAGTTTACAGGATCATAGCATTGTCTAGTAAATGTGAAGATAGTTAGGAACAGGCAGTGGGACCTAAATGATTACTTTGTCGCCCTTCTTTGGGACTTAAAATAATTGGAAACTAGACTTTTTCACGTATTTTAAAACTTATGAAGTGCACAGATTCATGATAAGATGGCTGGATATTTTTAAAAACACTGATGAGATGTTTCCATGGTCTGAACAAGTGTTGTGTTGTATAACATCCTTTCAAGGAGTTATTTTCTTATGTGATTACATCTGCACCTAGTGTTGTTTCCTTGGTCTTATATCAAAGTTTGTATTGCATTTGATTTCATTTACTCTGAAGTCAATTGGTTTTCCACAATTGTTCATGGGAAATTTCTAGTTTCTGAAATCCATTTAAAAGAATGAAGATTAGTGTAGTTAGATAAGGTGCCCTATTCATTTTCAGAAAAGTATTCTCAGTAGATTCCTATCATGCTAATCAAATAGTAGATACAAATAGTATCTCTGATATCCTGTTACACAATTGTGCAAAGGAGATTTCAAGTATCAGGAATCCCTTCTAAGGGGAGAATAAAAATAGTAATTAGAGAAGATATGCTATTAGTTTAAAAAAAGTATTCCTCATGGGTTCTTATCACTCTAATCAGGGAATATCCTATCTCTATCATCTATTACATTAAATCAAAGGTTGAAATCTCTTCTTGCACTGTTACGTATTGTAACAAGTAATTCAAGTAGTGAAGATTTAACATAATTCCTAAAGTAATTATGAATTCTAGTTCATATTCACTTCATTTTGAGGATTTTCCTAGGCATGAAAAGTTTAGAGAGTGAACACTCCTGGGATGTTAAAATATGTGGCATAAATTGAAACAATGCTTCCACTTATATTGTCTACTGTTGATCATGTGATGATTGCATTGTATTCATGTTGCATCAATAGAATGTTTCAATATTGAACTTCTCACAACTTCATGTTGGATTTAGAAAATCTCTACCACAGCTATCACAATTCTCCGAAAGCCCTTTTTTTCCTGTGGTTCTTCTACGATTTAGCCTGGGAAAATTCATATTCTGTGAAATGGGAATAATTGTGATATGATTATTATAAATCTTTAGTATTTGAGATAGTACTGATTGTTGTATAAAAGCTATGTGACCCTATGGTGAATATTAACATGTTTGATTTTTCAAAATTGCAAACTCTTTTTCACTGTGCACAGTTTTTCCTTCTTTTTGATAAACTTGAGGCATGAGTAATAAAATCAGAAGAAGCTTGCACCGCTTTATAAAAAATCCAAAGCTATATGCAACAAAGTACCTACAATCTTGCCCATTGGCTCCTCCAAAGTTCATTAATTTCAGGGGCCAGCTGGTATATTGTCATAAACTTTCTAGTGTTAAGTTGCAGTTCCGGTTATTGTTTCTCTTTAAAAAAGCTTATGATGGAGATTAGTTAATAATATTTGATTTCATTAGCATTACCAGAGATACGTTGTAAGAATCCCTAGGAGTTTACACATTGTCAAACTTACTCAGATATGAAAACACTGTGTGCTTTTGAAGCCCCTAAAATAAGACCTCTGCTAAAATGTGTATTCTCGTCCTCATTTATGTATTGTGTGATTAACATTGAAAGTGACTTGCATGCTGGGTTATGAGAGAGAGTTATGACATTTTATTAATAGGAGGATCGAGTTTCTTTGTACATTTCTTCATCTCTATATTTCTGCATATTAATAAGTGCCCACTGCCCCTTGTTATTTCACATTATACAACTAGATTACAATGCAATTGCTTATTTTCCTATCAAAATGTGAAAATGTTTCCCTCATGCTCATAATCTGTTGTGTTTTCTTCTGATCAGTGTGTTATTGTACTGGAGTACCTGTTGCTTAACCCTTCAGTTCTAAAAGTCTGCATTTAATTATGCTATGCTCTGCCGTGTGTGAAAACTCTCATGTTTCTTTTGCTTGCAGTGTGAGCCAGGCCTTGGTGCATCTGTTATGTACAATCTGCTGTACAACAAGCCTCAGAAGCTAATGTTGCTTGCTGGATGCAGTACAGTGTGCACCACTGTAGCTGAGGCAGCCAAGATGTGGAACCTAGTTGTGGTCAGTTAATATGTATTCAGTTAATAATAATTAAGTGAATACTTCATGAACAGTGCAAAAGTTAGACATTCCCTACTGAGCCTCATGCCAAGGAAATCAAAATTCTGTAATCACAGTTTATCTTTCCTTGGGTTAGAAAGGTTCACTATTTTCTTCAGAATGACAGTATGTTGGTTTGATTCTTTTGTAATCATCATGCTTATATCTATCATAGTCAGACTATAAATCATGTTTACTTTATTTCTTGCTTCTTAAGATTACTTTCTCCATAATTAACCATATCAATTAAAATTGTTATAATATAATTGGCTATATTCAGCCTTTTTTTCCATAGAGATTCCAGTTTCTTTATGTTATAAAAATAAATTCAACCACAAGGTATTAAATATTTTATTTGAAAGTCAGTGATTCTGAAGGTTTTCTTAACCTAACATATTTCAAATTGGAACTGTTCATGTGCCCCAATTAGACTTTTAATCTGTGTAGTGATTATTTATGTAGGTATATATGTATTATTTTTTTTCGTTTTCTCTGAATCCTCTTGAAGCTTTGCTATGGTGCCAGCTCACCTGCACTCTCAGATAGAAACCGATTCCCAACTCTTTTCCGAACACATCCTTCTGCCACTGTTCATAACCCAACACGGATAAAGTTAATGGAGAAGTTTGGGTGGTCTCGTGTCGCCATTCTTCAGCAAGCAGAAGAGGTCTTCATTTCAGTAAGTAAATATATTTATGCTATTCATAAGTTGAATATTTTTCATTTTTGTGTTAGTGCCATTGTGGGTGAAATCTTCTGCAATTCTCTTCAAATTGAGTAGTTTCAGGTGTGGCGTGGTTGAATTTGTACATAATAAAGAAAAGATAGTAACAATTTTATTCTTATTCTAGTGGTTGACTAGTCGAAATTATAGTCTTATTCTAGTGGTTGACTAGTCGATGTTTTTGATGATCTCAAATCCTGGTCATAAATTTCATCAACAGAATAATGGGGTATGGCATAGACCTGATATAAGTAGGTAACTTGTGGTTGGGGGAAACTACGATTTGTACTTACCATTGTATAAAAACACTGGTGACATACTCGTATGTATACATGCTGCAGTAATGCCTCCAATAGCTCCCCTGTTATAGATAATAATCTCTCATGTGGAACTTTCATTTGGAAACTACCTTGTACACCACAAGATGTTGAATTTATTTTCTGTTGCATCTTTATTTTTACAAAATAAATGTTTAAATTGGGTAATTATAGCGCTTATTTCTTAGTAATAAATACCTACTTGGTCACTTTGTGTCTGTTGTCAATGTTTCATCTTCTTTTATTGTACCTTGACAAGGCAGTCATGTTGATGAAATCACCATGGGAGAAGTATTACTATGTAATGGCCTTGCAGGAAACTCAAGGCCTTCCAAACTTTAAAATATCTGTGATAGCCCTAATAACAGAGACGAAGGATATTACAATTTTCTACTCAGTATTAAATGGAAAATTGTAATAGTCTTCGTCGTCCATTTAACACTGAGTAGAAAATTGTAATAGTCTTCATCTCTGTAAAATGAAATAGTTCCACAACATCACACCTGAATCTGTAATTTATGTTATAGTCCTCTTGTAAATTAATTTTATGTGAGTGCTGGTGGTGGAGCGATCCTCCCTAAACCTCACTTGTTCCTGTGATACTTATTGTTTTTTTCCCTAATTAACCCTCTTATGATAATGTATGTGTTATTGTAGGTTTTTTAAAGTTTGTAGCCTATCAACCCCATGACACTCAGATCCTAATAACACTTCAAAATCAATGCCAGAGGGATTTAAGTGCCTCACTGACATTTATACATTTTTGCCTAATACAGGTTTACTTAGTGTTATGTGTTCCTTTTGTTATATAGACTGTTGAAGATTTGGAAGCACGGTGCAAGCGCAGTGGAATAGAAATAATAACAAGGCAAAGTTTCCTGAGTGATCCTACAGATGCTGTGCGTAATTTAAGGCGGCAGGATGCCCGTGTCATTGTAGGACTTTTCTATGTAGTTGCAGCTCGACGCGTATTGTGTGAAGTTTTCAAACAAAAACTGTATGGAAAATCTCATGTCTGGTTTTTTATAGGTAAGTGTTGAAGGATCCCCATGAAATTTTCATACTCATAAACTATGAACTTGTCATGGATGAGTGTTTGAAAATGCACACATCTGGCTTACTTATAATTTTTTAGGATGGTACGAAGATAATTGGTTTGAAGAAAACCTGGACCAGGAAGGCATAAAGTGCACAGCTGAGGAAATGAGGATGGCCGCAGAAGGGCATCTGACAACAGAAGCTCTAATGTGGAATCAAAATGAGCAGCGAACAATATCAGGAATGGTAAGTTAACTGTATAATATTCACAATGAAGCATTCACAATTCCATACAACTGGCTGAAATACCTTGAACACTGTCAACTTTGGATTAATATCTTGCTTAATGTTCCCTTGATGGATGCAATTTATTTTCATTAGTTTTTTATGATTTAATTGCAGAAAGAAAATAAAAAGTTAAGCTGTATGCACAAATGTCATAGTTATTCTTTTTTCACATCACAGCAAATATGCATGTGTTTCAAGTAGGATTGCACTTCAGTGGGATCAAATTTTTCAAAAAACTTATTGTAAAATCCCCTTGCAAAATGTTGATAAAAGCTGAGAAAATACATTAGAATTAAGTACTTAAAATAGCACTTAGAGGTACATTGAATTGATTTGTGAATCTGTTATTGAGAAAAAGTTGGTTGGATAATCATAAAAAACTTTGATAAATACATTTCCACCATCTAGTTGGAATCACATCAGGACAAAAAATATACTAAAATAACACCGGGAAATTAATTTTGTTGATAAAGGTTAAGTATGTAGTGTGAAATAATGAATTTAAAATTGAATCTTCAGCATGAATTTACTTGTTCTAATGTATACCTTTTCATACACATGCAGAAAGAGCTCAGTGTTAGTGATTGTATAATCTAATCTTTTCTCTGCTAATGTATTTTTTGCAGACAACAAATGACTTTCGGGAGAGGCTTAATAAAGCATTGAAGAAAAGCTATGACATTGATAAAGGGCGTTATCCTGAAGGATATCAAGAAGCGCCTCTAGCTTATGATGCTGTTTGGGCTGTAGCCTTAGGTAACTTGTGTTTGTGTTTAATTTTAAAGCAACTAATTTTCTAGAATAGCCACAGTAAATAATAATATTTTTCAAAATGTAGTTATTATCATCACACAAATAAAAGAAACCGAAAAAATGGTAGGTTTCTTAAAATTCAATTTGCCTTCAGCTGGGAGAGAGTAACCTATTAGTTCTGTACCCTAAGCTGGTCAGGGGTTAGTTAGTGGATTGGTCAGACTAGATTTTATTTTTTATGGTGGTCAGTAGTTAGGGGAGTGACTGCAGAATGATGTTTATACCATTATGTATAGATATTGGAACGTGGCAGTGCATTTCACTATTATAACTGAAAGTTACCAAAAACTATAGGGTCTTTTTTTAAGTTGTCTCTAATTTATTTTTCAAAACTTGAATGATAGATTAGCTTTAGACATGGAAATAGATCAAAGTAAATTGTATAATACCAATGTTAGAATAGCCAAGTGTGCATTACCCTTATTTCACTTGAGGCTACTGGAGAATTAATGCATACTTAATTTTTGGGGAAAATCGGCTATACATTTTTATCTTATTTAAATTTGACATTTTCACACTTAACCAGGATGTATTTACACTTGATGGTTCCAATGTATCATATGTAGTTAATAGAATCTCTGGTGATCAATGGTCACAAGAATGATGTGGAAAAATACCCTATGGGATTACATTTGCCAGATTCCTACATAGTCTGAATATTACCAAATCTTGAAAACCTCTGACCTTATATGGTCAAGATTGGTGAAGGTTTACTGTATGTAGGTTGAATTTTCTGTCTCAGACAATTTAAAGAGGATGTTGAATAAGATTTAAGCCAACTGACTAAATAAAACATGTTCATTGCTCATATAGCCATCTATCTGCTGGTAAACTGAAGTTCTGTAAGCTACTATCTACTTATGAAGTGTGTCCTTTTTCTTTCATCTGTTACTTATGGCTTTTATGTTGCCATGGTGCCATTTACCATTATAATTTTAAGTGTAAAGATGGAAATGAGGTTCTATATCATTTGAATGAAATGCTTTCAAATTTCTTCACTAAAAGATCGAATTCTTTACATACATGTCATATAATGATATATTAACTGGTTAAAGACCTTAATCCCAGAGTCGTAGATTGATGTATTCTCCTCTATCATATAAGTTCCAAATTCCATATTGGTGCTATATGTTATCAACATATCTTAAGCCCTTTTTCCAAGTTACATGCCAGTTTGCAATCATTCAAAAAGATAATTAAAATTCTGGTATGATGCACTTTGCATATTTTTTGCATTTGTATGTTATGTAATATGAGTTTTGTGCTTCCAAATGCTCTACCTCCTGATGTACAATATTTTTTCAGGGAATAATTATCATCGTAAATCCACTAATGCATATTACATAGATGCTGCTCATTGTTAGATAGACCAAAACGGTCTTTCCTATTATAATAGAGGGTTCTTTCTGACTGGGTAAACCACAATGAATATAAAATATATTTTTCTGGTCACGATTTCCTTTTTTGTTTTTGACCAGGATATGGGAAAAAGAGGAGGGAAGAAATGGCATTACAGTGCATACACAGTCAGTTGAGTTGAAATGGGTTTATGATAATGAAGTTTTTAGGGTGTTAAGGCCTTAAAGTTAAGGCAGGGTTAAACAGGCCTTAGGAGGAAACAGTACTTAATCCTTGAGAGATCACACTGTTTAATGGTTAATTCTCGGTCCATGAAAACTTGTCCCTGTCTGATGGACCTCTGCTATACCATAAACACAGTTATCAACCCAAAGGTTAGAGTGATAGGCAGTGGTAGAGTTCACCCAATACTAAACCCAATGATGGTGAAATTCAGACGTCAGGGTAAGGGGGCCAGATCCTTTCTCTGTGCCTCCTATGGTTTCCCAGGAAGTTCTGGTACCTGAAAAATTACTTAGCTCAAGTGAAGATTGGGGGTGCCCAGAAAGGCATACCCGGGCATTGATTGTATTATTGACTTCTACTACTGAATAATCAATATAATATTGGCATTTGCGGTACAAATATTTTTCTCAGTAATATATTAATAATTTTTTTCTTTAAAACTTTCAGCATTCAATAAAACAATGGAAAAACTAAACAGGCAGGGAAAGAGCCTCAAAGATTTCACCTATACTGATAAGGAAACTGCTGATAATATTTACTCTGCTATCAATTCCACCCAGTTTCTTGGAGTTTCTGTAAGTAATCATTTGATATACATATTCAAATCATCAAATGATTTTCTTTCTCATATTTTAAAATATGAATTGGTGCTAATAGTAGTCAGCTATAATGGAACATATTAATCTTTCATGGAGATGTTTAACTTTAAAATATTAACTGTTTTCCTTTCCTAAATTTACTGATCAAGGAATTTCTTTATGGCAGGGTTATGTTGCATTCAGCTCTCAAGGTGATCGTATTGCATTAACACAAATTGAACAGGTTGTTAATGGGAAATATATTCTTCTTGGATACTATGACACTCAGAGTGATAACTTGACATGGTTTAACAGGGAACGCTGGAGTGGTAATAAAATTTCATGTATTATTATTCCATTATATTGAATTATAGTATATTGATGTGTTTTAATAATACTATGGAGGTATTTTTATTATTTAGTTTTGAAAATCTAATTTAATCATTCATAATTTTTAAACACTTGCAAGCTTTGTGATTTGTTCACTAAAAGTGTATTTCATACCGCCTGCTTTTCGAACATCCCGTGATTTTGTTATAGCAGGCAGAACAAAAATATTTCATTCTCTCCCTCGACTTAAGATACTAGTATATTTGTGTCGGATCAAGTAATACATATTTTTTCTCTCATGATGTAATGTCTCTTTTCTCAGGGGGCAAAGTTCCACAAGATCGAACCATTGTTCGACGTGTCCTTCGGACAGTATCTCTTGGACTTTTTGTCTCAATGTGCACCATATCCCTAGTTGGTATTCTTTGGGCTGCAGCACTTATACTGTTCAATTTTTTGCATCGTCACCGAAGGTAATGTACCTTTGTCTTTCCTTAAAAGTTTCCTTTAATTTTTCATGATATTTTAACCTTTGTGGTCTTTGAATTTCTGTGTTTCATTTTAAAAGTAAGTAGTGGGATATGCTGTTATGATTATTTTTGTTTAGCCACTGAATAAAATGGGTGATAAGATTTCGTTCAGGAGAAATAATTATAGATCACTTGAGTCATTGCCATCATGTAATATTCAGCATATTGGGCAGGAAAATAATGGAAGTTGTTGGTTAAAACTAAGTAATGAAGAAAATGCTAGTATTTTGTAATCAGTATTCAAAAATTTCAATTCTTCCTCTGAACCTAACTCAACTTTTGATATTTTTATAAAAGAGGAATCAAAGAGCAGGGCAGAATGCTTTCAAGTACAGGGAGTCTTTTTCTTTCAATTGATGAAGAATTCTTAAGAATTTGAAGACACAAATGAAATGCAAAGGGAAATTTCTTACTCCTTCAAATGCATAAATACAGTGTAACTATGCATGCATAATAGAATCTACAGCTGAAATTATGAGCTGGTAACTAAAATTTTTTGCATCATTAATTAAATTAGCATACATTTCAAAATCATTCAAAATCTCATGGTATACCTGTAATTATAAAACATAAACTATGTTGCTGAGGAACCATGGCAAAACATATACTAGCTCTGTATATTTGTAGAATTCAATAGATCAAAAATAATTATTGATTTTTGAAATTTATAAAAACAGGAAAAAATAATAATCTAATGTTCACTTAATTTTTTTTTCAATTTAGCAATTACCCATGCTATCAAATGTGCAGCTAGCATTTGCATGCCAAAGATTTGTTCCTAGTATGATAGCTCCAAAATAGACACAGCAGTGTGAGCATTTTCCTTCGACTGGTCTGTTATCATTGGCACTTCTAAATGAATCTCATGTCACACTGCTGTCTTGAGAGTGTGCACATGATTGATTTGAGAGATCTATTGAGCCATGTTCCACCAGATTCCATGTGAGAGCTAGCCATAATTGACAATGTGAAAAATCAACACAATACAATAGAAGTATTAATCATTATTAAGTAGAAGGGTTTATGTAATGTCAATATCAGTTTGCGTTTTGCTGAGAAATGCAAAGAAATGTATCATTGTTCTTTCTGTATCTATCCTAAACCTATCTACAGTAACAATAGACTATCTAAGTTAGAATAATAAAGATGATAATATAAATATCCAGCTATTTATGATAATAATGTCTGCTAAGTAAAAAAAGTTGGTTTTTTATTCCGTTTCCAAGTATTATGTTCAATTGATGTTTGTCATCTTGTCTCCTATGTTAATGTATCCTTCATGGAAGTTTTAATTTACACCATAAGCTGGCCTGGTAGCATTCTTATGCTCATCACAGAAATCTCCTTCTATTGGTGGACAGTGAGCATTGATGAGGATACTTGCTCCCTTTTTGTTTTTCCGTGCTACTGTCATCAAGCGCAAATGACCTCAGCTCTTGATCACCTGTCTTAAAGCCATTACTGCTACCGTCATCATATCCCTATTGTGTTAGTACAAATGGCATCATGCTTTAGTTGTAAGTCTGTTTTCTTGAGAGGCATCTCAACTCTATTGATATGCCTCTTGTGTAATCAATGACCAAATGTTAGCTGAGTGATAATATGTGGCAAAGTAATCATTGAAAATTTCAAACTTCTAATTTTATTTAAACTTGTACCGACTGACATCATTTTTGTCAGTTACTTTGGAATTGTCAGTGAAATCATCATAAAACATGAAAGTAAAAGTTTGGGAAAAGTAGAAAAAAGGCTTAAATTTTTTAAAAAGTCGGGGAGTTTAATTTGAGACTCCAGAGTAAGATTTGAGAATAGAGAATTCCCTGTAATAACGATGTTCCCTTTTGTGGTGAGATCATTTTGTGTTTTCCTGTAGGACATCATCAGTGTGGGCTCTGGCAAAAATCAAAACTGTATTCAGGCTGACTTTCATGTTACATATGGCAACTCTTGAGGGCGAACCACAGATAAATACGTAATCAGGTTCCATGCACCAGGAGAAGAATCAGGAATATGGAGAGCATATTAAATGGGGAAAGGGGAAAAAATTAGTATTAAGAAGCCATAAAATGCATGGCCTCCCTGAATTAGGATCTTACAAAACATTGTGGCTTCTTGGAACCCATTACATATTCTCAAAATACAAAGGATAATTTTATTTTATTAAAAGTAAAACTCCGATACATTCAGGCATGCCTTTGGTAAATTGTTCTCCCAAGTGGTATGAGGGTGGTATCACATTAAGTATTTTTTAATTTTTCTCTTTTAGAGTGATACAACTTTCCCAACCAGCATGCAATACACTGATGCTAGTTGGAGTGGTTCTTTGTCTTGGAAGTGTGTTTCCACTTGGCCTTGATGGTCGGTTTGTTGAAAGAGAAGCATACCCATCGGTGTGTACTGCTCGTTCCTGGTTGTTATGCACTGGATTTTCTCTTGCATATGGTGCCATGTTTTCTAAGGTTTGGAGAGTGCATAGGCTTACTACAAAAGCTAAGGCAGATCCGAAGGTATGCAGTTCTGATTTCCCTTCCATTTAGATTCATGATTAATGATTTTCCTTATATTGTGGGTGGGTGTAAAATCTTTATCTTTATTTATCATTTGTTTCATAAGTTTCTCATGCTAGACATGACATTTCGGCTAATATTAAATATGAAATATATTGGTTATTTAATCCGGTTAGCTCCCAGTTATGAAAACTCTGACAATGCATTGTTCCCTGGTTAAACAATGGCAACCAGTCTGATAAGACAGCCATGCTATAATCCTTGCCTAAAATATTTATGTGAATCATAGTCTCTCAAAGTCTTAACATACTTTCAAGTGCCACTACTATACACAGAGAATCATAGAATCTCTCTATAAGCATGCATTTGACAAATAAGTTACGGCATCTCCCACAATTTCTTAGAATTTGTCAAAAATAAGGGAAGACATTAGCTGACCAATATGGTAAAACAATTCTCAAATGATTGAGTAAATGTCAGCAAAAGTCTTATGCATATTATTATTTTTCCTTACAAATAAAATAATAATAACCATGTTGAATGAATTCCAAAATAAGCTTATCAACTTTAAAGCAAAGGTTACTGTTTGAGGTAATTAATTTTTGATCTTTTAGCCAACTTTGGTACCAGTTGCTTTTTATGATTCCTTTATTTAATTGATGGCTCAGCCATTAACTAGGTCATAACTGGCATTAAAGAATTTCTAGTTGTTCCAAGCTGTAATTTTAAATAAAAACTTTAGAGTTTCCTATGCATGTTTGTTTAAATTAATTTATCTCATTGGCAGGCTGATGAAGGATGGAAACTCTATGTGATGGTTGGTGGATTTTTATTTGTGGATGTGGCTTTACTTTTGTCCTGGCAACTGACAGACCCTCCAGAGAGGGGCATTGAGGTATTTCCTCTAGAAGATCCACTTTCCACTGAAGATGATGTCAAGATTCGACCAGAATTGGAGCATTGTGAGAGCCAGCACAGCACTGTTTGGCTAGGTATGTTATCACATTGTGTGCTCTCCATTTCGTCTTGACTTATTTCTCTTTACTTATTTTTGTTGGCACTTACTTGATAAAGCATTGGAATTGGGCATATATTTCGGGATTATCCTAGTGTATGATGCAAAAAATGTGAATAATCAAGAATGATTTCCATTTAGAGGAAATTTTGTACATTTTAACCCAATAATACCTGTCTACATTGTGTTAGGCGCAATCAATAATTTGTTCACAGGTAGTCAAGAGTTGGTGGCTAAATCTGGCTATTGTACTGCCAGGTTTAGCAACCAACTGTTGTTAAACCAAGCACTCATTTTTTTCAGGTGTCCTCTATGGTTACAAAGGACTGGTGCTGATCTTTGGCCTCTTTCTGGCTTATGAAACTCGGAGCATTAAGGTGAAAGGTATAAATGATTCACGTTTGGTGGGAATGTCGATCTACAATGTTGTGGTGCTCTGCCTCATCACGGCTCCAGTTACTATGGTAATAGCATCACAGCAAGATGCAGGTTATGCTTTCGTGGCTCTGTCCATCATATTCTGCTGTTTCTTGAGCATGGCTCTGATATTTGTGCCAAAGGTAAGTAAACGGAGATAATTCATCTGTCCCCTTGAGAATTAACCCAAGTCATTCTTCTTTGATGGAATTGCTCATTGCATTTGTTTTAGGTGATTGAAGTGATGAGGCACCCTGGGGAAAAGGAAGGACGTGGGACAGATGGAGCACCATCTGACGGAGGAATGACGAGGGAAGAAGAGGAGCGCTACAGAAGTCTCCTGGCTGAAAATGATGAATTGCAAAAGCTCATCTCTGCTGTTAGTAATATTGACTTTTAAAATAATATATATTCTTTTAGCTTAGAGTTTTGAAGAAATAAGAGCAATTACTTTGATTGGGGAATTGGAAATTTTTTTAAATCAATGTGTTTCACAATAGATTGTGAGAACATTGGTTTCCTATCCATTAGCTCATGTCCTTACGCATTGGTTGCTTCTCTCTTCTATGTTTATCCCTCAAGATACTTAACCTGACATAAATTGATGAGTGTTGAATTTCACAGCTCAGAACAGGGCTGTATAAGGACAATGATAAGACTACCTCCTTAGTTATATTTCTTTCACGCATGCAAGCATTTATGTGTCACATTTTAAAACCAACCACATAACAGTGCAGCTAGTATACCCATATAAGGTTTCACTGTTTGAGATTGTGCGCTTCATAATTTGGTATTGGAAAGGTTAAGAGTGCATGCCATTTGATATTTATTGTGAAAGTTTAACTCTAAAAAGATTGTCTTAGAAATTGAGTTTAAAACAAAGCATCTTCGTGAAAAAAATGTTATTTTTGAAAAGTAGTAGCCTTAAATGGAAAGATCCTGGTTTGCCTGAGAACTTTATGATTTTTTTGTTATGTTATGTTTGAATTTTAAATTGATGTTTAAGTAAGTTATGCATTACCATTAAAGGGTCTACATCCCACTCTCCTGCACTCCTGCCCCTTTTAATCCTTTGGAATTTTAAATTCCATATTATAACCCCTGAATTGTAATCTGGATCTTGGCTTCTGATATTCGTCTAGAATCATTTTTCAATAACATTTATACATAATTTATGTATAGAAATACTGTTTGAAGATTTTCATGTTTGTGTTATTCAAATTACATCACATCCCTCCTCATCATAGATTATTTGCCAAATAACCATTAATTATATAGTGTGAATTTTTAACCAGTACTATTAATACTATTGCCATCTTACTACAGAAATGTCATTTTTTCATGTCTTGAATTTTGTTTCATTTGTGATAATAATGTTGATAATTTTAGAGTTGATATTTTGTATTAACTGACTCTTGATTGTGCTTAACAGAAAGAAGAAAAGATACGTCTCCTAAAGCAGCGATTGGAAGAGAAGGAAGCAGCTGAAGGTGGTGGGATGCGTGGGAAGCAGCGCCATGGGGGACGCAGGAGGCAAGTCGACTCAACAGCAGGTGGGTCTACTCATACTCTACCCTCTTCTATTCCTCTCTCTCTCTCTCTCTGTTATTCATTTTCTTGGAAGTGTTTTCAAAAATCTTTTGATTTGATCCCAGCTTTATAATTATTTATAAATGTTCTGACACCTGTAAATGCATACAATCTGGAATTTCTACGTTATTTAAGCATTTCCTCTTCCATGGTGGGTTTTGCAGTTACTCATCTTGAAAAAATGAAGAAAATTTATTAAGATTTACATTTTCCGGCAGATAAATATCTGCTTGTAAAATTGCATTCATTATATTCTACCTTGATTGCTCTTGGATATATTGGATTCTTTTGGTAATGTAAAACATCAGGATTCTTTGCTCTTGTACACACAATTGTGATGCATGTCATTGTAAAAGATCTGGACACATAACCGGTTTGAAGTGAGTAATTTAAATTATTAGAATTCCTAGGACTAATTCAATGTAAAAATGAGTTTTGTGATAAATTACATGGTGGCAATGAAACTGAGAAATCATGATAATTTCTGGATTTTTTAAAAATTCAGAAAACACAATGAAATAACTGGTGGGATTAGTTAATAGCATATGTACACATTTTGAGGTGTTAGAATTGGAACATGTTAGAATATGAACCGTGAAGTATGGTGTTAAAAGGCAAATTTGGCTGAAAAAATCTTGGGATACTCCATGTACATATATGCATAAACACGATTATCAACCCGAAGGTCAGTTTGGTAGGTAATGGTATAGTTCACCCAATACTTAGTCCAGGGGTATGTGAAATTCACACATCAGGGTTGGGGGGGCCAGATCCTTTCCCTGTGCCCCTATGGTTTATCAGGAAGTTCTGGTTCTCAAAAAATCATGTGGCTTTGGTGAAGCTGAGGGTCCCCAGAGATTGAACCTAGACCATCCAGTCAGTGGTCCAACACACAACCCCTAGACTACCCGATCATTATAATATGCAAATTTGAAAGCAAATGTATTCATGTAAGCGGGAGAGTAGTTGCTCTTCTTGCCAAAAACATTGTAAATATTTTGGTCTGGTAGCTTTTATTCTGAATACAAATGCAGTATGTACTCCCATTGGAATTTTGATTGCTGCTAAGAGTTCCAAGGGCATTGCAAAGTGTATTATGTTTAGCGGTGTGTATCTGACACCTCTATATGCTTACATTTTTAATTATTTTGAAAACTATAAGTGTAAAAAGTATTTCTATTTATTAATCATTATCATTTTCATGCAGTTTTATGAGACATATTTCGGACTAATTGAATTCTGCAGGAGACAGGGGTTAGTCATCACCAACACATGGTTTAGACATCACAAAAGGCGAAGGTATACATGGAAAATGCCAGGTGACTCAGAAAGGTATCAGTTAGATTATATTATGGTTAGGCACAGGTTTAGGAACAGTGTGATAAATTCGCAGTTTCCCAGGAGCGGATGCGGACTCTGACCACAATTTAGTTGATATGAAATGCAACTCCGCTTCAAGAAGTTAAGGCAAGGGCGGCAGGTTAGGAAATGGAATTTAGAAGCAGTAAATGGATTAACGAGGAAGGAGTATCAGCAGGCTGTAGAGAAAATGATGGATGACGGTAAAGATCTGAGTACTATAGAAGAAAAATGGGAATGTATCAAGAAAGGGATATTGGAAGCCGCTAAAGACACTATAGGAACCGCTAACGGGAAAAGGATAAGGAAACCATGGGTAACGGATGAGATGATTGCAAAGATGGATGAGAGAAGAAGATGAAAAAATGTAAACACAGAGTTAGGCAAAATGAAGTACAAAGAGTTAAACAATAAATTGAGAAGGGCCACAAATAAAGCAAAAGAAGAATGGTGGAAAACGCAATGCGAGGATATGGAAAATTTACAGAAGAAGGGTGAAATTGGTGCTCTATACAGCAAGGTTAAGTTATTATCGGAAAGTAAGAAGGCAAGATCTGTGATAACAGTTAACGATAAGTGGGGTAAGGTAATAGTTGAACCAGGAAAAATCCAAGAGAGATGGAAGGAATATATAGAAACACTGAATGGTAAAGAACTTAGGCCTACAAGATTAGACATAGAAAAGTAACATGACGTAGAAGAAGATAGCTTAGGTCCAGGCATACTCGACGATGAAATACTACCTTGATCAAAAAGTTCCCGGAATTTATTCAGAAAATTAAAAATACAAGTTTATTCATCTAAATCTATATTGTCCCCTTCAAAGTAATCCCCATCGACTTCAACACACTTATGCCAGCGCTTGATCCAATCCTCGAAACATTTTTTATATTCGGTTTTCGGTATGTCCATCAGTGCTTTCTGCGATTTTTCCATTACTTCCTCTCGGCTGCTAAAACGCGTTCCCCGTAATGGTTTTTTAACTCGATTGAACAGAAAGATGTCACAGGGAGCCAAATCAGGTGAATTCGGTGGCTGTTGGATGGTATTTGTTGCATTTTTCGTCAAAAAATTACGAATAATGATAGCACTGTGCGACGGTCTCGACGCACAGTGCGACGATTTCTGGTCTCTTTCGGCGAATTGCTTCACGCAAACGTCTCATAACGCCCAAATAATACTCTTTGTTTACTGTCTGGCCTTCTGGCAAAAATTCATGATTCTACACCGTTGTAATCCATGAAAACCGTCAGCATTGCCTTCTTTTTTGACTGAAAACGACGTGGTTTTTTTTGGTCTCGGCTCATTTGGTGAACGCCATTCACTTGCCTGATGTCTGGATTGCGTGTCGTACTCATAAACCCACGTCTCGTCTCCAGTAATGATCCTTTTGATGAATGTGGGATCGGATTCAGCCTCGCAAATCATGTCTTTTGCGAAGTCAACACGGTCTCTTTTTTGCTTGAAATTGAGGTCTTTTGGCACCAACTTTGCTGCTACACGACGGAAACCCAAATCATTAACCACAATGTCTTGGGCGGATCCATAGGCAATGTTCAAGTCCTCCGCTATTTCTCTGATGGTTAATTTGCGGTTATTGACCAACATTTCTTTTACTTTATCAATTTTTTCACCGACTTTCGATGTCGATGGTCTGCCACTGCGTTCATCATCTTCGATTGACTCACGACCACTTCTGAACCGCTCGTGCCACTGGTAAATGACCGTTTTTTTTTAGAGAATCGTTGCCAAAACACTTTTCCAACATTTCCAACGTCCGTGCGCCACTAAATCCGTTTTTTACGCAAAATTTAATACAAGTTCGTTGTTGCAAATTTAAATCCATTTCTGCAATTGTAAAAAATCGCCAACACACACAGAGATAGATGTACTCTTGGCTACGTAACTTTTGCAAATGTCAAGTTATGACACTAAGATTTTAAGGGAATATCAACAACAGATGTACCAATTTAACAAAAAAAGCAGAACTCAAATCGGAACGATGGGAGCGCCACACGGTGGTTATTCCGGGAACTTTTTGTTCAAGGTAGTAGAAAGGGCATTAAAGGAGATGAAAGCAAATAAGGCCGTAGGGGTGGACAACATACCTGTAGAACTGTTGAAATGTTTAGGAAAATGCAGGAAGAAGGCCCTATATGGACAGATTCGTAGTATCTATGAAGAAGGAATCTGGCCGGAAGATTTTGTGAGATCGGTGTTAGTTCCTATTCCAAAAAAGGCAAAGGCTTCGTCATGTGAGGATAACAGAACAATAAGTTTGATATCCCACGCAGCTAAAGTTATTCTCAGGATCATCAACAAAAGGATAGAGAGTAAGGCAAATGATTACTTAGGGGATGATCAGTTTGGGTTTAGGAAGGGAAGAGGTACGCATGATGCCATTGCAGTAATGAGATCACTAATTGAGAGGAATATAGAATACAACCAGGACGTTTTTGCCTGTTTTTTAGATTTCGAAAAAGCGTTTGATAGAGTGAATTGGGAAAAATTAATGCGTGTATTGCAGAAAATAGGAATGGATTGGAGGGACAGGAGACTGATCCGCAACCTGTACATGTCTGAGACTGCTCAGGTGCGAGTGGGGAACGGAGAGTCCGGATGGGCAGTGTTAGGAAGAGGGGTAAGGCAGGGTTGCCCATTGTCACCGGTGCTGTTCAACATATATGTGGAGGAAATGATTAAAGAGGCATGGGAAGAACAGGAGATAGGAATGAAAGTCGGAGGGGAATTCGTAAAATCGGTTAGGTTTGCTGATAACCAAGCATTAGTTGCTCAGTCAGCCAAGGGGTTGTAAGCATTGCTGAGTGAATTGGAGGTTCAGTGCGATAGATATGGGACGAAAATCAATATTAATGAAACATAAAATATGTGATTTTCCAGAAAGAAAAAGGCTAAGCTAAACACTAAAATAGGATGGCAAAACCTGGAGCAGGTGGGACAGTTTACATATCTTGGAATTGTTTTGGACCAACACGGTCAAAATAGAAGGGAAGCAAGGAGAAGAATTGCAGTAGTCAAAGAGGCTTTCAGTAGGTGGAGGGAGTTGATGACAGGAATGTTGAGTAGGGATGTTAAGACAAGACTCGTAAAAATTCTGATATGGAGCATAGCTATGTACGGCGCGGAAACGTGGTCACTGAAGCAGGAGGATAGACGTAGATTGGAGGCTTTTGAAATGTGGGTGTGGAGAAGAATGGAGAAGGTGAAATGGACCGAAAGGAAAATAAATGAGGAAGTACTAGAGATGGTGGGTGAGGAGAGGGGTTTGTTGAGAGAAATCGTATGGAGGCAGGAAAAATGGATGAAAGGCGTATTGAGCGGTAGTGGAATGTTGAAGAAGGTAATAGAGGGGAGAATGTTGGGCAAGCGAGGTAAGGGCAGGAACAGGATAGGGATGTTGGACGGGATGAAGGGAGGAAAGAAGTACACCGAGATGAAGAGGGACCTGATATAGATTAGTTTGATAGGTGGGGAGTCACAAAATGTTTATTTGATAGTTGTGTCCATCCAAAAAAACCTACCTTATACGGTTGATTACCTAATAATAATATTTTGGACTTATTTATATTCAGTTACTTCAGTGGAAGCAAGTATAAATCAAACTTCTGAATGACTCAGGTAATTGCCATGCAGAATTTAGTTAAAATACATTACATATGCATGGGGCATGCTGCAAAGTAATTGAGCTTTATGAAGATCAATTATTTGTTTTGAGGAAGTATTTACTCTAGAGATAAGATATTTTTTATAATATTGACAAAGTAAACTTTTTTACCATATTATCACCAACAATATGGAGTGAACATGAATAATGTATTACATAATAAAGATTGTATCCTTAAGCTATTCTACCCACATTACATCTGAAACTTTTATTGGTCATTTTATAGGCTTTATAGGCCCTGGTTTGTGACCAGGTTGTGGTTTTTACTGCTTATAAAGTTCAGAATGCTAAGTCCATTCAAAAACATGCTAACTATGGTCCACTGTATTGTTGAATGCAGAGTCCAGGCACTTCTAGTATTGATGCATTCATGTCACTGATTTAAGTGTTGCAATTATTTTCTGAATCCTGTCACTTATCTTAGATAGTTTGCTAGAAATTAACCTTGCAGTACTAATTATATCCAATTCTTAATGATTTCCATCAACAAAAACAATAACACTGTTTTTATATCATAATTATAGAAGACTGGAATGTGCATTTGTCCTTTGGAGGAAAAGCACAAAACTAGTTATCAAAAGTCCTTTGTTTTAAGAATTGGTTAAGCTTTTGCAGTTGCTTCAAGTGGGTACTGCATGGGGACTATATAGAATAAATAATGAATTATCAGTATAATCATACTCCCATTTCAACATGAACTCCCTGTGAATTCATGAATACCTTTGATTTAGTTTTTGCAAAAAGTTATGCATTATACTTCAAATTGCCTAAAACTCTTTGACATGTTCGTCAAAAAATCACAAGATAAAAATTTTTCAATTTTCTGTTATGACATATGAAACTTGCCTCCTCAATTTTTAAGTTGCCCTCAGTTAAGTAATACTTATTAATTTCATAGTCATATTTTAGTAGTCCCCTGAATAATCCCCTGAATATCTTGTAGGTATAGGAGTCATTTAACACAGAACAGTACAAATACAGGTACATTTCACCACTATCAATACACTTAAAAATATACATTAAAGCTTCTAATAAAAGCACATTGCACTACAACTTCTTATCATTTGAAAAATCATTAAATGAATAAAAACACTTCATCTGAATGAGGTTCTTGAGTTTCTTTTTGAAACTACATAATTTATCACTCATCTTCAGTGAGTGTGGTAATGTGTTATAAATTCTGACTCCCATTGCCATGGATTTTTATATGAAAATTGTGATTTATGGTAACTTGTATAAAAGTGGTTATGGTTTTTTGTGGCATATGAGTGAATAGTACTATTAGCGTGAAAGAGATAAGGGAATAGTTTTCCAGTCACTCTTCAAACTGAGCCAATACCTTCCCACCTCCATCATAATACTTCTTATGTTCCCCGATAAAATGTGTATACTCTAGTTTTACTTAAATTCAAATGAAATCGAATATTTTTGAAATTTTGCTCATGCATATTTAGTAGTCTCTCTTTATAAGGTTTTCCTCTTCAAAATTTTTTGTCATTAAATTTGGCAAATAATATATTGTTGCGTCTTACAATGCATTAGCATGTTTTGCTTTATTTCTTCATAACTTGATGCATTGTAATAGATAGTATAGGAACACGAGAACTCCTTAAATAATTACCACTTTCACTGCAGCCCTTTCATGTTCGGTGCTTAATTCATCCCTACATCAGATGCCAGGATGTCCTGTCCTGTTAACTTGGTATCAGTGTTGCCAACTAGAGCTCTATGTGAATAGCCAACACTGAGACATATAGTAGTATGACCACCAGGCACTCATCATCCCATTCCTACGCTTGGGGGCCCCCATTTTACTTTGGCTGTTATACTGGAATTTATAATTTTAAAAAAAGACCATGAAATTAATGCATTTAAATATTGTAGAGAGCCAAGAAACTACAGGAGATGCCGCAACAGTAACTTTCAACGGAGTCATTCACTAATATGCATTTCAATGCGACTATTTCAGAGTTTAAAAATCATTTGGTCAAGGTGAATGATTTTTACACTCTGTTGCTTTGATTGTAGAGAGCCTTTAGCATAATGCTTTACTTTCATTTTTCCATTTCCTAATAGACTCCAGGTGTTTCATAATCTTTTAAAATTAAGATGATTTTTAGGTGTTTGCCAATACTTCCTAATGTCAGCATTTAGAAAGTAACTTAATGGTTCAAGGAAAAACTATAAGGGATTTGGCCTTTCAGGCCTCTAAAGATTAAGAAAAATTTGAAAAACAATGGAAATAGGCAATATTGGGAAATATTGGGGAACTTTGTACTGTTTCTGTTGCCACAACGAATGAATTAGTGTTGTCAATATTGCATTGATGTGGACATACTCCAGCAAGGAGATGTGTGGATCCTTATGACAGATCAATAAAATAAATGCCTGGTTTGGCTTTCAAGCTCAATTTAATTAACCCACATGTTGTCCTTTTCTCATGACTGCACACAATATTGAACAGAAAAAAGTTTTGTATACAAGGGCATTCCAACTCTGCACAAGAGAATTGCACCTAATGCCATTTGATGCAAAGCAAATAAAGTATTCATGGAGGTAGGACTTAATATGGGGGAGGGTGAGACTCCTCCTCTCTCTCTCTCTCTCCCCCCTCGCCTCATCTTCACCCTCCCCTCAACCTCCTTTACGCCACGCCCTCTCTCTGGGGGAAGGCATGGTGGGGGCAGCCGAGGGTGCTGTGGAGGGACCAGTGGTAGGGGGTGCGGCCCTGGTGGTGGAAGAGGGAAACTCCGATTCTGCCGTTGGCCTTGGCCTCTCCTCCGTCTACACAGGGAGCTCCCGTGCATCACGCTCCGATTTCGAGTTCTCCGAGTCGTACCTCTAGGGATGGCATCTCGTTGGAGAGCAGTGGCCTTTACCATCTTTGCTAAATGCAGCCTTTATTGCCTCCACTTCCGTTACAAATTCTACTCCAAATGACAGATACCTAAATGTTAATCCTGCATGGGCCCCTAATTTTGTCCCTGTGTAATCTCTGTATGATTTTCTTTGTATATTATTATGTATATGTGTGGAGGAAGTCTCCATTTATTGGCCAAAACAATGTTTGTTAATAATGTCTACCAAACATCCAAGGATTATCTCCTTGTCATTTTTAACATTTCAGTGTAAAGTTTCCCAACTTCTTGCATTTCTATCGGTTAATATTGATGCACTTCTTACTTTTCTAAGTTTACTTTGGGAATACAAATCAATATTCAAGCTAAACTCCAGCACATATTTTTGATGTAATTCACTATATTTTGATATTGCTCAAGGAATTTGAATCTATGCACAACATAGTTATTTTTAGGATATATGTATTGATATACAAGCAGTTTTTCCATTCACAAACATTGCATACACTTTTCATAGACTTTGAATCAGAAAACCTCAGTGCCTCATGATAATCTTTCGTTCCCCACTGCTTTGCTATGCATTGCCTTAACTCCCTGTTTCTCTTTTTATATGGCACCCTCTATTGAGGAATTTAAATCTTAATATATACATAGCTGGGTGTGAGGTTAACTTTCATAGCATTTACTCATGAAATGGGATCATTTTGAAGAATAAAAATATTAATAAGATATATACTAATGACATATAAATTAGGCTATCATCTAGTTACTGAATATTATCAATTCCTATAATTACTTATTTTATGGGTATGTAATTGTTAAAATGTGAGTATTCTTGAAACTTTTTGCAGCTTTGCTATTTCACTTTCTAGACATATATTTTACTTAAAAATAGTATTTGTGAAATAATTCACTGTCAGATGTATTTTGGAAAAAAAATTGAAAAAGTCTTCTTAGTACTTGAAAATAATATTACGTGAAATTGTTGATAATTGAGGGTTGGTCCTATGTGGTCTTGCCAAACTATTAAAAAACAATATCATATTGCCATTAATTATCCAGTACATATTTCACAATGCAAAAAAATTGGAGAAAACTCTAATTTGTTAAAATTATTGTAGGATTACAGTGTAAATGAAAGAAATGATTAAATCCACTATGCAGAGTGGATACATAGGTAATTAAAACGTTACTTGAATGCAACAAAAATCCTGCTTTGAAGTACAAATGAATCACTTTGCAAACACATAAAAATGATGTACATAGTGAAATAAAGCAGTGAAAAATTGTCACATTGGGTCTATTGTCAATCTAGAATTCAACACAGGTGAATGCAAACATATCAAATGTAATGAGTCAACTTTAACCCATTAACAACATTGATTTTGATAAAATATAAGAAAATGTTAGTTGGTAATTAAGTTTTGTTAAATTGAGTTTGTTACATAAGATAGTCTTTGATATAATTATGAAATAATAGAATTATTCCCTTGAAATGTCTCATGAGTAACACACCCAGAAAATAAATAACTTTTAGTGTATTTCCTTTTATTTTCATCAAGTTCTCTTCCATAAACTCTTTAAAAAGCATCACCTTTCATAATGAAATCACATACCTTTGTCTCCTGGCCTGAGGCAATTTATTCTTTACCCAAATAACAAGAAAAAATGTTTTATTTCTGAGTTTCATATGCTCTCCTACTACCCTTTCTGAAACTTGCATACCCAAGAATTTCCACATCCTTAGTCAATATCCAATACCTTCTCTCTATTACCCTCTTTCTTGTTGCACTTAACTTTCTATCCCCCCTCCCTCTATGGCTGTTCTGTGATCAATCGAGGTGAAGGAAAAAAGTGCTCCACTCTCGCCCGGACAGAGTGAAGTCGCTGAGGAGAGTTTGTGAGGCTGCAACTAGCTCAAAGGGTCCACGGGTTCGTGTTTGCTGATGGGAGTAAGCAGGTGGTGTGCGCAAAGTGCAACATGAAGTCTGCCATGGTTAACATAACTCACCTACCTGGGTCTCAGAGACAGAGAGAGAAAGAGAGAAGCCACAGAGTCACATTTGTCATTTTTGAAGTGAATGAACATTTGGCAAAGTCGAATGTTATGTAATGGACACTCAAATTTGTCCTGTTTATTTGTTCTTTAGATAATTTGATCAAATGGGAAGATTTTTTTTGGTGAAAGACTGAATAACAGAAGTGTATCATTATAATGGATTGAATGAAAAATTTATTATTTTTTATCGTGCCATGGATTATTCCTAAATTTTGTCGTTCTTTAGTTGCTAAATCGTCACATTATGATGAAAAGTACGTAGTATTACAAATTAATATAGACGTTCTTCTCAGTAGCATTCTGTGTGTGTTTGTGCAGCCTTATTATTTTATGGTTAATGGCTGTGGAATCAGTGTTTTCATTTATTTTCTATTATATTTATTAAATGCCAAAGTGTGTGTTCAATTCATGAAAGTTAATCTACATTTTGTAAGTAAGTTAACCTTTATATCAAGTTGTTAGTTGCCTTCATTTGAAATTATGCCAGCTGTCTTAGTATGATGTCAAATCTTAAGTGTCGTAACCAAAAACATGATCTGCACATTACAAAGTTGGAGTCAATGTCAGTGTTTTGCACATTAGATGTAACAAGTATGCATATCTTAAGCATTTTGTGAAATGGGCTAATGATAGAGCTCTTTAAATGGCTGGAAGTCATTTTCCTCTTAGAATGATTGTTTCCTCTCTGTTTAATTAGATTCTCTAGTTGAGCCATGTTTAAGATTGTGCTTTTTCCTGTGAGATATAATAGGGTTGAAGAATGTTTTCTTTATGGAGAAAGTTGTTGTCAATTGTTTTTAGCATAAATACTGCTCTGATGTGCATTTCAAAAAATGTAAAAATTGCTGTCTGATGCACTAATTAGTACATAAAAGCAGGTAGACCCATGTTATTAGTTTATCATACTTTGCAATATGCGTATCCCCAGACCCAGAAAATTATTTATAAGGTTCAGTTATTCTGAAGGTAATGTGGGAATTGTTATTTATCGCTAAATTTTGTGCACAAAGTGAAGTTTTTAAGGAATGCCAATGAATACTTTAAATGCGGATATTTTATTACTCCTAGTACATAACAAGGGAATGCGGATCAATTTTTCATCATTATACACTTAAATCTCTTTTGGTGTCAATACGACCTTAGTTAAAAAATTGCCTTGAGACTCTACTATGCTCATATTAGTTGGTCTTATTTTCTTCATATTTTGATCTTGTATATTTGATACATTTTAAAAAATTCATTACAATTGGGTGGTTCTTTTGATAATGCAAAAATATTTTTCTTGGAATAAAAAGCACATGATGCATTTGCAAATCATGGAGTCTGCCCGTATGTCTTTTACTTAGCTCTAATTTCTTTTTGGTGTGAATATATCATCAACGGTTTCCTACTACATGGAGGACTCTCTTCATGGATGTCCTTATGCTTGTAGTCTAAACAATGTAAGCACTTTGAGATTGATCTCTCAAAAGTAATTACTACCCATTTAGGTCTAGTCTTCCAGTGATTTGTCAGCATACATTTCCAGAGTTCACCATTTCTTAGAGCCCCCATGATGCAAATCAATATTAATACGTACATGATCTAATTGTCAAATTAATTTCTATTGAAATACCCGTTAATTCAAGAATCAATGAAATTTTGTTATTTTTGTGACTAATTATTAATGAGAAGTAACAGTTGATCAAATGATTGGATGTCATCAAATTATTAATGAAACTGTACCTTGGGTTTTATCACTCTTTAACCAAGATATGGTTGTTTATTGTGTAGCAATAAAATGAGGTAAAGAGTGTGTATGTGTTAGGCATCTAATTGAAATTGATGCATTTTCATCCAATTATTATTAACAGGCATTAACCAATTCATTTCCATGACCAAATGATGAAGTCCATCAATTGTACATAATGGGATCATCCAATGAGAAACTTTAGGTTTGAGAGAATTTAACTCTAATTAGAAACTTATTTCAATTCATGTGAGTGTAAGATACAAGTGTGATGCATGGAAAGGTTACATCATGTCTTTGTAACTGTTGAATCCAAGTTTTTTGAAGAAGCTATTGGTTGTGTGATATTTGATGGAAAAAAGCCATCTAATTCATCATGCTGTTCTGAAAATTGAGATGTAACTGCAGTTATTCCTGAATTACCTCTTTACAATCTTATTGATTTACCTGTCTTAATCAAATGATTTCCTTGTTTGATTATACATATTTTTCTCATATTACAGTATATGTGTGTGTATATATATATATATATATATATATATATATATATATATATATATATATATATATATATATATATATATATATATATATATAATTGAAATGTTATATGTTAGAGTGAAATATTAGCTCTGCATTTCTCTTGAGTAAATTTCTCATTATTTTATTTTATTTTCATTAAATTTCTGCTAACTTGCAATATTTTGCTGTCTTTAGATCATGATTCAAAATCCATTAAATGGATCCCCAAAAACTCAATGAATTCAAAGAGCACTCCCCAATTAAGAGTGAAAATAATATCTTTTTTATAAAAATTTTTTTTTAATGTTTAGATATCTAGTAAAACTAGGGCCTGTACATCTTTCCATTGGTTTTATTCATTCATTTAAAAATTCCATTGCTAAGGAAGTGTAACTGTTGAAAACAAGGCAAATGGGCACATCTGGATTTTTTGCTTTTCTCCATTGAGTCACTGGATGAGTCTTAACTTGTACAAGTGCATTTTTTTCTTATAATGTCCTGGCCGCAAAAAGTGGGTTTATGAAGTAAATGATTTTGGAAAGCTCTTTAATAGCATTATGAAATTTTTGATTTGTAAATTCACTAGTATTATTTTATTGTCTTATTAATAAGTAAATGGTTAAAGTGTTTGTGGACTGTAATAGTATTTCTCCACTTTTAATAATAGTATTGTAATTGGAGAGTTCATTGTTTTGTTAATAGTGTTGCTGTTTCTTCTGAGTAATTTGTTATTTGTATTTCAAGTTATATAGTATATAATTATAAATTATATATGTACAAGTTGACATACATAGGGTGCTTCATAATGTATTAAAAATAATTTTAAAGAAGTATATTTTTTACATTAGATATTCTATCATGAACTTGGAATACCATTGCTTAATGATTGCTCATCGTTTATAAAGTTAAAATAATATGCATTTGATGTTGAATTTTTTATTTTGGATGTTTATCACCCGTAGGGTATTCATGAAACATATTTTATTCATTTGTTGATGAAAGAAAATAGAAATAAATATTATCACCGAAATAATTTGTGACTTATTTTCATATATATGTGTATGTAATTAAAAACGTGACATTTAATTCTAATCATAAAATATAAAAAACAACCTTTGATACTATTGTTAACTTTTATTGCTGTTAGCTTATTATAATATCTTGCACTTGTGTTTACATAACATTCCAGAGAATTACCATTGAAATGCAATTAACCATCTGGCTGCAAGAAGTGAAATTGAAGAAAGAAATGTCCCTCAATAAGATGGCACCATACTTAGTTGGTGCTCATTGTGTGTTAATATCATGGAATACAATATTGCTAGTAAATACAAATGTTATTATGAAACAGATATATATTTTAATGAGACTCATTGAGGAACTAATCCAAGGGTTGTATGACTTCATCCCTCAATTCTTTCCTATGCAATGCCAGGTCATAACTTCTGGATTGCTGTAATAGATTTTTGCACAGAAATTATTTTTAGTTGGCTCAATAATATTTCCTTATTTTGTCTTTGGGATCTTTGCAATAATTATTAATTAATATTAAAATACTCATTTTGTTTTTTAGATTTTCATGGAATTGATTCATTATAGAATGTTTTTTTTTGGCTTTTCTGTTTTGATTTATTCTTTTCTTCAACATGGTGATCTCTGCTGGTGATATCACATAGAAGTGTGTTATCACTTCTGTCCTGATGGCGCACCAACAATACTGTATAAAACAATGAAGAAAAATATAAAAAAATATTAAGGCATAACTCTCTGGAATATTTCCATGATAGAATGAATAAATCAGTTTGTAATGTTCCACACCAATTTATTTATACAACCTACCATGGTTTTAACAGGAAACTTATTATCAATCTTGATCATGGCATTTACCTGTTGAAACCATGGTTGATTGTTTATAAATTGGTAAATAAAAATAAAACCGTTGTTGATTGTTCATTGTACAACGGAGGAAAAAATCAACAGAGAAGCCAAGGTTTTACTGTGAGTGGCCATATGCACATAAATAGTTATAGTTGTGTATTTGTATGGTAATACTGGTATAAATATATAAATGGTATAACGTAGTATAGCTTTGCATGTGTCAAGGATAATTGTTCTTAAAAGTTCCTTAATGGTCCTTACTACAGAAGCACCTGTGTGAAATATCTGAGCTAGTAAAATTCTGTGATATCTCCTCCCTTAGTTATATTCTATGTAAGCTGTAATCCGTTTGTTTATTGCCAAGCTGAAATAAGGGCTGAGCATTAACCATGGTGAGCTATCCTTGATTTTTGTATCATTTTTTAAGAGAGTTTTGTGTTACTGAGCTATCTTGTGAGATGATGAATGTTCTAGGATAGAGTGCTATTTAGACAGTAGACAACCAATCTCATTCCATTTACTTAAACAAGTAGTAACCTCATAAAAATTGTCCTAAAATTAGATGTGTGGTTGATTTTTAAAAATACCGATGGTATCAAAAAGTATTTTTTTCCCCTAATCATTTGGTTCCAATCATTCCATCAATCTTATTGTTCCTCATTGTCCCAATTCTGGAAACATTTTCCATGAGAAACGCTACTAAATTAATGTCGTGGATAATTAATTGCATTGTGCATCTAATAGATGATAAAGTGTAAACTGAGAGTAGTTTTTAACATATCAGTTAAGTCTCAAATCAGTGAGGATAAGGGCAAAACTCAGTTTTGAAGAAACTTTGGCATTTTTGTCGAATTTTCTTTAATTACGTTAGTTTTTCGAATGGTAATTACTATGCATTTTCTTTGACCTAATATGCACTTCTTTATTGCTCAAGCTGAGAGCTTAACTGTTTCATGCAATCAAAAACTTTGATCATTATTCGTTTGTTCATACTGACTGATAACGAGTTCTAAATAATCTTGAACATTGATACTTATGCATTTGTTATTCGCGCCAAAATAAATAAGCAGAGAAGCTTCCATTTTATGCCTGTTGGCATAGCGATCGCACGTACACTCGCGTCATCTACAGTGTAGGTCGACAATCTGCCGTCAGTCTGCCATCCGCGTCAAGGTGGAGTGTGTCCTCGGGCGGTTAATTTTTTTTCCTGTTACCCCTCTCTTTTTCTCTCTCTCTATCCCCCCCCTCAAACCGTACGGTGGTGCTACCTGGCGTCATTGTACCGTAAAACAAGGTGTGCCGACGTTGAGGGAATGGACCCGTAGAATGTGGAAGTGTTGTGCCGTTGTGTTCGTCTCCTCCGTCGGATATTGCGTCGCCCGTGCCTTGGATTCCATCCGATTCGGACGTGGATAGTGAGTGGATGATAGTACACGGTGAGTTAGATGCCTATTGCCTTCGAAACATCAAATAAATACGCCGCTTACTTCCAATAGCAGGCGCCCGTACGCACGGTGATACTCTATTCGCTCTTCTCCGCCATTCCGCCGCCCTCCTGTATATCCTCCGAAAGACCTTTCATCTCCCTCGCTTTCCCTTGCGGCGCCCCTGCGCTTTCTGGTATTACTCTAGGCCGGACACCATGAAAAACTGTGGTCTGCTCGGAAGATGGAGATCAACACGCTCTCTAAGCAACCACTCTCTCTCGCCGTCCTGAAAGAGTGCCTGTCCATCCCTTTCTCTTGTTCCGTGGGGCGCCATCTATACCATACTCAATGGGGGTGGGGCGCACCTGTCCTCAAAGACAGATCTCCTTCCCTTTGTTGTATATTGTTGATCTCCCCATGTTCGCACGTGCGACACACACAAACGGCGCTTCATTATATCGGCCCCCTTTCATAATTGGCCAAGCCCACCCCTGAAATCCACAACCTCTTTCGGAAAGGCACCGTGTTTATTTGATGTTTCTTCTATTCTGTGAGATCTTTCTACATGTTCCAGCAAGAAAATCTACGCCACCGCACTTCGCTGTTCACCGTTTACGAGTGACAAGTGAGGAGTCGCCCTTGTATTTGAAGGGTCGAAGAATTTTTCAGAAGAAAAATCGTGTTGAGATGTTTTGTTGTAATCTACCTTGTGCACACTCGTGTCGTTTCCATGGTTACCGAATCAAGGGTGGTTTGCCTTTTTCCTCTAAATCATCCAGTTTGAACGTTAAAGTCACGAAAGAAAATCATGTTCCACGAACAAACGTTGAAATTGTGTGTATATTTTTTATTGCAATGCAACCTTTCCGATCGTATGCTATGCCACAGTGTTGTATCTCATTGCTACTGACAGAAACGCTCCATCCCAGGCTTGCTTACATGCATGTTAGCTGCGTTACCTTTCCTTCTTCCCTCGACAATTTTTCTTTTCTCCCTTTGCGGTTTAGTTATGCGCCGGAATTTTATTTATTTTTTATTGCGCTGGTATCATAAACCAAAATTATTCAGTTGCAGTTAAGTGAATGTAGTTACTCCTCTTCTAAACAAACAACTTCAGTAAATGAACATTGTTGAATGACTGAATGTAAATAATGCTGATTTGGTCAGTCTCTTTTTTTTTGAGGCATGCAAGGTTGCTCTTATTTCATGCTGTATTTCTTGATTCAGATATTGCTCGGCCTTTGAAAACTATTTCTTAATTTTCGGCCGTGGCAATGAGTTAGTGAATTATTTTGGCACGATGGGACTAATTTCGAGTGTCGGTAGCAATGCTTTTGTTGCGAAATTTAAATGTGAGTGGGGAGCTGTCACGGCAATTTATCGTTATTCATTTAGTTTATTTTCACTTAGTCATATTCACTGAGTTATTTTGATTTCTTTACATTTCGTGTTCTTTTGATTAGTTTTTTCGGTCACATCCCTCGTTCCTACACTTTTATTAGTTCTGGAGTTATTTATTTCGATTAACTTTTCATTTGTAGCACGATTAATCGTAGCGTTGTACTCTGACAGGTGTCCAATACCTTCGCCACCTGCTGCACACTTACGTGCTTGTTTTTGGGCTAACTTCTCGCATATTTGTCAGTTGGCCTGACCTTAAATTATGAATTAATTTGTTTTTAATCATTGATTAGAGTAACTTTCTGTGAGATATTAAAAGACGACGTCAAAGTTATGAAATTAGAACAATGTTTTAATATCCTTCGTATTCGTGCTAGACATTGAGAAGGCTGTTGATCAGGGTGCTTAATTTTGCTTTAAAAGATGGTGAAGCTTATGAGGCAGAAGCAGAAACGAATCGCAGTCACCTTAATTACATTCGGTCGGTTTGGAAGTAGAGAAGGGGAATCTGTTCCAAATATGGCACGGCTTCCAAGGTGAAATCCCACTGAATCACTACGCGTCTGACATTTATTCTGCTCATTCGAGATATTCCGGTTACCTTAGGCCATGTCCTGGATGTTTTGCGATGCCCACTCACACTTAAGCCATTTCCACCCGCGCCAATGAAACATTGTAAGGGTTGTAGTGCGATTGAAAGATATACGTACGTTTTGCAGTTTCATGATTTGATGAACCTTGATTTTCGTTTTGGATGGGAGCACTTTTACAGCTTCGTCCGAGTGTTTGGTACTTCTATTCAAATATTGACACTGTTGTAATAAAGAGTAGAAATCGTTCGCAAATGTGTTAATCGCTAAAAATAAATTGCTAATAAAATCTTAAAATTGTAAATTATGGTTCAGGATAGGTTCTGCGGACTCATAGCGGAAAAAGTGTTTTCGCGACGACAGTTTAAAATCTTTAGCGAAACCCCGTCAACGTTAATATTTGCGATTTTCGTGTTCATGGAATAATTGAGATATCAGTATATAACTGCTGTTTTGAAATAGACACATCGACTTTCAGTGACATATTATAGCTATCTTGATGTCATTCGTGCACATTTTCGTTGCAAGTGAAATAAAACAGAGGGAGTCATTTCAGCAGACCCATTGATAATGCCTAATTAATATGGTTTCTCGAATTAATTTTTCTATACATCGCCGTAATATCACGGCCATTTGGGGAAATCATCTAATTGAAAATTTCATAACATATGACTTAAATACGATCAGGGTACAGAGAAACGTAGGATAATAATCGTATTTGATCGAACTAAGGGACTTTATAAATGAATTCCTCCGCATTTTATGCTTTAGAAAGTTATGATTTGATTATGGGTTTTTTTTGTGGAAATTTCAGTTCATTCTTAAGTCTCGTGAATAATTTTGTTTGTACACATGATAATAAACAAAAACATTTAATTTCAGTTCATTCTTAAGTCTCGTGAATAATTTTGTTTGTACACATGATAATAAACAAAAACATTTAATATACATCCGCCAAGGTACCCTCCCAGCCTCGCTTAGGGCGTGTGGCATAGGGCTAATTCCGATCCGGGCATGCGCTCTTCAACACATTTATATCAGTAAAAGGCGAGGAACTAAAAAGCAAATGTAATTATAACCTAATCAGTGGCACTAATTAGGGGACAAAAGGCTGAACATGTACATTGCATAGGTTTTTTTTGGTGGTTGGCTGTGGGAAGAGCTGTTATTTGTGGTTTTACAATGAGTTTAAATAAAATTTGGCGCGAAATATTTTGGTCCTAATAATTGTCTCCTACATGTCTATTGTGTTTACTCCTCTGGTCCTAAGTCTATATTGATATTTAATGTAATGATACCATAATTATAATTACTTCTTTCGATTCTGATCTATCTTATTTTAGTAAACCAGACCAGATACACTGTGTTGGAGTTGTACATATTTTCTTCATTTTCAGTGAAGGGATATGGCTCATATTGTAGTGCGATGTTCATCGTATAAGTATTTTTACTTTGTCGTTGAATATTTTCCGCCCTGATTCATCTAACACACTCCCCACCTGAGTTCATCTAAACCCATCTGACACCTAGTCACGCTATGAAATTTATCATAACATATTTTTTACAAATTCAATCGCTCTCCAATGCGCGCGAACTGTTACGTGAATTAATGGAGTACCAGAGCGAACGTCTTTAACAGGAATAATGCAAGTCACGTAAATTCTTAGAGCGCTTGCCTTCGAATCGCCCTGGTGTTGTGAAAGTTATTTTTTCGTATAAACTCTTCTCAGCTCTCAAAAAACCTGCCGTTTTGTGAATGACATTAGTGACTGCCTGCAGCAACATATTTCATGAAAGTCAAGTGTTTTAAATATGTGCTGTATGTAGAACGTTTTGGCCTCCCATTCTCGAGGTGTTCGATTGCCGAAAAATCTTTCGCATGTACCTGCTCTTGCCTGCCACTCGGGAACAAGTAATGCTACCCTTCTATCTATAATTCAATTTTTCAAGATGCATTATTAGAAGGTTCACATAAGACTGTAATTTTATATTTTGCGTTTTTCCCCTTCACGATGAACATGACAATAAAGATCAATGATTATTATGCTTTTGGAATTGTGGAATACGCTATTTGTATTATTACGAACGGGGAAAATTGACACGTTCAAGCGATTTCTTGCATTCACGAACGGTGGAGCCCTCATTAACTTCGCCTATCCCCGGAATCGGACATGACCTGACCCCTTGGTGGAGCCACTCTAATTTTTATGTAGATGGCTTAGATAAGATGAATTGTGGGCTGCAGCGGAGGACATCAAAATAAACAGTTTACGGGAAAGCTCGTCAAGCACAACTGGACTCGGGCTCTTCCTTGAAAGCCTTGTGGGGAGACACTTGCACTACTCCCTCGCGTCTCCCATCTCGCGGAGAGGTTGACCCTCCCCCGCGGCCCCTCCCACCCGAGGGTAGTTGAGCGGGGAGGAGGAGGCGGCGGCTCGAGGATTTTATCACGTGAACGAACGTTCACTCTCCGTCGGCCGAGAGGGAGAGGGCGAGAGAGTTTCTTCCTCCTCCCTCCACCCTGCCTCTGTTGAATTCAGCGTCAGTAGCCCATGCGTTCGCGGTGGTGAAAGTTGCTTTTCGGTAACAGTGATTCCTGCGGAGGGTGAGTGGTGGGAGTGAGCGCTGTTTTTCACCTCCACCCCCCTCTCCCCGCCTCGAACGATACGCCGCGCCGTGTCTCTTCCCTCCCGCTCTCTTCACGAAGACCTGTGGGAAGATATCGTCAGTGGTGGTTATGAAAATTGATGACGATCTGAAAGGAATTGTTTCGGATCGCGGTCGAACCGCTTGCGTCAAGTTAGCGAGGGGAAAAGGAATCTGCTTATGCATTATTTATGCTTTCGTAAACGAAAGTGCGATCCTTCAATTTGTACTCTCTGTGGATGCCCAGTGGTCGCGTTCATCGGGGAATATTGTTGAAGCTTTCGGAGATTTTAAAAATTGGGAAAATCGTCGCGATATTCTCATTTCCTATTTAAATGGACCTGCGGTTCGTATGCCATTGTCTCTTTTTTAAATATGGGACAATCACGTCTGAAATAATTCGCGTGAAATAAGCTAGGGTAGTATTTAATATATTGGTCATTAGCTTATTCCCCCCTTTGGCCCTTATGGGATGAGAGAACGTGAATTGGTTCAGCATTAGGACTATTTTGGCTGAACAATTTTCTGATGGCGTGGAAAGCTGACCTTCCGGTATTTCTAAGGGTGGATTTTATCATTCATTCGCGATTTACACAAACATCGAGTAGAATGACCATTTTCGTTGGTGAATTTTTTATAAATCTTTTTAACGTATTTATTTGGTGCTAATCCGATAACAAATCCTATGGAGGCAGGAAAAATGGATGAAAGGCGTATTGAGCGGTAGTGGTATGTTGAAGAGGGTAATAGAGGGGAGAATGTTGGGCAAGCGTGGTAAGGGTAGGAACAGGATAGGGATGTTGGACGGGATGAAGGGAGGAAGGAGGTACACCGAGATGAAGAGGGACCTGATGTAGATTAGTTGCTAGGTGGGGAGTCACAAAATGTTTATTTGATAGTTGTGTCCATCCAAAAACCTACCTTAACCGGTAGATTACCTAATAAAAAAAATCCGATAACAGCACTTTTGGCCTTTGAATCGACCTATTAACAATTATGTAAGCGGTGAGACATAATAAAGATAGTTACAAACTTCCAAGGCCTATATGAAGGAAAACTTACCTAGGCGGGAGTCGAACCCATGACCTCTGGATGATGAGAAGAGGACATTACCCCGCCACCCCCGGGTCCCTTTCTTAACTTTCCAGATTAAATTATGAATTTCATACATTTTGAAATTAGAATGGTAAAAAATTCTTTCATTGAAATTATTTTGGTGTTAACACATTTTCATGGATAATGTCTCTAAGTTTTACTTGTGTATTACGTACACTCGGAAGCCCTTTTAGTGGGATATCCAATGTTTTTTATGCCTTGGGGCATGCATGAATTGTTTGTTTTGCCTGTGTTATTATCCTTGAGTGCATTTAGACGTGGCGAATGTGTAATGGATGCTAAAGAACCACGGCTGGACCATTGCCTAGTAAGGCTATTTCCACATACTTGTATCGTGTCCTCCCGATTTTCACGATGGGATCGTGCTTGCGATTTTTAATGCCTCACACGGTCACGCATTGCGCCTCCACGGTGATCGATTGGTGAAAACCTTTCCCTCGCGCGTTCCGTTTTTGCCTCCTCCTATGACTAACCATTTTATCTGAGGAAATTGGAAAAGTGTCATCGGAAAACACTTACATCGCCGTGGCGTGCCACACGGATTATTATTCATTCTCTATCCGGGCGTGGAAGGGTTTCGTCTGTTTTCCCAACCCACCCACTCCCACTCACGTTCCTATCCAACGGCTGCCTAATCGGAGTCGACAAACATCCCCGAGTCACCCTCTGTCTCTCGCTCTCCTCTCGAATTAATTTTTTTTTCTTTTCCACATGAGAAGTAAAGAAATTCCAAGGTCCCATATCTTTTAACCCGGTTCGTGCAAGAGTGAAATTACATGGGTTACGCGAAGACGTGATGGAGTTTGTCGAAATAACCTTATTTTTATCCGTGGAAATGAGCATCGGTAACCGTAACATCGTGCACAGTTACACGTTATTACCCAGTGTCTGTCTCTTGACACAACACGGCTGGTTAAATTGCCATACTGGATCTCGTAGTAGGGTCAGAATTAATCGATGTATCTGCGAGAAAATGAATCGCCGTCGAATCATCATCACTCGAAATTCGCCACATCGGCATGATGGCGAATAGAAAAAAAATTTTACCCACGTAATTTAAGTGCTCGGGATTTGTCATTTCATGGATTCGCGGCCTGAGGTCGAGGTGGGTGGTTAAGGCGTTCCCGGTAGAGACCATAACGTAACATCCACCTTTTTTCATTTTCATCCTCTTTGAAAGCCGAAAAAGAGATGCGGGGATTTGTTCGAAGAGGAAGTCACGAACGTGCTGACTCCGAGAGAGCGCTCTGACATCCGGAAAGTCAAGATGAGAAGTTCGCCTCGCCATCGTCTTTCCCATGTCCCCTCTGACTGAGGCGATACCGCTGTTGGTTTTAGGGATGTGGCGGATTGTCCTTGTAGGGGAAGAGGAGGAGGGGGAGGGTTGAAGGATTAATGGAATTGTGTGACGTGCTCCCTACTCCCCCTCCCATAGCGTCTCCCTGCCCCCCTCTGTCCCTTTTCGCTCGCCCCTCTCCCCAGTATCGACCGGTGTTTGTGGCATTTTTCGTCGTTTGTGCATTTCCACACTCCCCTCCCCTGCGATCCCCCTCGCCCCACCCCGCGCGCACCCTCAACTTCCCCTCCCCTCCTAGCCATCATCTTCTCCACCCATTCGTTATACTACACCGACCGACCGCTCTTCTGCTTCCCCCCCTCCCCCCCTTCAATCCTCCCCATAACCACCCACTCCTCTCTCTCTTCACCCTCTCAGTGGCCACCTCTTCTTTTATTTTCTCCCCGGTCTCCCTCATGCAGCGTTGCCAAATTAGCAATATTGTTGCTGGATTTGATGACCTTTTCATCCCTTCAGGCGACTCTCTTCATGGTTCATGGCGAATCTGACGGGTTGGCATGTATGAACTCGCTTTTTTCCGAAAGGAGCTTAGTCTGTCATAAAAATGCGTGGGATGTTGGCTGAATGAATCATGGAAAAAAATGCTAAACTCCGAAGGCCATGAAAACATTTATTTTGGTGCTCTTTATTAAATTGATTGCGTACGTCTCACAAGGGTAATTTTATTCAATTTGAGAAGCTCAAATCATAGAACTTTTATCGTGGTAGATTCTCTATCCTTCGGTCATGAGAACTGGATAAGAATTCGTTGGAAGGGGTTAAAGTAAGTCTTGGAAATGTTTCTTTAAACTTTCAATAAAAGACTGTGATCTATCTTATTCAACGATAGTGTATTTTTTCTTTCTCTCTCTCTCACTAGTGTTCCTTCCGACCCCTCCAAATGCATAACTCTTCAAGGCTGTTCCGTGTGCAAAGACAGCCGAGGATGGTTATCAAAAGTTTCTCATTTCAGTTTGGGAAGCTGCTTCCTCCCCAACTTGGGTCTCGAGAGGAGAGTAAACTGTTCTTGTTGACCTTCCAAGGATTACAGGAGCATTAAACTTCCCTTTCTCAGGCGACTAATTGTCTGGAAAAGACGTGGCAAGCAGGAAAACCGAGGAAAATCCCATTGGCCGAGGCTTTCCCACCGCCAGGCCGAATGCGATCAATTCTAAGCGTCTCGTGTATCGTTCGTTCTGTGCTATCGTGAAATCTGTTTTCCCCGGAACCGGTCCACAAGAGATAAATTTCCTTGAAACAAAAAACTCTTTACGTGTCGTTGTAAACCACGTTTTTTATGAGGTATTTTTAAGTAATATGTTCTGCTTGTTTTAAGTTCCACTTTAAAAACATTCAAACTTAAAAGAGAGTTGGAACCGTCATGGAAATTTAATATCCGAAAGTGTATATTTTATCCAATGTTCAATTTGCAGATATACGGAATGGTTGAGTGTGATGCCCGGTTTTAATTGTTGCGTTTTCCTTTTTTTGTCAAAATGATGGGGGTCTTGTAATGTATTTTATTCGAATTCCGTACCGAGAGTTTTCTATCTTAGCCTTACCGGACTTAATAATATTGAAATAATTTTCTCCTGGCAATCACTAATCCATACAAGAAAACATGGCCCCTCTACTAGATAGTACTCTTGAGAACAGTTCTGAATTGGATTCTGTGATGGTATTTGCTAGATGCAGTCGCTTAGTTCGATAACTGTATTATGACACTGGAACGTAAGTTTTGAAATACGGAGAATTGTCCTTATTTAATCCCTTTCGCGTTGATCTAACAAATTTGAACTATTTATTTACTTACGTAGTTGTATAGCATACCTTTAAAGCCCATTAAACATTTATATAGCGTGAAAGAGCGGTTCCGAGTTATTTTGGTTCGCTTTCCCAAGTCTCATTTACGTTATTTCGTTTCGTTGTAGAATCCCTTGTTGTAAATGAAACCATGTCGCGTATCTTAGTCGTATAATTTAGTGGAATCCATTTTCAATTAGTTTTATTTACGTAGGTTTACCGTGTATGATAAGTGAGAATAAAATTGCAACCAAGACGTAACTCGTGCATTCTGAGTGCTATATTTACACGGAAGGATGAGTTAAATATCTCATAATGTTGGTTGTGTTATTACTTGATGATATTTTGTCGTTTTTATGGGCAATTATAAAAAAATGAGGAAAGTTCACCTCTCAGTTTCATGACTAGCTTTACCCACATCTGAAAGCACACTTCGATCCTTCTTCCATTTGAGGGTTGTTTCTCTTGAGACACCGCGCTCATTTCTCTCCTATTGCGGCGCTCGCCGTTACACCGTTTACAACCTTTGCTGGCCTAGCAACGTACTCGCGCCAAGTAGGAGAGTGGACTTGGGGGGGGGGAGGGTAGGGAGAAGTAGGTGTGAGCGGGGGAGGGGGGGTGAGAGTGCAGAAAGTCCACCTCCGCCCAATGCTCGAACCCCGGTCTTTAGCGAGAAGGATACGCGGCACCCGCGCACCGTCACCATGTTGCCCCATTTTTCTCTCTCGCTCACTCCATTCGCGGCGGCAGGAGGAAAAAAATCACGGAAACGAGTTTTGGTGAGCAAGTCGTTTCGTTCAGACTCGGAGCTGTCGAAGCATGAAAACCTTTCACCGTGTGCCTTCCGTGCCATGTGAATGGGCGCGCAATTAATTAATCGTCCCTCCTACCTTCACCCCCTTCCCTCCTGTGCGTAGACTCACACATAACGCATGAGAACGCTATTTCTCCTCTCCTCTTTTCTCTCTCTCTGCCTCGCCTCCCGTCCGCGTTGCGCTAATCCTCCTTATCCCATCTCACCTTGAATCGTTTCGGCCTTTGCGTAGTATATCTACCGAGCGTCGTCCCTCCCCCGCGTTCCCTTTCCCGGAATAATCGTTTGCTCAAACCGCAACTGGGGGACTCGTCACGAAGGTTGAGTTGCATGCCTGCTGCTTGCGGTGGAATTCCCAAGGAAACGGTTCGGGAGACGAGCGGAGTGATTGTTCGAAGGCTATTCTGTCTCTCTCTCTCTCTCTTGCCTTTTTGAATCCCGGGCGAAAGGTGTTCGACGGCATGTAGGTAACCTGTGCGTGGACTGCGCTCGAGTCATTTAGTATTTGGTTTGTAAAATTTATCCCGCGGAGCGAAATAAACTGGACATCTTTGCTGCCGTTGCGATGGAAATATTTTTGTTTAAAATGGACGAAAAAGTAGCGAGAGGATCTGTTTTAAAAATGTGAGGTATCCGTTCACTGGTGAACCTGCTGTGAAATCAGAAGTTTTGCGAGTCAAGTTATGAGTTGCCTGACATTAGAACGCTCGATGTGTAACGTAAAACAATAACAGCCAGGGGAAAATGTTTTATTACGTATAGTGTCAATCCAACCCTTCTTAGTCATGGGAGGACGACGTAAAAAATACTATGGATGCAAAAATAGCAACAGTGTATTTACTCTGTATTACGAGCCGTACTCTGTAGTACTCTGTATTACGAGCCATATGCTGCGCGAAGTGTCACACTAACATCCTCGTTTCACTTTAGATTGTAAATGTGACCGTGATGGTTGCTTATGGCTCGATAAATTTCAACAGCATTGGTTTATGTTGTGAGTTTCATCAGTTATTGATCAGTAGGCGTATTAAAATAAAAGATATATGGGTATAATAATGCTACATCCAGGCCATATGCTATATGAGAAAGAGAAATCGAGAAAAGAAATGTAATCGATGACCTGATAGATAATAAGTTACCGAGAGAAATTTGCACTTTACGTGCACGCTTAACCATTGATTATCTGACCTTTAAAATGAGAGTTTTTATGGTAATTTAACTTAATTAATATTTTAATGGAAATAATTTCATATGTTGTTTGATCGATACATTATCAAATTCTCAATGCGGCAGATTGAAAACAAGAAAAAAGTGTGCGTAGTTGCATCTATTGGCTATGAAAAATCCATTTAGATGAAATAAAGTTAAGTGATAATTTTAAATTTGCGTGAAATTGTAGCTTATACCAATGACTTTCCAAAATTTAAATGCCTGCGCCGTGCCGTTAAGTCGTTTTCAAATCCTATATCCTGTGTTCTTCTGCTGTCCGTTTTACGTTTATATTTTGTGTGTTGTTTGTCTCTCATTCCGAATATTTTCAAATGCGTCTGCTATTGCTGGCTACTGTATTATTGAGATTACAATCAAATGTCTTTCATTGTAAAAATACGCAGGGAAATGCAATCAAGTGTGATTCTTCTTCATTAACGCCATCATTAACTGGCATTTATTAGTTTACAACGTCAAACAAATGCTCCTGAATTCCACAGAGTGGCATTGATTCCGTCGGTGTCCATGGATGGTGATAACGACAAGTTGTTGCGAATTCAACGATATTATTATTGCATTCAGTTTTTTGTTTTATTATTTTTTACATTGAAAACTATAATCTATGGCTTAAAGTGAAACGCGGATATTCCATTGTTTTATACGAGAAAGTATAATTATTGATATTATGTTTATTTCATTTCGACTCTTAACTCCTGTCCGTAATGGAGAACTACAGGCAAAACATGCTCGCATGTAGGTTTAAGACTGGGTTATTCAGGCAAAGAAGTGTTCTGTGTCAAATGAGAGGCACTATCAACGGAAAGTTTATAATAGAATTGTCTGGATTTCCGGTTTAGATTTGCGCGTAGCGTTGACTGTATCATTAAAGAGCAACAATTGCATATGGGATGGTATCATTTTAACCTTTTTGCTTGGAAATTTTCCGCCATTGTTTCTCAGTTATTGGCAATTGGAGCATAAAAGGCGTAACTTTAAAAACTATTAGAAATAATGTAATTTATGACTCATCTGTGATTCCGGTGATATTATTATTATCATTCGAATCCAAAGTCGAAGATGGGCGTTGAGTAGCCTGTGTGTTTATACCTACGAAAATAAATGTTGTAGAGTAACTCATAGATTCTAAGATTTCAACGATAAAATTAGCTGGTGATGGGCTGGGATGGGCCATTTAGCGCGTTCTTGTTAGTGAAATAGGTTTGAGAATGAAAGTTACCATAACGGTCTTGTACAGGAGTATGCTATTCTTTTACGATCCTATACAATAAGGTTTGTTCATTCATGTCACACCGTTATGATCAAGGATATGTGGTAGAATGCGCGCGTGGTCACATCAGAGGCCCTTGCAAATTAAACGGTCGTGTCCACGCCGTTTTCGTTTTGCATTAATTTACGGGTTTTCACGTCGCGTGGGAGTCAAGTTGTGACGAGGTACTCTTTATCGTGGCTATCCCAGTTTTCTCTTTGTTTCTTTCGGGTTTCGCGAAGGATTTTGGGGCGGAAGGGCGGGGGCCTTGGGAGTTTCGACCACGCCCACGTTTGTGGCTGGTTCTCGTGCAGCAGATTCTGTATGCACCAGTGACTTAATAGCCTACACCGAAACACCCATTTCGAATCGTTTTGGAAATGGCAAACCGAATCGTTTAACACGCGTTGACAATCAAAAATGCATGTTCTTACTATCATCGAATCATTTAAATAATTGGCGTATTCGTCGCGTAATTTACTTCACCGAATTACCATTTCGCTTGCACGATGAACATTGTTTTATGTATGACTAAATGATCTCTGTGTATATATATCTCAACATTTTTTAATTATATATATATATATATATATATATATATATATATATATATATATATATATATTAGGTAATCTACCGGTTAAGGTAGGTTTTTGGATGGACACAACTATCAAATAAACATTTTGTGACTCCCCACCTAGCAAACTAATCTATGTCAGGTCCCTCTTCATCTCGGTGTACTTCTTTCCTCCCTTCATCCCGTCCAACATCCCTATCCTGTTCCTACCCTTACCTCGCTTGCCCAACATTCTCCCCTCTATTACCCTCTTCAACATTCCACTACCGCTCAATACGCCTTTCATCCATTTTTCCTGCCTCCATAGGATTCAAATACAATTTATGTATTTGTGTGTGTGTATATATATATATATATATATATATATATATATATATATATATATATATATATACATACACACAAATACATAAATTGTATTTATCGGAGCGGGAGTCCCCAGTGGAACGAAATTAATCCGAAATCAATATTGGGCTAAAGGATATGGCTCGATTGACGAAATTTGTAATTATTCACATTTCTTTTTTCCAAATATAGTTATAATTAGTAGCCGTGATGCGCCAAGCTGGGTGATAACTGAAGATAGGGATTTGGAGATGGTAGATATTTGAGGAGAAGAAAGGATGGAGAGGAATTATGCTTCAGCGTCAGTTTTTCTCCAGTTTTGGTTTCATACATATGTTAACGTTCCACCGTGTTCAGACATTTTTGTGCTTTTCAGATGTTGCCAAAGAAGGTATGGCTATGTTCCGAACAAATTTTCCATGGCCATTAATAGAAGTGTGCTAACAATATAGAATTACTGTCCTTTAGCCTTCGCTCCAATGTGACCCCTGATTAAATTCGTAATTCAGGATTTTATGGAAAGTGTTTGATTTCAGGGGTGGACGCGTTGTTGTCCTCGCATGGTCAGTGGAATAATTACCAAATGCTTCTGCCCATTCCACTGCTATGATTCTCCTGCCTGTCACGGTCTCTAAATTTTCCTTTCTCATGAAGTCAAGAGAAATGCATCATTATGATGAACGTTTTCGGCTTCGTCGTGCTGTTTTTGAAAAATATTTCAGCCCCTTGAAGACAAAGCTTCGTTCATGCTAGGGTCTGTTATTATTTAACTAATATCCATATGCTTCGTGTAAACACCGACCATAATCCATTAAATGTGTATTAAAAACGTTAAAAGTCATTCAGATTAGTGTTTCATTTGTTAATTTTTTGATAGTCAACATTTTGTTGAAGATGTTTATATTCTCTTCCTTTATATTCTTTAATCCTTTCCCCGCGGATATTTTAATTATTGTTTCTCAAGAGCATGTTATATGCGTAATATGCGGTGCAGAAGGATGATGTGTTCGGACGTAACGAACTGTTCTAGCAGATTTAAGTCCGTCACCACTACATTGAAAGCAGTGGAGTATTTTACCCAGACTCATATGAGATGGTTCTCATAAAACAGCTTAGGTTAGGAATGTTGTAGTAGTTTACGTGAGACGACTCAACTAACACCCTGATACCCTGATTTGAAACTGACATTTTCTCATAATTCTGCGTACGCTATCGTGAAATTTCTCATGGAATGAATTCTCTGAAAGAACAGGTGTGACGTAACCTTATCCTAACTCTTCGTCCTGTGGTATGCGATTGCTGCATTTTTGTGTGTTTCATCCGCCGGGGAAAATGAATTTTCCAATTTCAGAAGCCCATAAAAATGGAAACGCTACCTGAAAAATGAGGGCGGAATGAGACTCTTTGCGCGGGGCGCGGAAAAATTCCTGGCATTTTGCCCGTTTTGGCCCACTTCTGTTTCCAATTGCACATGCGGCGACCTCATGTTTCCATTCGGCTGCCTCCCTCCCTCCCTCTCTCTCTCTCTCTCTTTACTCGCCCTGTCCCCCGACCTGTAATTTCCACGAAAACCACCACCGTCACGTGATTTTGCGTGAAAGCATCGTGGAAACTGTAAATTCGTGATTACTCAGGTAGAGGATGGAGACTTCAGTAGTTTGTATTGCATTGTAATGATTTTATCTCTCCAGGCGATATTTTTTTTGGCCAGTGTGAGAGATGGAAAGTACTGGCGTTTCAAAGCGTTTGATCTTCATTTTGTTGTGTCTTATGAATCAGAAAAGTCTAGGGACTGTTCAAGGAAAAAAAACTGATCCAGCTGTTGTCGAACTCAAGACAAGGCACGTATTTTTATTTGGACGGAACTTTGCTGGGGCCAAAGGTTGGGTCCAGGGTTATCTTTACAGTTGTGTCTGAATTGGTTTTCTTTGGGGAAGGGAAATGGAACACCGGTCAGTGTTTTGCAATGTTTTCTAGGGAAAAGAATTTTGCCGATGGCAAAACCTTAGCCGAGATTTCTATCGCGTTTCCGTAGGAATGCAGCTACAAGTTCTTCTTTGTTAGGACTTCAGAATGTGTCTCTGATTGCATTCGAGTTTCTTACTGATGAAAGTGAATATCGGAGTCATCTGTTTTATTTGATTCACTTGTCCCTTGCGAAGTTGTTTTATCGAAAGAAGGATCAAATTAGAGCATTTCCCGTGTTTTGGCTTTCGACATTCGCTTTCACTTCCTTAGTGATCATGCGTTCTCAAAGTAGAGATGTAAAACGGCCCCGACTAGGCGTGAAGATGCTTGGTTTTTTTTTTAACTCGCTTGGTTGTGTCCTTAATTACCTTAAGATTTCCTGGAGGAAATGGACCGCGGAAAGTCACCGTGGAAAACGAGGAAAAGTTTAGGAGTGTCTCTACCGGGAAATGCCGGCTAATATTTAACCTTACATAAGAGAGATTTTTTAGAGGCATAATCTGGGATTTTGGCATTGCAAAGAAATGTCTGAAAATGCTTAATCTTACAAAAGGGAATTTTTTTAGAGGATTATTTCATTTTGGCATTTCAAAAAATACCAATGGACGAGTTTCTCATCACATTATCAGTCCCTTTTGTTGGCCCCTCCTTGTGCTTTTAGAGATACGCTTGAAGAAAAATGTCCCGAGTCCGCCATAGAATATTGTTAACTGTTGCTTTCCAAAATCTGCCAGGCAAATTAAGTGAACCTCCAGGACCTCCCAAGCCCACTTTTTTCTATCCCCCATAACCATCCGGATAAATACTCATATCCTCCTAAAAAAAATCCATAAATTGCTCATTTGTATTTCCTGCCCTCCAGTCCAGTTTCTCCTCCGGACACACAGGAAAGATATTGACTTAAAATTTGCTGGCAATTACTTAGTGAGCATTCGGCAGATGTCGGACCCGGGGATTGAATACGAGTACACGGCTCATTTTGTGGAAAGAAAGGTGATGGAGCTCTATATTGAGAACAAATCCGCGGTTAATTAGTCCTTGGGCACATGTATTTAGCGAGAGATGAGCGGTATTGACTCACAGGACCCTCGCAGTTTTGACGTTTTGTTGAAAATGTCACGCGCACGTGTGAATAATACGTCTCTCCATTCCATTCTCGTGACCTCTTTTACCACCCTAAACCCTTCTTCTACCTCCGCTCCCTCTCTCAGTCTCCTCAGAAAACAACCTTCCCTTACCACCCCAATGTTCCGTTTTGAACACTCACCCCTCTCTGTATTCCCCTAAAATCCCTCTCCTCCCGATCCCCTCGCATCGGCCCCACTCCCTGGTGCCCTTCTCGTGTTTTGAGAGTGTCGAGAGTCCTTGGCAGGCCAGCTCGAGAGCGGCGAAAGTGCACTCCGTAGCATAGGTCATGCGAGTAGTAGTATCAATGCCCAGGAATGAGCCAGGTGATATGAAAGGCGAAGGTGATTTGGGAGGAGGTGGGGGTTATGGTATTTATCACGGCCAGGCTTGTTTCACTCGTGAAGATATTCGTCTCGTCTTTCGGGAGTACGGAGCCATTCCCTCCAGAACATCTCCATCCAAAAAGATTTCTAAAAAAAATAGGTCATCCTTAATTATTTAATCTGAGTTATACCGTGTATGTTTTATGAAACTTTTCATTTCGTTGATTTGAAGGCAGAGTTCCCTCGGAAATTTTCTGTGCGAGACTGTCTGAAACAGCTTGTAGAGGCTCCAATTAAACTTCCCTCAATCTCCGCAAACTGCCAGGCTCTGGCAGTCTCTTTTTCACAGTCGTGACCGATTTTTTCGGATTGGTTCTCTCGTGCTTCGGTTAAAATTTTGGTAAATATTTTGCAGGACGTTTTTCATTGTGGAAGGGAGCTGAAGAGGGGCTTATTGTAGAATAGGATGTTGGTTTGTGTTTGTTAGGAGAGACAAGGGAATGTTTGCTGTGCCGGTTGGAAGCTTGTATCCATCCAAAACCTACCTTAACTGATAGACTACCTAAAATAATATTAACAATAATTCGTATTGTGTTTTTGGTCGAAAAATGTTTTCCACCTACATATATTCTGCTTTAAGGCTTAAGAATCTATCAACATGTTAAATCAAGTGTTACTTAGTAAATGTAATTTTTGCGCTTTTTTCTCGTTTAATTTGGATTCTGTGGATTCTTCTTGTTATTAGCCACAATGAAGAGCTCACAGGAAAGTCATAGTACTGGAATAGTACATATTAAAGAGGGATCATAGAAGAGTAACACTTGTTAAGATAGTAGCGATTATATCCATCTCATTTCGGTCTTCTTTCGTTATAGTGGTTGATATTCTTGGCAATCATTATTCAGATCTTTATGCTTAATGTCCAGTCTCCTTTATTTTAAACCGTTGATTATCATTTTCAATAACCCTCTTCCGTCGTTCTTGGAGAACTTTCAATTTTTTAATTGCCATTTTATTTTAATAATTTTCTAGTGATGCAATCTAATGGTTCATGTCCTTAAATGCAGGAAACTCTTTTCACCTAACCCAATCCAATGAAACCTCTACACTTGCGCATTCGACTAGAGCGATTTCCAGCATATTTCATTGACCTAACTCTCTGATAAAATTAGAGGCTTGAAATGTTGTGAGTCATTAATTTTAGGTTATTTTTATTATATTTGAAACAAACCCCCATACGAGTAACATGAATAGTCTCAGGAACAATGTGCGGATGTGTCAGAGAGGTGAAAGAATCATGCCAGGGATAGTACAGTATGGAAGAAAATAACTAAAGGGAGTAGATTTCCTTTCATAACCTCAAATCACGTTTTGTTGCTGACTCTATCCCTAAAAAATACAACTTGAAAGGGGTATGTACTATATGCAGACATTTTTATTTTCTCATAATGTGAGCTGTCTATATTTCCGGCTAAGGACGTCAGTAATTCCGTGCCGTTATATGTGAATCAAACGTACTATATGCGAATGCAAGTCTGGGGAACGAAGTTTTCTTTTACTGGATCCCTCATCCGTTTTATACATACAAATATATTTGCCTAAGGGACGAAACTTGGTTATAAGCGCTGACTGAGAGTTTTTCATTTCTTTTGAAACCTTATCATCTCTTCGTACAGAATGGAGACACTTTCAGGCGTGAATCTTTGAGAGTGGCGTATAGTGTTTGATGCCGGGTTAAAAATTACCCGCCTGATTTTCCTCACGAAACATTCTAAGACCCAGAAGCCTTGGCTCCCCTTAAAAATACTCGAGAGAAATCGGCAAGCTTGGAATTTTTTCGTTCTCGCTACCGATAAGGTGTGAATTGACCATTTTGGAGGTTTTTTTGGCCTAATGGAATTTAATAAGCGTGAAAATCTGTCATTTCTGGCTCATATTTCGGTTATTTCTCCGAATACTTCGTTGTACTCCTTTCGTTGGGTTTCCTATTGCCAATACGGTCCTTGAACAGACCGTCATTCAGTCCGTCGGGGGAGAAAGCACTTTGCATGAATATGGTCAGGAGGCCGCCGTAAAGCGACCGTCGGAGAACAGATTGAATCTCAGGGCTCTTACCAAGTTTCGGAGAGTGAAAATCCATCCTATCTGCCGCCGAGCGAAGTGGCTTGCGATTGGGTAAAACCACCGTGGGAATTTGGAAAGCCTAAAGAATTCCCATTTTCGTGTTCATTGACGAGTTGACGGCAATTCTCAGTGAGTACCCGGGAATGTTAACTTCTTGGGATGCAATACACTATTTGGGGAGAAAAAACTTGGGTTGAAATTCCTTTTTTTTGCTTACCTCACGCCCTTTTGCTTTTCCTCTTATGAAGATTTTCAAAAATTACCAATTCGTGCACTATTCGTATCCATCCGTGCGTTAAGATATTATTGGTAACTTCTGCCCCTTGCTCAGTAACCATAATCCGCATCTTGATGCCTAACATTAGGTATTTTATTAAACCGACTAAATACTCGAGCAGACAACCACTTGGAAACTCAACTTGTGATAATGGGTTTCAAATCACATTCATTTTCGGCCTTCTTTTAATTTTGTTTACTGTTAGTTTGTATGGGATGGGAACCACCCATGGGAAATGATTGAATCTGACGACAATGTAATGATGGACCATTTTCACCGAATGAGTGGAGTATTTTATGGTGGCGCTGTGTTTATCCCAAAATGATTTAAATTTCTTATTTTTCATCATAAATATGTAAATTGTTATTTTATAGCTTGGTAAACTGTGGAGAGTGTTAGGTCCCCGAAGGAATCGGAGCGTCATTAAGATTCGCCTTCGAGAAAAGAGCATGTCTAAAGTAACTAAGAACCCTAGAAATTGGAGTTACTACATGAAATAAATCTTTATAGAATCAATTTAAAAAAAATAACTTCTCATTGCTTCATTTTCGATTGGCATTTTCACTTATGCATTACGTTTACCATGGAAGAATAATGACGTGTATTTCTAAAGAAAAGTCTCGACTTTTCCTCGAGGGGACATCTGAGCGAAACCCGATGCTATCTCCTAAGAGTCGTATGATTGATAAGGAGCGGCGCCAATGTTTGGCTGTGCGACGGGGGGATAGGTACGTACGCAGGTACTCGGGCGTGCGATATGATTTCCGAGCCCCACCCTCCCCCGATGGTGGAGTACCGCAGGTGACGTAGTCGGACTGGGTCAGCTGCGGAGAGTGGCGTTGGAAGGGGGAGTGGGGGAGGAGGGAAAGAAGGCGGAGAGCGGCGGAGGAGGCGTGGGAGAGGTTGCCGGGCCGCTTTACGGAGCCAGAGGGCGCCGACGCGGTGGGAAGAGTGCTTCTTTGACGACTAATTGATTTTGGTATGCACGAGGAGTCAAGGTAACCGACGTACACACAGACACACACACACTCTGCGCCCACGCGGACACACTTTCGTGGCGTGAGAGTCACAACAGGATTTGGGAAGCGAGAGTGAGAAACTTGGGAGAAAATACTCCCGCTATTAGAGCGGAGGAATCCGTATGGTTCCGATCCGCATGAGATGCATTCGTGCGCGGCTCGTTCGACAGTAATCGTTTCCAACCGCTGGATTACCACACCCTTTGTCTGTGTAATAGTCCTCGAGCAGTCTCCAAGGGACGTGGGGCAGTGGGTGCGTGGGCCCTGCCATACATGGGCAAAGGAGAAAGTCAATTTTGGGAAAGACCCTTATGTAAACTGTTGTTTCGTTTCGCGCGTGCCGTGGCCACGAATTTTTCAAAAAGGCGTCTCCCCCAAGTACTCGTTTGCCCGTCTATCTCCCTTCTTTTGTCTCAATGGAGATTTGATGTGCGCATGGTTTAGATTATTATCTCTAATTTGAAAAATAATATTTGACGTACCCAAATAGGGAGTCTGCTATTGTATCCGTAATTCGATCCGAATTGTTACACTGAAGATAGTTAACGTCTCCTGGAGCCTTCATGAATCCTATAGACCATCAGTCCTTCTGCTTCTCATTTTTCTGTGTTGAGTGTATTTTTAAGGTTATGTATACCTTTTAAAGATACTGTGCGGTGTCGAGGGTGTTTTTGAAGGTTTATCTTGCGTCGATAATTTTACCCATTTCTGATAAGGAAACACTTGATAGGAGTCGGTTTTGCTGTTTAACGTGATCCGCTTGTGTAAGTTGGCTCATGGGTGAGATACGTGAGGAGGAAGTGCGCGTGTTGGCCTACTAACCCTTCTCGTTGTACCCTCTCAATTAGTGCCTTAATTTCGGGTTTCCCAGTTTTGTTTTTAGGATGTGCAAGAACCTTTCTTGTACAATAGCTCTATGTCTGGTCGCTGTCCATTTTGGATTAGGTTCATATGACGTTCCTCTCCATGTCCTTAAACTGGGATGAGAATTCGAAACGGACTTCCGTCGTAGAAATTGAATGCTCAGTGTCGGTATGAAGAATAAACAAAATGGCTGACCACGTTTGTGTTTTTAAATTGTAGAGAATTATGAATATGGCTGTTAGCATTATAACATATTAATGTTTTTGGATTATGATTTTTAATAATTTTGTAATAGTAGCTACTTCCACTCTTCTATAGGGTAAGCATCATAGTTTTTTAAGTCTTCGTATTTTTTATTTCTCCGATTTATCCCTATTCGTCTACTTCGTCAATTCGATTGTTCGTACACGAAGCTATCCGCCGTTTTCTTATTGTGCTTCTGGGCTACTTGTGCTGAGTATACATTTTAACAATTTTGATATGTGCGATTTGTTTGTAGGGTATGTTGATAGGTAAGCATTTTAGAGTTATTTATCATGCGTGCATGTTAATTGAAATTTTTTGGGTGCAAAATGTATCTGAAAAGCGCCCTGCTTGAGGTGATGGATTATTGGGAACAAGTTATCCGCTACAGGTTCAACATGTGCAATATATATAATATAATGCAACCATTTCAGAGAGTAAAAATCATTCGCCTTGACCGGGATTCGAACCCGGATCCCTCGTTATGCGGCCGAGTGCTTTAACCAATTAAGCTACCGAGACGTCCTCTTACACTCTGAAATTTTGGGGGCTTTAAAGGAACAAGATGTTATGACGAAATACCGTACATATAATGTCACAGGCATTCGTAGTCGTCGGATATCGAGGGATCCGGGTTCGAATCCCGGTCAAGGCGAATGATTTTTACTCTCTGAAATGGTTGCATTATAATGCACACATGGCGGGTGACTCTGTTAAAGTTACTGTTACAGTTTCTTGAAATTTTTCAATATATGTAATGTTATTGTGTCCCCCAAAAAAAAGGAATTTGATGGATCTCTTCACCCTCTCGGGGGCGTTTCCCCATCCTTTCACGCCGTCGTTACCTATCCTCTTTCAACTCATTATTTTTGTTAGTCTCACGTTGTCTCAAACGAAAACGAAATCAATAGGTAAAGTTTTAGCCGCGTGCCTCATCCATCGGGACGAAGTTGATGATCCATCTCCCCTCCTTCCTTCATCGCAAAAAGAGCCTTGCGTCTGTCGCTCCCTTTCTTTCCCCAAGCTTTCATTTTCTATTGTGAAGTAGGTACGGAGCACTTGTTGATTTTGCTGAAGACGATAGAGAGAGAGAGAGTGAGATAGAGGGAGAGAAAGGGAGCGAAACAAGTTAAGAATAGTAGTGCGGTGCTGCTGTTTCTCTTTTGCCCATCCGACTATGATTTGATCAAATATTTTCCCACCTCGCTTATCTTCTTCATTGGGGCGTCCTTGAAAAAGCCGCCGCCGCCGCACTCCCCCCCCTCCCCCCTTTCCCCCTACTCCGCTCCCAGCCTCGAGAAATGTGCGACGAGGGTGGGGAGGGAGAGAGGAGGAGGAGACGTGGGGGTGGGGACGTGAGGCGGCGTGGAGAGGGGATCGCGCGAATTGTCGCCTCGCGCTTCTCCGCGAGCTGCCATCGCGCTTCCGACAAGTTGACATTTCACGACCCCGGCATGTAATAATGCCTCGGGGTGCTCCCGCACGCACGATTGCAACTTTCATTTAGTTTCCCGCGTGAAGATCAAACGGAGGCTACGGTGTGAGTTTCAAATTAACGTAAGAAACTCAGGAAAATGAAATATGAGCTATTGAAAACAAAGAAGTCCCGGGATTAATCGTTGAAATGCCATGAAATTACATGGTGTTTAAGATTTAAAATACTGATCGACATGCCATTATTCCGACTACATTACTTATTTAGTGAATTGCGATACACCTCCATTCTATTAAAAAACGATTGTGCATCAAAGTGTCCTGGAATAATGTGCAACTTCACGTTGAATCGGATTTATTCGCCGTAGTCTTGGAAAAATCAGAATTATTTTTGTTATGTTCCAAAATTTCATCTTTTCTCAATGTTTACGGTGACATGACCTTTGAAAAAAAATAAAACTGCGGAAAACATGACGAGTAGGAAAAAAACAATGCGCCAGCAACAAATTTCCTCAATGCAACTTCATTTCCATGCTACTGCTTTAGTGCGTCGGCACTTGTAATTTCATTCTACTCCCTGCCCCAGCGCCATCTTGGCGACACGTAGACAGTGGGGTAAATAATATACATCTACATCTACGCAATGCCCCACAAGCTGTCCGAAGGACATGTGACAGGGGTTTTAGGGCACCTCAGGTTAAATAGAATGCAGCTACATGCAAAGCAAACAAAAACCATGCTGATGCATATCCACACCGACGAAAATATTCATGCAAAACTTATTCTTACTTACAAACATGAAAATACATATGCAAGCAACTGATGTGCAAAAGCGCATGCACCTGCGAATGCTCTAGATGTCTATGCAGCGTTTAATCTTGTCCTCACTTGTAATTCGATTTTTTATTATTACGATTCCTAATTGTCCAAGGGAAGAACAAAGTACAAAGCGTAACAAGTAATTAAGAGCCCAAACCTCTTCATTGAGAGATCTCTCTCCCGCTATCTTTTATCGTCTGACTTGTACGGTGAGGGATCGAATTTCCACTCGAACCAGCAGCCCTCGCTTACATTTCGATCAGAAAAATAAAATCTTTTGTCGGTAAAACCTGGAAAAGACGATGGAATTAGTAAGTCGAGAACCAGCCAGCCTTAACGGTGAACAAGTGAAACGAGCTGGATTTCCCTCGCCCCTCCAACTGGTTTTCACTGTTCCGTCAACTTGATCCCAATCAAGGAATCGATCGTCATGGTTCCACGTGAAAAAGGTTAATCGCATAATGGACACCGTTCGGGGGAATCCGCCGAATGGCGCAATTCTTCCGATGCCCAGCATCTTTTGCCTGTTCGTGTGCAGTGGTGCAATCGATTTAAGTGAGGGCATTTCTATCCATTTTTTTCCTTATCCCACTTCGTGACTGGAATTTGGAAATCTCGCGTTGGCATCAGCATTTCACACTTCGCTCTGCACAGCCCGAGGTAGCTTAGGGCACGGAGTCGGACTAAACTGATGTTTCTATGCGTGATGAAGTTGTCATTTCAAGTTTTGAGGCACAATGAGGTCGGTATGGTACTATGCTGCCCGTCACATGTTCTTAGCTGACTGAAGACACTGTTAAGTACAGAGGACCAATTAGACACAATCGTCAAACCAATTGTAGGATTGGCGAGTATTCATGTAACAGGTAGTGCCCGTGTGTGTACATCTGCTTTATCCGGGCTTTGAAATCTCTTATTTGATCCTCTTTATGATTCAACTAGGGTGAGAGTCACATTTATTGATAATAATTTGCAAAGACGAATCCACATCCGAATAGTCAGGATAATATTAACATGAGTATATACCCCAATGCCTCTCCGTCAATTTTGGAATTTCGTCCCTTGCGTAGATTTCAGTCAGAACGGCTTCACTTCGAAAGCGATCTTTTAAGCCATGATTAAGTATTATTTAAAATTTTCCGTGGGTCAAATATGGAAAATTTGCAGATTCCCTGACCTCTGGCAAATACATATCGGCCCGTTTCCCCTAGTATCCGTAACTTTTTCCATATCTCGTCTTCATTTCAAGGCTGTGAAAGGCGCCCACGTCTCAACGCCTTCGGATCTCTGCCGCCGCCTGTGACGTCGCCTGGGACATTTGACGCTGATGACGTCATTGCCCGTTCTTTATAGAATAGAGATCTCTTTTCAGTTCAAGTGATAACGTACCTTATTGATATTTTTTTTGTACTTTTATTTGGTGTAAGTGATAGGATCTAATTCGAAATCTTAGTTAAAAGGCGGATATTTTCTGTTCGAGCTTCCCCAAATCATTCATAATAAAAATAAGGCAGCGTAAATAGTTAAATGTTTCATCCGTACGTTAAAAAGATGTTTTTGAAAACCTTGAATTTTCAATTGTTACTTGATTTTTTAAATCTATTGATGATTTGAACTGGAGGTGCTGAAAATTTGGCATCATTGGCTCTGGGAGTAGTTCTTAGGAAAACTATTTCCGAATAAACAGTCGTTAATTTGAGGTTATGATGGAAAATGTTTCCTATAGCCCATGGCTGTAACTTAAAATATTTTTTAATGTCATATGCACATGAATGTTGTTAATAAAATCATGAAGCAATCGACAACTACTGCTTGCATTTACCAAGAAACTGGCAGCTCGGGAAAGGTGCATGTAAAATTTACATTTTCCCTGTTTCCTGTTACTTAAGGAATTATTTCGAGTCCATTTTATTTCCCAATTTCCCATTCATAGTTATAGCCATATTGTAAGGAAGTTTCACCGTCGCCTGTGTTGAAATTAAGTTATCTAACCAAAGTTCTAAAACTAACGCAGTGGTTCTCGCGTTTGATTTCAAATGAACTGGGCGACAGTAACATAATAAAAGATGCTCATATTAAAGAAAGATTATTTATGATTGATTTCAGAAGAGCAAAAGATCACCATGCGCCTTTGTCATGACGGGATGTCATTCATGCGCGAATGTAACCCTTCATTCATTGATGACCTATCATTGAGTGACCCTTCCTTCCGTCTGTGTTGCAACTGGATATGTTTTCATGGTCATAATAGCAATTCGAGACATTTTCAGGTGGCTGGTAGAAGAGGGCCTTCATTCGCTCGTCTTCGGCCATGGGATTTCGGTCGGAAAAAACTTCTTGCTCCCTCTTTTTCTCTCTTTCATTTTTCACGCCTCATTTCGCTGTCTGTTCGTGTATATAAGCAGCTGTCCAATGTTATTGGTCGTAATTACAGATTGCCTTGGATCGTCGAGTCAATTTCCCGGGAATGATTTTTCTGCGTTCACGGCTTTTCATGGTTGAATTTACATTTCTTGGTTTCCTTTGATCGTATGCCGTGATGAGGCGAGAGTGAAGATTTTTCCTTATCAACTGCGTTACACGGGAGTAAATCAACTCGCGACGTGTATTAATAGGCTTGATCCCCTTAGGTCTTTCGTGTGCTTGGCATTTAAAGGAATGCGTCACCTGAGGTCGTTCTCACGCGCGAGGCGCAAGGGTGTATTCCGAGGAAGGATTTCTGGGAGTCAAGTTCCGTGGGTCGAAGGTCAAGGCCGCCGCCGCTATATAAAGAGAGAAGCCTGGAGGGCGGACGGATTGAAGAGCTTTGGTAGCCTTGCCGATTATGCATGCGCGTCCTCACCAATCTTAGAAATGACGTAATGGCAAGGTCGGCTCTAGGGTGAGGAAATGCGTGGAACTGCCACGATGAGGACGTGGATTGGGGGAGGGGAATGAAGAGATCTGAGAGAGAGGGGCGGCGGAGGATAAAAAAACACTAGTCGTCCATTGCTCCCGCGACTTGAGAATGCTCGGTGGATGGATTAGAAGATCTTTGACCAGAATCGGTTACGCTGAAAATTTAAAGAATTTAAAGAGTCGAGTATATCAATCTGTCAACGAAGAAAGGTTGGTTTAATATTGTATGGTATCATGAAAACATCTTTATTGCGAATGACCTCTTTTGCTTAATGCTTCGAAGTATATCGCAATTCATCGGAGCTTAATTTTGGCATTTTTTCTTCTCTCTCTTAATATGAGCGCAATACGTTTCTGGCTAATGAATTTCCAAGATTGCGTGCTCGTCAGATTTGCTGTTTTTTTTCTCTCCAGTAATGATATTAAATTTACGATTTATCTTTTTATGCATCCATTTGCAAACAAAAGGAATTAATAATCTCAGAGTCGAACGGCGAGCCTAATACCTGTTAGTGATTTATGCATATGCAAAAAATGAAGGTTGTATTAGTATGTATAGTGTGTTAAAAACGAAATTAGACGTGTTTGTACGCATAAGAATATAAGCGAAATAAAAATAAGGTGAGTTGTCAGACTGAGAGTCGGAGTGAGACCAAGGGAAAAACACATACACCTGATTGAAGAGGGGCTTCATTTCGGAGATGTATGAGATGATTGAGCGAATGAATTGGCATTGGACAGGGAAGAATGGATGGCTGGCTGTAGTCCACAAGTCCTCGGATTAAAGGAATGATGAATGATCGTACTAGTAAGACTAGTAAGTAAGTAAGTACAAGCGTTCGTAGGGAGAGTTTCAGACTTCTTTTATCGGTGTGTGCGGTGTCAGCAACGAGATAGCCACACCCTCGAACAAATACATCGGAGGAGCTGGCAGTAAATCCCAATTAAAGGATATTAGTCCGAATGAATTCCTTATCGAAAAAAACTAATGCTCTCAATTTGCATCTTTTCCGTTGGTAAAGCAGAATAATATTTCAATGCACTCTCAACTGCATCCAAGAAAATTGTTGACCAGTCCAATCCTGCAGCTACAGGAAACGATAGGAGATATCTACGTATTTTATTTTAAGATGTCAGCCACTCCACGCCTCGCCATTTTGCCGACGAGCTACGGCCTCGTGACCAGTGTCGTGGGACGATTCGGAGAAGGGGGCGAGGAGGGGAGAGAAATTTTTATTGCCAAGTTTTTCGAGCAGCAATCAAACTTCGAATTCTTGTGGGCGGAACTGGACGGGGCGTCGTCCGTCCACCGCTCAGCACCCATCAAGCGTCAGGCCGGCCTTCAGGACGTCGACGTATCGAAGATCCGAATTTCCCGATGTAAATCACGCCTTCACAGTGAAGTCTGAAACCCCCCCCCCTCCTCCCCCCCCTCTCACCGATAAAAGAGGCACCAAGAGCCGGGCGAGGAGGGAGAGGCCCGGGTTCATCTTCTTCCTTCGAAACATTCTTTTTTTCGCCACATCCATTCAAACCACGAAGGCTTCCCATCTCGCGGCTTCAAGGACGGTCGCCATCCCCTTTAAGCGCGCTCTGCGCTGTGTCCTCTCTCGTCTCTAATTATAGCCAAAAACGCACATTTTTTTCGGACCGCCTGGAGAAAAATGCGGATTGAGGTGCGCGTGGGCCGCGGCCAAAATTAGGGATGCCGCCCCTTAACCCTTCCCCTCCCCCTCTCTCGTTCACCCTCACTCCCTCCCCCGCTTGTTCTACGGATTTGAAAATTTCTTTTTCCCTGTCTCGCGTAATTCTCTCTCTCAGACCCTCGACCTCGTAAAAATTGAGAGAATCGTTCTCCAGTTTGTCCCACGGTTCGGCGGTTGGAGGGGTCGGAGGGGCAGTCTCTGACAGCATCCCAAGTAGCCTCCTCCTTCCCTCCCTCCCCTCGTTTGGCATTCGATTGTCTTGCGAAAGTTCGGGTCTCCGAAAGTTACGAATGTCTGTTGCGACCGCCGGATGGGAAATGTCTCTAACCGCGTTTCTCCTCCTTCCTTGGTCGTTTCGTCCGGGGTGACGTGCGTGTGTGCGCCTCTTGCGAAGGGTGAGCCACGCCCAAAGATTGTTTCAAAGAGAACGCCTGAGCGAGCCAGCGGCCTTCCATTCCCCCCCGTGTCTCTCTCTCTGTTTCTCTCTCGCCTTTTCGCCCCTCCCGCTTTCCTCCCTCCGTCTGCCTGCGAAACCTCCGACTTCGTTCGGTTCCCAACCCTTCCCCCTCATAACCTCCCCGTCTTCTTCCCTGCCCCTCCACACACACACACGCCAACCCCCCTCCTCTCCCACCTCCTCCTCCTCCTCCTCTCTTTCTCCGTGTCTCCCCTCCACTCCCGTAACAGTTGCAGACTATTGCGCATGCCCGGCTGGGAGGCTATTCCTTGGATATATCTCCCCCATTCCCCTGTCGGCCACCTCTTTCCTCGCAATTGTTCTTCTCCCCCCCCCCTCTCCATTCTCTATTTCCCATCCGGGAGGGTGTCGTCGAAGGGGGAGAGGGGACGACGTAGTGCGAGCACCGAGGCCGAGGGTTTTCTTCGGGAGGGAAATGTTGGGTGGAGAAGTGTGAGAGGGATGGGGGAGTTGGATAGACAAGGTGACAACAGTTGAACCTGGGTGTACTGCCCGCGTCGCTATTCCGCCCCCTCCAATCCCTCCCTCCTCCTCTGCATTCTCGTGCACGCACACACACGCACTTTGAACGATTATATTCCTTTCGCCACCTCCCCCCTGCCGCTTCTCATTCTCATCCCGCACCCGGCGGATTTATCGAGTGCCAATGCGATGTCAATATGCGAACGGGCGTAGCAGCGATTCGTCAAGGGACGCAGTGCGAGCGCTTTGTTCTTAGCGCCCATTTTCTTTTTTTTTGGCGAGTTTTTCAGCCGAAGGTAAATGTTTGCGACCTTGTTCGAAGGCCGAAATTTATAGACTGTGGATAATGAAAATGGTTATAGCGTGTCGTTTATGACAGTCGTGGGTAATGGGATTTGTACTTAAAACATCCGTTATTCGTGGTGCACGAAGGAATTAGCATTTTTTGTTCCCACTCTGTTGCGTATTTACGTTGAGCAATGAAGTAAGAGAGTAATCTCGCCATCCATAATTGTAATTGAATTCGAAATTGCTTAGTAAACAAATGTTTGCCGCACACTCTCCTGCTTTTTAATCGACCCAATACGAAAGAAGTCATTCCACGGTCTCCTAAGCCAAACTTTGGCTTGGCTTAGGAGACAGCGTTGGTTGGTCAAAATTTTACTATAAATTCTGCGGTGTGAAAATCTTCAAGCTCAGAAAAATTGTTGGAAAGAGGGTACTTCTGAAATCGTTTATTGGTTACTGAGGGAGGCGAGTGGTCATTTGACCCATTAAGAATTTGCAAGCTGTCAGGGGTAGAGAGAAGGGCGAACATCACCATGTGTCCAGTTCTTCACAATTACGTCTTTCTCTTGGCTGGTGCAAGTTGGTCACTAGTTGAAACACCCCATCCATTGGACTAATCTATTAAAGATTATGATGTGTCATTCATAAAAAGTGATAGGGGTCCTAATGTTGATGAGCGATCCTGTTATCTCTCTTGAGTAGGGTATGAACCCGTCGCGGTAAGGCCTTGGGCACTGTATTATTCCTATTAGTTTTATTTTTACAGTTTAGGTAGTATCACCACCTCGTGCCCATGTTACTTCCTTTTGGATCACTTCAAATTTTTAGTTGATCCCCAAGTATATAGAATTAGGACGAAGGAACCGTACAAAAATATGGCATTTTTCAGGTGAAGTAATTCTACATTGGTTTTGTGAAAAGCGGAATTACAGGTAAGGTTGAAATTAACAAAATGGGGTAAACGTAAGACTATGACAAAAAATGAGCTGTCTGTAATTGATGACCTACTGGATGCAACAACATAACTTCATTTTTTCAAACGCAAAGCGCTTTTAAAAAAGGAAGTTGCCGTTGTATATGTATGAAGGTTGTTGCCGCAACCTGTATATCAAGCTGACTGGAAGAGATTGACAGATCGGACAAATGAGACTCGAACACCACATAGCGCCTACACGATTGAGTCGAGTTGACGACTGGTTACTTGACACTGTAATTATGTGAAATGATCATCTTCTCAGGTGAGTGACTGCGGACAAGGAAATATAAATAAACGGAGGTGTGGTCATAATCAGGTATTTAAAATGATACATGTAGTTATGAACATGTAAACCGCATCATCATATATGAATTGGTTTGATGTGAGTCAAAAATGAAATTAAGAATCGTATTTTAAGTTTCAGTAGAGATGATGATTGTGGTGCACAGTCTTTAGTAATGACTGTTAGTAAGTAACAGTACAGGTAATTGAATAGGAATACTTCACGTTTCCTTGATGTCGACATCGATTGAAACGCATCATTTTAATGTACCTTAAGTTGACTTTTACTTTTCTCCAATGCATAATTTATAAAATAATTCATAATAATAAAAGTGCTACCCTTGAAGTTTTCCAAATTGCCAAGGAAGTGCAAGAATTTCAAAATTTAGCATAACTAGGATCTTTTTTGTTAAATATATTTTTTACGTACTATGGTGAATACATTATTACGCAAACTATGCTACTAACCAGAAAATATAGCACAGTGTAACCAGATCCGTGTTCCATTTTTAAAAAGTATTAACAGTAGTATATTTTGGAAGCAATTTTACAGGCAGGAAACCAAAAATCACAGTTGTAAACATTACTTCAACAACCTTTTCGTGCTAAAGAACTAAGAAACTTAACTTCGAGCGAAGTTAATTTTCTCGGTAATCTTCGTTTATTCATCTCTATTTCGTGTGCCGAACCAGCGCAGCGGTTGGGTGACACTAAAACTTGATTCTAGCGGTAATTATCTTTAAAAAATATAATTTTTTGGTTTTATATTGCTTAAATTCTGTGATATTCTTTTACGGACAGTTTCATTGGCGCTGGAAGATATATCATAAAATTTATCGTAACCACGACTTACATATTCTTACGATAGAGGTAGATTATATGATGAAATGAGTGTTTGGTGGAGTAAATTCAGATTTGTAACTCCAAATTATGATTCCTATCTTTTCTAGCTTTACCGAAGTGCTCATCTTGCAATAAAAGTAAACGGTACTCATTAATCGGAACTTCGTCCTCGCGTTACCCCATTCAATAATGGGCGTTTACGAGCGAATGATTAAGCACCTACGTGTTATGATTCTCTGATGATGTCCTACGGCATTGTTTCGCAATGTTTCTGTGTTCAGATACTCGTAGGCGAGGGATCAGTGTTTCCGCTGACCCCCACTGTTGTTGTTATGGGCAGCGCCAAGGAATTTTTGTTTATTTCATGCTTGGTGAATTAAATTACGCCTTCATTTCCCCATCCACCGTAGACTGTATTAGTCGTAAAATGATCATAAATGTTTGTGCTAGCGTTCAAAAAGTTGTGCACCGGACGGGTTTGTAGCTTAGCCATGCATCCACGGACCATCTCAATGGTCTTCGGTTACGAGTATGACTCCCACCGCGACCATCGGGACTGTCAATACAAATTGTGTTTTGACCTTTAATTCTTAAATGGTACAAAATTACCTCAACATTCAGTAAACTTGATAACATCGCGTTGACTAAAATAAGGATGACGCTTCGATGTGAGGTTTTCATTAAAAAAAATTTAATCCGGCTTTGAAAGTTATGGAGTATTCCACGATATCCTACGTTCAGTGACCAGATTTGATTAATGGGATGTGGAAAGAGTATAGAACACGTATTTTGAATTTGTATTTCTTTTGATATGGTGAAATTCTATGCATAAAATACAGAAGCGAGAGGAAAAGTACCAAATCCGTCTCCCGTAAAGTGTGAAGTCGCGTAGGATACGCAAATAAAAAAATTATGTGAATTTGCTACAAATCGTTGCAAATGATCTGTCGCAACATGAAGGAATTTCTCGATTTTTTTGAAAAACCTTTTCAGATTGACCAAATTTTTTTACACAAGCAATATTTTATGAGTAAATCACTTTAGTGAATGGGTTTTTTCCATTTTATTAATGCTTTGGTACTGGCTTCGTATTTTTTCAGAAATTCAATTTGTTTTTGAAACTGTTAATCAGGGGACATGGCCCCTGATACTTCTTATGGGAAGTGCATTGTCACAAATATGCCAGGAGCCACAGTTTAAGAAGAGCACAGGAAGTCGAAAAGACGTCCAACCAGAACCGGAAGAAGAGGGGATCACTTGTCTTTTTTTGATCCGTTGTGTGCGTGTGTGATTCCGTACTCTTTTTATTGCGAGACCGCATGGAGCAACCGACTGTCTCGTAAAAGAATTCGGAGTTTTATGTCCTTCCAACGGGCTCCAAGAGTGGCTTTGCTCGAGTCTCCCCTCTCTCGCCAACCTGCCGGAAAGAGAAGGGGCCCATGGTTAGATTTTTTGTTTCCCTCCTTTCCCCTCACCACACCCTTGTACCCTCTTTGTGTGATGAAGCCGAGAGTCCTCTCTTCGAATAAATTCCGAGAGCGGGGTGCGGTAGGCCAAGAGGTTTTCATACTCAGGTGCGAGAGTAGAGTCGTGCGTTATGATTGATTCTTGTAGCCGTTTCGTAGCGATGTGTTGGGGATGTGGGTGCTTTGGAGGGGCCGATGAATCGCAACTGGAAAGTTTTCCCAGATAGGGCGATATCAACGACGTTTTCGTTCATAGATACCGTGAATAAAGAGTCTATAATTACCGCATGAGAGATAGACGATTAGGTGTAAAATCGATCTAATCAATTGACGATATTTACGATACTTCAGTGGGTAACTGGACGGTGTTGACCATTTATTCAATATCACTCGATGTGGGAGAGAATTTTTCAGTGCTGCTCGATGTTGCCGATAGTTGACGCCGCGGCGACATATATGCATGTCTTGTGTTGTCGGATCTCTGTCGAGGGTTGATAAATAAATGAAAATTGAACATCGCACAGCCCGCGGAAGCTTCGTCGACGGTGAGAAGGAATTGAAGTGGCAGCAGGCAGATTGGGGAGGGGGGAAGAGAGAGAGAAGGGTTGATGTCGGATGAGAGAGGGGGAGACAGTCGGGAAGGGGAAGTGTTTGACTCGAGCGGATGGAGGGGCGGTTGGAGAGGGAGGGGTCGTCGAAGGGAACCGTGGAGGGGGAGGTAGCAAGGGCGTTTAGGACGGCCTTGCCTCTTTGTGAGGCTAGCCCACGCACACAAACACAAACCGACGACGGAGTCACACGCACGCACCTCGCTCATCCCTCTCTTCTCTTACTTCCTCCCCTGCCCGCTGCGGGCTTCTCACTTGGCTGAGCATAATATGGCCGCGCCTCCGTAGAGCTTCTTTCTGCCTTCCTCTCTCTCATCACGGTGCGTGGTCTGCTTTCGTGTATAAAAGCGACACGGTCAACTGTTTCATTCGTCCTCGTCGTCCTTCCTTCCTGCGATGTTGGGTGTCGTCGTTGTCGCGGCGTCTCTTGGAAGTTTGGACTGCCCTCTTCAGTCGTGTAGTCGCGCGTCGATTGTCTGTTTGTGGTTAACCGTGTGAATTTTTAATCAATGCCATTTCGTACAAGTAAAGTAAAATTATTTGGTGCGTTTTTTTACTATAGTTTTTGTTCCCTCTTCTTTCCGTGAAGAGCACGGCACAGATGAATCCTGCGAATGTCGTCCTTAATCGGAATTATAAAGTTAGTCCTGTCGTTTTAAGTTTTCTTATTTGAACATAATACCCAATTATCTGTGGATGCTCCCTTAAATTCTATAAGGTGGTTAGAAGACGTTTTTATATTCCCTTTCTTTTCCTCAGTTATCCCGGATTTAACCTTATTCATTGCGAACGATCTATATACGAAAAAATATAGGAAATGCTCGTGCCAGCTATCGGTAAATTTCATTATGTGTATTATGATTAATCTGTTGATGTAACGATGAGTAATAGATATTATATGGCCGAGAAAATATTACAGCTGTAAAAAGTCATTAAAAAGGTATATCAACGACTGAATTCTTTTTGTTTTCCACTACAGCTGCTGTCATCCCACCATTTTGTGACAGGGAAGGCTGTGTGTGCAAGTTAACATCAATTTATACCGATAAAATCATCAGGATAAACATCTGAATGATTGCCATAAAATGGTATGTACAAGAGGAAAAAAAGAGAATCCGAATTATTTAAATGCTTATTATTGGTACAACGAGATGAAGAGGGACCTGACATAGAATAGTTTGCTAGGTGGGGAGTCACCAGATGTTTATTTGATACTCGTGTCCATCCAAAAACCTACCTTAACCGGTTGATTACCTAATAATAATATAGGTACAACGTTATTAATTCAGTAGTTCACAGCGTCTAACAACATGCAAGCACGAATCTAGTTTAAAAAGTTTAGCAGTTCACTCCCGTTTAAAACGAAAGGACGAGATAAAATGAATCTGATCATGACTCCAATGCTGAAATTGGCATTGTTGCTGTCGAATTCCTTTCTACAGTACAGACTATAGAAAATGCTTAACAAATGTGTGTCAACCACTGTACATATTTTCATATTTCTTTGCAATAAGTATATGTAATATTCTCCGGATATTTTGCAACGTCTTTCCTGGGTACAAATCAAACTTCTGGGAGTTTTTTAATTGAGAGCAGATTAAATTTCATCACAGTGACCCTTGTGTCATTTAGTAAACTTGGCAATCGTTCCCATATCGTATTGCGTAGGGTAGATTGGAATGCACAGCCTATGCTGGCCTAAGTTAACAGGTGAATGAAATTTATCTTCATAATGCATCGTGAGCGCAAGTATCCTGAGGATTATCATGGAAGACGTCAAACATACTTGTATATTGGAGTTGAGTAACGGTACTTGTTGCGGGAACTGCTCTACTAGGTTAACCATCACAGATTGCCCTGTTTGTTAGTGTATTTGCGTGGAAAATTCGGGCGACGGAGTTTTTATACCAAAGTAATACTCTTTAAGCGCAAACAAAAAAACTTTCCGTTCTAAAACTTCACATTTCTGTGTCTTCTTTTTTGGTTTCTTAAATCTGTTGCTTAATTTTTACGTAAACGGCGGTCGTGAAATGGATTTTGCTAAATCTTGTTGTTAATTTTTCTTAGGTTGATATTATGGTTTCCAATATCTTACCCGTCCCAGTATTAGTATTTCAGCATTAAATCTTAGAAGGAAATATAATTTTAGCGTGGAAAAATCCAATCCCGAAATGAATAAATGTTCCAAGATCATGCTTTTTAATCCGTATATGCGGCTGGTGTAATTAATTATCGGGTTAATGTGAGGTGCGGCAACATAACTTCGTTCTTTCAAACGCAAAACGTTTCCAAAAAAGGAAGTTATGTTGCCGCAATCTATAGTTAAAAAGGTCGCGTTTTGTTGACGAGAATTAGACAGACTACGTTCATAGTTGTGTTTAGTTAATAACTTCGGCGCTTACTTCTCTGAAAACTTCTTCGCCATATTTTTAATGAATAATGATTGATGTTAAAATTTGAAAACGTTCATACAACCTGAAAGATCATCTTCGTTTAGGCATAAAATTTCACCTATTTCATTTCACTGGTCATTGATCGAATTTCTTTATAATGAAGTTTGCTGTGCCTCACCGTAACGTTTCACCGTGATGGTGGATGTACATGATCGTTACCCCAGCCGTGCCTCAGTTTAGTCTCTTTGTTCATTTCTATGAAATGTGGTGAGTTTGTTTATTTAAATATAAATGACGATGAGGATGATGTTGATGCTGTCGATGAAGTGGAAAAGTTATCACTTTCACAAAGAATTTGACGTCCAGAATAGGAATTTTGGGCAGAATGGAGGGAGGTAGCAAGTTTGCAGAATGGAATAAGGGTTTATTGTTGTGCAGGGTGTGAGATTGTGCCTGATTAGGGGAGAGTTATAAATGTGCCGGTGTTCAGTCTTGGGTCCATCCAAAACCTATCTTGAACGGTAGATTACCAAATAATGGTGCTAATAGTTTGACGCGTAAATTAAATGAAAATGCAAATCATCCACTACCAAACAATCCTGCCATATCAAAACTTGCGTCTGCCTTAAGCATGCATGTTGATAAATACATTAATCAGACCGAAGGTTCGTTTGCTAATTTTTTTCGTTTTCTTTATTTCTCTCACACACCGCACCTCTCAACTGAAACACCTGGAAAAGTAGCCCTTTGCTTCCCTCTGAAGAGCTGAAAGATAGGGAGAATGGCCAGAAAGATCTGCAATTTGTTTTTGAGTCTCCTTTGTGTGCGAATCCGACCGAGTGGCGATGTTCTTAAGGCTGCTGACCTTCCCAAAAGGTTTTTCCCCGAGGTGTGAAGTGCGGTGACGGAAGCGGAAAGCCCTTATTCCCTGCCGACTCCCCATCACAAAATGTTCTCATACACGTACACGCCCCAGCACCCGCCACACCCATCCGTAGGGTCAACCGCATAGTCACCCGCAAGGTTCACCCTCCCTTTTCCTGGCCTCCCACTCCCAATGGCCGTTCGTTTTGCACGGCTCCGAATCAGTGTCGGGCAAAAATTCCGGTCGGTGTCTATTTCTATGCTCTCACGCCTCGAGCAGAGGGCAAAGGTCACGTCTGCAGTGAATCGAATAAGCGGAAATCGGTTTGTGGCTGTCTGAAATTTTAAAGACCCCCTTTTGATGTTTGAAGAGGGCTTCCTTGGTGATGGCTTCGCGTGAGGTTTTTTTTTGCGTTTCGGCTCCTGCAGTGACACATGGCGTTCCTATCGAATTAGAGGAAGGCATATGCTTATAATTTACTCTTATCGTGCAAAGCTGTCGATAGCGTTATTAAACGTACTTATTTTAATGTCTCCCAGTTACACAAATTGTCACTTTCGGTGGAACATTCATTTTATCGATGACTGTTAACAATTAAAAAAATGCTGGAAAGCAGAAAAAAATATTTATTGAAAAGTTTAGTATTTAGACACCATAATGAAGCAAAAATGATGGTTTTTGTGCGCAACGTATTTTGGCTGGATTAATCCCTCCTTTTCCATTATTTTATCTACATTTTCAATATGATTTTTGTTTAAATTAGTCGTTGCCTTTTGTTAAATGAATGCGTGAATTTTTCCTTGTATCCCCGTGACAAAAGTCAGTCACCCTGAAAGTACCTCCACAAACAACAGTCAGTGAAGTTGCTTTCAGGGTAAAATTTAAACTTTTTATTGAAGGTTCTTATCACCATTATTAAAATGTGATACCCAAGCCCTAATCGAGCGTAGGGGTGCCGTAAGAGAGGCGTCAAGCCTCCTGGGCCTCTACACACTTCACTCTTCTCAAGCAGAAGACGGTCGACCATAAGATGTGGCACCCAACGCGTGGATATGCTCGTATACTCCGTGAACAAACCGCACACTCATTGGGGGTCCCGAGATTCCCACCTTCGTGCTCTTGCTTTGTCCCCCCGACCCCTACCCGCCCCCAAGAGGCTCCGTCCCTTTTGTGCCCCCGGGAGCGTCCCTTTTCATATGCGACCGAGAGGCAATCAAAATAACTCGACTCCTCCCTCGCACCTCTCCTCCCCCTCTCACAAACACGCTTCCCTCGCACCTCTCCCCCGCATTCCCGCGAATATGGAAGACTCGCATTATCACCGTTATCGTTTTCCGATACAATTGGCCAACAAGGGGGCGGGTATTTATCATCCAAGGCCGTGCGTGAGAATCTGTGTTCGCGATCAATTATTATTCCCCGTCGCATGTTAGCGTCGACCTTTACGTTATTTATTGTTGGACGCTTATTCTTCTTCGGTGGATGTACTCTCGTTGATTGCAGTATTTGTGTGCACTTGCACTCCGCTATCGAGTGATTTTCAGATTGCTAAATTGGTCGACTACAGGCATGCTGCATAATTTGGTTGGTGTTTAATGGAAACGGAATCGCTACCGGGCGATTCCGACGCAGGCAAACGCGACATCCAACTGCCGCTCCGAGCGAATTAATACTCATTAACCGGAAAATGCTGTGTACTACTCTCCCTTCCTGTGGGATCTTCTGTTATAGTGAAACTGAAATGCCCTGATACTCCGCTTGCGTCGGCGTTCCTTCGCTCACCGTGTGTGTTTGCATGGAATGGCACGGTTTAATTTCGTGAGGCCTCGTCTTAATTGTTGACCAGGGCATTTAGTGGAAATAGCGTTGACATAGTGAGTAATTTCCAATCTCTAAGCTAACTTAGAAGATGGACGGCACCATTTGCCAACACGGCGTGCTCGTACAGACCATTGAGCAGAAATCTTTTGCAAAGGTAAAGCCACTTTTCCACCGGAAGGTATTGACGCAAATTTTCTATTTAATTCTTCCTCCGCTGTGAATAATACTTTTTAGAATTGGCGTCACCAAAATACTTGTGAAAAAGCGATCGTATTTGTCTTGTCCATATGGAGGCTATGTTATTAATTACATCAAATTAATTTATTTTTTTTACGTTTCTGGTTCCAAATTCTTTGTTTACTTTCTCGTTTACGAGAAATAGCGAAAAGTTATTTTATAGGTATATTTAACCAGCTTCGATGTTTTTAAAGATTTGTGTTTTGAATCAGATGCTTGCTTTGCCATTATCCCCTTAAGGAGTCAACTTAAAGTACTCCATATCAATCACTCTAAATGACAGTCACCTGGCATAATTAATTCAATTCATTTTTTCCGGTGACGGCATCATTACCTGCATTAAATTCAATCATTGGCTGCTCGTTAAATTAGTCTTACCAAGGTTGGGGAATTCTATTCTATAGATGGTTATTATTTGTTATGACCCCTTCTGTGCATAAGGGAATGGATTGAGTCATGTCCTAAAAGGCCTAAGTCAAAGAGTACAAACTCATTTTCGGGAACGGCACCAGCCCTCCAGGAGATAATCTCATGCTTACTTTTACCCCACTACTTTAGGATTTCTTAGTTTTCTGAGAATTAAGGGCTGTCACCAGAGTAGCCGTTTCATCGATCGAATTCGAGCCTGGTCATTTGGGGAAACGTTTCGAAAACTACTTTTAAGGCTTGCGAATAATGTAGTATATATATATATATATATATATATATATATATATATATATATATATATATATATATATATATATATATATATATATATAGTTGTCGCAGGTACGTCTACACAATACTCCGCTAGGGCGTGTGGCGGGGGGTGTTAGGTCACCACACGTAAACTAGAATAAAACAACTTGCAAAACCAAATCATGTTACCTCTACACAAGTATTAGTTTGTTCATGCACTGGACAAACTTATTCACACGAAAGAAATTACTTACATGCGAAAATAGTTAATAAAAGGACACGTACATTCAAATCATAATGTAGAACAGTTAAAAAGATGGGTGTATTAAGTAAAAAGAATAACATGCAAGATATCGACAAATATATACACTACCAATACTAATTATCTCGTAAGAGATTACTGTCATTTGTATTATGATCTCTAATTGTACATGCCTTATTTTCAAAATGCTTAATTTTTTCCCACCTATGCCCTTGAGATCCTTATCCCTTCCTTTTTGTGCATGCAGTATTTTAAATAGTTCGGTTGAGCCCCTGTAAATTTTCCGAGCTTATCCGGAGCACAGGTTTAAGCTAGGAGAAGGTGAAAAAAAATCGGGTGTTGGTGTAATTGTTTTGTTGGGAAACGGAAATTATATCTATAGAAGTGTTTCAAATGTGTAATGTTAAGTTACGTAAAGGTTTGCACTGGCGTGCGGTGTAAAATGGTCTATTTACCCCAGTCCAATCTCACCCATATGCTTAAGACAACTAAACGGAAATACATTAGATCACTGTGCCTGGTGATGGGCCATTGAGCCAAAGCTGCGTTGCACAATTTATTTTCAACCGTGGGGAGATTAGCTCAATTTTTTACTATAGTCCCTTCATTGAAAACAAAACGGAAATGTATGACACGAAATAAGTGGTCTCATGATACAACCCTCATTTTATTGGCCAATGGGGATGCCTTTCACCGTAAGCCAGTCAAGATTGCCATATGTAGCACAACCGTTACTGGATTCAAATTACTACCCTAGCTCATTAGCTGGAGACAAACTTCCCCTTCCTCCCCCCAGTCAGAGATGGTTTCTTCACTCTCTCCAGAACGGGGCTAGATCATGGGAAACGGGAGGAAGACAGTTCGATAATTATATTTAAGTGCGCACTGAGGTTTCCTAAATACCTTTAAAATATGGGAAATTTAAGGGTAGTGAATATTAGCCTGAATCAAGTAATGACGTCATCACTCTGTGAGATGGGGGATCATAGAAAATTTTGAAGATTTTTCTCAATTCCGAGGTGTTTATAGTAAAATACACAGGAAATGGGTGGGTTTTGTGAGAATAGAGTGTACATTTTTAAGATTCGGCTCCTTAGTAGCAAAAAAATAGTTGGTAATCACTGACCAAACGATATATAGATGCGTAATTCACTCCAATTGCGTGTGCGAGAACGTGAGCAAATATTTCGAGTTCCCAAATCGTTCGAAAGAAATAAAAGAAAACGTGGGTTATAATCGTGCATCCGGTCCCGAATATTCGGCAGGGGGTTTGGCGCTTCTTTTCCCATCTCTTTCGTTTTTCTTCACCCCGCTCCGGAAAACGTCCTCCGAAGAGAATCAGGGAATTACCACAAATCGTTTGAAGGCATTGTCGAACGTTATGAAGGAAGAATTGTAAGGAACCTCGGGGCGCCTGCGGGAACCTACGTAACGGTAGCGGGGGTGGGGTATAAAAGGTGAGGCGGGACCCGGTGTCGAAAGCACGGGGTTGCTTCGCGATAAAACGAAACGTGAACAAACAACGATGGTGCGCGAGGATAGGGAGAGGGATAAAGAATTGGGGTGGAGGGGGGGGGGGGTTGGCAGGCGTGCGCGAAAGATACGAAGCGATGTACAATCTCGATATCACCCCACTGGAAGAGAGTTCTCACTTGTACCCGCCCTGTTTTTGTTTTTCACGCACAAACACGCGAGCGCGTTTTCGCTCTATCTCCCTTTTGGTTCAATAAAAAGGTTAGGAGGGAAGAGGGCTGTTGGTTCCCCTTTCCGTTCAACGAGGGATTAAGGAAGAAGGGGAATTTTCCAACCCTTCCTCCATCCCCCTGCTCCTCAGACATCGCATCACAATCCGTGAGGTTGGCACCGCGCGCGTGCGTGCGTTCGTGGGTGCGTGTAAGACGCGTTGGCTTTTCCCTCCCACCCTAACAAAAACCTCCGCGCTCTCCTTTCCCTTGCAAACCCCGTAAAGCTCCACCCCCTTGCTTTTCCTCGTGTGAGAAGTGGTAGGGGAGCTGCGCAGGCCGAATTTTCGCAACGGAAGGATTTTTATCAATCGATCCCCTCACACGGAAAACACGCACTTTTTTATCTTTTGCGTGCGCTGCGAGTTGACGTCTATATATGTGTGTGTGTGGACGGGAGTGGAGCTCATTCCTCTAATTTGTATATTGGGAGTCTACATCATTGCGTTAGGAAAGGGTCGATATCTTTAAAATCAACAACTTTCAACTATTTAAATTCAAATCTGAACAAATAATGATTGTGCATGAGGGGATTAAATATCATGTTTTAGTATAAATCATCAATGTATGAAAGTCACGAATACAATAGATGTTCAAGTTAATCGGCAGAAACATTAATTTTTCAGGAAAGTTGATCTAATCAGGGCAGGTTGTTATTAATTTCCAATCGAAATCGGCGAACTCGGGAAATCAGTTTCAAAATATTTTCTTCCTTTCTGGAACGATTCAGTGCCTGTTATTATCACTCAACCGTAAACGAGATAGTATTGCGTTTGTAGTCCGCATAATGTTGGTCTTACACCGGCGAGTTACGTTAAGTTGAGGGTTTTTCATCTAATTTTTCTCAACTTTGCAAAATGAAAAAATAACGGAGTGACGGTGTGTCGCCTGGTTGCCCGTTAAGTGATATACATTGACATATTTGTCAAGGGTGCAAAATAGCATTAAATAAGGGGGGGGAATGGAGGTTAGCTGTCGGTATTAATCTTTGGATTAAAATGCAAACGAGTAGGTAAAACGGTTCGGATAATATAACCTAACAAAGTGTTGTGAAAGGTAATATTTAGTTGGACCATAATGATTTCTGGAATAGACTTCAAGGTAGGCAAAAATACCTACCTCTGTAGATCTGAAGGATAACTTTGAATAGTAATAATGTTTTTACGTTGAACTGTGCTTCTATGCTCATTGCTGAAAAATATGTAAAGATTCCGGTACGTCAGATGGTGTCCTTATGATTTTTTCCTCCTTTCAAAATGTTCCACTCGTCCTTGTAGGTTCCCTTTCATGCTCCGTCCTTCCATCAACTTCCCGCTCGCAGCTTGTTGTCTCCACCTCTCAATATTTCCCTTTCCGAAACACCCCGATCTATCCCTTTCTTCGCTTTTCCGTCCAGTGACGTCCCTATCTCTCACGCTCCCGACCCTTCGCGAGCTACCAACGCACTCATACCCGGAATATATAACAACACTTGTTCTGCCTACAACCCTCGCACGAATTTCCCAGACATTACCCCCTTTTTTTTAGACCCCCCCCCCCGCCTCTCCCCATTCCCCAACCCCTTCTCTCCGCAAACCCCCGCCATTCACTCACCCTCTCTCGTGTTATTAATTCCTTCGCCTCTTCACTCGAAAGTCGAGCGTCGCGTCTTCCTCTCCCCCGCTTTTCTCCTCTTCATCCGTCCGTTCAACTTTTCCTCCCCTTCCCCCGTTAATCCAACTTTGTGTAGTTCTCCCACTCTCTCTCTCTCTCTCCTCCCTCCCAGTCGGAAAGTTCAGTGAGTAAAATATTTCTTCGTTTCACTCGTTTTGGCGTTTGTGTCCTGTCGATTTCCACTCTCCTTCGACCCCCCTCCCATTTGGCCATCGCCTTCTCCTCCCTCCCTTCCCCGACCCTTATTTCTTCGAAATCTGGGCCCACCTGCTTCATCACATCGCGTGCTTGACATTGAGTGCTTTTAAAAAAATGTTTTGTTTTCTGGTTTTAAAGAGGGGTTGACTGTTTACGTGGTGGTTAGCAAATTATTTCCGGACGATTCAATACATTTAACATGTAATTTAAGCTAATTCTACTTCGGTTGAATGATTGATTGAAATTGTCATTTCTCTTAATTACTTTATCGTCAGGAGGCAGTTATTTTTTACGATAGTTTTTTTGTTCCATTCACCCCTCGATCGGAGGCAAGGCGTTGACTCACCTCTGGTCTGTAGGCGTAGGGTCATTTTTTAGCAGTCTTCATTGGTCATTAATGGAGGTGCTGGTTTATTAAAGGCTGCATCAAATAAAATAGGTAATTTTATTGATAAGAAAGAATCATATACCTCGGGTATAGGATTGACAGAAAGCAGATGGTTGGTAATATTTAACCTTGTCCGTTAAATTCATTGAAATTGCTCTCGGCAGTGCGAATTCTAGTTAAGAATTGAACATGTTTAGCCAAATAACCCATCCCTCGAAAGTAGAAAAGTAAGTTGTTATATTCCGATTTCATCTCGGCTTCTTACAATATTTACCCTTTTACCTTCAAATGCGCGTTGCTGATTGGTGACGCTGAGGTATGAGACCTCGTGAAATCCGATGTCTGAAGGCTAGTTGTCTGGCTCCCCTTTACTTCGGCCATTTTTCCTTCCGGTATTTTCCGTTCCTCCCTCCCAAAATTCTTCTTGTTCTTCCCTCCTTCCAGCCCACGGGCAGGCCACTTTTCCTCAAGTCTTTATTTACCGACCCGTCTTATCTATTACGTTGAGCGCCACACATCCGGAGAGCTGGTCTCAGGATTGAATGGAGACCCCAGGAGAGAGCTATTCCTTGTTCAATATCGATCGCCAATGTAAAAGGAAAATCGAGGTGACGATAATTATCGGTTATATCGAATATATTGTCCACATGAAATAAAGGTATCCATATCGATTACAGATATTCCATCGAACTACAAATACGTACGCTATAGGGATATCATCTCTTCCCGTAGGAAGTTGTCGCATCTTTGCTAAAAGAATGAATGTTCTGAATATCACCAATTGTCCACATATTTCATGTCGCGAATGAGAAGTATCACTACCTGTACCGTCCATATCGTCGTGTCGGGAATACCGTCCATATTATCGATTCGCCATTTGTGATATCGTTAAAATTCCATAGCATATTAGTAGGAATGAAAAAGTATCTACTCGATGTCGATAAATCGTCCTATCGCTTAGCCCTAGAACTCATTATCTTTCCCGATTTCTCTTCTCTCCATTTTTCATCCCTCTTCCCTTCCATAACTTTCACGCACTCCCTCCGATGAACTCCTCGCCCTTTCCCTTCCTGTTGTGTGCTTACTACGGTCTCTCTTCACCAGACTCCCATTTCCCCCATCTACGTTCCCTGCCTTCCACGCGTAACCCTCCGGAAAAAAATACTTTCGTCCCACCCCCCAAGACCTGCGCGCGCGTGGGAGTCGTGTACGTACGTATCGGGTGGCTGGAATGAGAGGAGTGCGTGAGGGAGGGACAGACCAGTCGATAGCACCACTTCCCTCTGAGTCACCAGCTCCCCTCGTCTTCCCCTCTCTTCCCCACTACCCCTGCACCCTATTTCGTATACATTCGCTCCTCCCCATTTTCCTAGCCTGTTCCCCTCGACCGGAGAAACGCCAGTGTGGTGGTGCCACGTATTCCTCCTCCCCTTTCTTCCCTGCTCCCCTTTCCCAATCCTCCCATACAACCTGGACTACTCTCTCTCCCTCCCCATCTATCCCCCTTCTTTTTTTTCTTCTTCGCACCCTCCTCTCGGCCTGCGCCCTCCTTATGGGTTCTTCCCCTGTTTCACCCTCCTTCTTTGGGGTTGGTGGCCAAGGGGAAGGGGTTTTACCTTGACGCTAAGGGGTGGCGTGTGGTAGGTGGCACAGTGGCGGGTCGGCAGAGGGTCCCCCCCCTAACCCCTTAAACCCTCCAGCTCTCCCATCCCGTTCCGTCTTCACCACTCGTCTCTCTCTCCTCCCCCCCCTTGTCTTCTATTCTAATTCCACCCCTCCCCCATTTCTCCCCCTCGGCTTGCGACAAATGCGGGTGGGGATGGAATTGCTTGCTCCCTTTCCTCCCTTCTCCCCCTCACGCACCAAAACACGTCTTTGACATGTTAATGCCCTTTAAACTTCCTCCACCACCATCTCTCGTCCTTCTCGGCTATCTCCCTCTCTCTTTCCATCATATTGCACTTCTCATTCATTGCCTTTCGCTACACCCACCTTCATTCTGCTTCTTTCTTGTTCGCCTCTTATCACCCCTATTCATGTACCTCCTTTGTCTTCTCCGACCTCCCCCTCTTTTCCACTTGCTCACTCCATCTCCGCTTTCATATCTCGAGGACTATGTATTTTAAATTTATTTCCATCCTCCTTCACCACGCTGATGTACGTATATGCATGTTGATGTTTAATGTAGAAGAGTTGGTCATTATTTTTCTTTCGTCTTATACTCTCCCCGATCATCTTATTTCTGCTCTAAAGATGTTTTCTATTTTTGTAGTAAATGTATCCATTGCCTCAGCTCTTAGCCCTTGCCCCTTTTTGAAACGCATCATCTACCCATAGTATGCCTTTGCTTGTTGGGGAATGAGGCGAGGCGTGTTTGAATCAAAATATTGCACGAATGTTTTTGGAAAGGAAATATTTTAGAAAATTTGGTATTATTTCTAAAGAAATTTCTACGGCAGGTTAAGGATATTAATGCTGACGTGGCGTTTAGTGAAAATTGTTCGATCTTTAATAGTTCAAGTCTAATTACAATCTTAAGCAATCCTAAATAGCGTGAAAAATATAACGTTTACTTGCACAGTGATCGTGGATTTTCACAAAGTAGAGTCTGAAACCATAGAATTCACTGGCCAATGGTAGATGGAGGTCTTCAACATCATCGATGCCCTACATCGCAATTAAATGTAATTAATCTAAAAAATATTTTTTGAAGAGATATTTTTAGGTTATTTTTTGTTGAACATGGGTTCTTGTCATCGTGCACCGTTTGGTAGGCCATTTTACATGCAGCGGCATTTCCCTTAGCGTTTAAAGTCCTCCCGACCCGAGACGCTTCTCGGCATTCCCCCCCCCCATTCATGCTCCCCCTCTTTTGTTTTTGCGCCCTCGTCGCCACGCCTCCACTCGCATCATCCTCCTGCCTGTCTTCAGTGTTTTCCTCTCATCTCGCCTCTTTTTTTCTCTCATTCTCATCCTGTTATTCTTCTCGCGAGCCTCCCACAGTCTCTCTCTCTCACTGTTGTACCTACTTAATTCGTGCCCCCATCCTCTATCCTCCCCTCCCTTGTTCTGGAATTCCTCCTCGAACAGCGTGCTCTGCCTTAGGCACGTGAGTGTGTGAGCGCACTCCTGCCTTCCCACTCCGCCGCGGAAAGTGAAGACGTTTCCCGGGAGGTGAGCATTATTGCGCTCGCACTCCCTCGCCCTGACTCAATTCACCTTTTCCCCTAATTCACTGAATGGGGAGAGTATTTTTGGAAGATGTGCAGACTTCTGGTTTTTATTAGATTCGTATCGGTATTTCAAAGCCTTCCTAAACTGGTTTTGCGTATTGAATCAATCTTTCCTTCTTTTTAAAGTCGACCTTTACCAGTTTTCCTCGCGCTATAGGTTAGGTGACTAGGTTTTCGAAATTTTTATCGCAGTTACTTGTCATCTTCGCATGCATAGCGCAAACCAAGCGAAATCCCATGGTATCTCAGAAATGAGTGTTTTACCTCACTGCAGGCAAAGTCGCATGAATCGAGTTTCTGTTACCGAAACAAACCGTCGATGCAACTCCTATCCTGCGGCTCAGCCATACGATGCGATCCAAAGAGATGCGTAAGATTTCTACAAAGTTTTGGATCCATTACTTGTTGTTGAATTGGATGAAATTTTGAAATGTATAACCAAAAGGAGAAGCCATATAATTTCCGTTTAAACCGGAGTGAATAGAAGACCCCATTTAAATGCGTGGGTGGTGTGAAAAGTTTCCGACTCAGAAAATTTTAGAAAAAATGTTTTGTATCTTTGTTAGATCGGAAACTTTTCAGACCACCCTTGTATACCCGCCGTTAATATGTGCTCGGGAGCTCTCTTCTGTTTCAAATACCAACGCCCACTTGTCCGAAATCTCACTCATCTTTGGGTGGTCGTCGTGTAGGACTCGGATGGAAATATAATTCATTGAGTCTGAATAACCGCAAACTGCTTTCATGTGCTTAGAATGTGTTCGGTTGAAATCAGAGCTCACGTCGAAATCGCTGATTCGTGCAGCGCTTTTGGCTAGTTTGCTCTTTCAGTAAAATTGCTTTTAACGCCACCGAAAGGAACCAGTCCCCTTCTCCTTTAGCATGTGAGAATCGTTCGACCGTGGGCGCGAATCGCTTGGATGAGTTACTAATTGTTCGGCAACTTCGCGCAGTCTTGCGCAGTGCCCGCGTTAATGTTATTTGCGACTCCCGCCGAGCGAGGACGTATGATAAGCGGCCGTGAATTTGCTCCGAGAGGGTGGTCAGCAGAGACTATGCTTCCAACTCGCTTTTCCAGTGAATGATTCCGACCATTCTGGTCTTGAGAATGAAGGAATCCTCCAAAAATCTACTGATAGCATTGCTTAGAAGAAAAATACACATCGCGGTGTCTCTGTCGTTATGACGACCGAAGGATGACCAATAGTAAAGGGACTGAATAAATAGATTTTCTGGTTTGCTATATTTTTCTCTCACCTGGTGCGATTTGTGTGATGAAACCACGAAGATGCTTGTGGTTGGATAGAAATAAATAGAATTTGTTTCCATAGGTCTTCTATTTAAGCTCGCTTCATGAAGCATAAAATTTTCTCTGTCACTTTATACGAGCCTGTTGATAATGTCAAATCAGCTAATGTGACGTGCTCCATATAGGCTTGCATGGTATGATTTATTTATTGCCGATTGCGGGCAACACCGTTTGGGACGCATCAACTCGCCCTCCTCTTGCCCCATCTCCTTTTGTCGACCCTGTCGCTCGACGTGGATCGGTGGAAGGACAACTGTTATTTTGTCAGAACCCCAGGAAGCCTCGCACGAGAGGAGCAGATGGGTTGGGAGGGGAGGAAGCGTGCGGAGGGTGGGTAGGAGGAGGGAGAAAGGGGAGGAAGGAAACGGGGGCGAATTACGAGGCTTGACGTCCTTCCCGAAGGCCGTGCGGAAACACTTGCGTACCCCCAGATCGAAGCGCAGTTGGCCTGACGACTGACTGGTTGAGGGGTGCGTATTCATGCAAGGCGGTCGTGTGAGAGTGGGGGTAGCGGCAAGGCAAACCTTGTTCATATCGACCCGTAGACCAGTTTTCACGTACCTCGCTTTCGGCGACAATGTGTCCATGCAAAGAGCTCAAACTAAATGGACCTCGATTATGCTCAACATAGGTTCGCGACGTGATTGGAAGTAGTCTAGAAACTGCATCTGTGCTGTATGGGTTTATGGAATGGTTTTTTCTGTCGTCTTAAATTTGCATCTGGCTCTTCAAAGTTTCTCCAATGAACTCATGTATCAGTGGCATTGACAGGCGTTTGAAATCCGATTTTCGGCGTACCATAATTTATGTGTCGTCGCATATCTTTTGGGATGAGATCTCCAGTGGAAGCCTAGATAAGTAGCTTTTCCAAGTAATTAAACATGTAAATTTCCCACGGAATGGCATAGCGCGTTCATAATTGTACATATAAGCTTCATGACAAACTGGACAAGTCTAACTGTCGTGATTTTTGTGAAAATTAATCGTTAAGTTCTTTAAATCAGTCAGCTGTTCCGTAATATATTGCCACCTCTGCCATTAGCGGACTGGAAAATATACTATGCAGCTTTCATTTACTTCCTTGAAATAGTGGATTCAAACAACTCTTTCGGATATACGTGTAAATGGGCCACAGTTAACATTCTATTTAAATCTACTTCCATTTTCACCTTCAAATCAACCTCACTACCATTTGAAATTTTCTCACGCTAATTTGAAGGCATTAAATTCGGTTGTTCATTTCTTTCAGATACGTAATTGATCATTTCAATGCTTTTGGGTAAACCCGAGAAGAAGTTATTACAATTTCATTGAGCCTATAAAACTTTTAACTTGTTTAAAACTTTCACCTCACGTCATTAATTTGTTAATCTCTGGCACAATTTTATGAACTACGACCCCGTCGAAATATCGTCGTAATCATCCCGTCACATTATGAATAGAAGTATAAATCCTTTGATTTTTTCACTGGAAACACGCATTTTTCCTCTGGAACGTACTCGGTGACTCTTGTTTTCCATCACTGGGCTGAAAGTTACCTCTGTAGCTTTCAAGTTCATCCAATCCATATTAGGTTAAAGAAGAGTAGCAGCATGTCCCCACGTGTGTTTCATGAGCGAAGGACGAGGACTTGTCGTGGTTGGTATGTTATTCTCCTCTCGTTCGTCATACCGACGCGGCGAGCCGGGCTATCAACATTTGGGAGGGCAGGCCCATCGTACCTCCCTGGTTAGGTGGTCACAAAACGTCTCATTTGTGTGTGAAGGCGGTGATAAGGTGATATCTGCTGAAAGTCGTGCACGTTCTGAAGGTCGTATGCGACAAATTTTTGAGCGTGTCCTGGGAATCACGTGACGTGCACCGTCTGGGTGCGGGAGAGTCAGATCGGAGTGGGGTGGTGCGAAGGGGCGGTGGGGACTCGTAGGAAGTTGGAGACGGATTCGGTCGCCGTGACAGTGTAATCGTCATAGTCCGTCTGTCGTGAACCTTCGTCTACGAGGGTGATATTTGTGTGACGAATGCGTCACGTCTGTGAGACAGACGCGCATGCCTCTCCATTCATCCCCCGACGACCGTCCCCGCACCTTCTACCCCTGTCTGTCGCCTCCCCCAGCAGAATTCCATGTTTCTCTTTTCGAGTAATCATGCCTTGCGTGGAGATTTGTGTCGGTTCTCACAAATGGGGATGTATAATTTTAACCATGAAAAATAGTTAAACAATTATTTATCCTTAGATTATTAGGGTGGGCACCACGATGACAATGACTCCTGCCAACTGCTGGATTCGGCTAAATCGGAGTTCGGCAGACGGAGAGGCAATGCTTTCGTGGTCGTTATTTCAAGGAATCATTGTAAAGGGACAACTTCAGCACAGAAGCCACGGAAAAGAACCGAACTAGTTGGAATACGGAGTAGAATAGGAATAAATAGATTAGGGAAGGAAATAAAAGAATGTAAATCACGAGTTAAGTATGATGAAATAAAATTATTATCTATTATTATCATTATATATGTATTTAAATGTATATATATAAATTAGTTTTATAAACATACATATCTATGTGTGTGTGTATTTAAATATTTATGACTTTTTTTTTTAAGATAAGGGGACGGACGTCCATTCCGTCCATTCGTTTTCGGTGAATGAGCAGCATTACAATAAATAAATAGCGCACCTCGTGATGCTCACTTGTGTATCAGAATATAATAAAACGCATTTGTGAGCATCCAGACTTCATCATTAAGTATACGTTTCAGTATACTCTTGATGATATCTGGGGGTTTGGAAAATGTGTTCTTCGTTAATTTCATCGTTCTCGGTATATCCTGAAACACAGTGTGAAATTGTAATTACTAAGCTGTGCCCATGAAATGTCACTTATTAGTGGACATTTTTGTAATAAAGAAGTAATCATCATAAGTGCAACAAAGAAAATGTTTTTTAACGTGCAGGTAATAGGAAAGTTTCTTGACAGTGAAGGAAAGTGCCGGTTAATTATTTGCCTTATGGGAATAATTACAGAAAATACTTCGGCAAGGATAAAGCAACTTAATTAAGTGACAATTCGGCATGCAGACGCCTTGTCCGCCACGCGTGACGATTCTGATTCATCCAATGCCTCCGTTAACGGTAACCGTTGAATGTGGCGACACTTATGCTTCCGAGGTGAAGGCTGTAGGTAATCGTTCCGAGTAATTCATGATTTCTCATCGTTTCAACTTCATTAGAATGCTGTCTGAGTTGAGCTTGCCGGTAAGTTTTTCAGCAATATCCCAATCGCCGAAACTCGGGTTTTGCCTCTGTTCAAGAGCGTTGCTTGGAACCTAATAACCTAAATGTCCACCTTGCCGTGGGATATGAAGAATAACTGCTAGGATTTCGAATTTTACGACATTTTGGGGCGTCAATTGGCCTCTGCCTTTTGATATAAAATGACGAAAATGGAAAACGGTAGAGTATATTTCGTCGCCTGGTTCCTAGATAGCAAATATTGAGCGCAAGGACTTTTTCCCAAACTTTGGGTAGTTGTTTAGTATATCTTGAGATTACCATTTCCTTACTCTGGTCTTAATCTGTACTTGGTATTTCTGTGTAAGCAAGTGGAGCTCTTAAATTTGTTTGGTTGCAAACGGAGTAGTATGGTGTTGGAAGGGGTTTCGCAAAAGTGAAGAGGTACTTATTTAATTCTATCGATAAAAACCTACCTTTATAACTAATAATAATGTTGGTTGTTGATATCTAAGCACAAAAAATAAATATGAAATTAGCCATAAGTTGTGTTGCAAAGGAGGAAGTCAAGTAAAAACCACTTATTTTTGTCTGCAGGCTTTCAATTAACCACCCACAAAAGTTGGTAAATATCTTTCATGGTGGTGATGTCGAATATTGTTGGTAATATATAAAAGAGAGTCAATGGAGATATTATGGCGTTTTAGGCAACTTAAAGAAATTAGCAGAATTTTATGGAATTACGTAATCTGGATCATTAATGATCGGGAAATTTAATAGTTCCGTTTATGTTGGACAACATGCATTGAAATTTAATAGTTCCGTTTATGTTGGACAGCATTGCAATCGTACACGACTCTATAAAAGTGAATTTCCTTAAATTTGAATATCACTAATTGTGTTCTCCTGGAAATTGAGTGGTAAAGTCTATCCGTATTTAGAGGGCAATCGCAAGTGTTGGAGGGAGGACTTCGGCAACATGGCATTGCTATGACTCAGAATTAGGAGCTCATCGAGATTCCCGACCGGGAAGTTCTCCGTTGCTTTTTAACGGTACCTTCCAAAATTTCGGGGGCAACGATGTGGCGGAAACTCGTCAAATTGAATCATATTTGTCCTGCAGGAACAATGGAAGGGTTTGAGAAAAATTTTCTCTCCCCAACGTTTTCCTTTTATTTTTTTCCCTTCCTTTATTTCCCCCACCAAGGTTGTTACTCCCTGCCTCCATGTAACTTCTTCGGCGCCGTAATGCACGAGAGTGAAACAGCGCGCGGTGTGATGATGCTGTCTCGCGAGGCGATGGGGGTGGGTGGGTGTGTGGCGCGGGGGTGGGGGGCTTGGCGGCGAGGGGAGCATCTGGTGCCACTCGTATGTCACGGCGTCGGGGGTGAGGCGCAGGTGACGGACGCAGCCGCGCTTCCTGGGGAGCGAGCAGCCCCCCCCTCCTTATGTACCCCCACCCCCTTGGGGCGAGTGCGGTTAGGCTATGTATGTCTTCCACCGCGATCTCCGCCTACCGCACGAGCCGTTTTCTCACCCCCTCCGTGGCCTTCCTAACTCTCCCCCCCCCTCCTCCCGTTCCGCTCTTCCCCCAACACCAATCTTCTTATCTCTCGCGACCCGAAACTCGTCTGAAAGGTGGGGGTGGGAGAATTCTCCCTTCAGCACGTGTTATCGAGCGAAAGCATCGCTCTTGCAGTCCCTAGTCAATTTTTTTTAATGTGCTCCAGGACTCTCCCTCCCTCTCTCTCTCAGTTACTTCCGACACTTAGGCTTTAATTTTGACGGCTCGTAAATTTTTAGAGGGATATCCTGGCTCATTACAGGGTACACTCTCCCGTCCCCCTCGAATATTCATAGGTCATACAAGTATCAAAAATCGAGTTTTCAAAGAGGTAAGTGCCTCCGACAACTGCTAGCAGTTTCTATACAATGGGCGGAGACACATGAGTGCACTGAATGAGTATACGAGCATATTTCAAATTCGTCATGATAGTGGTCAATATTAATGTTGTTCATCCCTTTTCAGTACACGGCATACCGTTCTTTTATAACTTCCTACAATTATGACGGTATAGTTATATATGGTTGTTGCAATGATTATCTTTGAAGTTCCGAGTAGTCGCCCTAAGTGAATGATAGTTAATACAAGCCAGCGGTCGATCAGAGAATCTTTATTCTCCACACGCTTCTCATTGAGTCCCTTTATTATTGTGCTCTAGTCTCCCTCTCCACCATATTTATGAGTAAGTCTGCATTTCACGGATTGTGGCATAAGTTTTCCTTTGAAGATACCGCACGTGTACAAAATGTAAATAAAGGAATACTTTGGTTTCGCGACTTTCGGAAAAATCCCTTGCGAGCGTTTGTACAGACATCGATGACACCGTTTCTGCGAAACAAACCGACCATCTTATTGATTCGTAGACCTGGTAGGGAGAAGTATGTAGAGGCCTTTACTCCATGACGGCTGGTAACTCTTTAATAAGGCTGGATTGACACATTAAAAACAATAGCATATACTGGCAGTAATTGTGAGAGTTGCTATCCTGGTTGGAAATTGGGGCTGGATGAAAATGTACAACGAAAGAAGTGGGAACTAGTTAAGGCATTGGTTAGCAGGCAGTTATGTCGGAGTTGATGTTAATTGATAATGAATCAAGAAAACGATGTATGTAAATTCATGCCAGTAAGTGGAACCGATAATCAATTCTCGGCGAGATTGGTAATTGAATTAGACACGTTGCAATCAATAATTGGATTTAATAACGACACAATCCCCTCGAAAATAATCCAGATCAGGAAAAAATCTACTGTCTACTAATCTAAAAAATCTCTTAGGTACTCACTCGAAGTAGTCTAAGAGATACCTTGCTTTTACCATTTTTTAAAACTCTGTCGTTATGAAATTAAATAATTTAGAGATCGTTGCATGCCAGATCCTCGTCACCCCTGTTTGAATAGGGATCCTACTGGGCTTAGTAATTATCATTTTCCGGCACAAGACTTTTATCATGTTTTATGATCTCTTCCCTCAGGCTGAAAACTTCCCTACGCTAAATAAAGTGATAAATTTTGCACCTTTTATCTTGTAAGTTGTAGTATTTTTTTACTTTCCCAAAGTCTTGAAACTCAAGGATAATAATCAAGGCTACCTTTGGTAAATATCACAGTTTCCTTCTTTGTGGGATCACTCCAGTATTTATTACTTCGATCTTGTTACACGTTTCCCACATACATATGTCTGTTTAATTGACAGACGGATGAATGGTTCTACCGTAAAGATATACGACGGTGTAGTTCCAGCGTGGATTTAATTGTGTAACCGTAACTACGGGTAGGCTCACATGAATTCTGATTACTCAACCACGTGAACTTTTGCAGGATTTATAGTATTTGAATGAATGGTGTAAGCTGACATCCACCTCTGAGGATTGGTATCCTTTTAGGATGTCATGTGAGGTTTTAAGTAGTCATCAAAGGAAGTCCTTCAGTCTTGTTATTTACTTGTGGTAATAGGTCAAACCTTTCTCATTGTTTGTGTTATTGAAGAGCTGAACAATCCTTCCTTCATTCCTTCGCCTTAGGCAGAATTGATCATTCCATAAATCGAATTCAATCACCCTGGTTTCACTCAGTATTTCACCCTTGGTTCTTTTAGATGGATAATGCTAGACGTCGGAATGTACATAAGCTCTTCAGATGCAAAAATAATCACGCATTACATAAAGCAAAACCATTTCTATTCTTCGCTATATTGGAATTTTCCCAGAAGTTATAGTGCTCAGAACGTTGCACCGCCTGATTTCACGTGGTAAGGGGTGGAGGGGCCAAGAAGCATCATCGATCTTTTAAATTTAACCCAGTCAGTGATGTTGTACGTTCTATCTACTGCTGCCCAAAGATTAAATAATTTCAGGAATAAATTGTGAAAGGAAATTAAAAGTGGTGGACCTGGTTATTTTGTGAAATGTACAAGTATGTTCGGCGTGCACCGATAGCGGCTTAAAGGTTATCAGAACCTTATCAGATGTGTTAAGACTAGTACTATATTATTGTAAACATCCTGTTTGATTTATTCAATCATATTGATGCAAATGTATGTCGTTTAAAGAGAGGTAGAACATGATGTTACCTTAAAAGAAAATTTTTTCGAGAATGTTAGGGAGTTTTCAAGAAACTCTCTCTGGTTGCGTCATTGAAAAGTGCCTCATCTTGCTGATGACCTTAAAAATGACGAAGATTGATTAATTTTCTCCGAAAGACCACGTGAAGCATCGACTTCTCGGAGCTCTTCTTAAATCGCTAATATCATATTTAAGAATGAACAGTCGATTCTGCCTAATTTGGTCCACATATATGCATTTGCCTTTTACTGTCTACTTTCACTCAGTTTTGTGCGGAATGTTCTTCACGTTATAACTTCCTTAGCTGTATTTTAAAAAATCCTTTTTTATCTAGAACTCATCTGATTTCAGATTGAAGCTCTTGCATAAATTGGAAGGAGGTCTGTTTAGCAGCGATGCTGAAAATGTATTATTACCCCCATCGTACTGCGGGAGGAGAGATCATATCAATAAAATTAGAGAGACTAAGTGTAGAACAGATATATTTAAGATTTCATTCTCTTCGAACGATAAGGGATCATAATAACATTGTTCGACCGCGCTAGGTTCATTTTCGGGTCAAATTATTCTGATGTGTGTTGACCCCCTGCCACACACCCTAACGGTGGCTTACACGGGATATAAATAAATAAGAAATAAAACCTATACTTATATTTTTAAAACCTTCACCTCACGTCATTAATTTGTTAATCTCTGGCACAATTTTATGAACTACGACCCCGTCGAAATATCGTCGTAATCATCCCGTCACATTATGAATAGAAGTATAAATCCTTTGATTTTTTTCACTGGAAACACTGGCATTTTTCCTCGGAAACGTACTCGGTGACCCTTATTTTCCATCACTGGGCTGAAAGTTACCTCTGTAGCTTTCAAGTTCATCCAATCCATATTAGGTTAAAGAAGAGTAGCAGCATGTCCCCACGTGTGTTTCATGAGCGAAGGACGAGGACTTGTCGTGGTTGGTATATTATTCTCCTTTCGTTCGTCATACCGACGCGGCGAGCCGGGCTATCAACATTTGGGAGGGCAGGCCCATCATCGTACCTCCCTGGTTAGGTGGTCACAAAACGTCTCATTTGTGTGTGAAGGCGGTGATATCTGCTGAAAGTCGTGCACGTTCTGAAGGTCGTCTGCGACAAATTTTTGAGCGTTTCCCGGGAATCACGTGACGTGCACTCCCACGCTTAACTGACGAGACATTCATACTCCAACCCGGGCGCCCTACCCCACTTTGGTCTCCTTGACTGGCTGCGTAATTTTGGATGTTAACAATTAAAAAATGGTCGATTGTTCAGCTTTTATTTGATTAAAAAAATAATGGAATGTGTTTTAAACAGTTTTAGTTGATTTTCGTATTCATACGTTTTTCATTTATTTTTAACGGTTCTAAGAAGTAAATGTAGCACGTAATATCTTTCAATAAAGAGCGATTTATAACATAGGATAGCATTTGGGTCCATGTGGGCTATGCTAAGCCTGGAGAGTTTGAATGTTTTTTAATCTAGGCTATATTTTTACAGTTCGTTGATGCCGGAGTATTTTGACCGCCAAAACGAAGAATGAGAGACACAGAAGAGCCCAGACAGTGGGAAGTGGAATGTCTGAGAATGAGTTGGACGAAGAATTTTTTTTAGTGGTTTTTGATTGGGATATAAAATTTTGCCGTGCAATCATCTAACGTATTGTATTCTGATTATAAAGTATACCCGTGTTTGCATGTAATAAATGTGAAAATGTTCTTATCACCATGCGTACGCACTTCGATTTCAATCTTCGTTCTTGCGCGACCTCACCCTTCCACTTTCCTTATGCGACGTCCTGAGTGGAGGAGATATACTCGTACCCCTCTCCTCATCTCATTTTCTTAAGCATGCACTTTCTACGTATATTTTGTCTGCAGAATGTTGAATTTTTACATCATAGCCGCAAATACATTAAAACTTTCTTCATTCTTGCCGTTTGCCGACTTGAACTACGAAATGCACAAAGGTCATGTTTCAAAGACGGTAATTGGCTCTAGCATATTGCCGTTTTCGACCTCTGTACTGCCTCTTCTTCTACCTTGAGCTTGCCCTTGTTTTGAGGTTCGGTGCAACTACTGCAGAACTGAGAACACTGTTATAACACACACGTAAAATTAATTGTTCACGGTTTCACTGTCGTTCCGAATCATCGGATGGTGCTTCAGTTAGTGCAGATCCATCACTACCTCCAAGATGATGCTATGAAACCGTATTTATTAAAATAATTTCACTCAAATTGCAGTGTCTTGTCTGAACCTCATTATGTGAAAATTTCACCGGGTTAAGCTTGGAATTGTTTGCTATCGGAAATGTTTTTGGAAATAAATCAACGCACTCCTCTCCCCCACATCTTCCTCAGCATCGCGACGCCCGGGTTTCCTTGATTTTACTGAGTCATCTCCTAGAAAGACTCTGAGGGATATGTTCTTATTAAAAAGCTTCGAGGAGTATGTCCATATGACGTCGTGAACACTATTCATTGTAACATGAATGGTAGTATTTTGAATAAATGGTATCCCCAGCCTCGTACCATAGCTGTTTCTTGCAGGGTACTACTATCTCGTTGTCTCGGGCGTGACTTCATGGAATCGACTTAACATAATGAAAAGAGAAACTTTATAATTCCACATAGATTTGTGGTCTATGTGGATATGTGGTTAATCTATGTGGAATTATAAAGTTTCTCTTTTCATTATACTACTATCTCTTTGAATCGCTATTTGGACTCTATGGCCTCGAAAAGTACGTACTTATTGGGTAAATCCTTCTCCTGCATTAAAATTTTGTCATCCATAACATTCTTCAGTTATTTATCAAATTATTCATTGTACTCACTGAACTAATATAACCTCCCAATTCAAAGATCATGTCAATAAAATTCAAGAGATTAAGTGAAGAATATATGTAGATTTGAAATGTAATTTTTCACACGAATGCTAAGGGATCAGAATAAATTAACTTTTGTCCGGCCGCGCTGGGAGGGAATGGTGTTTTGGAATAAGTGTATTTTGGTGTGTAATCACCCCCTGCCACACACCCTGGCGTTGGATCGCAGGGTATTAAATAAAACCAAAAATCAATTAATAAGAGTTAAAAATTACACTGATTGAGGATTTATTTTAATCTCATATTAGATTTTTTATTAAGGCTACTTGATACGATTCGCTGAGTGGTATAAGTAATTCTTTTCGACGCAATTCGCATTAAACTGCTAAGTTAATATTATACTCCCATTTAAAAATGTAAATTTACGGAATAGCGAAGTTTTTTGTAATATGTCGATGTGCATGTTTCATGGTATGCCGAAAAGCTGCTGTATCGTTATCCCGTCTCTGCTTTGTCGTTCCCGAAAACATAAGATAGGCACTTAAAAGCGAAGAAAAGTTGTCAAAGAGAAAGTATAAGGCAGTTTATCGAGCACTCCCGCACGGGACGAGGCAGCGCCGTTCGGCGTGGTAGTATGAAGGCGAGACTTCGAGCTCTTAAGTCTAAGGAATCGTGCGGCCGTGTGGGCCGCGACCCTCTGATGGGCACACTTCGGCGGGAGGCAAATGCTGAAAGGAGAGCTTATAGAGCCGTAAAGAGGCGCAGTGAGCATCCGCAAAGCAGTTTGACACTGTCGGGGCAAGAAACAGAAGCCCCCGCGTAAGCGACGAGTCAACTACGGGACGAGCTTTGAGCGGCGCGCTATGTTAGTAGCCTAGTCAGAAGGGTTGTGGACGACATGCGAAACTGTGACGATTCCGAAGTGCACTGTAGGAACGTCCCGTGGGCTTTGTCGAAACACCCCGTCCGGTTCCTTTTTGATTTTTTTTTATTTGTATGGTTTCTTTAACTTCGTTGCTACTCCCTATTTGCGCTCGTTCTCTTGACGGTACGAAGGAGGTTGAGGTTCGAGGCTTTTCGTGAGCATATTTTTTTCTCATGCCGAACTATGCCAAATGTTGTCCCTTCACTATTAATACTTAAAACTTTTCGGTATTTTACTTTTTCTTCATTATTAGCTCCGTTTTAGCTTATAAATTTAAATATTTATGACCTTAGTGGAGAGAGGCGGGAATTTCGCACCGAAAGTGGTTAGGAATGATAAATTAATGGAATGTAATAAATTTTCGAGTCGCCGACTGTATTCAAACCACGAGAAACGTTCAGTACTCTAATCTCGAGAGACATGGGTTCGAGTCCAGGATTTTCAAAATTTAAGATTTTTTTCCACTCATATATTCCTTAATAAAGTTTGTGTTCAAGAATCGGTGCTAATCGATGTCACAACTGGACAGGTTGAGGGTAATTCATTAGTAATTTCCTCGTTCTTCGTAAGAGTCGCCTTTAACTCCCTTGCTAACATGCTCAGGAAATTTGTTATTCAAAGGCATGAAGGTTAATTGTTTTACGTCGAGACAGTGAGAATGAGTAACATTTTCGACTGAGGTGCACGAGGGAACCAATTTTTTCGATGACCGTGGGAATTTTGTTTCGTCTGTTTTTACCATACAAGAAAATCAAGCATTATTATAAATATTTAAAAAAAATATTTAAGGCGAAGTGGAGAAGTGAAAATATAATTTAAAGTAGTACACGCTAAATGTCCCCTCCTCCCACATCCATCCCTCCCGCCATTCCGTCGTTGACGGCGACCACGGCCGGGGAGGGAGGGGCACAACCTTGCCCCAAAATAGACCGTCCTTGGTGGAGGAGGAGAAAGAGCGCCGTGTGGGGGGGGGGCGGACGAGGCGACGGGATCCGCGGGGAGAAGTTGAGAGAGGGGGCGTGAGAAGGAGGGGAAAAGGGATAAAAGAGCGCGTGTGCTCGAGGAGGGGAAAGGGAGAATGTAGTAGACCCGAGTACAATCAATTCGCTCATTCATACCCCTTCTCTTTTTATCAAACTCTCTCTCATCTCTGGTGGTGAGAGGGCCATTCCGATTCGATTAAATTAGGAAAGTATATATTATGCATTTTAAATCTCTCCAGCGATTGTTCCGATCGGAACAAGTCCAATTTACGTCATCTACTCGATCGGCACCGAGTGCTGCCGTCATCTCCACGCCGCGTTTCTGATGTGATCTGTTCGTGTGTCGTACCGCTTTGGAGATACGATACATTAGATGCTAGTTATTTTTACTACAGATTCGATGAATAATGTTCCCAGTCCTGATTCTACCACGTGCGATGGCTCAGGGTATCGATCCGTAAATACGATTCGAATCGTATGGCAGTTTCCTTTCTAATTGGATGGATTCCTACGGAAAACATTCGAATCGATTTTTTAAAACAGAATTGTCACCTTCACTTTGTTTCTGATTGGCCGGAGAGGTACTAGCCGTCCGGATGCGGTCCTTGTCTGTGGCATATGTTGTGTACGTTGAGTGAGTGTCCTTTCCGTTGTCCTCGTGTATGTGTGGGCTCGCGACGATTCCTCGCCCGCCGTCGCGTCGGGCCAATGGTCGCGGTCGCGTCCCCCCCCTCTTCCCAATTCATCTTCCCAACCCCACCTTTCTTCACTTTCTCCCCGCTCTCCGCGGGAGACGGCGGCGGCAAAAGTAAACGAATGAGGTGGAGGGATGGGTAGCGAGGGGAACAGCGATGTCGCGACTTCTTTCGACCCTCGCCGAAAAAAAGTGCCTTCCACAAAATGCGGGAATGATCATTCCTAGTCTTGCTCTCCTCCTATTTCTCCCCCCCCTCCAATCCCTGTACTTATACTAGGGTAATCCCAGAAGTACCGGACGCAACAAAAATTTTGGAAAAAATTTTATTTATTTTTCAACATTTTCTCCTTTCAGCTCTATACACTTTTCCCAGCGATGTTCAATAAGTTCGATACCCTTTTTATTATAAGAACTGGCTTGCTCCTCCAAATAGCCATAAACTGCCGACATCCTTTCTTCACGGTTGGAAAATTTTTGACCACCGAACCATTTTTTCAAGTTTACGAACAGGAAATAATCCGAGGAAACTAAATTTGGCGGATAGGGTGTGTGAAGTAGCAATTCAAACTTTGATTCGTAAAGTTTGGCCACTACAATAACGGATTTGTGAGCTGGTTCATTGTCTTGATGAAACAGCACTTTCTTCTTAGCCAAATGCGGCCGCTTTTGCTTGATTTCTTCGCTCAATCGTTGCAATAAATTCGCACAATACTCGCCGTTGATAGTTTTTCGTTTTTGAAGATTATCCCACGTCAATGAAAATTATTCCACGCTTATATCAAAAAACCGACTCCAAGATCTTGCCCACAGATGAAACAGTCTCCGTGTCAAATCATGTTAGCATTTTTGTGATCATAGTGCAAATATCAGGGAGGGATTATCTCGTTTACCTTTTTTGAGGTCACATGGTGGAGATCATTCGTTCCCTCAGTTGTCTTATGCTCTCTTTTGTACTTCTTCTGCTGTTTGACTGGTGTATCTTTTGATGTTAATATTCGCGATTTGTCCTAGTGGAAATGAACCTATTAGCGTTTTCGTTATTCCTTTTTACCGCCCGTTTTTTTCCTGGGGATTTTTTCCTAGAACGAATTAAACATTAATCCAATCTGTTAACATTATTTATTTTTCTCGTGCAATCGTTCGCCTTCCTTTTTCAACTTTGTTGTCAGGAATGTTTAAGCTCGTATCTAATCTTTCATTTCACTGATTTATCCTCTCATTTCTCTCTTTTTAACATGATCTGACTCGCGTTTGAATCGCATTCTTCCGTCGAAGGGAGGATACAATAAGCAGTACTTAGCTTGTAGATCGTAGGCTTTCGCAGCTGTTGAGAGATGCAGAAGTAGTTCTCGGGCTGGACTGCGTGAGAGACATTTTTGGCTCAACGTTTCTCTCCCGTTGCAGGGAGCGTCTTCAGGAGCGAAGAACTTCGCTCCTGAAGACGCTCCCTGCAACGGGAGAGAAACGTTGAGCCAAAAATGTCTCTCACGCAGTCCAGCCCGAGAACTACTTCTGCAGTACTTAGCTTCTATCCCACAACAATGATGTGTGGGAATAAATTAAAATCAAATACTCTCAGCTTCACCGAAGTTGCGCGATTTTTTTGTTTGACTGGCCGCTTACTCTGATGCTTGAATTTCACTCGCCGCGTCGTCGGGCTTAGTATTGTGTGAACTCTACTCTCACCTACCGAACCGACCTCTGGGTTGGTAACCGTCCTTTTGGTTTGTTTATCGTTGCAATTGGCGGTAGCGATGTTGACCAAATTTGAGTTAGTTTTAATGCTTAGAATTGTATCGATAGTTTCTCCTTTTGGAGCATTATGCACGAGGTGTGGAACTGTTCGCGTAAGATTCGTGTCACTGCTTGTTGTTTTTGTGGGGTGAGCTAATTCGTCAGGTTTTATCGTCTGCGATTATAAAAATGGAACTTTCGGATCTCTCTATAATTCTCACAAACTATATAGTAATCACATGTTTGAGCTGTGAAGTAGGCGAGGCCCAGGAATGCCGGGCCCCTGGACAAGCATTGTTGTTCATGCTTGTTACGAGCTTGTGTTTCGTATATCGTTTTGCGCTTCCTTCTTATTTGTGAATTTCTCTTCCCCAGCCTATTCGATAATTCTTGGTAAATTGCATAAAATGAAGAAAGGAGCAGGGCAAGTGGTTCTGAAAAGTATGTTCTTAATGTGCCGCGAACTATTCTGTATCTAATCCCATAGATTCAGACACAATATCTAATATTGATGGAGCAAATATTTCGTAACATGGTCACACTGAGTCGGTAAACTCGTACTTTCGATCGGATAGACACTCGCGCGCTTATGTCGATGATATTTATTCAAACGCTCGAAGTTGGATTAATTACCGAATTGGATCGCGTGCAGCGTAGAAGAGCTAGATTTGTAAAACGTTGTTATGATAGACTTAGTTGCGTATCCAAAGTATTAGAGCAGCTAGGCTGGGAACACTCTAGTAGCGAAGGTTAAATTATAGATAAAATCTCTTGCATTAATTGAAAGGGCGTCTCTTTAGTAGTGATGTTGAAAATGTATTATGAGCCCCATCGTACTACGGTAGGAGAGATCATGTCAATAAAATTAGAGAGACTTAAGTGCAGAGAAGAGAGATTTAAGATGTCATTTTTTCCATGGACGATAAGGGATCAGAATGAAATTGTTCGACCGCGGCAGGGTCATTTTCGGGTGGAGATTGGTCTTGGATGTGTTTACCCTCTGCCGCATACCCTGGCGGTGGCTTGTAGGGTACATAAATAAATAAACCCTTGTTAGTTAAAAAAAAAGACTTCGAGGGTAAGGAACTCACCGTAAAAATATCTTGTACTCCAGTAAGTATGAATTAAAGTCAATCACTTGAAACATTTTCATCTAGGGAAATTTAATAATTTATCTTAAAATGATTCTGTTTCCGTTGTGGTGGTAACCAGGAACGCAAACTGGAATATATTGGAAAGAAACGCCCTTGATGTTTTCCCATTTAAAATGTTTTATTACATCTAGTTTCGATGTTTCGTTTCTTGTCAATATGGAATAGTTTCAACACAAAAGGGGAGCCAAAATTGCTTAAAATCGTTTTATTTTCCCGTGTCATTATATGCTTGAGCGTCAATTTGTGAGACTTAAATTTTGAGTCCTTTGGTTCTTAAAAACACGCGGGACATAATGCACCATTTCATTCACCCGTAACGGACATAACGCGTGTGGCTTCAAATTGTCAATTTGTGACTTCGCCATGGAGTTGCATTTTAAAGCTGAAAGCCAGAGAGCAAGCTGCTCGTGAAAGGATTTCACATCATTTCCCGAGCATGTAGTAATTACGCACAATATCGTGGCTTCAATTCAAAACCTCCGAGAACGATAAGCATTAAGTTTTTGCCGCACAGTCTTTTAACTGTTGTCGCTCCCTCACGGGTCCTTTTTCCCACGAAGCTCGAGCGAGGAATCCGCGCTCCACGCTCCTCTTCTTCCGTCAATTTGACCCACTTAATCTTTTCCTTTTTTTTCTTCCTGCGAACGTTATGGATCGTGCCGTACGATTTTTTACGTAGTGCGTACGCATCAATATTTACCCTGCGAGTAACGGGCGATAACGCCTCGGCAAAAAAATGAGTGGAAACATGGGAGGCGGTCGCTGGAATGAACCTCGGCGGTTGTGGACGGACGAATACGTTTTCCGCTCGGAGACTTTTATCGCGGTTTAAAGCAAGGGCGTTGATAACCTGATGGAGGCCTTGGAACGGGTATGAGTCGACACTGCAGGGAAGAGCGTTAAGACATGTTGGGACGAATTTGTTATCCTGTGCACATTCTTATCCTTGGAATTGTGTGAGAAAGTATGCAGGGCTTGGGGTATTGGAATTAGCTAGAGGGAACTATTTGGTATTACGATTACATCAGGCTTTTTATGACATTTTCATTAGGTAGATGCATCGAAAGAAAGCGCGGCTCGGCCTTGGAGAAGGTGGGTTTTATTAGACGGGTCGTATGAAAGTGTGATGAGAAAGTAAGAGAGAGAGAGAGAGGCGTTACTTCAATTTGATTAGTTCACATTTGAAATACGCGGAAAGTATTAGGGATCTATGAGAGAAAGTGTTAATTCAGAAATTGGAAAATAATCCGTGAAAATTCGCAAAATTTGTTCGAAATGGCTTCGATATTACAGTAAGCGTTGACGGGTATGTTGGAGAAATTAGTCTGAGAGCCTCTTGATTTACGAAGAAGAGGGCAGGCAAGACACCCACCACCCACCCAACGACTACTTGGTAGGGTTAGGACACCCGATTTTACGCGCGACATCGAGAGAATTAATGTAGCACCTAAATGTATCGGTAGATTCGACCACCGAGATAAAATAAGAGAAGCACCATCACCGAAAGATTCAAGCACTCATTCATTCCAAAGTTTGAACGCGAATCATTCAATTAGTGGGTATGTTCCTTAAAGATATTTGTACTCTGAAGATTTAGATCATTTTTACGATTCAGAGTTATAAATTCCTGTAGCGTTATAAACGTTCCTGTAGCCGTAAAAAAAACTGTGTACTTCATATGTCATTTTAATGTGAGGGTACACTGAGACTTTCAAATGGGCTTCCAGGTTGGACTCCTGTCAACTTCCGTGCTAACATCCTAATGCATTACGGGAACTCGTATCCGCAATCTGGAATCACTCATACATATTTTCAAATTTGATGTAGATTGATAGATTTGCTCATTTTAGGTCTTGGGTGTAAATATCCCATTTTTAATCCGACGACGTTGGCGTCAAGAATGTAATTCGTCGTTAAATTTTGCCAAACTGCCGAATCACCTGCTGCCAAAACTCTGCTAAATCACAGACTCTGTGTGCTGCTGCTGTCTTCAATGTACCTGTTAATGTAAACTTTGGGGACATAATTTTTAGCTTTGCGCTCGTGTATGACTGGGAAAATTATTTCACTGCAGAACTTCTTTCTCCCGAATATGTCTGAGTTCATGTTTTTCATGGGAACCCATAAAATTAATAGTAGTAAAATATTGGTAAAGTAATTTTCTTACTGTGTAGGCTTTGGTGAAGAAATGCTTGGTGAAGACAAATCTTTATCTTTCGTCATCCCTTGCATCTTTTTCAGCAGAATTGCATTGACCAGTGAGAAATCTCAGCAAAATGCTATTATACTCGAGATGTTTTAATAAGAATTCTAATGATTTTTTTATTTTCAGAAGATCGTCATGTCAAGTCACTTCGTAATGCAAGGAGTCATTTGATGCGTAGTGGCAGAAAAGGTTGCAACTTACGGACCGGGATACTCATACTGTTTTGCGTTCAAGATAGGAAATATGGAGAATTATTTTTTTATTTTTGGTTTGCATGGGTGGGAAAAGAGAGGGGATGTGATACTTTAGGCCTCCTTGAAATTTAAACAGCTGAAATGTGCTCTTTCGGTTCTCATTCCTGTGCTATTGTCGGCACGGAACGAGTTTTCATGCGGATGTTTATTGGAAATTTGAGTAGTTTACGAAACAACTTCCGCAAGTTGCCTCAGTGCCTAAGCATTTCGCAGTGATCATCTATTAGGACTCGTTAAGTGACTCGCGAGCACACAGGTCATTTGCATTGGGAAAAGAAATTTGGTTCTGAATCAGAATCTGTCTTATTTATGGAAAATCTCGGTGACCTTGTCGATGTCGAGCCATCTGAAAGAGCAAAGGACATGGCGGGGAGGAGGGGTGGGGGAGAAGTTCAATCGAAGGGGAGTCCACCAACAAATGCGGTTGCATGAATATTGTCTCGACCGATGCAGCGAGTCGGGGCGTATCATCGACGGCGACAAACGTCTGCGCACAACTCATCGCTTATGTCTTCGCAAGGAACGGAAAAAATATTGTGGCGGTTAATTTCTCGAGTGCCGCCCTCCTTTTATACTCTTGGCACGCGGCAAAATGCCGGAAATGCTTTTTCCCCAGCATATCTTACGACCGCTCGGGTGTGTTGCCTGAGTTGAGGGGCGTCGTAAAGAAATCGTGGCGTCCGACGCGCCCTAGCCATTCCCCACTTCTGGCCGGACTCTTTGCTTGCAATTAGATTCGCTCGGAATGCGCTGGTGGCGTTCGGGGAGGGTAAGGCGTAGGGGGGAATGGGGTTGACAATTTTAGTACAGTCTCGGAGCACTTTCCTCCCCTCATTCCTTCCTCGACCCATGCCATCCGTCCCTCATCCCGTTTTCCCCCTCATCACTCTCCTTTATCGCCACACTCCTTCCTTCCTGATGCTCCTAACTTCTCCACTTCCCACTTCTATTCTCTCCCCCATGGTCTCTCCCTCCCTCAGACCCTTCCCCCTTTTCTTTTAACCCATTTTTAAGGTTTCGCAAGGTCAAATCTGGGGGATTGCGACGTACTCGAAGTCGGACCCGAGGATAAACCTCGCCCGGACTGTCCGTGGCCGGTATTGCATTCGTTTCTGCCACACCCCTCCTTCACTCTTTGCCGTCGTCGTGGGAAGTGAGTCCCTTAGTGCTTTGGCACGTGAGCGGCAACGGCTAGTCATTGCTCTCATCCTCCACATATTCTCGGCGGCCATCTCTCTCAGACATCTACGTATTTATTTACGGAAATACAATTTTGAAGTAATGATGAAGGAACTCGGCGTCTGCTGCTACATACCTCCTTACAAATAGCATGGGACGGAGTGGAATTGGCTCGCGACAAATTTTAAAATCTACTCTATTGTTGTAGGGGTCCATACAAAATACATAATGGTAAATGAATAGTGTTAAGGAGGGATTAAATTTGTTTTCTTATCGTAGCGATTAATTATAACGATTCAATTGTTCTTATTTTATTATTAAAATTTATATTTAATTTAATCATGATACATAAATTAACTATAAGGAATTATGTACCTGGTGTATTTATACAGTTCTAGCCTACTAGACTGTGATAAGATTTTTAATCGTAATGTATAGAAAAAAAATTATTCCTTGGCGTTTTGTGTTCGCGTATTCTTCACTGCAATATCGTTCGCTAAACGTGCGCTGCCGATGACGATTGTAGACTTTTGCCATGTACGTTGCCATTTGTATATGTATAAGAATGAGTTCTGGAAGCTCGAGGGATAGCACCCTTGGAAAATGCGCAGAAGTTTCGGAAATCTGCTTCACTTATTCTTTTTGGTTTCTAACAATTTATTTTCCTGGTCTTTTCATTGAACAACTAATGAATTAACCGTTAATTAGTCCTTAAATATTAATATTTGCAATCCAGAATACGGAAAGTTAAAATTGTATCCTCTGGCGCCAGGAATCAATCCTTGCGTGGCATTCGTAAATTCTCTTCTAAAACGAATACTCTTTCGAGTTCCTAATGTTCTCTCCATCCAAATACTGCTGTCTGCATCTCGATTCTCACCCCTTGTCCTTTCCTCCTTCCTCTGCCTCCTCTGAATCCAACCCAGTTATGGGGCCCGAGAGGAAAGTGGAAAGCCTCCCTCGCGTCCCACGTCCTACCCCCCTCCCCTCCCACACCCCTTATGCCATCCCTTCCCGCCCTCCGTTCCATCCTCCCTCCATTTCTCCCTCAATCCTCTCGTCTCCCTCCCTTTCCACCCACCGCCGAGTCCGCTTAGCTCGATAGACGCATCTGAGGGAAGAATTGACCCAGACGACACGGAGGCGGCCAGACCTCACTTCGCCCTCTCTTCCCACTCCCCTGAAATCCGTGCAACCCTTCTCATTATTCCTAATCCTCCTCCTCTCACACCGACATCGTCTTCTCCCGCCTCCCTCTTTTCCTTTATTTACTTTCCTCACCTCAACACAACACCAACCATTTTCGCCAGCATTGCCATTTAGTTGCCAGCATTGCCATTTAGAAAGTTTAACCCGTACCCAGGGTACATCGCAGTTTAAAAGGCGGTGCGCAGCCACAGATTACGAATGGTAAAAATTTGGATGGAGTTATTCATTCCACGTTCCATGCTCATTGCAATTCAGGGTACGCGGTATCCCGTGGGTTATCGAAATTTCGAGAAATAATTCAATTTAAAAAAATCCAGTTTTACCAAATGCGTTCGAAATCGTCTGAATTTCCTGAGTTGGCAACGCCGCAAATTCCCCTCCAGTGTACGTTCCCACTTCCCCTCCCGTCCCCCATTTCTCCTCCAGCCGAGGACCCTTTCTCCCTCCCTCCCTCTTCTGGTTGCCGCCCCTCCTGGTACTTCTCCCCCCCCAAACCCCCTGAACTTTACCCGCCCAACTCCCGACACAAGAGTGCCGACCTCCTCCAGCCTTGCCACCACCCTCCCTTCCGCGCTCTTCATCCCCCCATTCTCTCCTGGCGTTACTTCACCCCATTCTCCCACTCCCTCCCCCATACCCAAACCTCTCTCACTTCGGAACTCACTCGGGTCATGCCAAATCCCTCCCCCCTCTCAGCAACACCTCCATTTAACGCCCTCCCCGAGTGTCTGGTTGGTCCGGCTGGAATTTCTTTCGGGGACCCTTGACTAGCTTTGCCCTCCGACTAATTTTACTCTTTAACTTCTCGTGGAGCAGCTCCTCTCATCCCCCAGTCCACACGCAATTATTCTTCCCCCTCCACAAACGTCGCGTCCAGCAATCCAGGCGACTCTTTTTAAGACGCCGCCCTCTTCAAGCATGTCGATTATTTGCCGGACTTTCGCCTCAAGCGCCAAGGAGTTATTTTCCTTTCCGTGTTTGTCTGCCGAGGAATATTTCATCCGTAATCATTAAATCCACCGTAAGTTTACGGTGGGCTCTTCTGACTTCGAGGTCCAGGCTCGGGGTAGTCTTGCAATTATTTTATCTTGGAATATATTTCTGCTTCAATTTCCTATCGGAGAAAACTTCAATTTCAACGAATCGTCCGTCGGACTACACTTTAGGCTGTTAACGCACCTTTCCATTTCGCTAAATTATATTCATTTTCATTTCGCTAATTAGACTTACGGTCTGTCCATTGTCTCCACTCTACGAGGGTAAGTCATTAAAGAAGTCGCAAACGTGAGCAAGACTGGCGCAGGAGCTGTTACGAACATTTTATTGGGAACGCTAGGAACATCCACCGTAGAGTCCCGACTTAGACCCGAGTGATTTTCATCTGCTCAGGCCCCTGAAAAATCATTTTGGTGGCCGACGTTTTGAAAATGATGATGCTGTCGTCCGACAGTTTACTTGTTGGCTGCGACAGGCTGCGACAGCAAACAAGAGAATTAATTCTTCGCTTCCGGCTCTTTAGGACTTGTAGAGAGATGGGACACGTGTATGATTGTACAGAATGAGTATGTAGAAACGTGAAATAACTTTTTAAGGAGTTACGAGGGTAATCCAGAGAAGTGACCTCCGTTTTCTTTTAGCGTTAGAACTAGTGGAGGAAGCCGAATGGTCGCTGAATTGACGAACACAGTAGGTCACTACGGCTTGAACTGCAGTGTTTGGAAGATCTCGCCCCTTTTGTCATTTGTTTACAAAAACTAGTCAAAATGAACAACACAAATGAAATTCCCGCCAAATGGTCTGTCCAGAAAGTATTCTCCGTTGTAGAAGATACGTAGTAGTCTAACTTTTTAGTCGTGTTTCCATATAACAGAGTCCTAGTAATCTGTGGAAAACTTAATAAAGATTTCAGTTATCGCAAAACGATTTTCACGAATTTTTCCATCAATTTTCAGTTGCCGTTCATTTTTCACCACAGGCCATCATGGAGATTCGGATTCACTCTTAAATGAACGACAACACTGACGCACAGCTCTTGTCACTCATCACATATGGACAGTACCGAGCAATAATTTTCCGATGAATTTCAGCGGTTTTGAAGTTTTTTTTATCAGTAAAAACCTTACCTCGGGATGAACTTTAAATTTGGCGGGAACTTCAGTTGCATTGTTTATGTTGACTTGCTATTGTAAACAAACGACAAGCGGCGCGACCTTCCAACCACTGGGGTCGAGGCGTTCTGACCTACAGTGTGCATCAATACAGCGAGCATTCGGCTCTCTCCACTAGTTCTAAAGCTACACGAAAACGGAGGTTACTCTCTGGATTACCCTCGTACTTTGACTATTACTGCCTCCATCCACAGATCTTCCTGGGAAACCATAGCCGACAATAGGGGGAGGGGGGAAAGACCCTCCCCCCAGATTGATTGCTGTGTTTCTGGTTTATATATATCCTCACACATCTTGGGTTTTATATACGGGAGACGTGGTAGTCCAGTAGATAAATCGTTGGACCGGAGGGTCCGGGTACGATTTCTAACGTACTGATTGGATATAGCCTTTTACGCTGGTGCGCGTATTCGTACACCAAGCCTATCTGAAAGCCGAACGGGCAAAATGAATTCATTTCGTGAAGCGGTTCGTAGCTGAGATCTAGAGTTTTCGGAAGGGATATCATCGAATTTTTACTCTTAGAAGAGCCATTCACGATTTTGTAACAGTTTTCTTTTTTTTGTGTACAAAAGACGCAAAAATATATTTGTATGTTTGATAGGTGCTACCCTATTTCAGGAGAAAAGTAGTGAAATTTGTCCCGAGTATTTCATTTTTGTGCATAGGATTTTCTGATAAAGTCGTCAGTTTTCTACGTTTTAGCCCGGTGGGTTCAATTTGGTGCCCGCAATGCCTGCAGCTAGTCCTCTATCGCAGGTATACCGACTCTCAAGTAACGGTTGTTGAAGGCTTAATGAAGTATTCATCTTTTTAGAATGGCCATCTCGTGCGGTCTTCTTCTCAGCTCTTCGCTTGGCTCTTTGCAAAGGTCTCTGCTCTTGTTGGCAAGAAGTTAGAGCTAGCGTGGACCTCGCCTAAGCAAACTCATGAGGTGGAGCTCAAGCATTAGAGCAAGTCGATTAATTCAATTCTCTTTGCGAAATCGTGGTGTCGTAGCACTCTCCTGACCGCTGCGTCCTTGTGACTTTCGGAGGAGAATGTTGTGGTAAAGGTTGATTCCTTAATTTGGTTGATTATACAGAATTTCTCTCACATATAAAGCGCAGTGCATTGTTTTGGTATCTTATTTACTTTAAAATATCATGGCTTTAGAACCATCAACATGAAATCTTAAAGATATGATTTGGAAGGATTTTCGTAAATCAGTCTGAAATCGATTATCTCGTTTGTGGGAATAAAAATTCAGAGTCGCATCTCTAATTTTTTTCTTTCACTTGTAAAGACACTTCCACGTGTTGCTTTTATTTTTCCATCTGTTATCATTTAATTTATATTAAAGTTTTTGGATAAAATGCCTTAATTGATGTTGAAGACCCTGTTAAAGAGCATAGGATTACTAGTGCAGTGGTTCAACAAAAACCATCTTGGGAAAATTTTTATCTGGGAAAATCTGTAGTCGTTCAAAAATATTTCCAGGGATTTTCTGTGTCTGAAGCATGTATGCACCGCCTGTCTATGTGTTGTTTATTAATGATATCCATCTTTTCTCCCATTCTCACAGGTGGAGCCGAGGAGGACTGCTGGGAGGCGTTAAAAGAGCAGAGCGTTGATGGGTGGCCCTGCTGCGGCCGCTTCAAGACTGCAAGACCCCGCCCTCCCCTCTTCCTCCCTTCCCGCCTACACCTCAACCCCCTTCGGCCATCGTCGTCCGTCCTCGGTAGCTCCCGACTCTTGTCACTCCCCCCTCCGCCGGGCCCGAGTTCACCCACCGACGCCAACGCCTGCAGACGCTACCTCCCTCTCAGGTGAGTGAATGGGGCAGCGTGGAGTGGACAGTGGTGGGGATGGAAACTTACTACCGGCACATACACACGCGTACACATATTACACACGCGCACACATTGGTCTGGCGTCACGAACCCCTCGTATTCTCCTTGTCTCCCCTTTCGACCCCTTTCTCTCTTTCTCTCTCATTTTCGTCCTCCCCTCTTTCTCCCCCTCGCATCCACTCTCTCACTCGCCCTCATCTCGTCCATTACTTTCATTCTCTCTTTCCCCCCGACGTACCGTCATTGGATGTAGCTGCATTTTTCCCTCGCCTTCCGCACTCTTTGCACTAGTACTGGCTAAATTGTGGTCCCAAGGAAGATCCTGTTCGAGGAGGTACATACAGGGTTCGTCCGGAAAATAAGTGTACTGAGCTCAGGAAAAAAAATTTATTACACTTTTACATATCTTAAGCTAATATTCATCAAAATAGGACCCTTGTGAGTCGATACACTTGTTCCAGCGGCGTTCCCATTCCTGGAACGCTCCCGCGAAGGCATCATCGGGAACCTCTCGAAGACACGTCGTCACGGCCTCTTTGACGGCGTCCAAAGTCCCGTATCGCGTTCCTTTCAAACTCCTCTTTATCTTCGGGAACAGAAACGTTCTCTAAAAAATGTGGATCATTTTTGCAGTGATCCGCAAGTTGTGTCGCGATTTCCAAACGATTGAGTCTTTGATCATCACTGAGCACTTTCGGTACCAACTTTGCACAAATTTTTCGCATCTGTAATTGGTCCCTAATAATCTCGTGCACTATTGTTTTTGGCACATTACACTGCTCTGCTATCATCCGAACACTAAGACGACGATCAGAGTTCAGTACATCGCGAACTTTTCGCACATTTTCGTCGGTGAGTGTCGTTGATGGGCGTCCAGGTCGTGGTTCGTCGTCGACCTCTTCTCTGCCCTCCACGAACATCTTGTGCCACCGAAAGATCATGTTTCTGGACATGGCTGACTCCCCGTAAGCCTGGTTAATCATACCGACAGTTTCGGTAGACGATTTCCCAAGCTTTACCGCAAATTTGATGTAATAACGCTGCTCCAAAAACTTCGGCATCGCGTTCCGTGAAGTGGGTCGAGCGTGGAGGTTCGCGTTAACAGAGCTCCTCACTACACCACAGCTCAGAGCCGACTGCCTTTTTCAGTGTCGCTTGCCAACATACCCCCCTCCAATCGCAGCCCGTCAGAGCGGTGCTGGGCGCGCCTGGAGCGGCGGGAAAAAATCAGTACCATTATTTTCCATACGAACCATGTACATCTCGTTTCGTAGGTGCGCGTACAGGAACTTGCGCTCATAGTTTACCTTACGGTGTTCCCCATGCCATCTTCCATGCTGCGTTGGGGTAGAACAAAGATTTTGGTGGGAATAATACCGAGCACCATCTGGCTTATTCTAAGAACTTTGAAACTACTAATTTTGTAGAAATGGCGCTTTCTTATTTTTATCGACACTGCTCTACGTTTACTTACGTATTACAAATGCCTCCTTCTGACTATGTGTTTAATGTATAGATAAAACAAACTCGTGCCTAGGGAGTATACATCATGCCTCGCGATCACCACACGTCCGCGTTGCTGCTTACAAATTCTAACGTAAAAGTAAACAAAGCTGATACATGTTGACTTAAATGGCATTTTAAGTAGGTAGTTAATTTGTAAATTGAGTCATGATGCCATAAACTTTTCATTCTTGAGATATAAAATGTTGCTAAGGCAATTGATTCACTAGGGAAAGTCTCCTGTCTTAAACTATGCAATGCTACAAGTACTTATGTATGCATCGGAATTCAGAAAAAAACATTCCATTTGTGGTATCTGTTTTTTCCAAAATTTTATTTGTTTTCTGTTGACGCTTTTGACTAATGGAAAAATGGTACCAGAGGGCAAAATATTATTTTTATTGATAGCTTCGCTGATGGAATAAACCGTATATCGTATTAGTGTAGACTATGCAGCGTTTTTACTGTCCATTTCGAATTTTAAATTATTCCACTCCACTTTAACGTCTTTTTTATCCTTGAGAAAAATGTTGCATTATGATTAGGTTACGTTTTGGGAATTCAGCTGCTTATTTTAACATTTGGCGATTTCAAATACTCCCGCGTTTTTGGAGGCGTCTTCGGATTGAAGTGAAATACGACAGGACAATGAAAGGGTAAAAGCAGATATGAACAACGTGGTAAAGACGAATCCAGAAAGCCCTCTGGCTAAGATAGTTCGTGGCTCGGAAGGCTGCTGGTCCGTCTGTAACTTCATACATAATGACGTTACCGTGTAAGATCATTTCACATCCATCACAATTCTTGCTAAGCGAATGAGTGCAGTGTCCACTATTTGTTCTCCTTATCCCATAACATGCCAAGGATCGACGTTCCTTGTCATTTGGCATTATACGCACAAAAATATAGTTTTAAGTTTTATGGTTTCAATTTTCCGGCCCGAAAATAGAATTAATGTGATTTATCCCATTTTTTTGCTTTTCATAATGTGTAAAATTAAAATTGTTTCAGATTGAGTTTGTGAGGGTCACTTGGCAAAGCGTTCGTTTTTTGGGTACAAAAATGGATGAAAGGCGTATTGAGCGGTAGTGGAATGTTGAAGAGGGTAATAGAGGGGAGAATGTTGGGCAAGCGAGGTAAGGGTGGGAACAGGATAGGGATGTTGGACGGGATGAAGAAGTACACAAGAGATGAAGAGGGACCTGATGTAGATTAGTTGCTAGGTGGGGAGTCACAAAATGTTTATTTGATAGTTGTGTCCATCCAAAAAACCTACCTTAACCGGTAGATTACCTAATAATAACTGTAGAAAAAATGTCGATATTTTCCCGCTAGTATTAGATGAAGGAAATAAATATCATGTTTTGCAGTCGCAAGGGGTTTTAAAGTCATACATCTACATGTACGATATGTTGCTGCCAACAGAAGAATTAGCATTAAAAAGCTGTCAAACATTTGAAACAAGTGAGCTCTGCGTTCAGTTTGAAAGGACGTGGTACTGCATGAATTTCTTATGGAAATAAAATGAAGCATTTACGCATGCATTCAATTTTCATGGGTACATTTCCTGTTTTTCCCGTTTTCCCACTTCTCCTTTGCTCTCATTTGCTATTCTTAGCGTCATAGGTGAGTGGAATCAATACATGATGATACAAACGCGTGTCTGTTCACTCTTTCCCAAGAATCTTTTGGGTGTGTGCGGGCATTAATTCTCCAGTTCCGTTTCCCACGCGCCACCATCCAATAAGCCGTCATCTCACTCCGGCCTTGGCTGCGTCTGAGACGGATCTACTTGCAGGAATTGGCAGTGGCACACAGTTCACGGCAAAGGGAAATTTTTTACTGGGACAGTCGGCGTGTTTCAAAAACGAAAACTGATAGATACTTATTTGCAGTCTGCCACTGATGTCTTCTCTTTTCGTCAGATTAATTTTAAAAATAAGTCTCAAATTTGGCTATCGACAAAAGATTTCCATAAGACTGGGATTTACGAGGTGTGTTAAAAAATTAACGGGAATTTTAATTTTTCGGACAATAATATTTTTTTATTCTTATAAATTGATGCTGTCGCCTTCAAAGTAGTCCCCATTGGAGATTATGCACTTGTGCCAGCGCGTCCAGGGCGTTCGTCATCTTCAAGGTCTTCACGGCCTTCTTGGAAACGCTTATACCACTCGTAAACTCTTGATTTACTCATTGCAGATGCACCATAGGCCTTTGTTAACATTCCACACGCTTTGTTACACTTTATTTCATTTTTTACGCAAAATTTGATATAAATTCTGTGATCTATTTCTTTTAACAAACGAAAATCGCCGAGCTCATAAAACACGTCTAACCTTAGTGGCTGTCACAGACAAAGTCCGCAATGAAAACAGCTGAAAGTTTTACCATACTTCAGGGGCATGTATACCAACATAATAAAAAAAAAAGTTTGACAATCGGACTCTCCAAGCCCGAGAAATGAAAAAATTCCCGTTAATTTTTGAACACACCTCGTACACCTGCCACGAGAAACAGTGGCAGGTGTGAGACGTTCGGTTTGTTAGTGTTTCTTGACCTTGGAGAGAATATGACTTGTTCATTGCAAAAAGTAATCAACTATAAAAAGGGATTATGTAGATAATTTACGCATACGCATATTACGTACGCATCTTGCTAAGAGAAATGTTAAATCGATAAAATGAATGCTGTGGTCTTACTAGAAAGGCTAGATCCAGGTCTATAACGGCTGAAATGCAAAATACCGAGCTAAAACGTTTCGAAAGGAACTGAAAGCTTGAGTAAATTCTGACACCGAGGGCGTTGTATGTATTTACTCACCTAAACTTCCGTTAAAAATAGTTGAAACATTTGACTTTCAAATTAGAATATTAAGTTAGTACTGCTGAATAATTTCAGGTACTCAAATTTCATGTCACATTTGCGGCCGATAACCGATATGAGTTGAAACAAACCAGCGGAGAACTTCGGTTTCTGCGCATAATTGTGGTAGGAAAACATATTTGTTATCTGAGGTCAGTTTAAATCATATCTCGTTATATCAATACAGCTGGTGATTTCGACGTTTGGGACTCGTGGATTCATATATTTTTTGAGAAAAACGACCACATTTTCGTGCATCATAGTCTCGGAAATGCTGCATCAATAAACCGACTGTTAATTATGTTACGTCGTGCTTAGTAATAAATATAAACAACCGATGCTCTTTTTTTGCCACAAAGAATCTTTTGTTTACACTTTATTTTAAAGAATGTAGGAATGATGATGAAAAAGTAACATAATATGGACTATATTCAACAGAAAAGTTGTTTATTATATAACTAGGTTCGCCACATTTCAGTATCTTTAAGACTCGGTCGCTAATATTAGTATATTTTCTCTGTGACGCGAAGTCTATATATTGTGTTAATTTCCTGTCATCATTATGGGATTCGAGAGTCAGAAATTGAGATTCGAATTTGAGAGTCTCATAGGCGTCTCTTACGATATTTCAAGAATCGCTTGGGGGTTCTAAACTTCAGAAGATTACTATCAGAATGTCTGGGCTGAGAAACAATCATTAAAACAGGTTTGGGCTTGCTTTACTGGTTGTTTCCAATCAAAATGGAGCTGATCCACGTTTCTCTATGTGAAAATTAATGTGACTCATCGGAGATCCACTGTAGCTGTTGTGAAGACAAACAAAGATTTTGTTTTCCTTTTTTTCTCCCTTACCAGACAGTGTTTATGGTATTCATCTTGGAGGACTCACAACAATGGAACGATTGCCGACATTTCCTTCGACCTACCTTTTTCTTCCGCCGCCCACTCCCTCGCCATTCCACATACCACATTTTACCTTTCCCTGCGTCCTGCGTGACTAACACTCGCCTACCCCACCTCTTCTCCTTCCGGAGGGATTCCTTTGCCCTCCTACTCCCAAGGAAGTTGTCTTCTGTCCCTCTCTCTCTCTCTCTTCATTTCACGCCCACCGAGCCAGACGGTAACCTAGCCGATCCACCAGTTTCCCCTGGTCGCTCTGCCGGTTTCATTTGTTCATCGTATATGTAGAATTGGTCGTGACTCAAATATGAACCGTTTCTGTCATAAAGAGCTCGAAATTAAATATTTGCGAATGTTTGTTTCGTTTTCTACAAAACTGATTGTTGATCAAATCTTAGTTTTTCGAAGACTATAATGAAATAGTTTGACTTTCTTTAAAAAAATTGTCCTCGTATTACCCATAACGCATCATGTGTTAGTTAGTGTATGAAGCCGGCCAGGAACAATTTTTTGGTCCAAGCCACTGTATCCGTTTTCCAATTAGTATTATCATTGAGCCTTTTTGACTGGTTGCTCATGTTTTACATGCTGTGGGCTGCCGATCTTCGTTAGATGGTATCGGGCCATTCCCTCCCAAAAATTATTTTTCCGTTTCAATGTTAATCCACACATTTGCTCTGGACGAAGGAAAAATGCGTTTGGATAGTAAAGAAATCTGTGATTAACTGTGAATTCACGAAGGCTATTTTCATGAGTGTATTCTTTCTTCCCCGAATTGTCACCGACGAAAAGTACTCCACCACAAAAGTATATATAGTATTTCTAAGGATATCGCAAAATTAATTTTCACCTCCCTGCGAAAAAAAAATATTTTTATATATTTTTTTTACTCCTTTCGAAGTGATACCGACATTCCTTTTCCCTCTATTCCCGAAGGATGTCCTCGCATGACTCACCGACGTCCACGTAATCTCAAAAGCATTTTGCCAATTGCATATAGATATCGGACTCACGTTATCTTCTTTTCCCAAGAGAATAAATTCCAATATCTTCATCCGCCGAGATAACTTCCCAAGATCTTGGAAAACGGAACGGGGCATGTTTTCTTTTCCCCCTACGTCCTCTCGAGGAAAAAAATAGTATAAATCAATTAATGCTTCCGATCGGTGGAAATATCGGCCGCAATCCTGTCGGAGATAAACGGAGAGGGACATGATAGAGAGAGGAAAGAGATTAAAAACCTCCAGCGATTGGGGGAGGGGTGAGAGAGGAGGTGAGCCCGGCACGCACACTTGCCGAGTAGTTTGTCGATTGGCGAGGATGAAGGGAGCTTACCGCCGCTCGCCCCTCGTGGAAACCGAGTTTCGGAATGAGTAAAACCGACCCGCGTCCAGCCGTCTGACTTGAGACTCCGGATTCCCTCGGGTCAGTCGTTTTGTTTCCTTCTTGCGGGTGTCGTCATGGAAACCGAATTGCGTGGTCTTCTTTTGTCCTTACGGATCGGGATCAACGACGAGGCCCCTCGGCTCGGTGAGCGGACGCGACGGGTAGCCATCATCTCGATGGCTTGAGGAGTGAGCGGGGCTGACACGAGTCCATTTCCAAGCGGGGACCTTTAGGGGGCGGTAGAGCGAAGAGCAGGTCATCCGGAAAATCGTCGCCCCAGCTATTCGCGAGATTGCCGGGATCCTTTCGAGGGGCATCGCTCCGTACCTGCTCAAGAGAGTCCGTCCGTCGGTGGACGGGATCGGAAGGTAAAACCCTCGAAAGCTGACCGTCATCTTTCGTCTGCTCCTTGTGAACCGTTGGATTACCACTCCTTTTGTCAGTTCCTGTCATTTACAGTCGTTGCTCGCCGTCTCCGACGCGTAACTGCATTGATCAGTGTTTCAGAGGAGCTTCCTTCGTGTTCTCGTCGAATTTTCGTTTGTGCAATGGACGGTTTACCATAAAACTTGGTCGTGAAAATGTCGGTGATATTTATTTAATAAATACCGTGTTTTTATACGGTCATCTGTGGAAATAGACGATATTGATTCTGTGGATCCGCATGCTTATTTCTTATTTTTTTAAATTGGACTTGTTCTGGCGCCTCATCATATTTCTTTCTTATGTTAAGACCATTCGGTAGTGTGTGTAGATTCACCATAAAATTGTTGAACAGCGTAATACCACTTTTATTTTTGTGTCAATCGTCACTCCCGAGATGATCGACTCATTTTTCAGTTTTCATCGCCGGGTCAATTCTTATTGGTGACACATAATAGACATTTTTTATTTCACTTCTCCAAATGATCTCTAAAAGTGAAATCCTAAGAGCCGATTGACCTTTAAAAACATTAATTAATGCTTCCGCAATTTCGCCTAAAACGAGTCAAAATAGCAAACGCTAATTAGGATATTAACCTCAAACACTTGGAAGTTCGAGGTTATTGTCATGCTGTGGCTTGATGTGTGTTTTCCATACCTCTTCCAACTTTATTTTTACATTGTTGTCGTTAGAACAGTGAAAGCAGTGCGCCATTGATTTGATGGATATAGATATAGGGGCAAACGAGAGAAGGGTGTAACCTCAGTCATATGTAGTACTGGAAATGCTTAAAAATTCTTAATGACTTTCGGAGTTTTCATATATTTGATACATTTATCAAATCATTTACACATTCTACTCCTGTCGGTCCCCACAAATCAGTGTGGCATACCACATCTTTTGCATTGTCTGATGATAATTTGTTAGCATTCCTTTCGAAAATATCTTAGAAAAATAGGCAATAGGAAATTTCGATTTATTTTTCCAATCGCTTGATTATAAATCGCCGCTTATGTCTGGGGTTATTTGGGGAGACTTTTTGCACTTTCTCTCCTTCAAAAAATTTAATTTTCTTTTTTTTTTAATCTGACATTTTCCATTGTTCATCATGCATGTTGTTCTCAGTATGCTTATTGCGCTCGTCGTTCAACTTAACATTAATAATTTTCGTGCACGATCTGAAGCACCTCCTGCTGGAACGGTAATCTCAAATCACGAAAGGTGCGTCACTGCAATAAAGGGCGGTGCCGTTGAGCAATCCTGTCGCACAAAAAAGCATATCGCAGATGTCTGGTAGAATTCCTGAGATTACTTTGGATTGCTGTGAGTGCCGCCACGTGATCTCACATCTCGACCTCCATTTCCCTTCACGTATTCCTCTTCCGTCCTGTACAATACTTTCTGGGATACCACGTTAGGGATATTGCTGGTCACATTTCCAGTAAATTGTAGCAATCACGCATGATTAGTTGTCATCTCTTATGGATTCACTCTGCTGCATTTGAAGTTATTATATTCCCTGATATACGAGTATTCCTCTTTCGGAAATTAATTCAATTTCTAGCCCTGTTGAACGTAGTGGTCGGTGAGGGTAAAAAAATAAGGAAAACTTTACACTTCCGCGCACTTTTAATGCAATACGACCATGGTTTCGATGATGCGCATCATCGAAACCATGGTCGTATTGCGTTAAAAGTGTGTGGAAGTGTAAAATTTTCCTTATTTTTTTACCCTCATCATGAAGGAATTCCAGAAAGTTAAGCCTGAAACTGTTAGCTTTAGTAGTGGTCGGTATTTACCTGACAAGGGCGATATAGTGTTCTTGCCAAAAACTCCTGCTTTTTTCTTAAATTTGTGCCATCCAGTTCATGCAAGTTTTCGAATTTGGTAAACGCCTTGACAACTAACCGACCTGTTTAAAATGACTTGTACTGTTGGCATTATTTCCGTCGACGTCGGTTTGTTCTCTCATCCACCTCCAAATTGGCTCCCTTATCTACTTAAACAATACAAACGGCAATCTTTTGACACTAGGTGAAACCGTGAAAACTTGTCCAAACTTTGAAATCTTAGGTTGGATGGAATAAACGTGCGAAATTCGTGGTAACATTCTTTTAATTGAGATTACCTGGAAATCTTGTAGGTGATAGAATTGCAGATGGATAAATGATAAAAAAATATATAATCGCTTTATTGGATGTCATTAACTACAAACGTCAATGACTTTTGTCATTTTTTTGCATTTATAACAGCAGTAAATATTATATATCACATTCTTTCTCCGTAATTTTTGTCTGTTGATCATTTTGAGAATCAGATATTTCACGTATGCGATAAGAATATTTATTTACTGATTGTCTTCGAAATATCCTGTCCTGTTAGACATGGTAGAAAAATTTAAACTCTCGACTGGAACATCTTGAAAAGTTTATCAGTAAATTTGGCAAGGACGCTTGTTTCACCGAAGAGCGAATGTAATGCGGCATAAAAGATCTCCCTAATACAGTCAGAGCTTATTAATTCCTACACAATGTTAACCAATATATTTAATTACAATACTGTAGGCATGTGCTCCATCCAATGCTAATTGTAGTAGTTGGGATGCAAACGCTTCTTCGTGAGCCTTGAATTGTACGCAAGAAAATTTACAACCGTTAGCTACTTTTTGGAGTAGACGTCACAAAAATACCTCTGAATCTAATCCATTAATCTTCAGTTTTCTGCAGATCAATGGGTCGGATGAAGACTTCAGTTAGACTGGAGTTATTCAGATCGTTCCAACAACCGACATATTATCTTAAATGCAGCATAAATAATATTCCATTCGTCTAGTTTGGTTTGTTAAATTTTTTGAAACTGTCCTTGGACTGATCAGCGAATAGAAATCATGCTTACCCAGCGCATTGATCGAAGAGGGTTAAGATAAGGACAGGAATCCTGATGAAGGAAACAAACATGCCTCATATTGGAAGCGTTTATTTACGTGTGCGGAATTTTAATTATCGATGACTAAGGTCTTCCAAAATAATGTAAATAAAGGAACTCAAGTCTGACAGATGATAATTCCGAGTTTCAGTGCCGGGCAGTGTTTAGAACAACTTTGTAGCTTTAATAATCTTCATTTAATTCGACCCATCCATACTCGTACCGGGTTGCGCCACGAAGATTCCAGTAGCTGTATTTTATATCAAATTTCCGTCTTAGATATGAAATGAGCGTTTTTCCGTTTCCCACGGATAATCTCTAATAATTCGATTGAGTAAATATTTAGGCTGCTATATTTATGCAAAGCAAGGCAGGGTGAATGCTGGTTGAGGAGGACCGGGACCCTTTCTAATTAATTGTGTTTTTAGATTTTTACTTTTTTTTAAATTTTTATGCATTGAACCCATTTTGGGAAAGTGTTTGGTCAAAAATTTTATGCAACATCAGATAGATATTCCGAGAGCTCATCGTTGGGGGAGGATATTCGCCTCCTGATTAGGCTCGTAGTGACATAGATGATAAGCGGTCATAATGCTGGGCCTTATTGGATTCCCCGCCTTCTGGAAACTTCAGCCGACGGTAAATGTCCCGATCACGCCTGATGCTAGTGAAGCCATCGCTGGAACTGATATCAATATGTACTTTTGGAAAAAATATTCGGATGCTTTAAGGAGGCTCACGACACGCGGAGGTTCGTCGTTGACCGAGCGCGAAAAGCCCTCTTTCCCTTTGAACCGAGGTAGAGTAAGAATATGAATCGAGGGATGCTTGAATAAAACTCTTCACTGGGTGGATGTAGTAGCCATTATGGCTTATGTCTGACCATGCCGGCGATGTGCAGATGACAGCTCCTAGAAGATGAAGGTGAATCGGCCGGAATATGTTCCGACTACATGTATTCAGGAGAGGAGTGATGGCGTGTGTACGGTAGAGGTGCATGTGGTGGCGTAGGAATGGGGGCGATAAGAGAGACGTCCATCCAAGATTACTCAGAGATAATGGTCAAAGAAGCTCTAGGATTTTAGGCGGAATTGTACGTGCAGAAATCCTCTTCTGTATTCTGAGAATATTAACCGCTTTGTTTTTCCCTTGTAGTTGCCGATCCTCCCTCGGCGGTAAGTGGGAAGTATATACCTAAACCCGCATGGGCTTGGGACTCCATTTCCGTTACAATGCGTTATTTAGGCAGGGGATGAGCGATCTTTGGCCAACCATTGGTCAGCTTTAAAACAGACTAGGATATGCTTGCTTCCTTGTGTATCTCGGTGTACGTAAGGTAAGCTGATTGGGCAGAAGCAACGCAGTCTGGTCCTACCATATCCAGCAAACTTTAGGCACACTCAGTAGTGGTATAGAGGAGTATTCTTTTTTAAACTGTCGACCAGTTTTTCTTATTTCCCTCTCGTGGCGCCTATATTTATCTGATGCGGCGCCATTTTCCAGATGATAAAAACGGCAGAGGAGATAAAACCGTATTGCACAGTCTCCAATGCGATGGACGTGATTAGAACGGAGACATTCCGTTTGGAATCTCATTTCGTATTCAAACGATAGTCTAAAGTGTTGTTTGTTCATACGTGTCTTTGTTAATTTTTTTTCTTTGGCAACCTAAGAAAGTTCATTCATTGAGAAGCGGTTAACACCATTTTGTTAATTTCTTGGCATCCACATTTTTTTTATCGAATACGAACGCAAGTCACATGGCACCGAGGTAGGACACACTCGTGTATTCATCGGGAGAAAGGGCTTTGTTTTATTTTTTTTCGCGACGGCCCTTAATGTCTGACTAACGGGGACTTTCGGGAAACTTTGACGAGCATGACTAATCAAGGCTGCCGAAAGATGCTATTATGAAGTTTGGCTTATTCTGAAAGACAGTCAAAAATGCACTCGCAGAAAAAAAAAGAATCGCATGGTAAACAAAATATTGCAACACAGCTGTGATCGGCGACGGGCTCATTCGCGACGGGTGTGAATCCACGCGTCCTAGTCTCATCCGTTTGCTTTGATATCATCCTCCTTCCCCTTGTCCGAGGCCGGTCATCCAGGACGAGCACCCCTTCGGGACGACACCTAATTTTCCCTTGTGCATGCGAATAAATTTATCAGGGTGGATTTGAAGAGGATTTTTTCTTCCCTTCCAGAAGATTAGTGCATTGAGCGCCGCACTTACGAATGAACGTATCAAATTTCACTTTTGAAACCCTTCTTTCTACTTGGAATGCGGTTTAACCCGATTCTCGTCTGTTGTTGGCATCCTCCCACCCTTCTTACCGCACCGTCCAAATGTCCCCCATTCTCTCTTTCTCTCGCTCTCTCACCGGATTGGTTGCTATGGCGAGGCAGGAAATGCCGCTGACTGGGAGGAGGCGGAAATGACTACCTCGGTGACTCGCCTACCTGCCGGTAGATGGAATCACCTAAGCTCTCTTTCCTACCTCGTCCGTGCACGACACTTGGCTCTCGTCAGCTTCTTGTGCGTGCGTGTGTATGCTTGAGGGCAAGCGTCTTCGTCGTACATGAGCCAGCTCATCGCAAGCAATTAGCACGTGGGAAGGCCGGAAATTCGTCGGTGTTAAATCGTAAAAAAAAGAGGTTTATACTTAATCGTAAGATAAAGGATTTTGAATGGCATCGCTTCCAAAATTGACGCTTCAGTGGCAGATCGTCCTTGTAGGGATGATTCATGTAGGTTCCCTTTTCTCTCGTCGCTCCCCCATCCATTATGAGTCGCCGATTATTCACGGTGCAAATAGAAAATTGGTTCGTGGTTTTTATGGCACGGTCACGCTGCGAACAAACCGCGGAGATTTGCCCTCCCAATGCCACTGCGGGCAGCATCAGCCCCACGAAAATGTAATGACGCCTAATTATTTAAGTTTCGAAGGGCGGAATGTAAACCGAAGTTAATAGGAATTACTAATACTTGATCTTGGTTAAACTTTCGTTTTGGAGTGTCGATGTTGATGTGGCCGTCAAAATTTACGGGATGTGGAGCATTTTGTAGCTAAGTAACTTTTCCGCGTTTCTGATAGCATCTTCTGAAGCGAGGTTATTGCTGGCGCATATTCTGCAGTCTTACATGTATCCTATTTTGACCATTTTCTGATACATATGTATATAGTCTGATTTCTGATGTGTATCATATATGATCGGAATCGAGCAGATCGCAAGCGCAAAAATATTTCCTTGACCGGGACTTGATCACCGGATCTTTCGACTTTCCGGGGCGAGGCTCTTACCAGGGTTGCGTTAGTCCAGGGGTGGAGCGTTGGAATACTGACTGGAGGGTCCGGGTTCTCTCCCGGGCTCCCAGGGTAAGCCTCTTTGGGTACCTGCGGCTCCACCTAAACTATGCGATTTTTCGGGTACCAGATCAATATATACGAGAATATGTTCGCCATATGGCGGGATTTCGTGTTTGAATGTGTGTGTGTGAGTATATATGTATATGAAATACTTCACGCGCACAGAATCACGAAATCTACCCCGGCGACAACAAGAAAAAAATTATATCAGTTAGTGAATTTTAATTGACTATTTAAATCATTTTAGTTCCACTCCGATCAAGCGCCAGCACACAGTTATACACGAGTTGTTCTGATTAAAGTTAAGTAACAACATACTATTGCATGATCATGGAAAACCATGAAAGCGAAATTCTTCATTTCGAATGTATCGTGCATAATGATATGTGCCTACGTAATTGTGTCCTTAGCATTTCATATGATGAAACCTCCCCTTGGTAACGTAGGTATGGGGGTAATGAGGAGTTTGTTAGACCTTTGCTCTCGCTTGATAACTATCGGTTACTTTTGAGCGGTTTAATCTCGCTGTATCTTCAACTGTGCTAACAAAATCTGATACTTCAAGTAATACCAGCATTCCTCCCATTGTTTCAATTAAAATAGCTGCAAAAATCATTATCGCTGATTGCCTCTTATTCAGGAGAAAACTGGTATGAGGATGTACATTCGTCCGGGACTTAAAGAAACATGGCCAATTGCTGAAGATGTATTATATAAACTCTTCGGTGAATAGGATGGCATCTGTAAATAGCGTATCCTTGAAAATTCTGTTGGATAAATTTCTTAATTTTTTAGAATTTATTCCACAAAAGGCCACGGGATTTTTCATTTTCTTGTTATTGAACATCTATCTTATCCTGTCATTAATTTTCTCCGCACAATGTCTCATAAAATAAATCGGAAGTCTTTTGAATGACCCGTTAGCTCCACTTTGTCCAGGTTATCGCGCATAAGGATAATAACGTCGATGATGTCTTCGTTAGGTTACGGATTAAATACACTTGGAGGATGAACAACCAATTTTTTTGTTTTTTCGCAAAACCAGTTTGTCGCGAAATTTTATGTTGTATATCTTTAATCAAAGTTATTAGCCCTATGGCCTCAGTTCGTTCATGTCGGCTAATCGTCAACTTTTAAGACCAGTAATATTCGCGTTTTATGTATGATGATAATATCGAGAATTTATCTATTCTTTAACGCTCTTCTGTAGAATGTCTTTCCAAATTTGTTGCCCTATTGCTGTTTGTAGTGCCTCAATCCGTAATGAAGTTTTCACTCACTTGATACCCATTGGATAAATTTGAATCCGCTATTATGGGCGTTGCCATAACCAAGAATACCCTCTTTGACTATCTTGTGGTGGTCATGTTTGGGTATGTCATAACAGGACGGTCACCATACTTTGATGGCTCAAATTTTGATGAAATCTAGATGCTGCGCCGCATTTATTCCTGTTCCAACTTCTTTGAAGACCTCTTCCTCAAGGAATACTCGCCGAAGGGAATGCAATCTGATCATCTCTCAGAATTTAATGTATCATAAACGTGCGTGAGTGTGCGTGTTTTACAATAATGATAGTTTTTATCGACTGGGGATAATTCCTTCCTTATTACGTTTTAAACGCAATTGTGCAAGTTCTGCCTCCGTCCGGTTACGCTGCTTGTTAATTGTTCGATCTTTTTTCCCATCCATGGGAACTGCTATAAATTCATGGATCACCTTTTTTTCTCTCCTTCTTGCCCTCGGGCGATATATATTTTTTTAATGGTCGTCCATTAAAGCATAAATCATTGAATCGATGGGAACCGTTCCTTCCTGCGTTTTTTTTCTTTTTTTAGCCCCTCATCCTCCACCCCATCACCCCCACCCCCGCAGCAGGATATGCCTGGATCCGCGCGTTCCAAAGCCTTCCCCTGACGACCCCGCAAGAGAGATTAAAGTGTCCGCGGTATCGCGGCGTCTCCTCCCGCACAGCCGCCTGCGGGCGGGCGCACGCCTCTCGCGGCCAGGTTATCTTCGGGCTCTCGTGAAGCGTTTGTGCAAGCGTCTCACCCCCTTCTTTTCGGTCACCCTCCGATCCCCCTTCCCAGCGCATTCCGTGCAGTTTGCAGGGCGCTTTGAGGAGTGATGTCGCCGTCGCGTGTGAACGGCATTCCTTCCCTTGTCCCCCGTGCATATGTGTGGGAGACCTCGCGGGCAGGTCGGTCAAGTCGAATCGAGGACTCCCAGACCGTTCGCCAGCGTCGGCGCTCGGCATGGTCACACTCTCTGTACGATCCCCATTTCTGCTTGGCCGTGTCCATTAGCTCTGATTAAAAAGAGGGTCGCAATTGAGGGCGAAGCAGGAAAGTCAGCGAAAGTTAAGCGGAAAGTGAAAAAGGATTTAGTTACCAATAAAATTTCTCGCTCATTGCCTGGAATCCCGAGACTCCGCTGCTGATTTTTGTCTGAACAGAAGGTTTGTTAGGATTTCAACAGAAGTTTAAAGCGAGGCAGGGGATGTGGTGGTATGCAAAGTATTTGTAACGGCCATCAAGGTGCAATCAACTGCCCAACAAGTCATTTGCACCACAAGAGATTTAGTTTCTTGGCAGTACAAATTAATAGACCACATGGAAGGTGATTTAATTTAATTTCAATTAAATTCAATTCAATGGTATTGGATGCTAATTTTTTATCGTTTCTGATTGAAAAAATGTATTTGGAGAGTCAGGACAAAAGGCGATGGTATTTAAAGAGACATTTTTGGTATGGTAACAATTAACAATAATTAGAACTCGTTTAGTCGTTAACAGTTAAGTCGTCTATCCTATTGTGGTCTCACGAGGTAAAAAGTTCCTAAAGGCAATTTCCGTATTCTTAATTGCATAAAATTGAGTAACTGACAGATCTCTTAAAAATTAAATTATCATTTCTCTGATTCCTAATAACTTGGGTAAAACTATCGATAACTTAATTATTCTGCGTAGCATGAACTGCGATCTTTCTGCGATCCAGGAACTACGTTCTTAAAAAACGTGGCAGGCAGAGAACCGTGTTGCCGCCATGGGACACGATTCAGTGTTTCATTTAGGTATCTTTCTAACTCTTCAACTATTCCTACACTAGGATATAAGTAGGAAATATTGTTAACACACAAAAACTTCTGCCTGGGATATGCTAATTCGTAGGATATAATTGTGGTGAATAAATACTTTTCTGATACAATTTTTTTAACTGACGAACGAAATGATTACTATGATCCCATTATTACGTTTTTAAGCTCTTGTTATCACAAGATGCGCGACAATTTGTTGCATGACGATGATGCAGAGGAGTCCGTTTCGAAATTTCCCTTGGGAAAAGTGCCTACATTTGTGCATTTTCAGAAATGGGTGCGCACCACGGATTTCGAGATATTTTCCCGGGGCGATGATTTCCGATCCTCTCTTTATTCAACATCGAGTTGAACTTGAGATCAAGATTATAATCCAGTGGCGAATGCATTGAGCTTAAAAACGCCCTCGGTGCCGAGAGGGATCAAGGAGCAATGGATTGTTTGCAAGGCTATTATTTTAAGCAACATGCTATGTTCGCTGTGTTCGGATGTCACTGGCAATTATTAAATATCCACGTCTGGTTCTGAAACCTTCTTATTCAATTTCCTTATTCAACTCGTCATAGTTTCTCCTCTCTCTCTCTCTGTGACGTCCAAAATAGGTTACTTCATTTCTTCATCTTCACACCAGCTTACTTCCCGTTTTCTCCTATATGACATCCTTCAAACTTCGTTACGTCACCTTTATATATCTCCTCCATTCACTTATACGTTCCTTCGACTTTCACTGCATCAGCATTCTAAATTCCCACAACTATAGGAAGTATCTACTCTTTATCTTAATCTCTATCCAGATGTTTTCTGTCTTTCCACGTCCACTTTAAGAAGATTATAACGTGCGCTCCTCCTCTTCCATAAAATACCAATTTTCCCAGGCATTCAACGCCATATAAGGGTTATACTTTTATTATTGTTGTATAGGGCAGAGCAGGATGTACCCTGAGGTCGTGTTCTGCCCTTCCCCCCCCCCCCACCCGACCGAAGGAGATTCCTGGTTTCATTCATGGAGTAGAGTGGACACCCGCTTGATGTTCCAATACCATAGGAATTGTAACAGCAGTATCGATAGCAACCTGTGGAAAGCCAGCGACTCTTGGGGTCCTCTTATTATCTTCTCGATAGATGGGCGAAGACGATAATGTAGGAATTAGGGAAAGGAAGATTGCAGGGATGTATAAAGTAACAGTAATATCTCTTTGGGTGTAGCGTGGACTCCTGACCGCAGGGTCCAGAGCCCAAGTGCGGGTGATCACCAGCCACACCTAAACTGTGTTAGTTCTTGTGTGCGAATTTTTCCTGTGAAATCACACGTGGTGGAGGGAATTGAACTATGTCCCCATGTGTGTTAATTTCGTGGGTTATGTAACAGTCGATCTCGGCCCTTACCCATGACCTTGTGTGTTGCTTTAGTTAAACAGGACATCGGTAAGAAGCTCCCATGGGATGTTGGAGTGACAGAAGCTTTAGATTAGTTTTAGCTTAACGCAACCGTGCTTAATGCCTACTGGATATGATTGTGTTCTTAAAGCGATACGAATGTAATCCGTCGATGTTGGGATCAATTTAAGTTTAATGGTGATTCTGCGGGATAAGTACTAAAGCAGGCCGTACGCAAGAGTCCCTGCCGCCGTAAACAAATGTACAGATTGATTGACTCGGGTTTGCAGAGGTGGCATTTTTATCTAAACTCACCGGCATTTGTATCTTCATCTTCCAAGATTTGCCGTTTCGCCTTTCTTCTTCAGTTCTAATTTCCCAAGCGTGATGCGAGGATTCCGCATCGGAAGACGCGGAGAGTTTCTGTATAGTTTAAGAAAGGTGTCAATGGAATGCAGAAAGGAAGAAGCCTGCTCTTAACTAAACACATCAAGGGTACTATCTGAAAGTCCCAGTCGATTAATTGATTGTCTTACTTGAAATACTCGCCATGTGGCATACTGGTAGGCATTGGAACCAGCCACCCCCGTGATACACAAGCTGGCTGTGGGCACGGGACCTTGCTGTGAGGAGCCAGAACTTATTGCTTCGAATTTTCTCTCTAATAAATGTCTAATCTTATTTTTTTACAACCTGTTGTGTCAATCCCTCGCAGTATTTTACGCATTTCACACTAATGAAAGTATAGCAGCGGACTGTAGCGGACAGACCAGCATCCCCCGGACATGGGGAGGGTGAGATCAAACGAGAACTTCGAAAGAAAGGTGACCAAATGATGAAAATAAATGGTGTGTAAATTCGTAGCATGCATCATAGATAGTGCATTTAAGATATTTGCAAGATACACCAATGGTTTCACTGCTAGATATTTTCTTCGTATTTTTTTGTTAAAATAGAGATTGGATATAAATTGTAATATTGGAGCTCATAATTACTTAAAAACTTGAAAGTGAAATTAAAATGCGGATAAGGCACGTATTGGGGAGAATACTTTTCCCTTGGGTACAGACTGCTCTGGGTTCAGTCCTTGTGTAAAGGGTTGAGATTACCTCACTCCCTTAAATTATATGATTAAGGCACGTAATAAGGCAGTAATTAAGGCAACTGGATAATTATGCCAAGTATATGTATGTACATTTTCATTAGAACCCTATTTGTCAATTTAAGGTATTGTCAGTTTAAATCATTTTAAATTTAATCTTGCGGAATTAAGATGTTCCTCGTTATAATTCGATAGGTTTTAGTTATGTTTGCGCCATGGTAAAGGTCTGTGAAGTATGGGGTCTCAATAAAAGTTTTCCAATTCACACAATCGTATATGTTATGTATTTGTAATTTCTTTGCTAATTCCACATAATAGGGTTGAAGTGCGGGCTATGGATCTATCATGCCTCTTAAAAATACCCATAAGAATAAAATGACTTCCTCGGAGGAGATCTGCCAATCAGGATACCGTTCCGGGTTCAAGCCCCGGAGCGAGAGGAAGTGCTTTTATTTCGTTTTTAATTCCGCATCCCCGCCTTTCGTGATCCTGATAAACCAATATATAATGTATATGCACCGGAGTGAAGTATACTAGCGCTTTTTTTTAAGAGATAGACGAAGAAGACAGGAATGATGAGGGAAAGATGAAGGCGGAAAAAATAAGTCAAGATAGGTGCTCGTCGGCTTTCTTTAGATCTTTCTATCCGATAAAAGATGGAGAGAGAGAGAGAGGAGGGAGGGGAGAGAAGAATGAAAAAGAGGCCAGGCAGATACGGATGGGGAGATCGTGGGAAAGGGAGTGAATCACAGGGATTGGCTGGAGGCGTCTTGGGGAGGGGAGAATGCCGTTCCGGGAGTGAGTGTATAAGGAAAATAAACGTTCGCTACGTGTGTGCGTGTATGCAACTCCTCGCACTTGTCAAGACTGGCGTTAACTCGAAACCCATTTATGCACTCCTCAGACCAGTGGCGCGCCGCCGTTTGATATTGCTCTCCCTCTATTGATCTCTGTCGATTGGTCTTGTTTGAAGTATCCCCCAGGTAATATTTAAGCGACTTGATTGTACTCAAGGATTGTGTTAGGATCTCCCATTAGCGACTCAAGAGGAGATATTTGAATGAAATCGTTTGAGATAATCCATGACCACAGCAAAAAGTGTTCTTTGAAATAACGAATAGGATGTGAGTTTTAGTGCATTAGGGCGATTTCATCCGAAATTCGGGGTTCATTGCACTGGACTTATCCTACTACATCTTCCCAATAATCCAAAAAGCACCGTCAGAGCTTAACACCCCCCACCAGAGCCTAGCACCCCCACGCCATACATGGCGTGGAGGTGCTAGGGCAACAGTCATGCATGCAGAAATATTAGTTCATGCATTAATTTGAATATATGCTAGCAAATATACAAAAACACTTGTACATCATGCAATAATTGGTGTGTTTGACTAAATCATTAAATTTTAGCCTTTAAGTTGATATATTCTGGCGCTTGGGTTCGATTTGTTATGATTACGTATCGTGCGAGGGAAGAACGAGTGTGTGAAAGAGTTCTTTGACGGATTCTCTCTTATTTTATCCCATTGGTCGAATCCAACTAAAATAATTTGGATCCCTAATGTCCCTAACGCCCTCATGTGTCGCAAGAAAACTGAAGTATTCTGTAACTTTTTAAATGAAGTTTTGTCCGTGGCGGGTATTTTTAACAAACCTAGCGGATTCTCTTCTTTTCTTTTTTTACCTTTTCCGATTTTCTAATTACTGATTTCTCCCCCGTATCCCAATGACTTGCTTCGTCTTCCAAATGCGTCCTAATTAAAGCGTAGTAACACCTCTCTCTCTCTCACCTCCTCGTCTCGCTTACAGATCTCATATCACTAAGAGACACGCCCAAAACCGTTCGGTTCACTTGCTATTTTTACACCTCATAACCTGGTAACAGTCTTTATCCAAGGATATGCGCTTGCAAATACAGATCGGATATAGGCCCCTTTTTCCCATCGTGAGCGAATACACAGTTCAAATGAACGTTTGCATCCAATAGCGGATGGATCGATTTTCCATCGGCTAGCTTAATACGATTCGAAGCATTTGGCTTCTAAATCGAGTTCCCCAAAAGTTTTCAAGGTGATCCAAGATTGGTAATAAGTCCTCATCCATTCGTAGATCGATTACTGGCGATGCATTGTTTTAGAGTATAGGTTGGGTTGAGGTAAGACATGGCGAGAATGAAAAATAAATGATTCATACTGTAAATAGGGCCCGTTACCTCTGAATTATACCGATATCTATAATATACCGAACCTATGAATTGCAATTTTCCCGTCCAATGTGTGAGTTCCACATGATGCTCATAAAAAAATTAAGTCGGAAAGGATAGTTTATCATAAGGTTAACAAAAAGGCGAATTGAAAAACGGTATTAGTTATTACCAGTCAAAGTGGCGACTGACCACGAGGGGAAACGGTCATCTCTGCCTGACCGGTCGAGATGCGCGTATCCCCGAAACCATCCAGTGTCTTCCTCTGCGTCTCACTCGTCATCTCGACGGAGTTAATAAATTAACTGACAAAAAGATGGAATGGTTGCATTAAAACTGCTTTTTTAATGCGTCCTGCATCGCCTCATTAAAAACAGGAGAAAGAAAGAAATTCGCCCGCTGTGACGGTTCAAATTAGAAGAAGGGAGGGGTCATAAACGGATGTACGTATACGTTCGAATGCAATTCTTACCCAAGGAGGACTTATTCCACGGCACGGAAAGATTGGGAGGGAGGACTGTGTATGGGGGATGGGAGGGAGATGGGTGCGGCGTACTGGAATTATGAAAGTGGGGAGGGGGAAGGAGGGAAGTGAGGTGAGGAGATAAGGGAGAGTTGAGGTGGAGAGATGCGAGAGGATTTGAACGGAGGAAGAGTGAGTGAAAGAGAATGAGAAGGAGGGGACTCGGTCTGTTGCCCAAGGGGCTGCAAACGAGTTCTCAAGGCGAATTGGAAGTCACGTGGTGCTCTCCGCCCCCTCCCCCTTTTGGCATCCTCCTTTCTTCCTCATCCTCTTCTTCTTATTCTTCCTTTTCTTCTTCTTCTCCTTTCCTCCTTTTCCGCACATACGTGCACATACCCTAACCCTCGATACTGTGCCCTCTTTTCTTTCTTTCGATCTCCTCGAGGGTCTTTCGCGTCTTCCTTTCGCTCTTGCCGTCTCTATCATTGTCCTACCGTCCGATAATATCTTCTCGCCCTTCCCTTTTGAAGTGTATGTAGTTCCTCCTTGTTCACCACCGGGGTAATCAGTCGACTGACGGGCGGGTTCATTCCGAAATTCAGTTAGTGCACTTAGTTGGAAAAATTGCTTCCTTGGGAACGCGTACTAAAGGAGAGAATCACTCGGTGTCGATAAAAAGAAAACAACCTTTATTGTATTATACTCCGGCTTCGATTGAGTGCGACGATTTTCAGGTGCCGCAGGACTTGAAATCCTGAGAATTTCCTTCTACAAGCTCTTGTAACGACGGATGTTTTTGCAAGTTCCGTGCCAGTGGACGTGGCATCTACAAAGACATGATAAAAAAGATAGACAAGTCGGTTAAATTTAACAGACTTTTTGTTTTCAGTTTAGATGATCGTCTTGTAAGTTCCCGACTATAAGGCAAGTGAGTTACCTACTTTTAATATTCCTGTGTCATATATCCGAGGGAAATTAAAACCTGAGCGATTGAAAAGCTTATGATTCTATTGAGGAATAATAGTTACGAATTAAATGGAAAACTATTCAGTAAACAAGTTCGGGGAACGTTCATATCTCCGGAAAGTTTTTTTAAGCTTGCCAAAGGATTCGTATCTTCTCTGATGCAAATTCTCGTGAAAGATTATAAAGGTCTGTATGAGGCATTGGGATAATTCTCTGGCCCAGAATATCACACAGTAGCGAGTCTCACTCATTCTTCGAAGTCCATTTGTAAAAACCATGTGAAACACGAGAATCTTTACCCTTCCTACTACTTTTCCCTGCCCTTCTCCAAATTCCTCTGGACTCCATATTTGCATCCTTGGTGTGTCACACACATTTGTGGTGTTGTGCGAACTTATCATGGGTAACGAATGCATAAAAGGTCAATTCTCGAAATTGGTCCACTCAAGGTTTTCCTCAGTGTAAAATCCCAGAGGGCTTTCATTATCCGTCGGACCGGGTGTATAAGTATTTCCTCTTGTCCCTCATTTATTCCTTATGGTTTTATCTCATCGTGTCCTCGTGGGACCTTTCTTGCGGCTTCCCAATTATGAGGTCTAGCCTCAATCTTCAAGACTTTTCCCTAATAATCTTTTAAATAGAAAATTTTCCACATCTGGCGTGTAGTGTGCTCACCTCTTTTTTTGGCGATAATTCTTTGTCAAGTGTCTTAAAGTTTGTTTCCCGAGCATGCCCGTCCCATGTCGAGATCGTATTTCCTCCCTCTTTTGGATAGTTTCTGTGGCGCCCATACCATTTTTTTTTTGCAAGTATGCTGGGGGAATTTTATCGTGTCCTCCTCCGCACGCTTTTCCCCCCTCCTGCTTTTCTTCTCTCATCTCACCTACCTCTTTCTCCTTTTTCATCATCTCCTCGTCCTACCCCTGTTCTCCCCTCCCCAAAGCGTCTGATTTCTCCTCCTTCTTCCTCCTCCAAGCCATTTTAGAAGTCCGGAATGAGAGAGCGAGAGAAAGCGAGAAGAGATAAAGAGCGATGGCGTCATGCCGCTCCTGATATAGTCGTCACGGATGCACAGCACAATTTTTAAATCCATGGTGACGTCGATGTGTAAAGGTCGGGTAAATTGAGCAGTATATAACAGTCAATTAACGATCCTAATTGCATCGGAAAGTTTTTAAAGCAACAAGGAAGACACGACGACGCAAGATGGATAGATAGCCCAGCCAGAAGGATTTAATGGCCTGTACTTTTAATTTTTTTTTTAACCCTTCGGAGCAGTCGTAGGAGTTCAAGGGAGAGAAAAGCGTAATTATTAGATTTAGGCCCGAACGTTCTTTCCTCTGAGAGATAGTTTTCAATCGAAAAATTGGACTCATGTTCTCCAACTACGTTTTGGACGTGTTCTGGGCATAAAGAGGTCATGAAATGTGTGGATAAAAGTTGAGGTTGTGATAATCCTATTCCTATACACACCAGACCCAAATGCACGCTTAAAGACTCCTTGGAGGAACTCCTAAAAAAGCCCCCGTGTTTGCGATTGATAACGTGGGAATTTTGCTCAATAATTCTCTTGCCGATGGCAAAGCGACTGATCCAATACTTAAAGCTCTCGCCGGAAAAACCCGACGGGGTTCACGGATTCGAAATCTTTCTCGAGGGTAGTTTTTTTAGCATAATCTGAATGACTTTTTGCTGTTTCAACGGTGTATAGTTGTTACTTGATAGTCTAAACACATCAGTCATATCACAAACTAAACTTCGTTCGTTCATCATTGAGTAAGAAGTATCAAAGTCCATCCCAAAATCTTTGGTTAAAGGGAAATGCATAATTTTTTTTTCTTTTTGAAAAACTTCCACCATGAAATTCGCTTCGCCAAGCAAATGCTTAAGTTAAATCTCCCCTAATGGAATGGACATTCTCGGAATAAAAATGATTTCGCTGGTCGATCCGCGAGAATCCGAGTGGCTTTATTTTCGAGGCCCGACTAGCACGTTTTCACTTTCCTTAGCCTAAATATTTGTGGCATTCTTCCGTATTTTTAAACGTACACTGATCTTTATTCACGAGTCGTCAACTTCCCTAGCGGAGAATCTCAAAATTTTCACGATTGTAATCCGCTTAGATGAAATAGGGATTTGTACAGTGTTTAAACCGCGTTGTGCCATACCTTTCATTAACTGGGGGGGGGGGGGTGGAACTGAGCTCACACGGGAGCGTCTATAAATGGATTGACAAATTTTTTCCTGCGCGCGCTACATCGCCATTCTATTTTTTAGCACTCTTTTTCATTTTGGCACGCGTGCAGAAAAAGTCTCGCCGCCCTTGGTCGAATCCGTTAAGCTAAGTGCCGACAGTCGGGCATTTCTCGGTCGGCGCGTCGAAAGTATGTGGAATCGAAAGGAACCTCCTGGTTAAAGGACTAGATGGTTTTCACGCATCATTACGCTAGTAGTTTGGTGGGAGCTGCATTCACTAAAGTGAGACTTTTGGTTTCTGCCGTTTCCGATCGAATATTCAATGCAATATTTCAATCCTTGTTCCATGTGCCACATGTATCCTAAGCCGCTTTTTGTCAAAAGTTCGTTTTAATGTAATTTATCATTCAGAAGTTTCGTCATATTCAAATTTTAATGTCGATATATGTGAAGTGAATGTGAATATAATGTTTGATTCAAGCTGAAACTTTGGAGTTGTAATTTTTTCACCTCGCCGTCATTCTGCTAAAAATATATGAAATTGAAACTAGCATCAATTAATCTCGTGAGTTTGTGTGTATGTATGTGCATGTATAATTAAATAATTTACCGCTTAAGGTAGGTTTTTGGATGGACACAACTACCAAATAAATATTTTGTGACTTCCAACAAAACACAATCCAGCAACCAAATCTACAAGAGGTCCCTCCTCATATCTGTGTACTTCCTTCCTCCCTTCATCCTGCCCAACATCCCTATCCTGTTCCTGCCCTTTCCTCGTTTGCCTAATATTCTCCCCTCTATTACAGTTCCCAACATCCCACTGCCGATCGGTATGATCATCAATTTTTCCCGCCTCCATAGGATTTCTCCCAACAAACTCCTCTCCTCGCCCACCATCCCTAGTACTTCCTCATTTGTTTTCCTCTCGGCCCATTCCACCTTCTCCCTCCTTTTCCACACCTATATTTCAAAAGCATCCAATCTACGTCTATCCTCCTGCTTCAGTGACTTCGTTTCCGCGCTGTACATAACTACGCTCCATATACAAGTTTTAACGAGTCTTTTCTTAGTATCCTTACTCAACGTCGCTGTCATCTACTCCCTCCTCCTTATGAAAGCCTCTTTGCCTAGCGCAATTCTTCTTCTTACGTCCCTACTACTTTGACCGTATTGGTCCAAAACACTTCCGAGGTACGTAAACCCTCCTACCTGCTCTAGTTTTTGCCCTCCTATCTTAATGTTTGGCTTAACCTTTTTCTTTATGGAAAATCGCATAACCTTTGTTTTAATAATATTTATTCTTATCCCATATCTATCGCACTGAATTTCCAATGCACTCAGTAATGTTTCCAACCCCTTGGCTGACTGAGCAACTAATACTTAGTCATCAGCAAACCTAATCGATTTTACAAATTCCCCTCCGACTTTCATTCCTACCTCCAGTTCTTCCCATTCCTCTTTAATCATTTCCTCCACATATACGAGTACATTGAACAGCAACGGTGATAATGGGCAAGCCTACCTTACACCTCTTCCAAAATCTGCCCATCCGGACATCCACTCGCACCTGAGCAGTCTGGGACATGTACATGTTGCGGATTAGTCTCCTGTCCCTCCAATCTATTCCTATTTTCTACAATATACTCATTAGTTTTTTCCAATTCACTCTTTCAAACGCATTTTCGAAACGTACGTAACAGGCAAATACGTCCTGATTGTGTTCTATGTTTCTATCTATTAATGATCTCAGTACTGTAATGGCATCACGCATACTCTCCCCTTCCTACACCCAAACTGATCACTCCTTATGCATTCATATGCCTTACTCTCTATCCTTTTGTTGATGATCCTGAGAACAACTTTAACTGCGTGGGATATCAAACTTATTGTTCTGTAGTCCTCACACGATGTAGACTTGACTTTTTTGGAATAGATACTAACACTGATCTCACAAAGTCTTCCGGACAAATTCCTTCCTCATAGATACTACGAATCAGTCCAGATAGATTCTTCCTCTCACATTTTCCTAAACACACACACATACATATATATATATATATATATATATATATATATATATATATATATATATATATATATATATATATATATATATACATATACATATTTGTTGATCGGTTTTTATGCTTGCACCTTTGATATCTGTTTAGGCTTTAGATAGAAACTGGGACGTCAATATTAAATATAGAATATTATTAAGATTTCAGAATGCACTTTGCTATTGAGTTTTCATGATCCGCAGGACTGTCGTCATTTTTGCATTCTTGTTGATATGTTTGCCACCTTCGTTATAGTAAATTACATTGACGAGGCGAGAATAGCTCGTCGGCATTCTCGGCCTACGCGTCCCAGAGATACAGAAGGGAAAGGAGCAACATTCTTCCCGCGTCTTTTTTTTCTCATTATTATTTTCCGTTCAAAGAGGTCTCTCGTACGCTTATGGTACAGGCGTTTGTCGTCCAAGGTCGGAGTCTTCCCACCACCACCTCGTTTGTGTACGTAACCATTAGCGAGGAGTCTTAGCGCGCTGATATTTCCACCCACGTCTCTGGAATGCGTCCGTTTCTTTTTTCAACCGTTATGATGTGGGATTTTTTTATTTGCGGTTTGTTTTTCTTTTTTTTTAGAGGCCATACTGGTTAGATTAATTGAACTGATGAAGTGCTGGGAATGATTTCTGCCCTCGGATTAGATTAATAATTTATTGCCTGCCCTCGATCGGTGAAACCGATAGTAAGGTGTTTCACAACGTCCCTCGCTATACACTGGCAGCAGCCATTCTTAAATGAACGCTGAAGACTATTTCGTAAATAAAAGTGACCGACTTCACCTTGGTTTTTTTCAAACCTTCTGTCGAATAATGTTTAAAGCAGGCACACCCCGTGAAAAATCTGCGAGGTGATAAGCAGTGGATGCCCGCTCGGATGTTTTTTTAGGGACGCATTGCTTTTTTATGCGCAGCACTTTAAATTGCAGTTGCCTGTGCCTGGTTTCCCTGGTAACGTTGTCTTCTTTCTACCCTACGTAAAACTGAAAATGTTCTCGCGTTTGTAAAGGCTGCGTTACTATTTTGGCAAGATATTTTCTGGAAGTCTTTGCTTGCCTACAATGAAATATTGTAAAACGTTTTACATCATTATTTTACGCCTTGCGTGACACCCGCTTGGGGTAGCCCGTTGTTTCCTCATTTTTGGCGTGGGCTCGAATTCTTAAAAATCAATACCGGGTGAATTTATTCAATGAGTCTATTCAAATAAGTACCCACAGGCACCATATCCTTATGAAATATTCTGGTTAAATGAGTATAATGTTGCAAGTATGAGACCTGTCTCAGCAGTGCTTCTATCACAGGAAACTATGCAAGAGTTAACAAGAGTGTATCTGGAAATATTGGAATAGGAGAATCTATTTCGATTTTAGAAAAAGTTTTAATTTATTATAAAGTTATATTTCCTGGATCCATTCGTGTCTTTTCTATTAAATTTGGGTAGTTTTTACATTTCTCCTGCTGAGAGATTCCTGTCTAACTGTATAACTTCAACAGGAGTTACGAAATGTTTGATATCGATCGATAGATGTCTGAAACCAGTCGAAAAAAAATGAAAGCATCAGTTTACTACATCCTACACGAGTGATAAAAACGTGTTTTATCAATTTACTTCGCTACGAGAATTCATTGGCTTACAGTTGTTAAATTATTTGCGTCTCATGCGAATGAGTTTTCTTGTGAAATAATGATAGCCGGAATGTCTCTTCAGCTATTTATCATTTTATATCCAGCCTTTCAATAAGCCAGCACCTGTGCTCGTACATATGTCCAACTCACTGAATTAAAGCTTTAATTACCACCAAGGCTCCAAGAATATCCATTTGAGTTTTAATTGGCATTTATGTCATGGAAATATTTATATATGGACGCCGTTTTTACCATGCTTTGATTAACTCCGAACTTCTCTTTACGTAATTGTGTGTCCTGTTTATGTAATACGACGGACTAAAGGCATGATTCTCTCGTCAAAAGATTACCTAATCTTCTTAAAAAAGGAACAGAGATTGCATTTTTATGTTCTTTATATGTTAATTTAATGAAACTCAGAATTGCTCTGTATGTACAGTTTATTATTATTCATATATTACCATACATATTATTCATGTACATACATATAATTCACGTATTCAAGTATTTGAGATACCATTGAAAATTTAAACATGCTGAATGAAGTCTGTTCTCTTGTGCTAAGCAATCCAGTTCCAGATACATATCTCCGAAAAAAAATATTATCAACCGGGATTCCTAAAATTTTAGTGTTAATGAAGTTACCGTAACAAAACAATGAAATTGCAAACAGACTCGTACCAATTTAAGGATCTAGCTTCGGAAATTGCGCCGTATCTGGAAATAAATTTTAAGAAGTTGCTGGTAGATCACGAGGTTCCCAGAAATTGGAAAACGGCTCACGTAGCTCCAATATTTAAAAACGGACACAAGGAGGAAGCAGTTACATACCTATTTCCCTCACATCCATTTCGTGCAAGGTAATGGAACAATAGTTGCTAGTTCGATCGTGAGACACCTCGACAATCAGGAGCTGTTAATGCAAAATCAGCACGGTTTCCGAAAAGGTAGATCCTACCAGATTGCGCTTTTTGTTCATGATGTTCTCGTTTCGGTAGAGAGTAATGTTCAAGTGAACGCGATTTTTCTAGATTTTAAGAAAGCCTTTGACAAAGTACCTCATGGTAAATTTGTTGTAATGAAATTCGTTATTGTCAAACTCTCCAATACGATTAATTTAACCTTAGTATGACTCATCTATATTGACATTCTTCTATCTTCAATGTCTGGAGAAGTGTGTTATTCCAGGAAACGAATTTTAAACACAATCAATTTCGATCCCATCCATTGTATTCTCGAATTAAATCGAGATTTTTACGCAGGGTGAACGGCCTCGTTGGCGTCAATTTTCTATCAGATGTAACGCTATTGGTCGGAACGAACTATTACCCACAAAGAGGCCAGTGGATTTTCAAATGAATTTGTTCGTAACAATTGATAACGCCCTTGCTGGTTTTTTTTTAGGTCTGAAGGCATCAATTCCTCCCTCTTTCTCTCCCCCACGTTCCTCGTCGGCCCCCCCGCAAAGCCAAGCCCACCCCCACCCCCAAACCCAGCGAAGGCACCGCCAAGGCCTCTCCCCAATCGCCCTCTCGACGTCCCCATCACACACCGGTTGCATGGCGCCCGGGTGGCTAGGAATTCTCAAAAATCTTTCGACGGCTCAGGTGGGGCTGGCGGAGACCTTGGCTCTCTCGGTGGAAACAATGGCAGTCGAGAAGTCGACGCGCGGGGACCATTTGGGTCACTTTCATTTCGAGACGTTTGAGCTTGAAAGAGGGCGTTTATACACGGGGAGGGATGGGAGGGCGCGTGGCGGAGACCACCTAAGCCCCACCTCTTATCCCCTTCCTTTTTTTTTGTTAGTCTCGTCCCCTCTTGACCTCCTCAACTTCACCCCGCCCTTCCCATTGTGTCCCCTCCAGAGGTGGGGTTAATGGGGAGGAGGAGAATGTTGTTGCCATTTCTTGAGTTTTCTTCGGTGCGCTTGGAAACGCGGTGTCATGTTACGCGTTCAGAGAGTTTTGTTGATTGTCTCATAAAGCAGGTCCCTCAGAATGCTCAGCTTTTACGAGTATCGATGTGCCGCGTTAATGTTTTTCCCTGTATTTTTTTCCCTGTAACCGTAGGTATTTCGTAATCCAGCTGACCTTTCCAAATGATCGAAGAACAGCAGGGTGATGGGTGAATTCTTGCTTGTGAATGTTGTCGCTTCATATATTTTGTTCTCCAACTTTTGTGATGGCACCTAATAGTCCGGGTTTTAACCTACTTGGGCTTGGGTCATATCGCACCGAAAGGCCTACCGAATAAATTGTACGAGGCGTGTTCATAAAGTAAGGCCCGTTTGGTCACAGAAAAAAATATGCTCATATGAAACACATTTTATTGGCACTTTTAGTTAGCAACAAACCTACTTCACTTATCTACATAATCGCCGTTCACTTCTAAGCATTTTTCGTACCGCTGCACCAGCTTCTTTAACCCCTCTGCATAGAAACTCGGCGCCTGAGGGTTGAACCAATCGACAACGCCATTCTTGAGTTCCTCTTCGGTTTCGAAACGTTGTCCACTGAACCACTGTTTCAAGTGCAAGAAGAGGAAGTAGTCGCTGGGTGTAAGGTCAGGACTGTACGGTGGGTGGTTTAAAGAGTTCCCAACGACCCAAAAACTCTCGTCCACTGGACATTCTTTGCTCTTTGTGGTGGTCGGTGAGCATTTTCGGTACCCACCTTGCACGCAATGTGTGGTATCCGAGGTTTTCCGTAACGATATTGTAGACAGAAATGCGTCCAAGTTGAGGAAATTGTTCAGCCAGGCCATTAATTGTCAAACGACGATCACATCGCAGTTTTTGTTCCACTTGCGAAACAATTTCATCGGTCAGAATACTGGGCCTACCACTTCGCTCTTCGTCATGGACATTTGTTCGTCCATTTTTAAAATCACAGCACCATTGTCTAACCTTTCCTTCACTCATAACTATAGGTTTATAAACTAGGCATAATTCCCGATGAATTTCAGCAGCCGACAATCCTTTTGCATACAAGAATCGTATGACAGAACGCACTCCACAGCTGGCGGGATCAACGATTGTCGCGGACATTGTTGTTTGCATGCACGGACAAGCAAACGACTTCTGAAACAAAACAAATGCTGCTATAGCTTCTCAATAAATCAGTAGATGGCGCTGCAGGAGCAAAACTGTGTTCTGAAGCGCCAATATTTAAATATAAGCAAACAGTACTTACTTTAAGAATACCCCTCGTATACCGGGAAACCCGAACGATCAGGTCTTAGGTGGGACCTGAAGTCTCAGCCTGCCGATTAGCTGGTATTCGCGCTTCCTTTTAGGTTAGGCTGCTTTGTGTGCCATTTTCCCTCCCTTTGTTCCACTCTTATCATCGTTTTTAATTTTTCTTGTATAATATTTCCGGGTTTGCAATAAATTGCTTTCATCTGATGTGTTTGTATGTGCTCTCTGTATCACACATTTTCGCTTGGTTCCATTGACATTCTGAAGAGCTCAAAATATGCACCACCTTAAACATCTCTGACTCCATACTTTCGTTAAAAACCCGTCAAAAAGTGGTAATTTCACATTGTGCATTTTACAGTTACTTTATTGTCATAGATTCAAATGTTAAAAAATTCAGTCTTTTAAGCACCTCCCACAATAAAAAACTTTTTACTGACTTGTTGACTAAATACAAATTCTAAAATAATTACCCTCTCCATAATTTTGCGCTTTAGATATCAAATGCAGACCTTTAAGACGAGGAGAAATATTAAAACAAAAAGAGTGTGCTTTGTGACAATTATCACTTCCGGACGTAGGTCTACAAGTATTTACACTTACAACGAACTGACAGTCTCATGCCTCAAATGCCATTTTGTTCGATTTGCCAAATAAATAATTACCTAGTGCCTACCCATTAATTTTTTTTACGAATAACTGAGCTAGTTTGATATTTTCCTCCAAATTTGACGAATTTATACCATATTTCGTGATCCGAGGGATATTTTCTTGCTGCCATGGTGTTTTTAAATTGTGATTCTGTCAATGCAACAATTTCAGAGTGTAAAAATCATTCGCCTTGACCGGGAAGGCGAATAATTTTTAAACTCTGAAATTGTTGTATTGTAATGCTCACTTTGCGGATGACTCAGTTAAAAGTTACTGTTGCGGCATCTCCCGCAGTTTCTTGGAATTGTGAATATGTCGTTTCTGAAATTGAGTTTCTCAAGTTAATCGAGATTTTCAGAACCTCAAAGGGAAATCTGTCAGCAAGTCTCGACATTTATTTTCACTGAGTGCCTATGTACGAGTACATTGACTATATCACGAATCTTAGCTCGATGTAAGTGAAATTGACGAAAATCAGGAACAAGCTCGCGCCGGTTTTATTTTCTTGGTGTTTTGGTTTGGTATGAAACTTTGCTAAGATAACCGGACGAACGTACTATATTATTTATGGTTCGCTTGTGGCCACGGCAATAATCATAAGTGCCGCTTTTCGTCAGAGTAACTCGTGGAAGAAGGGACTATATGGTCTCAATCTCGCTCCAATAAAGACTAAGTAAATCTCAGCTCAAGGACGCATTCCCTTCAGTTTATGAAGACCGTCCTGTGGGTAAACTCGAATCAGCTGAGTAGACTCGGAAAATGTCATGTTTTTGGGATTTATTATTAACATAGCAGTCTAATTCAACAACAGAATTTCCTCATAAGCAACAGATCCTCATTTACTTGTTTTTATTAGGCAATAGTAGGGTACCGAATTTTGTATATTAATACTTCAATTGTATTGAGTGAGACCTCGTGCGTTAATTTTAACAGGCGTTAACTCGTGCGTTAAAGAACAGGCTGTTTGCTATTTTCGAGCAGAGTGTTATGATTTCATTACCAAAGTAACCTAGAACAGATAAATGCGAAGAACACACAACATTGAGCCTGACTTCTCACGCATCGAAAATGCATGCTCGGATTATCAGCCGACGAATAGAAGGAAAGGTAGAAGAAACCTCTCGGAAAATCAATTCGGATTTAGGAAAAACCGAAGAGCAGTAGAGGCAATACTCAGCTTGAGGGTACTGGCCGAAAAATTGATCCATGTGAACAAGCCATTATATGTGCCATTGGTGGATTTGGAGAAGGACTTCGACAATGTCGAATGGAGCAAAATGTTCATGGTACTAGAAACGCTTGTAATGGACTACAACGATGGAAGAAGAATAATAATCCATCCAATCCTCTAAAAGAATCAGGTAACAACCATGAAAATGATAAACGGAAGGAAAAGAGAAGCCAAAATAAACAAAGGAGTTGGACAAGAATTCAACCTCTTCCCAGCACTATTCAACCTACATCTAGAAGAGGCAATAGAATTGGGCATCAAAGGAGTCAAGTTGAATGACGAAGGACTAAACATGCTGCGGTTCGCAGACGACATCGCAGTAGTAGCAGAGAGCAAACCTAAACACTATGGACCAAGTACTTCGGGAATATAACATAAGTATCAACAAGAAGAAAACAAAAACCCTTGTGAGCGGAAGAGAGAAGCTGAATGCAGATATCATAATTCGAGGAGTGAAACTAGAGCAATTAGAATCCTACATCTACTTGGTTAGCAGTATAACTTGGGATGGAAGAAGCTCAACCGATATCAAGCGAAGAATAGCCCAAGCAGAGAAGGCGTTCATTGATAAGATGCGACTACTGTCTTCAAAGATTATAAGATTGCAAATAAAGAAGCAGTTCGTCAAAATGTTCGTGTGGAGCATGGCTTTTTACGGAACGGAGACATGGAATATTGGAAAGGTGGACCAATGAAGAATAGAAGCATTTGAAACATGGTGCTGGAGGAGAATGCTGAAGATTAAATGGACAGACAAAGTGAGGAGCGATGAAGTATATAGAAGAGCAGAAGAGGAAAGGACCATATGGAGAGCTCTACAGCAAAGAAGAACTAGATAGATTGGACATATCTTGAGGCACAATTGATTAGTTAGAAACATAATAGAATTATAAATTGAAGGAAAGATCCCGCGAGGAAGCCCAAGAGAGAAGTACATAGGGCAAATTAAGAAGGACGTAAAGCAGGGAATCCATCAGAGGGTGAGGGAATTAACACTAAATAGGGAAGAACGGAGGGCTGTCGTAAACCAATCTTAGGATTGAAATACTGATGATGATGAGGCTGATAATTGCATTCTTCCCTTTTGGTGAAAATATGCTAATGACAAATATAACCATGACTGCTGTCGGGCTGACGTAAATCGCTAACGAATGTATCAAATTAATCAACTGTCTAAGCATCACGGCAAATAAAACCTCGCAATAACACGGAAACCATTTTTCATAACTTAATAAACCATCTTGAAGGTCAACCAAATTCTTTAAGCAATCGCTTGTAAGCTTTTCTACTCTCCATGGTTGGTAGATATTCACTGGGCGTTTCTCGGTTTTTGATCATTGTTAAAGGAGTCGCTTCTATCTCTCAGTGATCGGGATCCTATTTCAATAGCAAATGTCTTCATTTTAAACAAACGATTTAATAACAAGAATCCCTGGAAGATAATCACTTCTGGTTTCTTTCTAATCTTCGCAACTGACTAAGCAACTCCATGCAGGATTCTCCTTCAATGTTTTCAGACGTCGAGATACGTCGGTTCACCTGTGATTCTCTCAGTCACAATTAGTATTATTTTTCAATCGACGTTCTACTCTGCAGGTCTTCCAGAATATATTTTGTGGATTACGAAGTACCTCAAGATGTAATTTTATTGATTGAACTATATCCTTTATTGAAAATAGGAAAACACCTGTGCCTTCCTAACACTTACTCCAGACTAGCGTAAATGTAATGGATCTTTTCCTGAACTTTTGAAGAGTCGATGAAAAAAATAATTTTTTTGCTCATTTTTCATATGAGTGCAGTTTGAATGTTAAAGTGGATTGAATCATATCTTTTACAATAAACGAAAGTTTGGTTCGAATCGCTGTGAGCACTTTGAATGCGCTTGCATGTATGTCTTCATACGTATACTTATATTGTTTTTAAAGCGCAGTTTCTGCCGACTGCTAACGTTGTACCCCAGAAAAAATTCATCTTTCTCTTAAAGAATGCATCTCTTAATTTCGAGTGATCACTCACCTGCGAGGAACTACAGAGGAGAAGACCGAAATTTCCTAGATTGTGACTTTTTTTATTAGTTCTCTCTATTGGTCCCGCAGTAGAACTTGTCAGTGACTCGACTTGAACTAGTAAGTTGAAAATGAACTCTAGTTATGTTGTGAAACGTAAATACAATTGAATACATTTTCTTTAATGCTTTTTAAAAGATCATGAAACAATTTGAATGGACATTGAGTCGAGTCATCTACGAGGTGTCGTAGATATTAACTTCCCTACACGGAAAGCTAGACATAACCCCCACTCTTTCGCGGTCGATTCGGAAGGAAGTTTGAGTCATTGACACAGATGTTACGATCGTAAAATGAGTTTTTAGATTATAATACTGGCATTTTTAATGATTCACTGAAATGTTTCAAGGAAAAAAATGTTTACATTTTTAATTCGGAAGTAATTTTCGTGGTATTTATATTTTATTGCCTTTCTTTTTTATCCTTTATTTTGTTTTTATCTAAATACGTGTAATTGGGGTTACTTAAATCATTACTATCCAAAACACCGTGGTATTTTCTTTTCAGTGACTTCGAATTTCAATAATTTCTTCTTTCCGCTGCTTTAATTTTACTCGAACATGTCTAATCATTCCTGTTCTTTTTTTTATTCTCTACGGTTTAACCGCGTTTGGCCCTCCGATTTCCCCTTGGACCTTGACAAAAACGAGAGCTAACCCTAGGTTCCCCCTTCTCGGTTTTTGTCTGATGCTAAATGATATGTTGGATTGATAAGATTCTCATACTCGATTGGCCCAGGGGCCAGTAAAAAAAAGAGAGAGGGAATTTTTTTAATGCGGGAGACGAAGAATAAAACAGCGCATTATGAACTGTTTCGAAAAATGTAGGCTTTGGTTAAGTGTGCATAAGGAGCGGCACTTAAAAGGGAATCGCGGGGAGCCATAGCATGGCGTCGCTCCCTTTTGTCTTTATCGTTTTACAAGCTCTTTAGCACCATAAAAAAAGGGCAGAATTATCAGCTCGCATTCGTATCTAACCTCGGTTTCAGTGGTCGTATTTTACGCGGTTTGTTAGCTAGAATCCCTGATGATGTTCCCTTGCGACGAAACCGTGGTTGTGGAAATAAAAATTCTAACGGAATCTGTCTGCAAAGCCATTCTTCTTTCATTCACGCCTAGCATGAAAGACTTCCACCGAGGAATGCCTGAGACAGTGTCCAATAGAATTTTAAGAGTCATTTTCACTGGTGAGTGCCGTAGTGTAATCGTTTTAATTCCTGGAAAACACAGTGGTCCCATTGCCCAAATTAATTTATCCATTCTCTCCATCCGTAAAGGTTGTGGGGGAGGGAGGTTTCGCAACGGCAGAAAATCTGACCCACTTTTGCCATTCGTTGTCTTTGCTTTGCATCATATTCGTCGATGACACAAGGGTAATCCCGTAACTATATGCTTACATGCGTTCGTATTTCGGAAGGTGTTCAGTGTTGGAAAGTTCTAGCTGTAGGATTACCCGGATAGGAGTATAACCACTTTTGGGACTCAAAGACAGATCGCCCTGCTGGCATTTGACCTCGGAAACGGTTTGCCATGGCAAAAATATAGTACTGCGATCGAGATTTTACATCCCCTTCCTCTCATTCTCCCCCCCCCTCTTCACTCCCCCTCCCTCTCTCTCATTCTCGGTTTTCCCAGCCCTCTCCTTGCATCTTTCCTTTTTCTTCTGATTTCTCCCCTCAAATTCCCTCCTTTCGTCGAACCTTGCTTTGTCTTATTTCTTGCGTGTGTCTGTGTACGCCTCCTTGACTATGTGATGTATATGAGGTGCCCCGGATCGTTTGGAGAGCGTCCAGAAACCCATAACATGTTATGATGTATTTTTTTCCCTTCGCCAGCGGAGCAGGTTGAGAGGTGGGTTGGTTGTCATTGTCTGCGAAAGAATTCCGCGACGGAAAGTGAATGTGTAAAAAAAATGTCCACCGGTGAACCTCCGCCACCCCGCTTCTCGTGACCCCTCGTTTTCGGCCTCAACTTTTTCTCTCCACTATCTTCCTCGAGAGCAATTGATCAGTCCTTGTTTGTCAGTCTTGTCGCGGTGCATCTTCAGTCCTCGCAAAGTACACTCGGTCTTTTTTTTATGCGGTTTCCATGTTTTAAAATTACCTTATAATGTCGTTCACCGACAGAGTTGCCTTAATTTGAAAAAAAATGAGCGTTTAATTAATTGGCAGTAAGAAGCGAGACCATGTATCAAATTAATATTTTGGTCGTCCTTATAATATTTTAGTAGTTTGTAATTGTACTCCTCGAGTTCGGAACGCATACTATATATAGGATTGGTAGATATGACTAAGGATAGGAAAAAGAGTGCAGAGAGGGGGAATGGACTATCTGGCCCACAATGAATGTGTCTTTGATGAAATAATTGGTTGCTTTTGAGAGACTAGACTAGTAGAAGTAATGTTCCTTTAGGAGACCTTTTCATAACATCTTCACGGGTTGGAAAAAAAATCTTAAGGCTTTGAGTTATCCATTTATGGTATAAAGAAACTAAAAAGTGGACATAATTCTCTTCTGGGTGAACGAAGGGCCTGAGGTTAGATAAATTACCACCGGTCGAGTACACTTGTAATCATGTATGTATGACCGGTGTCCTACCACCTCTCGCCACACGCCTTTGTGGCAGTTTGCGTGGCATTGTGTAGATGTTATCTCTCCTTGTAGATTTTATTTTTCTTTAGTGCCCACGTTCCCGGTAAAGGGACTGATGTAAAACTGAAACATCCTTCAGCAAGAGAAAATAATCCAACCCCCTTCAGAATTATTGATAAATTGTTCAGCTGCTGCTGTTGCATTATGAATTATTTCTACAATAGTTATGCTTTTTAAATTCCCCCTGCTTCGTTAAACGTACACATGTTAACATCTTTGGCAGACTTCTCCTAATTTAATTATTTCTCCATCTATTTATGAATTCTGGAACGTGGCCAGAAATTGGAACTCTTCGTAGTATTTGAAATTTAACTTTTTTCAAATGTACATCGAACAGCTGCTTAACTACCGGTTTGTCGTCTGACCTCCGCTTACTCACCGTGACAGCAAACTCTCGCATCCGGCCTAAGCAGCACTCTTTGTACTCATCAAAGAGGAAAAAGGCATAGGTATTTATCCTTGGCGGAGTACCATGGTCGTTAACAATCCCCTGTCGCTCATGTACGCACATGGGAACATTTGTTTTTCTCTTATCTTGGATTTACAATAAGAGTGCGTATGCCCTAGTATGTTCTTTTTAAATTAACCGAGAGAGTTAAAATTACTCACGAATCAATCTGTATCTGATATAAGAAATAGTTTCTGGCGTGACTTGGTGGAATTGCTTTATGGTAAAAAGAGCAAAACACTTTGTAATTCCACTCCAATTAAATTGAATTAAAACGTGTTTTAATTAAAGTTGGATTACATTGTGCTGTATTTCATTGGGTCAGTATAAACTGATTTTGGTCGCTCGGTTGAGTATAACACGATTGAAATTGTTAGCATTCACTGCCTAGGAGGCTGCGACTAGTCAAAAGCCTTAAAATCGAGCATATGGTTAAGGAAAATTGTTTACAGGGAAAATGATTTCATTTTTCACTTCATTTTCCTTTGACGAATGGAAAATGCTTGCGCTGTTATCTTTTTTTTTTTAGTGGAAGTCTTTCGCTTAGCATTTAATTCTCTCCTCCTCTAACACAAATTGGCTTGATTCGATCCCTGCTGTTGGCTCTTAATGAAGTCCGAAACGATGTCGAATGAAATTGGTAATAATATTTACACGTTCTTTACGCTGTGAAAATTATCGTATGCCTCCAAGTGTTATCGTTTACAAATTTCATCGATAGTTTTCTGATTCCCATTGCAAAATCTTTCGCTCGGAAAATATTTTCTCGCAATGTCGTCACCATCGCAATTTTTGAACGCAATGGGAAAGGACGTGTGTCTGACCACTTCTTTGTTATTTTGTTTGCTAATGGAAAAGAAAGATGCAGCCGACTTGAAATCCTCGCGATATTCCCTCCGGCCTTTGATACATGGGAACGCCATTCAGTGGTGGTGTTGCGGGGATTTACTGTCTGCGGTGTGCCCAATCAGCGGAAATCACGTGTAGTCGTTCGGGGTTTGCGTTACAGTGGGCGGGCGTGAGCAGTCGGCGGCTCGGTGTCGACCCGGCGCAGAAAGAGGGGGACAGGAGGGAGTGCCGATGCGAAATCGTTATAATCCCTCTCACACTCACTCACTCCTTCTCTCGATGATGTCATCTGCACCGTTGATTTTTTTTCTTTCGTGCTCTCTCTCTCTCTCCTCGACGCCTTTGTGTGGAGCCTCGAACATGTTTTCCCCGATCCGTGTTATTTTTCATATTACTCGATACCGTCGATAGCGAATGTAGTAACTAGACTGTATGCGTTGAAAAGCGTGTGTCCGAATGTTTACTAAAACGGTGGGCAATACTATGTGTCACCTGTATTAATTGTTGTAAGTTAAAAGTGTTGCAATGTATTTTTTTCAAAGGTCCAATATCGTTGGGTCAATTCGAAATATGTTTATGGAGCAAAATGCAGTGCGGAGAACGCTGAAGGTTACCGGATAATATGAGCTTTTGTTCCCATTATGGTATTAATGTTGTCAGTTTTGTTACCAACAGCTTGTCTATTTTATATGCAACTTTCCTGATGTATCAACGGTTTGCAATAGCCGATTTATTATTACACCTATCTGAATTTCATAGAAATATAAATTGCAATATTTCCGTTTTTACAAAATGATCAATGCAGTGACGTTTCACTCATTCTATGTTCAATATAAATGATAATCGAATATTTTCGAATATAATGGCACGTCATAGACTAGTTCCCCGTAGGTTTTTTTTTATATTTTGCAGCAGCTCGCAATTCCTCTTTTAGTACCATATTGGCAAAAGGAATTTATCATGCAGGCATAAAGGGTTATTGACATGTGTAATTATTTTTGAGTTGCGTGAGTAATGGATGCTGTTCAGCCAGTTTTGCATTTATCCAGTTTCACGAGATAAGTTTAAATTGCATTTGTTCTTTATTATTGACTTACGAATTCAAATGATTTTATAGGAAGAAGAGAAATATATTTTCGAGTGTCTTATAGGGTCAAAATGGACGCATTTTGTTGTGCAAAAAAGTTTCATCTGATGCAACCTATCAACTTTCGTGGAGGTCTATGACTCGGAGGTAAAACAAATGCTATTCAGGAGAAAATTCAATATTGTTGGCAGTCACTAATGTATATTGAATACACTCCATTGTATTTATCTACTATTCTTTGTCCTTTTAATGAAGGTATTCGATGAGCCACACCTTCAGCTTCCCTCTTCAATGAAAAGTATAAATGGTAGTAGGCGTATTTTTATTCAATATATTCTCGGGCATTGATTTCTGTCAATACAGTGCCTTCTACACCTTCCATTCAAATATATTTTGATGCATGTTACGTCTCCTTGAATCATTGAAATTTCCCGTTAGAATTGCGTCAACATAAACAGAGCCATAATTGTACTTCCGAAATTATTGTATGCATTAGTTTCCCTTGGAAAAGTCTTAAACCTCCTCAATGTTTCGTTTGATGGAGCGCGACCTCATTTTCTTGGTTGGTGTACAATGGTCACTAGTCTTTACCCGAAACAAAGTGTTTTTAAGCATTAAAAATCGCCTGTCTAATGACTTGCCCCTTTGATGTACTAATGCATTATTGTGTACCTGGAATTCTGGGATTGTTGTTAAAAAAGAAATACATGATTATTCGTGTTTTTTTCTTAATATAAGCATGTTAAAATATTAGAAACGACGATTGTGCTTACGAATTTGCCACAAAAATTGACCTCAGAACTGCGCACGGTCAGTAATCAAACTCTGAGACGAAAGTATTTATTATGGAGATGTCATCAATTATTTCTATGGTTAACGATATAAAATTAAATACATACGTAAACAGATTCCTGGTGCGGAAGGGTGACACAACCTCGCCGCTCAGGTGCACAACCGTCGCCCCTCAGATTAAACTGGAATAATGAGGAGAGAGCGCAAGCGAACCACGAGGACAGAAGTATGAATCACAGATGTCGTGTACGTATTAGTCTTGAATCAAGCCGCTGGAGGTTAAGAACGGACCGACTAAAGACGCGAATCGTCTTTGTCAGTTGGCAGGCTGGGGAAACAGTTTCACGTTAGGGAATTGGTTTGTCATGCCCTGTGGACATTCCTCATGTTCGGCGGCAAATGCACGTGGGCGCCCAGCTCGAGGGGGCGTTATCGCGGCGTGGAAAACTAGTCGTGGCCATATTTCATCCGGACAAGGGTCATTTGATGATCGCCCGCCCCCCCAAATCGAAGTTTCCTTTGGCGCCGTCCCACCCCCGAGAGATAGTTTCATTTTTCACGGTAGCTTTTCATTAATTTGCTGTCACCCCCGAGAGAACTCACTGTATTTTTTATTCCTTCACTCTTATTTTAATTTATCGCTCGCCCCGCGTGATATAAAGCACGCCCCCTGGCTGGGTGGGCCTCTTCGAATCGCTCCCGCATGGTCAGCCTTCTTCTGTTTTCATTTCTTTTTTTTCCCCCCTTCGCGGGTCTCTTTTGTTTCTCCCCAGTCCAGTAAGTGGCCCGGTTGTTGCTGCGTCCTCCTCCCTGCCCGTTTGCCCATGATTTCCCGCGTGCCTTTTTTTTTACTCTCACGCACCCGCACGCCGCCAACGACAAATCGCCCGAGTTCTTTCCAGTTCCTGCGTGCGAGGGCGGACCCAATCGGATGACTCTCTCGCCAGGTGGGCACGCATAACCTCGGAGACTTGGCGTTCCGGGGGAGAGAGGCGAGGGAAGGTGGGGGAGGGGGGTAGATATAGACGAGACTCTCGGGTCCAGCCAATCGTCGCCTTTCCCAGCTCCTGTGCCCTTCAGCCAACCGCCCCCGTCCTCCACGCCACCCCTTGCAGCAGCAGCAGCCACCCCTTCCCGATCACCGGTACCCTCTCCTTCCCTCCCTCTCTCCTTCCTTCCCTCCCCCGGCTCCACCCAGTTCCAAGGTGGACCACTTATGGACAGGCAGTCGTCCACTTCCTCAATGCTCCCTCTCTCTCTCTCTCACTCACTGCTTCTCATCTCCCTCTTGTTCTCTTCCACCCCCCCCCCTTGCAATCCGTCTCCCTTAAACCCGCCGAACGCGTCACCCCCGTCTCCTAACAACTGTCTTCTTTTTCCCGACTCCCCAGTTGTCCCGTTCCCACTTCCCGAAAATCTTCCCTCCCGATGCGCGCGTAAAGATTCGTGTACCCGTTCGGAATGCCGGCGATGTCCTTTCATAGGCGTGTGTATGTGCATAGTGATCGGCTGGTTGCAGTTAATCCTCGAAATATACTAAACCTTGCAAGTTCTTCATCCTTTCGCGGCATGTGGATTTAAAGAAAATTGGTCCATCTCTGGGTCACATGTTACTCATTTTATTATGGTATTATTCTCTGAGTCGCAACTCCCCGACATACAGGGCTAATTGACGAGCATGTACCGCCTTAGTTCGCATAGACACCCTTCGACCTCATTCGGCGGTGATCAAATCAATGTTCGATGGATTTCAAAATTGATATGGGACACCCCAATTCTTGATTTTTCCAGTAATCATCCTTGAATAAAATGAAAGCGTATTTTACTTAGGCAAATTGTTTACTTAATGGTTCATCTGGATGAAAATCAGTTTGAAAAACCTCTAAACGCAACCTGAAGTTTGCCAGAAACCCAACTGTTTGAGGATTCATACACGAGGGTAGGGGACCAGTCCCTTTTCCTGGGCCGCCTATGCTTTCCCAGGAAGATCTGGTACCCGAAAAGCCAGCTGCTCCACCTTGGCTGAAATTGAGAATGCCCAGAGGCGTCACTTGAATGGAACCCGGGCCCTCTGGTCAGTAGCTCAGGCCTCTACTCACTAGACTACCATAAAATTATGAAGAAGTCCCTGTGGAAGAGATTTATGGAGGCTGGCGCATTATGAGGACACTAAGCAAAAGAAAAACATTTATCGCGATGGTGTCTCCCGGCATTTCCCTCCGCCGGAAAATCCGATTTTACGACCTACTCGGCTGCCTTTGCAGGAGACCCATTTATGAGTTTGTTGTTCGTTTATGTTCATGATTGAAATTGAGTTAATAAATTGCTTTGCAACAACCGGTTTTAGAATCGTATGGAATGTATTGCAATGGTATAAATAACATGTGTGACGAATGAATCAATCCTTATAATGTTTTCTGTAGGTCCCTAATAGACTTCGGGTTCAAACCTTGTGGACTTCGAGCATTCTTAGTTTCACCAAAACTGTGTGACATTTTTCGAGTAACAGATCAACATCGATCTTTTCCACAACCTACCTGTAATTGGTAGTCATGGAAGTAAATCGCCAAACCTCACCCCTCCCCCCGGTCGTCAGCCTTGGCCTCTTGATTCTCGCGTTGTGTATATGGCTAATTATTTGGTGAGCTCCAACCTCACTTTTCAAATCGACCTTCAGATTGATTACTGTAGTGGTTGGTAATGAGAAAGGTGTCCAAGACATATTTTAATACATTCGTTATGGGCCGATTAAAGAGGGTAGAAATCTGACTTAGACACTGGGTTTCTATCATAGCGGAAGTAATCTTCTGGTTGAAAGATTTAAGATGCCGCTTTCCCTCGAACGACAAGGGATTAGAATAACTGTCAGCGTCTGCGCTATGGGATTAAAATTTTTTTTTAATTGTACATGTAAGTAGCGTAGTATGCCTTCATTATTTCATTTAGCCTTATTTTATTATTCCATTTGTTACTAGCAGCTTTTCTCGCATGCGTAGAGATGTGTTTTTCACGCTCATTTGTCCTAACGCATGCCCTTGCAGTTCTAATTATCTGTATTATTCGAATAATTTAAATTAATCGGTAACTAAAAATAAAGGAAAACTTAATTTTTGATGTTGCTTCCCTGGTGTTCAATCAACCTCTGATATACATCCTAGCGATGGTTTTCAGGGTACATCGTAAAAGTACAATTTTATGTACCACGCAACGGATTATTCCATCGCATTCGTAGCGGTCTACTCTCAATACGCGATCAGGGGATGTAGTAGCGCTAAAACATCGTGCCAACTCCGAGAATCGAACCGGATACGGGGCCCTTAGTGTGGGAGGCCAATATGCCACCGCTACCGCACCAATAATGTCCCCGAGAACAAGGCTGCTCGGCGCAAGTTGATCGCGGAGATTGAGGTTACTGTGGGTTCTAAACTCATTTTTTTCAAAGGACGTATTGAGTAGTTAAATATGAGTACCTTTGACTTATGAGGCTCCCCATATATTACGTCACGCCCAGAGGAAGGTGGGGCCGGTAACGTGCGATTAATTGTGTGTATGTGTGAGGGAGAGAGAAAGAAAGGAAGTGTGACGTTCCAAGGAAAATGCTCCAATAATTTGTCTTTATCAGCATCCCATATGTCAATAAAACTAACAACTGTTGCAAGCATTCGCTTGGAGAGCCAATAACATTAGGATATTGGTGTAGCTTTTGAAAATTTTTAAAACTGGCGTCAGGTGCGACGTAATTTAAGGGATGGAGGGCATTGGAGCCTTTTTGACCATTCAGTACTAGGGGAGAGGGGTGGTGTCAGATAATGTCTCAAGGTCATAAAACATGGAATGCTACTTTCCATCAGTTGCTCCAGGTTTTGCCCAGTGAAGACAATTAAAGAATGAATATCTACATTTTGAAACGAAAATTAGTTTCAAAATATAGCAACTTTTTCTTTGCTTTAAACTACTTGCGTAGATCTCAGGTAAGAATACTGTGACTTGCATGTAGTTTACTGTTTTGACATTTCTTAAGGCAATGGATTGGCAGTCGGACGTTCCCATATTGGTTTTCCATATCTGAACACTATTAAAGCGGTTGCCAAAGCAACGATAACTGGCATCTCCATCAGAAGGTCACACTGAAAAAAAATTATTGCACCTCCGTCTCCCTCACATTATATATGTGTGTGTGTGTGTATGTATTATTATTAGGTAATTGCCGGTTAAGGTAGGTTTTTGGATGGACACAACTATCAAATAAACATTTTGTAACTCCAAACAAAACCCAATCCAGCAACCTAATCTACATCAGGTCCCTCTTCATCTGTGTGTGTGTGTGTGTATATATATATATATACATATTATTCACAATTTATAAATATTCCCGGGCAAGCCTCTCTGAGCACCTGCAGCTCCACCCAAGCTTTGAAATTTTTCGGGTACCAGATATTCCTGGGGAACCATATCCGGAACAGGGAAAGGAACACCCCCTTTCCCTGCCCCACCCACCGCCCTTACACTGATGTATGAATTTCACACGCCCTTGGGCTTAGTTCTGGGTAAACTCTACCTACCAAACCGACCTTAGGGTTGATTACTAAGTTTATGTTTTATATATGCATATGTATATAATGTGTATATACTTATCGTATATGTATATAGTATGCTTATATATATATATATATATATATATATGTATATATATATTATTTAATTATGCTACTCAGTATTCATTTGAACATCAAGAACTTACCTATGCTTGAACCGCTGGCGCCTTAAGCATTGACTGCGGTGGCTTGTAAGGTATTGTATAGATAAAGGTGAAATACTTTCTCTGTGGTATGAATGTTTAAAGGTGTTCAGTTAAATTATTCCTAATAAATCTGGTACACCAATATGAAATCACATGTGTGCATACATTCAAGCATTCCTTTGGCCGGTTTATAGACCTAGGAAGCACCAGTCGGTGGCTAATTCCGGGACAGAATTATTTAACGCTGCTGGAATTAATAGAGGAAGCGACGAGTGGGATAGATAGACGAAGAGGGAATAGCGGTTCCGATTAGTAGGGGCATTATTAGCCGGCGCCACTGTCACTGCTACACTCCGTTGTTATTCCTGACAATACCGTTGGCAATTGTGTTGCGGCTGGTGACTACACAGCGTTGCATAAAACGAGATAGTGGTCGAGGTTTTTCACGGAAGGCAATCGCGCAGTTTCATCTTGTGGTCACCCTTTTATTACTGTCGGATGTTTTTGCATCCCGGCTTTTACAAACGTGGCGTGAACGTAGTGAAGTGTGTATGTGATGCCAGACCTTTGGGTAGTTTGCCAAATTGACTTGATTACCACGGTCGATATCTGTCAGTCGTCAGCATACTATTTTCGTATTTCCGCACCACGTCCATTTTCCGCATTCTCACGGGCTCAATAAAATTTTCTCTCGATTGGAAAATTTGATTCATACTCTTGTCCCGCGAATTATGTTTTCTAGGAACGCAGCAATTACGCTCCCCTCTCTTCTCCATGCCTCCGATCTTCTGTAGCAATGTCTCCCGAGTGAGTACGCACATTGCCGGTGCTCGAATTGGTTGAAGGTGGTGCATGTAAAGAATTTGTGCGTAAACGGCAATGCATTATTTCTACACGTTCAAAAATATCTGTAAAGACAAGAGAAACGATTTTAATGTAGTAAGTTTATAATAGCGCGGATGGTACTGGGATGATCGAAATTTGTGGCCGAAACAAACAAGTGTAGTACCTTACCAAAACAACTCATCTCGGGGTTGCAAATCCTCTTCGGGCATTCCGAAAGCGTACGCATGGATACGAATAGTATCTAGCTAGCCATTGCCTATAGGCAACATGCTTGAATCCTCAGTCCTCTGTTTCTCAGAAGGACGAAATTGATGGACGAAGTATTTCATGTTCTTTAAAAAGATACTCCCAGGTGAGAGGAGATATTTTCTCCTTTCCCTTAGTCAGAGACAGTCTGAGAAGAGCCTACGTCATCCAGGTGTAGGGGCGGTTTGATCTTATGAAGTGATTCAGCCTCGAGTCCTTGGGATTCGGATGGGGCACGTTGTCCGCGGCGGCAGGTCCGGATTGCCGTCTCGACTTCACGAATCGCGTTTACTCCCAAGTGATCTCGCGGCTAGAAAGTACCAGTTATCCCCTTAGAAATAGCAGTCATATTTATTCCCCGTAGCTTTGGTTGTAAGACCATTCGGACACGATTAGATCGACATGATTTGAGTCTCGCTTTTTTTTGGATAGCGCGGAATTATTTTAACTGTCAGAAAATTACGATGGCACATATTGGCTGTGTGTTTCGAAATGAGATCGAGCCGACCGAGTATTTGGAGGCAAATTACCAACGAATTACCCCGCGCAATTTGTTATTTTGACACGGAAAAAAATGTTTACCAGTGGTGACTGCAGTTGCAGTGATTTTGTTTGAATGTTCGATCCTTGCAATTTGTCATTGCTGGATGACAACTCTTAGTTCTTTTCGTCTCCTGTTCGAGTGTGATTCAAATTTGCAAGCATTAATCTTAAATAGAACAGGTTTTTATAGCTCTGCCATGAAAAAAACTCCTCGTAACAGCGCCCGCATTACATTGTCAACTCTTTATTTGCCCGTAATTGAAAGGTTAGAGTTTTGTCTCTTAAGCACATTCATGATAAATTCATTGGTAAAGGTACTAAGCAAAATTGTTGGCAAATCTTAACCATTATTTTGTAAAGCAATCATGAGGAGCACATCTCATGGGAGGACGAAGTCTTGAAAAGCAAGCCAAAAATATACTTACGCGTGAAACGGGATAAAAAAAATATTAATTTTTTATTACTAAAGCTTGAATTTTAGACTTTTAATAGTTGGCCGTACCAGTGTTTACGTATGTCGTTAAAAATTAACTTGGTGTGGCTGACGAGAATTAGCTTTCCTCGTAAAATTAGTCTATATAGTTTTTGTTAGCGGTTCTACTCTTTCTGCCAATCATTTTTTTCATTAAGGAAGCCAAATGTGGACTGAGAACTCTGTGATGATTCCCTTACCCTAAATGATAAAATGTTTCTTAATGGTTTGCAATCATGTCTCCAATTGGAATCTCCGTCATCGCTGCTGCCCATGTTCTTGTCTCGTGAGAGGGATTGGTCGGGACAACAGAAAGCTTTTAAGTTAAACGGAGGAAATATATGTTTGAACAGCTAATTTCGTTTTTTTTCCGGAGGCCAGAACCGCGAACTAATTTAGCAGTCTCTTCGTCGTTCTTACTGCTGGCTTCAAATCGTGTCCGCTAGGTCGTAAATTTTTATTCCCGCGCGTTTTACTCCCCAGCAAATAAAACGCCTGACTCATTTCGCTCTTGCTTTGTACCATTTTGTGTCTTGTGGCCAGATACGGTTTTTAAGAGTCCCAATCGGTCATAATACCCGGCTACCAGCGGATGCTTCAATAAATTACAATTTACTTGCGGTTCTGAATCGCTAGATAATAAGGGTTAGTTGACATCTCCGCAAGATTGCTTTTTTACCCTCCCACCAACACCTTGAATTAAAGGTACTCGTGGGTGGGTAACAAATGAATAATGGATGACATCTGCTGTTGCCTACATATTAATGTCACAGACCTAGACAATATTATACTCCCGCACGCTGACTGCAATTGCTTTGCATCTGAAATTTTCCGTGAGCTGTTTTAGTCAACATCACCTAGGTAACTGTGAACCCAAACGCTCTTGTCTACTCGACACAGCAGTTCGTACCTGAAGCGTCACTATTGGGTCCATCAATCAGCAAAGCGCATGCACTACGCTTTCAATCGGCTCAAGTCACGGTGTCTAATTTCTGAACCGACAACTTTCCCTTCTAGGCAAGGAGCTCCACCCACTAGACAACGCCCAAATTATTACAAAAAGTGCCGAGGTTTTTCTCAGTGTTGAATTTAACCCTCCCAAGCTCGCAAAAAAGTGGTGACTAGGAAACACTACAAAATCCACACTACATTGCAAGAAACTTATTTTATGGGAAATTTTCAACGTGAAAAATATTTTTTTTTATTAAAGAAAAAATGTCTCATTTATTTGTTAGGTCGGAAATATTTCAGGCGACGTTCTGTATAAGCTTATAAGTTAATGTATAAGCTAATAAACTATGGTTTTACTTGTTGTTATTTTAAATTTCTTTAATAATTACAGTATTCGGTTCGTTATGTATGGACTCATTTTCAACGCAGCCCATAAATGTACTGAAGGGTAGGCATTTGCAGAGCTTTGATATTCTATACGACATTGTATAAGGAAAAAATGATTTCATTCAACTCCAAGGTCGATTTGATAATTTCGAGTAACAGCAATATTATATTGCCTTCCTCCTGTTGTATGCTAATCGTCTTTCCACGCAGGGATGCATTTATTCGATTTGCAAGTTCTTTGGCGAATTCTTGCTGATTTCTTGGTGAAGTCTCCTTCCACCATGTGAAAAGAGGCAACTAATATATCATCATTCTATTATCTTCTGCCGTGATTAATGTATCATGCCAGCATAGTGTACCGTAGTATAGTGTACATACACCAGTATATTTGTTAAGTAGTTTATGAATCACATCATCCTGATGATAGCCCTTATTTATACAATGTTAATGTTTATTTCTCTCTTTTACAGGTAAATGTCCATTCCATTGCAGCTATTCTTATGAAAAAGACGGTCACCTTCGGTGAGTCATAACTTATTTCAGTATGAAATGTTACTACAAATGGGGGCTTACTAACATGTATGTACATGCTTACATTCGCGGCTTAGCGACTTAATTCTTTCACTAATAAATGGAATAGGTAACTTTGTCTTCTAAATATTTTTATATGAGTGTATTTAACGGGATGGAGTGGACAAAAATTAAAAAGTTCACTCAGATTGATAGATGAAGGTGACGTGAAATAAGATATACTCGATTGTAATAAATCGAGAGCCTGCATGACACCTTTCTAGTCACTTTGTGCCAGGTGATAATCCGCGCTCTGCTAATAATTATTTATTATTATTAGGTAATCTACCGGTTAAGGTAGGTTTTTGGATGGACACAACTATCAAATAAACATTTTGTGGCTCCCCACCTAGCAAACTAATCTATATCAGGTCCCTCTTCATCTCGGTTCTGCTAATAACTGAAATCGCAAATAACTAAAATATCAGAGCCATTTCGTTTGCCTTTGCTTATACGGAATTTATAGTGCTCCATCAAAAGTTAGAAACGGTTGTGTTTTATTGTGCTCTGAGACCTCTAGCGTGGATGGATAATGAAACAAAAATCGTGCCTCGAGAATCGATTTATTCCCCGCCTGGAGCATTGGTTGCATCTCTCCTCATTTGACTGCCTTCTATTTTAACTTGACCGCTTTGTATTCCTAGACGTTGTGTCATTTGCATGCAGTCTCACCGTTGTAATTTTACGAGTAATTTTTTTTCTCTGGTAAAATATGAATCTTTTTGTACATCAGAGTCTGCAGAAGTCAAGTGTATGGGTGCCGAATCAGGATGGAAGTGATAGAAGAGTAGAGTTCCGTGGGTTAACAAGTGATGAGGTCTTTCCTCATCACAGGAGCTAAAGTAATCCTTGTCAAGTCGTTGGGGGTAGGGTAGGTTTAAGTTTTTCTCAACTCGAGTAAACTAAATATTGTTGTTTATTCTGCATTGTTCCGGATTTGATTTTTAGCCTTTTCGTTTTGTTGACGAATTAAAATAAATACATACTTCATATTGAAAAATGAGCGCCTATATCTCCCTATCTGTAGTTATCGTTTTTTAACATATTTTTATTAATAACACATAATTCGGTTCATCACTTCTGTACGTATTTTTCCAAATTTATTTTCAGTAACTCTAATAAATGAGTCAATTTCAACGCTATTCCACGTTTAAGTTTGCTCTGCACGTACACTAGGCAAATTAAGATGAATTTATGCGGGACTACGTGAATGATTATTATAAGAAATCCCCACTTTGTCCTTGGAAGCTGTGAGATTTTTTGAATCGATCTTCATTTCAGAAGACCTCCGCCCATCATGAGTTATCAGTGATATTGTAACGTTACCATTAACTTATTGCGATATCTAATTGCATTAGTACAACAACCTCATTTTTCTTCGTTTGAAAAAAAAGTAGATTTTTCGCCACAACCGACATTTATGCCGACCGAGTTATCGGCCTCCCTGTCACGCCGAGTTCGCACAATTGGCACTGATTTATTGCTTTTGTCCACTTAACTCACCAAGTGATGAGCGGATTGTTGACCTTTATACATTCTCCTGCGGGTTACAACGCAGCCTTCGGCTGGTGAATTTCCATATTCACCGACAAGAAGGGGGAAATGAATATGTTAATTTATTATCCTCGGAGCTTCTTCCATGTTTTCACTTGGAGGTTGTCCACTTTCACTATCTTCTGAAGAGGAACGCGTCAACTTTGCCATTAAAATACGCGAACCAAACCACGATTTGATTACGTTTTCCTCCATAATTGCTCACGAATCCGTGGCGTATTGTCACAGAATCTATACCATGAAGTCGAGTAAAATTCCATTCTTTGACCAAGATTTCATCACGCCCGCGACCTCCTCATGTCCCCTGCATTACGTCATGGGTAGTAATTTTGGAATGCCTCCTTCCAAGTAAGTTACATGAGCGTTAATCGGTTCTAGGAGTATTTTTACTTGCATTGACAAAAAGTGTTCCATCTGGATATTTGGGAGGTTGAGCTAATTTGCAAATTTGGTGCTACCCGTTGTATTGAAGGGGAAAACATTCTTTCCGGCGGTGAACTATTACGAAATATACTTGATGATGGTACGGGAGGAACTAGGGCGGGAATTCGTTGAGACACGAGAGGAGAAGCGAGATATTGACTTATGGGAAGGCGCAGGACACTCGACTTGGCGCTTGACTCTTGCAATCAATTATTGGAAACCCACTCATTAATCGAAAGAGTAGACTATATGGATAAAATGAGCCATTCAACCACTAACAAATCAACGTATTCTTTCGCTTCTTGCACAGGTCACGATCTAGTTGAAAGTGATGAAGCACTCCCAACAATTCAAACGGAAAAAATAACAGACAAGTAGCTGCATCTCAAGAGCATTATATTTACCCGATAAGACGTAACATAGGCTAGTATTCTTACACTCTTCTTGGAGGCTTGCAGGCTATGTTGTAGATGTAGAGGTACACGTATTATTCTCTCATTCAATATTCATAACGCTTTTATTTTAAAATTGTTAAAAGAAAACCTTGGGTGGCCAAACATTTTCAAATATCGCTAACCAAATTTCTTTCCCCGTATTGAAATTTCCATAAAATTTTTGGTCAGTCCTGTTTTCACTTGTAGGGCCCCCGCTTGTAGGGCATCGAGTTTTTAACTGCTGTTCATTTTTTTGAGCGAGAATTGATATTTTTAACGAGGTCAGTCTTGTTCTATTCTACGCACAGGTGTTTCTCGTTTCCTGTAGATGTTTCCCGATCGAGTGGCTGAGAGTTTGCAGATATATATTGAGATATTGAGAGATATTGCAGGCCAATATAATCGAGTTACTCTTCTTGAGCAGATATTAATAAGAATCCCATGTATTTCAAATTCTCGCCCCGTGGATCTATATTCATTAGTTTGATTCAGTGGCGTGAGGTCATGAATAGGCGGAGCGAACTGACGTGATCCGCCAAAAATATCGATATCACATCTAACACATGTAATCCAGATATCGAAAACTATCGCCGCATTTGAGCACCACCATCGGATCGGGAAGCGAGCGGATCTACGTGTCTTCAGTCCTTCCCTTTCCGCCCCCTCCCCCAATCCCTCCCTCGCGCTTCCATTTCCTCCCTCCTTCCTCCAGAGAGCTGAAAATCCTCTCGATTTCCGTCATCCCCTGCCCCTGTATCACCAGCCAACCTTCTCAAGGTGACAGAGAATGCTTATCCGCAACCTCCTCCTCCCCACTCTCCCTCCACTCGCGCCCCCTTTCTTTTTAGCTCCTTCCCCCCCCCCCTCTTTCCGCAATGGTCTCTCCCCCCCCCGCCCTTTTCTCTCCTCCCCGGACCCTCTCTCTCTCTTCTTTCACCATGCCAATCGCCGTCGTTACCCGTGGAGAATTTCCCAGGTCGTGTACTTTGGCAGAACCTCGTTCTTTTTTTTTTAATTTTTACACCGCAAAATAGACGTCCCCGCGACCAGGTATGTACTTCCGCTCCCCACTTCTTTGGAACCCGGTATCGTGTCTTTGCTCTCGTGATCACTTCGGCGTGTCTACGAGTGCATTTTTATTGATTTATTGTTGTATTATGTATAGCAATCGAGCAAAGAGACGCTGAATTTTGGTCAGAAATAGGAGAGCGGGCAGGAGATCGGTGTATAAAATACGGAGATGGCAATTACGGTTTGCAAGAGAGATGCCTCTCGGTGTCTGGGTGCTGAAGAGCGGTGAAAAGTTGGAATATGATTCTATATGTACTCGGGGTAAGGGCGGGAATACCTGAGGTAGAAGGATGAATTAATAAAGATAGTTACTTAAGAAAAATTGTTAAATAAGGGTTTCTAAAACAAATGTTAATGATGTTGGCATAAAAAATTGTGTTGATCTTCCCTGAAGTACAGTTTTGCGAAAACAGTCTATTGTAAGCATTACTATTTATGAGTACTTTCAGGTTTGTTAAGTAGTTTCTTGCTGTCAGCAAGGAGACACTTGTGAACAAAAGTAGTAGGCATTTGAAATGATAACTTATAAAATGAACATGGTTTAAATTTCCTATTTGAATTGCTAAGATAAAAGAAAGCTCTCGCAGTGAATATATTTTGTAGCCTCTCATAGGATGTGGGACTCTACAAAGCTTAATGTAGTATAAAAATTAAAATCTTTATGTTCTCTCAATTCGAGTTTCTCATCTGACATGTTGAAATCTTGTGTGACGTAATTCTCGGGGGGTCGCGCCACACAGTCCGTGAGCATCATTAGATAATTGAGCTTGTTCCTCTTACTGTTTTGAGAAAGTGGAGTGTAACTTTTATCTGCAAAAACCTGCTTTGAATCGATAGAACACTGAATTAATGATTATGTCTTCTCCCTTTTCTCAGAATTCTCTGGACATAATTTTCGATCTAGGTCGTCAGTTCTTGATTACCAGCTCGTGTGACGCGAGCCTACTCCTTGACATCACATGTATTTCGGATGACTCATGATTTTTGTTCTCTCTTCGTCGATTGATCTCAAGATTTCTATCGGATTCGTATATTTATTGGAAACTGACTATTTTAGTGTGAGGGATTTAAGTTTTAGCTGTGTCATCTCGCGAACATGTTTCTAAACAGCTCGAAATTGTGAGAACTTAACCCTTTCCATTCTCGAGAATATTGCAGTACCGAGAGAATTAATATCATTCAAGGCGACATCATGGTCATTCGTTAGAAATTGTGTAATATCTTGTGATGAGAGGTTCATACTTAATTTATACGCTTTATAATCACTTATTTTTTATTTTGAATAATTATTAATCAAAGTATCCGAAATTGATATTGCAAAGCGACCATGAATCTTAATATTTAATTTTAGTTACGTATTAGATAGGGGTGACTGTTGAGGTAACTGGTTTCATAGTTATCACGACACACTAAACTCTTTATTTCAACAGGTAGGTAGACATAGTTGGATTATAGTTTGAACAATAACTATTATTGCAGGTGGGATTTTAAAGTAATGGGCGAAGTGGTGGGGAGAATCCCGTCGTCAACAGCGGTCCGCTAATCTCTTAAGTCAACTTATGTTTATCCTCCAGTCCGACTGCTGTGTACTTCACGACGGAGTGACACACATGTACATATCCACCAGCGTCGGGGTTTGAACCAGCGCACTCGAATAGTGAAAGCAAGTACGTTATCCACCTCATTAATCCTTCGACCCCTCCCCCAATTGTGGTTTTTTCCAGACGAGAGTGGCTTTGTCCTCTCACGATGGTGAAATCCTTCGTCGTACGCATAACGGTTTATGCTCGAAGAGATCGTTGTCACATTGCATCAACGCATTTACGTAATCTCCCCGAAGCCCAAGGTAGGGACGCCCACGCGAAAGCTAGTGCCGCACTCAGACGTGCCGGAATGTCCGGTACTCGTCGTGGGTCGCAGAATGCCTTTTTCTCTGATTACTTTATGGAGAGAAGATGCCGGAAATGCATGCCTTTGTGATGGGAAAAGTCGATTTCCCTATCGCTTTAAATCCAGCGAAAAGAGCGGGGTGGGATAGTATCACTTGAACCATAGCCTTTGAGAATACCACGTAGACTCGGTTGAGAACCAAGGGAAAATGATTATGAAATCGGTAATTATCATCGATCTTTCATTGAACTCTCGAAAGTTTTAAGGCGCAAACACTTACCAGCTATGAAGAACATTGGAATTAAAATGTTTCGTCATTAACAATACTTCAAAAAAGGAGATGTTGTGAAGTAGTTTTGTGAAGACTCAGGAAAATAATGCGGGTGGGTAATGTCGAAGGAATATCTGAGGAGAGGATGCCAGAAACAGTCGATGGCCAAAGGAAAAGAAATGGATCGAGGAGGGGGTGGAGTGTGGGATGGAGTTTTTAGGATTAGGAAATGGAGAAAAACTTTAAATGCAGAGAGAGATGGAAAGGAATTTTCACGGAAGCTAAGCCCATCCTGGATTTTGTAGCTAGAGGGTGATGTTTACGTTTAGTCACTAGCCAAACATAGATCCGTTTGAATTATCCTGCACGAATGACTTTATTATTATGTACGTGCATATTTGTATACTCAATGCTCGAGAATTGAATTGCATTGACTCCTTTGTAGTATGTAACTCAACCATCGGTACCTGCATAGATCGTCGAGTGAATAATCCACCAAGCCAACTGTTCGAGCTGTATTTCTAATTCTTAATATATACAATGTATTAATATCAAAAGATGAAAGAAAATAAGTATTATATTTTTACAGTATTATTATTAAAATATTATTATTATTAACGTGGAATGCGTTTACCTGTATTGTATCATGTATGCTATATGTTATACCTTAAGAATAATAGAAAAATAATTTATCTGTATTCATTGAAGACGAATTTCCACAAATTTAAGCATGCCACAGTTTATAACAATCTAAATAAGACGAAAATCAGACTACGGGGACCAGGTTTCCGAAAGAATTCAATTCTTCAGTGTTGTGCTGTTCGGCGAGTGCGGAGCAACTCATTCAGCTATATTTCTAAAATATTACTGCATTCCGAGCACTATTTATTCAAGAGGAATGAGAAATTAACAGTTTCTGATCGTGGGTTCAAGTGTTGGGAGACCAAACAGTAATACCGCTTTAGAATTTGTTATTGATGGCTGCAGCAGCTTGATAAAAATATTAGTGACAGTGGAACGTTTGCGCTATTTAAGTAGTCGTTGATGCGTTGCGTGCTGGACGTTGTTGTTTAGTTAAACCCACGTCATTCAGCATCATCGAAGAATATGAATTGATTTTTGTTCGCCATCAACCTCGAAAGTAGGAAACTTCAAAGAGTCGGATGATGAGAGGCACAGGTGAAGGAGAAAGGGAAAGTGAGGAGGAGGTGGGAGAGGATGAATGTTGGTGGGTGGGGGAGGAAGGAAAAGGGAAACAAAACCGCAATTGGCAGAGGGTAGGAGAGGAGGTGGGAGCGAAACATCAATGGAATCGACCGCGAGGAGAGGAGAGAAGCAAAAAGGTAAACGAAAAAAAAGGAACCCAACATTCGTCCTCTTGACCCCTTGGAAGAGTTAAAGGGTAATGAACGGGGAATGGCTCAGCGTAGAGGGAGAGAAGTCGAGTTCCCTGCAGTATTAGGAAAAAAAAGGAACGGAAATAAATAAATCGCTCGCGGGAGCACAAACGCGGAGTCTTCCTTGTTTTTTTTCTTTCAATTCTGTTGTTTTTTTGTCGACTCCGCCCCTGTAGCCATGGTGAGTGTTGTGCGTGTATGTGTGTGTGGTGGGATTTCTCCTCTCCCTCCCCATTCCTCCCCTCCAGCGCACGGGAATCACGATTCGGGCGTGAACTCGCGAGGGGAAACTTTCCACGCCCCGAGGGGGGTGCCGATGCACGGCTGCTGCCTCCTCTTCCTCCTTCCCTGCGACTCCTCCTCCCGACCGCGAACTCGCGAACTCGTCGCCGCCATTCTTTTTTTCCATCCGTACACGCACGTGTGCGTGCGGTCCTGGCCCGCAGAAAACGGTCCGTGAGCACGATTTCGGGGTTTGACGGCGAATCTGCCTCTTTCGAGCTATCCCCAATCGTTTGAGGGGGGGGGGGGGTGAGTCACCTTTGTTGAAGGCATTTTCGTCGTTGTGAGGGAAGCGGTGAAGCGGCTCCTCGCTGAAGGTGACCAACCAAACCGGGCCACGGGGGCCATGAGGAATGCCCGGGGGAGGAATTATTGACAAAAAAATCAAAGCAGGAACGTATTATTTATTCTTAGCTCTGATGTGGAAGAAAATATCACAAAAACACTTCTGGATCGTTGAGATATATCAGGGCGCTGTCACCCCGTAGGTAAGGAGAGAATTTAATTTTCCATTCATGTTGTTCTTTCAAATCACTTTTTGCACAAAAGGTCAATCTATGAAACCTATTTATTTTTTCCGGATTAAATTCACGAATACGGCTACACCATCTTGCTTGCCGATTTTATTCCATGTGAAGAATTAGAAATGCGATGCGTTCAAGAATTAAATATAATATTTCTAAAATCATTAAGTAAACAACACGTTTTTGCACTGTTTGTACACTGGTGGTCTCTTTCGTCGACTGATTCCATCAACTTTCTCATAGCTGCCACTGTGTTCCTTCGCTAAAAGAAGCGCCTCGCCCTATCCTTACTGACCAACCTCCTGTGATTTCTTGCATACCAGACTTACCGAATACCCTTCAGCCATCCTGCCATGCCATTAAAGTTCAAATCTCTCCTGTGTACTTCGTTTGAGTTGTGACGCATAACGAAAAGTGGCTGTTATCGCATATGTATAAACCATTGATTTTTCCGGAGGTCTTCTATGAATAGAAAAAAATAATCTCACGTGGAGAACTGCAAATGGGTCTAGTCTAAGATGCCTCCGAATTATATGTAAACTAACCATTACCTTATCCATTGTGTATAAATCGATGGTTGTACAATGATGAACCGTGAAGTTAGATCCGCAGTGACCCGAGTCTTGTAACGTTCGATCGCTTCTTAATGTATTTTGACTGTAACGAAGTTTTGCGCGAGTTTAGAAACTGTTTGTTGCCGCCGGCCTAATTTATCTTCGTTTGTTTCTATTAAGTAGTGGTGCAAGTCCTTCTCCAACACGCCTGCGACTATTTTAATATGACTACTCTCACCCACCGACATCGGTTGCAATTAGAATCGCGAGTCTATGGTGTTATTTCTAGGTATATTTCAGTCAGCACCAGTAAGAAGATTGGCTTATTCCCTCGTGCATTCACGTATTTATTTTAATGATTTAGTCAAACAACAATTATTCCATAATGCGTATAGGCATCCGTGTGTGCATGTGCTCAAGTATTTTTATATTTTAGTTTATATATTTGTATATATATATATATATATATATATTATATATGTGTGTGTGTATGTGCGTGTGGGTCGCGGTAGTCCAGGGGTAGAGCGTTGGAATACAGACCGGAGGGCCTGGGTTCGATTCCCGGGTAGGCACTCTGGGCACCTGCAGCTCCACCCAAGCTATGTGATTTTTCGGGAAACCATAACCGGCACAGGGAAAGGAACTGGCCCCCCTACCTTGATGTGTGAATTTCACACACTGAGTGAACTCTACTATCACCAACTAAACCGGGTTGACGACTGTGTTTATGGTTTATATATGAATATATATATATATATATATATATATATATATATATATAATATAAACATAGACTATAAACACAGTAATCAACCCGAAGGTCGGTTTAGTAGGTGATGGTAGAGCTCACCCATGTACCAAGCCCGACGGCGTGTGAACATCAGGGTAGGGGGGCCAGTTCCTTTCCCTGTGCCGGTTATGGTTTCCCAGAAAGATCTGGTACCCGAAAAATCCACTAGCTTGGGTGGAGCTGCAGGTACCCAGAGTGCCTCGCCCGGGAATCGAATCGAACCCGGGACCCTCCGGTCAGTAGTCCAACGCTCTACCCCTGGACTACCGCAACCCACATGTATATATTTCTTTATGAAAAAATAAATGGTTTCTTCGAAGTATCACGGAAGTGTTGAACATGAAACTGCGCGACCCACACATTATATATATTTTTATGAGGGTCTCGGGTTCGATCCCCGGCAAGGCACACTGGGCACCTGCAGCTCCACGCAAGCAATGTGATTTTTCGGGTACCAGATCTTCCTGTTAAACCATAACCAGCAATGGGGAAGGAACTGGCCCCCCTACCCTGATGTATGAATTTCACACGCTTTCGGGCTTAGTACTGGTTGAATTCTACAATCACCTACCAAACCGACCTTCGGGTTGATAACTGTGTTTATGGTATATGTATATATCAATACTTCTGTATGCATGGCTGGTGCCCTGTCACCACCTCTCCCGCCACACACTCGGGGGCTTGTGGGATAATATGTAGATGTAGAATCGTACCCAGCAGCTTTCGAAACTTAGACAAGATGTCAAGTTGAGTTTATTCGTGGAGTCCAAAAAGAAACCCTAGTGGTATGTGAACGAAGAAAAGCTTATGAAGCTATGTCGCCTACCCTAGTACAATGGGGGTAATAATACATTTTCAGCATCATCGCTAAAGAGACATCCTTCCAATTTATGCAAGAGATTTAATCTGTAATTTAACCTTCGCTCCATTGAGTGATCCCCAGCCTAGTTCCTCTAATATTTTTGATACGCTACTAAGTTTATCACAGCAGCATCTTAAAAATTTGGGTCCTCTACGCTGCGCGCGTTCCCATTCGGCAATCAATCCAACTTTGTGAGGATCCCGTATACTGGCAGCATACTCATGCTCTAAATGAGGCCTAACCTGCGAAAGATAGCATTTCTCTTTGACCAAGAAATCACGTTTACCCTGTGCTAGTACTCTTCTAATAAATCCTAATTTTTTGTTAGCTCATTGCGACCAGACTAAATTTTTGAGCCCCGCGCTCGTTATTGGTTAATGTACGTTTCCATGAGGATCCGGGGAATTCCCATTGTATTGAGGAAGGACCGACACATTTCGTCGCATGAATGGTCGTAATTGCTGCGTAAAAATGTCCGTGATCGTCGCGACGTTAACGACCTGTTGCTACGTCGTCTGCTGGACTTTCCGCCAGCGATTATCGAGTCCGTTCATGCTCCTCGCCATTCACTCTTCGTCGCAAATAAGAGGCATTCGTTTCTTTGCGTCGCTAAGGATCTCCAAAATGCATCGTTTCTCGGAGAGGGCATAAATACACTATGTATTTACAATGCGTGAACGTCCATAAGTGTAGATGAAACTCTCTCTATTTTCTGTCGCTTTAATTCCCATACTTGTTACAGAAATCGAGAAGCATCTCTTTACGCATGACTGGGGATTAATTCGAAAGATAACTTAGGCTCTGTTTAGGATATGAGATGGGATTTAGGCTCTTGCCTAAGAATGGAGAAATTTTGAAAAAAGACATCCTCCTAATTGCTGAATTGTATTCGAATCCTACGTGGAATATGTACTCAATCTATCACATGAAGTGTCAAGTAAGGGATTTGTTGATCAAAGGGGATATTCGCGACATTTGGTGTAGAGTGTAACAATTAGAAAGTAACTGAGGAGTTATTTTCAAAAAATCAGGTTTGAAACAATTAACGTTCCCTGGGGCCTAAAACATTCTGCAAGGCACAGGCCATAGGAGATTCCTCCAAAGACAAAATTATTAGAACCTTAAATCGCCCTGAATTATCGGCACATTAAGCCAGTTAGTCAAAATATAAGAAACAAACAGATGCACTCATCATTATACGTTTAGGTACTACCTATCAAAGGTAAGAACCATCAGTTCAAGTTAGTATTTTTGGCAATCCCCAGGAATTATTACGTATTGTTCATCGCGTGGTCTTCATGCGTTAATTTTCTGCTAGCGTAACAGAAAATAGCATATCACTGCAGGCGTCCTTGAACTTTCACGTACGATGAGTAGTTTTCGCCAGTGCTTTTCCTTTGGAAACACTTCTTTTAATAAATATTTTGCGCAGTCATCCACGCCGATGTACATATTTCTAAATTAAATGTAGTGCACAGTTAACGATAGCCGTACCATGACTCCCCTCCCCCCAGACCCTCATGGTGGGTGAAGTGTTAGCTGGTTCAGTTTAATACCGAAGCCTACCAACATCCACGCCCCGCAAGCCAACGAACGGTGACTGGGAGTAGTATATGCAGAATTAGAATAGGAAGTTGAGCGGAAAATGAGTTATGGAATTTGAACATCTAATTCTTTATCTTGCTTTGTAAACGTTTTGGAATATCACCCTCGGTGATGGAACACGGGAGTGTTGTGTTTTTTGTGAAGAAAACATTCTTCCTTAAATAAATGCTCCGATTCGAATTTTAGATGTTGGAATAATTGCTTATTCTCTATTGGTTTGTTTCTATAAGGATCAAACATTTATCCCGGTCAGTCATGTTCTGTAAGGTTGCATTCATAATTTCTTCATCAAGTTGGAGTTAAGGTGACAACTTCATTAAGTTATCTTTTTGACTGGGTGTCGCATTGCAACACATTGATGAGTTAAGATCTGAATTAACCGCTTTAATGGACTCCACTAATACCTTCCGCAGGATTAAGTTCAGTTTTCATGGGTGACGTCTGGGTGAACTTGGTGAACTCTTGGAACTTGGTGAGCTCACGACAAAAACAACTGCTATGTTGAAATAGAAATCTTGCTCTCATATTTCTGGCAAAATTCCATTAATCTGTGATGATATGAAATCGTGAAAGTGTCCATTTCCCTGACTGTCCACATAAATTTCCTCAATAATCACAAGAAAACTCAAAATTTGTCTACAGAGTCTAAAATTAACTAGGTTCATGGAAAATTTAGTTATGTAATACACCTAACATTTTTGAGGGTTCATTTTCCTTGTCATTGCCTGATGTTTGTTTATGCTCGTTTGGCTCAATATTTGCTGTCATCTTACGAACTTGGTTCGCGTTTGTTTTATATTCGGAAGTATATATTCGTATTAATTTCCTTTGTGTTTCTCCTTCTGTTGTGGCAACAATATTGAGTGTCAACGCTCGACACGAGAAACTTGGATGTTTTGCTTCCAATGCCATGGGAAGTGCGTTCTGGGAATTTTATTGGTGTCATAATCCGTATAAAACGGAAGTAGGTGTGTCACTATCGTGGATTGACTATATTTTGGGAAGGATGAAAAGGATTTTCAAACTCTTTTTTCATTCTTTTTTATATGCAATAAGTGTTTTAGAAAAACGATCAGGCTTAAAGGTGTTCCCAAAGGGAATTTTCCATGATGATGACAGCTGAACATTCATCGATTGGGATCAGAATCTTGGCTCGATTTGCTCTTCCTTTCACCTTTCCCTTGCTGCACCTCTCTCTCTCTTTCTCTTTGTCTCTCTCTCCCTCTTGTCTCGCCAAAGAGCAACAAGTGGCAACGGCCGAGTGCTCGTGCACTCGAAAGACACCGTTTGTGACCAATTTTTCTCTCTCCCCCTCCTCTCCTCTCCCGACGTTTTTTGTAAGAATTTGTCCGAGGGGCCGATATTTTCTTCTTCGTGCATTAAGGACAAGGGCATCTCCCTTCCCCGTTCAGAATGTATCATTACGTTCAATGACTTGGAAGAATTAAAGACGAAAGTCTACTTGAAATGTGCATAAAGCAAGAGATGTGGGGACGGATTGGAATCGGCGCTACGCATTTGTTTTCCTTTGGCGTTAATCCGGTGAATGATAAGATTTATTCGCGGATTTAAGATCCAGGTGGTCGTATTTGATTCTTTAGACGCCCAGGAACATTTGCACTGGTAACACGACCTCCCAAGAACCAGAAACTGCTTCCCATGTCGAGCGCATACTCCGTGAACAAGGTCTGAGTTGAACTCTTTGACCTTAGGATTAACCTGCATTCACGTATTTCACCAGGTTCGCTTTCAAATAGGCTTTATTTTCCTTCCCCCGTAGTCTCGGTTTACGTGATGATGGATGATTTCAGTCGCCTTGGTTGCAAGCGGCTCTTTGGAGCCATCTAGTTCCGTTTTGGAAAGGGGGAAAAATGCTGATCCGGGCGTCAAGGTTGAGAGTTTTTGTGGACTATGGAAAGAAGCTATATTTGGAAAGCGTTTCTTTGGCGTGAAAATGATCGCATTGCATTCGAAAGTCTTGTTTCTCCAAATCGTTTTTTTTTTCTTCGGGTTTTCGATTGTATTTTTTCGACTTAGAATGAAAATAATATTTTCGGGGTGTCGTAATATTCTTAGCCGTGAGTCATAGCCGTAGGAATTTTTGGGCGACTGTAATGGAGTCAAGCTCACGTACTCACCCGCCTAACTCGAACAATTCGGCTTAAGCGCGTAGTACGAGGTTTCTGGGCTCATTGTTTTCAAAAGTTCGGTTATTGCGGGCTATGTGAACTAGTTGGGGATGTTGGAGTAGTTGGAATCATTGGAACTTGTCCAATTTTTTCGAATATTTGAACCAAATGTTGGTCATTAAATTGAAAGATGGGTTGATAGATTTGTTATATTATAGTAACTTTTCAAACGGAATATCTTTTGAATGAACAGCAATATGCTAGTATTAAAAACATGCATATTTTGGCTAATTTTACAAATTTCTATCTTATGTATTAAATGGTTCTCCCTCATCAATTGGCGTGTTTTTGTATTCAAGGTTTTCATTTAGAGTCTGTTCCTAAATTCATTTTAAGATTGCTTATGTATACCATTTTCCCTCATGCTACTCCTTCATTTTTCCTCGAAAAGGTTTATTCACCTCAGTTTTTGTTCCTCAAGAAAGTGTCCCCTATATTGTTAAAATGAACTTGCGATTTAAGTAATTTTGAATTTTGTGTAATATTACACTTATATACAACATATATATATATATATATATATATATATATATATATATATATATACACACACACACATATATATATATATATGTCTGTATATATGTCAGACCTGAAGACTGAAGATGTCTGACCTGTCTGTCTGTATATATATATATGTCTCACCTGAAGAAGGCCTCGGAGTAGGCCGAAAGCTTAAATCATCTACAGTGTGAGTGTCCTTTTACGTGTTATCTGTTTTATTCTGTGTTCTATTGTGCTGTCCAAAAGTTATATATATATATATACATTTAAACACAAAATACCGCCATACGGCGAATAAATATTCATTCACATTGAAATAGAGATAAGGAAATGGGAAAGGAACACACATAAAGGACGAACACAAGAAAGGTGGGGATGGCGGATGTGAGCAGATCACAAATGTAAAAATATTGATGGGACTTGACCGGGACTTGAACACCGGATCCCTCCACTTGCCGGGCGGATGCTCTAACCACCTGAGCTGTCGAGAAAATGTACTTTACACTGAAATCTGCGATCTTATAATACATTGCGGTGTTCAAGTCCCGGTCGAGGAAAATATTTTTACATTTGTGATCTGCTATATATATATATATATATATATAATTTATGTCTACATTTCATCCATTGCGGCATATACGGGAGAGATCCAGTTCGAAGTCGCAATTAAGACCTTTGCCGTTGAGGATTGGAGCGCGTGGATGGGCTGATCAGTTGGAAAAATTATGTTCGCTCAATTGAACGAAAGAAAGAAAGAAAGAAAGAAAGAAAGTTGAAGTGAAATTTTGAAACATCTAATTTTCAAAGAACTGCGACGTCATTGCCGACGTTCCGCTCCATTGTGTTGGGGAAAAGGTAATTTTCTGTCATGTATCTGCGGATGAAGCTCTCTCCTCTGAAAGTCAATCCTTATTTGACTAGTTTAGGTACACGTCTGCTGAAATAAAGGTCGGCCAAATTTGAATCTGGTCTCGCTCGAGTGTGAATTCAGTGCTCCCGTGCACCGTTTCTCATTTACGTACTTGAGCTCACGAAGCGGTCTGTCACTAATGATACGTACCTACGATGCATCACTTGAGACTTGAATGCTACTGCTACTACCCCTCGAACGATTAGTCCTTCTGCGTTAGGGGTCCGCGTGAAAGAGGAATGGTCCTAATCCAATTAGTCGTCGTTCGTGAAATCTGACGGGAGCGACTAAGCCGAGATTGTGCGTGGTGCTGCGTAAAAATTTTGGGAGGGAGAGAAGAGAAAGGGAGTGAGATCGGCATTTTCCCTCGGCCATTAGATTGGTATCCAGGTGGAGATGGCGAACGTTAAAAGGTTATGACGCAAGGAGGAGTGGGGGAGGGAGGGAACGGAAGCGGGAGGATTGTGGTACTTAAGAGAAAGGAAACGATCAAGTCGGAATTAAAGCTGCCATTTTTAAATTTGGGGAAGGGAGGAAGGTGGAATTTTGTGGGCGTGGAATGGAAAATAAATTCTGGTGAATCGTCCATGTTAAAAATTGGTTGAGCAAGCCGTTATTCGTTAATAAAGTACTAGACTGAGAAGTATGGAGGACAGAGAGGGTAGGGAGAGAAAGAGAGTCAATCGAGGATGAAGTGGAAAGTGAAATTAATACTCTTGTTAAACAGTAACCGTTTAATTGATTATTCAATATAAGGTATGTATGATTCAGTTGAAAAATTAAGTTCCATTAAAAAAGATAAATTTGGGATGCATCTAAGTTCGGGATTGCCCCAGGATTCATCTTCGTCTAGCGTGTTTCACTGGGAACCGCCTAGAGAGGGTGTGAGAGGAAGTTATGTATGGTCTCACCGATAATTGTATAACTAGTGTGAGTAAAGTTGAATTGTTCAACAGAAGAAAGTGTCAATGAAAAAATGATTTTTCGGTTAAAATATTTGAGGGTTATAAACTGATTTTCGTGGTCGAGACGCATGGGGGTGAAGAAAGTACCTTTAAATCCATTCATGCAGGGTTCTATAACTGTTATCCGGAGGGTTTTAAACTGCCCGTTTACCGAAGGGGTCTTAATAATTTCCTTCTATCATAAGTAAACTCGAGAACCTTGTACCTTCTTCGTAATGGATGTTAATCGTAATAGATGTTAACTTTTGATTTCACCCTCCGGGTCTAAAGGGACTCCTGCCCAATTTTTTCTTCTTAAAAACCCGTCTCTCATGTCATTGCGATTTACCCGCATTCTCTCTTGCATTCTTTGTGCTTTTATTTGATTCCTCTATTAACACATTATCCATTGGATCTCCGAATGCCAAATTTGGCCTAACCTATGCGAACTTTCTCGGCAAAATTCTTAGAAGTAAGGCAACTGTAAATTTGGAGCAGAGAGGGTATTTCATAGTTGTAAATAGTTATTTGAACATTCGTTTGGAGTTGATGTTAAATTAATTCTTCCCGGGTAAAACTCAATTGTGAAAACTCTACCAGGGTTTGTATTATGAGTGCGAACGATTGTTACTACATTGTATTCGAAGGGAGAAGGGCTAACGGCAAAGGGAGAAGCGATATGCATTGTGAATGTGAAATAAATGTAGAATAATTGCAAACTGTATGCAATAATCATGTTTTTATATTGTTAAGTTTCCGGTTAATTGCCAAAGTGGACGCTGTTAACTCCTGTTTTCTGCCATGTTAAAAGTTATAAATTCGAACGAGGCTTAAATTTTCATGATGTTCGCGCTTAGGTTGAATTCGCGTATCTCATGGCGACGAGATATTTTCTCCGACAAATACAAAATACGTCAACCTTTTTTAGCTGCTTCTGTGAAAAAGACATAAGCATAAATACGCCATCCCCATGCTTATAGGATTATTCTTAATCGCGACCTCCGCAGAAGCAGTTAGCAATACATTCTCATACCACTCTCCAGGTTATAATTCGCTTCTCTCTCCACAAAATCTTGTGACGGCGTTCCGACTTCCAATGCTCACATTCCCCAGTCATATTTTTTTTATCCCTTCAAGTGACAAAAAAGGCGTGGAAACATTCTCTCTCAATGCCCGAGGGAATCAAAGATATTGAAACACGTGGTCAGGCTTTCTGCTACAGACTATTGTGTAAAGAAACGCGAGTCTGGTGGCATAGTTTTCAAATATTGGGACGAAGAAAGGAGCCCAATGAAACCCCGCAACTTATTCGGAGGCAATCTAAAAAGAAGTGTTAGACAGTGATTGTATTACAGGCGGCGTCTTTTGATTTCTCTCGCAATGCGATCGCTGTCTGCGAAAAATGTGATGCGATTTGTCCTCTAATACGATCCAATTTGCCAGACAATGCTAGACCAATACGATTGGCAATAAAACACGCTCTAACTCGCAGACAGGCCATCATGCTCGTTCTATTGAGTCCACTTATAGTTGAGGAATTCACGTCGAATTGGCTCTTCTTGGCCTCTGGTTGGATCTTCTGTACGCCGGAAATCCCCGTGTTACAAATTATTGGAACCAAGTCGGAAATTTCTTATCATTAGGCATTATCTAGAGCTTAAAATGTGACATTTTTGCTACTTGGTTGTTTCTACTATCTTTTATTTTCACGTACATTTCATGCGTGTTATTGAAAAGCTCGATCCATGTTTCCTGTCATTCATTATTTTATCTCATCCTTATTTTATCGTTTTTATTGGAAGATATCAGCTCGTCTCGCATGCGTGGAGAAATGTTTAACACTTAGATTTCGTGGATCATATATAGCTGTGTAGTTAGCATCTTAATTATTTGAAATCTTTATTGCTAACTAAAAGTTAGGCAAGACAACTTTGATGTTGCATTCCTAGCGTGGGTACTTTCCCTGTCACACACCTTAGCGGTGGTTTTCAGGATGTTATGTGAAAAGTAAAAGAAAAAGTTTATTTTTTTTGGTTCCTTGTCTCACCTATGTGGATAGCTTTTTCTTCGCCGAAGCGTTTTTGAAGAATGATCAGTTGGAGGACTTGTTGTTACCTTGGTGTAACTTTATTTAGCTATTCCGTCTCTCGTCGGGACTTTGGCCATTTGTCACCCGTATCATAAATGTATGATTTGCATATGGAGGGTGAGAAAATCTTGATCTCTATATTACCGGTTAAAGACGTGTCCTTGGAAAATTAGTTTTTAGATGGCCTTGTACTAGGCAGAACCTGAAATTAAAAAAATGCAAAACATCGACACTTGACACCTGCATTTATCGTTCATATTCCAAACGTGTTTCTTTGTGTGCACAGATACGGTGCTTACGAAAGCAATTTTAAAATAATATCTTTCACGCCCACGTTCAGTTCTTATTGGTACAATTAGTGGAGGCGATCGACAGCCGAGGTCATTTGGGACATTGGGAATGGATGGGAAAGTAGGAAGGATGGAGGGAAACCCGGTGTCGGCATTAGCCTACTCTAACGAAAAGCGCCCAAGGATACACAGTCCCATCCGACGGACGACGGCGTGCACACTTAAATTGTTCTCAACAAAGCACCTCAAATAGGGATCAGGATACCACTGAAAAAAAATCTGCCAACTCCTGGAGTCGAACCTGGTCCCCCTGGGTGTTAAGTCTGTACGCTAGCCACCGCAATATCCCGATCCCCCTTCTTTCTTTTTCTGTTTACCTTTCTATCACGTCCATAGGAAATCCGTTGTCTCTCGGGGTGTGTCAAAACCATCCGGTTCCTCAGGTCAATTTTCTACTCATTTTGGCCGTACCTCTGCTGCTATTCTGTGCACTTGATCAGTTCATATTTGTCCTTCCGCTTTTAGCGATCTTCAGTATCCTTCCCTCCAGTCTCCAGGTTTCGAAGGCCCCGTGCCCACGGAGGGATACTTAGTTAAGCATCGAAATTGTCGTTCCGCGGCAGTGGTGATGTTGTCTCGTCACCAAGTCCATATTTTTCAATTTTTGTAAATGAAAATCGGCAACCGTGGTAGGCCGTGACGTCTTCACTTCGTCGTTGTCGAAGGTTGAAGTTTCTGAACATTCACTGAATAGACTCATTTGAGCATTAAATCATTGGCAGCAATCTCGGAGGCCATAAAGTGCATGCGCGTACGATCGTCATCAATAGGGAGCTCATTGTTCGTTTGTTGATGACATCCGGGTCCTCGATCGTCAGTCCTTGTTTTTCGATGCAACTACCACGGTTCTTCAATCCCGCGGTGCGTTCGAATGGAAACCAAAAGTTTCACGCGCGCACGTTCTTGGCCCGTTTTGGCATTCCAGGGAGTCTGATAACGCCTCTTCCCAACTCGTCCTGGTGGGTTGCTAAGAAGCTGCGGAGTGTCTCGGGTGGGAGGGAGCGAGAGGGATGGAGAAAAAGAGTTGAGAATCGCCCGGGGGGGATTTTGAATCTACTCTCCCCTCGTATTTTTTAATCTCTCCCCATTCGTCTCCGAAATTCTCTGGGAAAAAGAATGCGAGCAGTCTTTTGGAGATTCCTGTTCCCGATTTCACTCCTTGCGAGAGTCGTTTGAAAAATTTTCTCCCTCCCGTAGCAATTCACTCTTTGGCATCTCAATAAGAATAGGACATCTTTCGGCGAATATTATGAAGTTTCGTGCAAAGAGAATTGATTGATTTGGTTTTTAATCGGAACCATCCGAATTATCATGATGTGCCCATTCCGATTTCTTCGTTTGACCGTGAATATCGCGATTGAACTAACGATATATTTATATATATATATATATATATATATATATGCGGGTCGCGGTGGTCTAGCGGGTAGAGCGTTGGACTGCTGACCGGAGGGTCCCGGATTCGATTCCCGGGCAAGGCACTTTGGGCACCTGCAGCTCCACCCAAGCTAGTTGATTTTTCGGGTACCAGATCTTCCTGGGAAACCATAACCGGCACAGGGAAAGGAACTGGCCCCCCTACCCTGAGGTAGCTCGGTTTAGTAGGTGACCTTCGGGTTGATTACTGTGTTTATGGTTTATATATATATATATATATATATATATATATATATATATATATATATATAAATCAGTCATATCTTATCTTCCGAAGAAGACGGAGCTCGAGTCCGTCGAAATTATCAAGATATTATTGTGAGTGTTCTTTTTATGTGTTCTCGTGCTGTGTGTTACTGTCTAAGTTTATATATATATATATAATATAAATAATGGTTTATATATATATATATATATATAAACCATAAACACAGTATTCAACCTTAGGGTCAGTTTGGTAGGTGATGTTAGAGTTCACCCAGTACTAATCTCGACGGCATGTGAAATTCACACATCAGGGGTTCCTTTCCCTGTGCCGGTTGTGGTTTCCCAGAAAAAATCACATTGCTTGGGTGGAGCTTCAGGTGCCTAGAGAGGCTTGCCCGGGATTCGAACTCGGGCCCTCCGGTCAGTAGTCCATCACTCTACCCCTGGACTACCGCGACCCACACATACACACCCTATTTCTGTATATATAATATAATACAGAATATTCTGTAAAATATATAAAATATATATTCTGTATATATATAATAAATACATATATATATATATATATATATATATATATATATGTATGTATTTACGTATGGAAAAACCATGTTATTTAACTGATTTACACATCAGAGTATATCAGGTATAGTGGGGGCCTGAATCGAGGCGAAATATTCTCGAGTGTAGTCAGTTTTCCTCAGTCGATAAAATGGGGAAAAACGTCGGGTGTCTGTCAATTTTGAAAAAAAAACGTCGGTCAAATGGTTGAATATTTTGAAAATTTGGGAATAATGGAATTCCTGATGAGAAAAATGTTCTTTTAGATGTGAAAGCAGTTCGTGCTTGGCGTGGGCCATCGTGTTTGTAACGTCGGGCCAAAGAACCAAAACGATAGCAGGAGTGACAACCCAGTTAATGTACAACTTCAAGACTTAAGGCTTAGCTTAAAGTTTTTGCCCATTTAAAACATTTTGAATTCTTTTATAACGGTGTCAGTTAAGCCATGATTTGATTGCATGATTATTTTTTTTTCGAGGTTGGAGCTTACCGTGCGACTTTATCAAGGGTAGGTGGTAGGCTATAGTGGGTAGTGAACCGTATTCTCATGCAAACGTGCCGTGGTTTTTTTCCTAGGGATTGGAATGATATTTCACGTGTATTCTGATCAATTCTTGATAATCATTTGGTGAAAGCTCTCAAGAAGTTTCATTCTTATTTTCCACTTCGAAAAGTGTACTTGTTAACTCTCGCCTCAAGTTTGCTTCCCGATTGTGAAAAATATTTCTCAACATTCGATTATACAATAATCTACCCTTCGGGTGTCCCCAGGGAAGTGTAATAGGGCCGCTCCTATTCTTAATAAACATTAAGGACTTAAGCGCACATGTTTGTAGCAATCTCAGGTTATTTGCTGACGACACGGTGGTATACAGGGAAATAAGGAGCCATCTACAGGATCGCGAGCTACTCTAGAGACTTAGACACAAACTCGGATTGGTGCAAGGAATAGAGATTAATGCTTAATATAGACAAATGCGCAGTTTTGAAATTTTGGAACTAAGGAAGTGGCGAATAGGACACCATCTATGAAATTGATGGTTTAGTGCTAACTACGGCCAATCAAGTATTTGGGGGTAGTTCTAAAACCACGCCTTTTATGGGGAGCACATATCAGGACAATATGCGCATCCGCTTTAAAGAAACTGGGCTTCATTAAACGGGTGTTGGGGAAATGTAATGAGAAAGTTAAAGAGAGGTGTTATTTTGCTCTAGTTAGACCTCATTTGCAATATGCCGCTAATATTTGGGATCCTTGGGAGAAAATCTGGCAAAAAGAATTTAAGTCCAGAGAAAATCCGCCTGATTCGTTAAAAATCGTTATATTAAGAACACAAGTGTGACAGGGATCTTATGGAATTTAGGCTGGGAGCCACTTGAGATACGAAGAGAACAAGCGAGACTTAGACTTTTAGAAATATGCAGAACAAACGAGTTTAACAATGACACTAAAGGAATTATAATGGCCCCACACTACTTAGGTATATCAGGCCATCAATATAGAATGAGGGAGATAGATTCCAGTGCAAACAGATACAAATACTCATTCTTTCCCCGAACAATCAGGATTCATAATAGTAAGAAACCGAAGTCTCTTTAGAAATATTAAAAACATTTCATTTATAAGTCGGAACAAAATTAAATATGGTTGATTGTTGTTAGTACCAAACATTGTTGGTAGTTTGTTTGTTTGCATGTGTGTGGGTTTTAACGGTTTTTACATGAATGCATACCATGTTTTGTTTGTGGATTGTACACTGTGTACATTTGTGGCTTCTGCATGCGGTTTTTTTTCTTCATCTAAATCTACACAATATCCCGAAAGCCGCCGCAAGGGCATGTGGCGGGGGGGTGTGAGGTCACCACCTGTCAAAAGGAGCAAAACCACATGCAAAATCAACTCATACCTGCAAAACTACTCCCACAGTGGCATATACAGTCATGCAAAAATCCTTTCATTCTACACGCATGCAAATACTTATACTATTATCTGACAAATAACTGCACCTTGGGATGCAGTAAGAAATTTATCCACTAACGTGCAAGCTAGAATTTTAAAAGTAAAAAGGCGAAATTCCACTACCACAGGGACATGCAACATACAACTGCCTCCACCCCAAGGACACCGGTCGGATTTTCTCAATTACGGGTGGTGCCCTAACACTCCCCGCCACACGCCCTTGCAGAGGCTTTATATGTATTCATCCAATAGGCTTTGTCGTGAATGTTATCACCGCGCTTCCAGTGGCTCGAACCCAGTATTTCCAACGATAGTATGATACTTTCGCAATGTTCGTCCCTTTATGATGTTTCACCAAACGGGCACGATGATCATCGGTATTTGGAAATTTTGTCTGCGAAATTTCAGGAGGAATTCCTAAGACTGCTTCCCAAACTTTAGTTTCCAAAATATGGTATTTTTCCCATCAACCGTAATATTTTATTATATTCTTATTAACTAATTAATTATTATTCTTAATCAACCGTAATGTTTTATTTATTCCGTAATATTTATATATTTATATTCTTTTATAATAGTTCACCCCCTGCCACACACCTTTTTTGGTGGCTCGCAGGGTATTTATGTAGATGTAGAAATATTAGCTCTTCACATGCATTGACTCGCTCCTCCTCCTCCTATAGTCCAGCATTGAAAAACCATTCTTACCGTCGACTATCGACGATTGGATGGGTGGCCCTCCATGCCTTGTCCCCCGTCTTCATGTGGCAGGCAGGTTAAACATGGGTTGGCATAGTGGTGCTAGAGGAAATACTGCCCGAGGCTACCTATCGAAGGAGTTATGAAACTACACGCAACTAAAAAGCAATAATGAAAGGGTTTTGATAGGGAATGATAAAGTTAATCAGGGTAAAATGGGAGGAAAGGATGATAATGCATAAAATATACCAATGAGACGAAGTGATGTGTGGCCAAGGTATAAGCAATTGTACGTAACTATTGTCTCATCATTCCTCATCGAGATTTCATGCGTTTTATTCCATTCACGAATAATGTTGATTTCAACATGAGTGGTCTAATCATTTGTTTCTACAGAGTAGGTTATTTTTGCATTCTTTTTCAGTTCTACGCAGAGAGGTTTCCTCATAAGCAACCCTGACATATAGGACGATCCTGCGCTCTTATGACTTATGTTGATCGTGGCGTACGGTATTTTTTCGTTTGGTCGTTGCATTTTTTCTCCAATGGATATTTGTTTTTATCGAGAAATTGATATGGAAATGGAAGCATCGTACAGCCCCTTCTTCGTCGAGCGAGAGTTGCCCAAATGTGACCAGGAAGGAGTCGGAACCTCACTCTTCGTCGAGTTCCCCGTTCACCTGATCCTTTCCTTTCCCACCACCATCCTTCCCTCTCCCTTCCGCTCGCTCCGCGCATCGGCGAAACCTCGCGATGAGGAATGGGGTGGGGAGAAAGAACTGACGGAGAGAAGTCTCCTGGAGAGTCGTCCCTCGCGTCTGATGAGGTGTCTCGGAGTGGCGATCGCTTACGACCCACGCGCTAGTCTTCATTGCGGTGTTCTTTCGGGTTTGTGCTCCACCCAATGGGATGTGATGGCACGAAGGAGTGCCGTCTGAGCGTGCAGAGTGGTTCATGGAATTGAAAGATGCGCGCCGAACGTGGCATTCTCGAGGTTGCCTCCCTGGAGCCCCTTTGGGATTCACCTTTCTTCCTTCTCTCCCGCACTTTATTCTTCCGCCCGAGCGTTAACGCGAGTCTTGTGACCCTTTGATCTCTCTCTCTAATTTCTCGTAGTAAAGGAGTGGAAGGGGATTTATGAATGTGTCTGTTACGGAGTCACTTCTCACCGCCCGCGATCAATTTTACTTCCTCAGGTGACAAGTGGAGTAAAAATCGAGGAGGATTGATTCTTAGAAAATGAAAAAAATGCTTTCTGTGTGCTCAAAATTGTGGTTTCTCCATGTGCCATTTTATTTTGTAGAAATTAATCTGAGGGAAATTCAACACGGCAGATGGTACTTGTTGCATGTACTGTTGTAAGATTAAATGCGTAATCATTAAGAATATGAAATATTCTTATTGCATACGCAATGATTAAGAATAAATTCAACTAATTAAACTGCTATAGCACCGAATTCAAGCGTTTAAGCTTTAAAAAGAAATATTTTTTTCAAGCTGTAGGTGTTGTGCTTGAAGTAAATTCAACTGGTTTGCTCGCTTCGAACCCTGCCCTTGGGGCTCCGCATATTTCGTCGACGTCCCTTGTCACCGTTGCGTGAAAGGAGTAAGTGGCAAGGGATGGCGTGGGAAAGATTTTTCAACACGTGTTTTCATTTTTTTAGATGCAGAAGGTAAGGGTGTGATTGATTCGTTGAAATTTTAGATTATTCTATTATTTTATACGGTGTGCGTAGGTTATATATTTACGCTTAAGCTTCAGATATAACTATCAGTGCTTAAAGAGTTGTTACAAAGACTCTAAATCACTTGGTTTCGGATTCTAGAATACCTTCTTCGGTCTAATGTTTGATAAGTTGTAAATGTGCTGCTGTCATGTGCAACTTTTCGATGAGACTTGATCAAATGACTTGTAATTTTGAAAGGCTGCTCATATTTAAAGAATCTCCGACATACTACCATCCACGCAGCTGTCATCGGCAGCTCCTTTAACCGCTCCAAGTATCGCTTATATACACACCAAGACAAATCGGATTGATATGTAGGTAGGAATACTTTCCTCGCTATTTATGTGTTAATCCCAAGCGGTGGTGTAGATTGCTGTTATTTGATTCACTCCAGCAACGCCAAAATTATTTTCCAGAGTTGGAAAACGAGTGAATGAATTTGGATTGATCGATTTCGTCTTTTTGAATACTTCTCAGACATGATGTTACGAAATAATTCTCTCTAGTTATTTCCTTTTCAGTTCTGGCATGCACTGCATTTATTATTCCACCGATATTTTCGCAGAGGAAGGTGAAACAGGTTACCTTATAGAAGCAACTTTCCAACTTCACCATGTGTGCAAATGCCTTGGCCTGGTTTCGTCGCAGGTGTTTTGTGGTGCAGTAATGTTACTAGCATTTTTCTACACAACCTCATTTTTTTCGCTGAAAAGTTACCAGAAATCGCGGTTACACGCCTCGCAAACCTTAACTAATAATTTCAATTTTAAAGGAATTCGAATATTTGCACCGCCATCGGCATTCCTCAAATTCTTGTGCGCAAGACGGAAGAGAATTGCAGTTCACTTCAAACTTCTGCAATGTATATCATCCTGGTCGTCCCTGAGAAAGTGCCTCTTCATGAGCCGCTTCGGTTGTAAATTACTAGTTATAAAAAAACTTAAGGATAATTTTCCTTACGGTTAGCGTGTGGAAAATTACTAGATATCTTTATTTACAGCTAAGGAAGTCCATCAAGTTAAACCTTGCCAAAGACTATTCATAAATTCATTGAGTTAATTTTCAACCATTTAGCACATTCCCTCTGTTTTCTTTCTCACGCGACGGAGTCGATCGATCCTTTTCTTAGCAATTTTGCACTAATTTAATAATTGACCAAAACTTAGAACTGAAACGAGAAGTCTTACCTCGGTAGCTTCCTCAAGAATATTGGGGACCCCGTCGGTACGGATATACTCTCTTCTACTCTTTTGTTTGTGATGCACGTGACTGTTGTGTGGGCGCACGCACATTATCGCCAAATACACAAGATTACCAATCCTCAGGCCGAAGAAAATGCAATCACGATTGCGAGGATTGCATCTTGTTTTGCAACCTTACTAGTGTCGAGGGGTCTTGCGCGAGGGAGGTTTTGGTAGTTTAATCGGAATGTTCGTCCAAAGCACAAACGAAGAAGAGGAGAGACCTGAGAAGAGAATGGAATAGGATAGTTCCCACGTGTTCCTCCTCCAACCACAGCGGAGTTCGGGATCCAAGATGGCTACACTGCGCGACCTCCTTTTCCACAGCGGCACACCGCCGTGCTGCCTCCGTATGGTTAGGAGAGGGTTGTTGAGGTGGAGGCAGGGGGAGGGTTTGGGGAGGGGGCGGGGCCATGGATTGCGTAATCCTGGAATCACTGGTGCGCTTTCTAGCGGAGGATAATCTTCCTTAAACAGAGGGCGCTGAATAGAAATGCGCGCTCTTTTTCTCTCTCTCGGTTAAACTCCCAATTCCGTCTGGGCGATTAACATTCCCTTTCATCCGGATCTGCATCTATAAAAATGGGGGCGGGGCTGATGATGGACCGAAGGAACGTGATGGCGATGGCAGGTCGGGCGCTGCGGTATTATTTGATTTCAGTGAATTAAAACTCGTGTGCGGTGTTCAGCATAGAGAAACCTTACATAGAATTTACAGCCGGCAAGGTGTAGGCTCTCGCAAGTTATAGAGAAAACGAGCTGCATAATTGCTTCTGGCAAACTTAATTCCACGAGAATTTCGAAGCTGCTCTTACATTAGAGCATAATTTCCTTGTAGACGTACACATTTTTTATGACGTCGACGCCATAAATCCACGGCCGTCGAGAACACTTCCGTAGGGGTCCATCTTGCCTACTAGAAAATTGTTGGTCCGTTATCTAGGCTTCTTCGGCTCGTTGTCACACGACGTTCGGCCTTCTTTGAACCATTGGGTTCACGATAGCACCCTTTTCACATCCCTAACACCATCACTGAATGTTTCACTCAATTCATGATGCATTTTTATGGGCATTAAACCAAACTAGATGAAAAACGGATTTATAACACGCTGTTATTGTGCATCAAGACGACATTTTAAGTGTTGAAAACGATTCCCGTTTCTTACGAAATTTGTGCACCATACGGTGGGGCCATCTATGACTTGTATTAATAAAGAGCTCCGGCATATTTTAAGCACATTCAGATATTTCCATCTACTTCCAGTCTTGGGAAAAAATGAGGATGCCTTATAGTTGGAAGGCACCTCGATTGGCGAGAAAATAAAGCCACATACGAATTTTCGCACCTTTCTAGGCGTTATTCGGAATGGACATAATGTATACTCTCAGATCACTGAAATTCGATATCCGTCCAACCTTCAGTATGTTTTAAAATATCGTACTTTCACGCTTTGTTGCTTTTGGGCAAAGATTTTCCTATCGAAACAACCTCTGTCATATACGACGGTTTTTGAGTGTTTCTGCTTTCATGTTTACCAGACATTAAGGTATAACCTTTCTTCCTTTTTTTTCCTAAAAACAATAATTTAGCAAATGTAAAAACGAGTATGACAGTATTTCTAAAATCGCATGGTACGAAGTGATACTAGCACATTAATCACAGAAATCTGGAGACCCTTTGTGGAAATCATCACGATGCTTTCACGTAAATGTGCTTATGTGAACATTTATTTCCCGTTGTTGGATTTTTTCTTATGTGTACTTCTACGCTCTGTCCTGCAATCTACAGCTAGATGAATTGGTGAGAGAATAAATGACTCCAATTGATAGTACTACCAACAGCAGCCTCATGCATAAGCCAAAAAAGAAGTGAGATACTTGGAGATATACGAAGTACAAATTTTATAGTGTGTTTATGTCTTGTTTTACTACTCTTACTTACAGTAGAATAGGCATGTGCTTGACTGGCTTTGGTTTTCACAGCCGCTAGCTGAATGGAATAAACTTTAAATTTATACTATTAATCTGAGTGAATAGAACGTAGTTCGATCGGTGAAACTTCTTGGCATGGGCAAATTTCTTACTACTCAGTTTATCTTTGTTTCTTTTTAATGATCTAACTCGAATAGAAACTACTGCGTTAATACTTTTCGCTAAATCTTTAGTGTTACCTACAGATGAAGCTGAGGTACAACTCGGTGGGAACTCCTAACTTCACTTTGGTACCTATACCGTCCGTCCCGCCGGCATTTGGAAACAGATAAATATACGTGCGTCCTACTTTCAATAGGCTGGTGTGTAATGTCGATGTATCAACTGTAATTTGCGATATCACTTTATCTTAAATTTGATTTGTGCGATATTTCACTTCCAAGGTGTTTGCTAGACTCTTTATTTCATTGATTCAAAGAAAAAACACACCCGAACTATTTATTTTGGCTTAAGCCTGTTTTTACAGCCCTGAGAGATTGGATGAAGTTTCACACTTGCATTGTAGCAAATACCATCGGAACTGAGACTTCAACTTGTGCTGATATTTCACAACTAACCCGCCATCGGCTTTTCTCGGTATTCGCTGGGTCTCTGGTATTGATATTATTGCAATAATTGTATCTAAATTAGATTGGATAAAAAATAATGCTTTACCTTATCCTATAGTATATAATTTTTCCAGCCTTTATTATTTTACAACATGTTCTTGGCAATTTAGTTACGAATAAAATGTCATAAAATAGATCGATCGTACAATTTCCGAACTAGTTTAATTAGAATCCTTTTCGATAAAGTTAAAAATCGTGGAATTGCACCAACGCTATGTAGTGTACACTGAAGTGTCAATTTTAAATAGAATCTTTCTCCATATTAAACTCCTAAATTTTATGATGATACTTTTAAATTGCTGTGCAAAATAATACGTATTCTGCCTTATGTCACATATTGTTATGTTTTCAGCTGTTAATCTGTTTTTTTTTGCAAAATATCTGTTTCGGAAAACTTGCTTGAAAAGAATGCGTGTTGGAATGTGTCCTTTAGGTTACTTTCTGAAACTTAGTAGGTTACTTTATTAAATTTATGTTGGAAAAGAGACAAACTATGCAAATTTCACTTGAATAGAGATTTATTCACGACCCGGGTTTCAAACACTTACTGTCATCTTCAGGTAGTGTTTAAGTGTTTGAAACCCGGGTCGTGAATAAATCTCTATTCAAGTGAAATTTGCATAGTTTGTCTCCTTTCCATCATGGATAAATTTCACAAGGTTAACCCTAATACCGTTCGGTTTGTTAAATTTATGTTATTCGTTTTAAATGGAAAACAAGTTATACGATTAATTCACACTTCTACTTTACACATTCGTTTTCTTGAACCCACCTAGTTGCACTGCTTCCCCAAATTTCACAATCTGTGTGATGAGTTAGCACGAGGAAGGTTGGAAGAGAAATGGGTGTTTTTTTTCGCCTGATACTTGTTACGCATTTGACTACGGATATAGGTCGTAAAATTACCATCGTGTTTAATTATCCGTGATGTGTGCGAATCGAGCATAGACTCGCAAATGGAGTTTTAAAAAAAAAGGCTGAATTTTTAATGTACTTCCGTTAATGAGTTGAGAGTTAATGAGAATAATTCGTTGACGCGAAATATTTGGGATTGTTCGTAATCGAATGTTGCTGTCTAAAAATAATATCGAAGCTGGATAATACGCGGAAGTATACCCGTATCTCGACAATTCGTGATAACAATTAGGTGGTAAAGTTATTACCTGGCATCCTAGCTTCATTATACCCTTTGATTTTTTAAATCTCTCTATCTTTTTACACTCTTCTCATAGGTAGTGGGTTTCGTGATGCTTTTGTTCTATCATTTCCCTTAATCATTTTGAAGTCCATTCTGGGGCGTTGCAGATGGATCGATTTAATTACCTTTATTCATGGAGTACCAATTACTACCGGAAAATTGGGAGTTATGCGCAATGATGCAATCGATGGAAATTTGCGAAAAAGTGAATTTATGCGTATCATTAAAAATATCCACTTCTACTTTCATGTATAATGCTTATTTTGCAATTTGGAGTAGTTGACTCATTTGATTGCAATGACTGACTTTAGCCGGTGCTGTGTCAAATCTTAAATATCATAGGTGAAGCAGATCAACCTTTAATTTATGGCCGAATGCAACGGCTAACGGTAAGTCTGGGTTTTATTTACAATGTGAGTGATTCATTAAGGGATATTTCTAAACATCCTAGTTTCATAAATGAAAATTCCAATTTTATAACTCGCGTACAAGTTGGAAACATGATGGGAATTAACGAGAGAATTGAGGTCTCGTTCCGACACCGAATTTGTTCGCGTACCATGGGAGTAGCTTCGTGAATAGGAAACAAGAAACCAATGTGCAAAGAGGGTATCAATTAATTCGTGAGGAAGAGGAAACTCTTTGCTGAATGTTGCCTAATTTCTTTATGGCGCAGTCGACGGAGATGGTTTTTATTTGTCTCCGTAATCGGAGTACTAATTTCACTGTGGAATCATTCGGTAAAAGGAATCGTTTGATTTCGAGTGGCCCGGAAAACATGCTTTTTTTCTTGTAGCTATATGAAGAAAGTGAATGGGAAGTTCAAACGAGGATAAGCCTCCTGTTTTAACTTTCAACTCGTGCCTCTAAAAACACAGCTTTTAAAACTTTTATTCCAAAGTAATGCGTTCAGCGAGTTTCGTTACATGGTAACAGGATGAAAATTTTCCAATTACCGTTAACTCTCTTTCCTCCGCCAATAAGGAGCCCCTGATTATTTACAGACAGGAGACCAGTATGTCTTTGCCGATCGCGGATTTTCTACATGCTAGCCAGATGCGGATCTCGAGAGCCGTGAACGCAGCCACCCACCATTCATGGCGGAACTGGTCTATCACAGGAGTGAGTTTTAAAATAACTTCTCCAGGAATAGTATTCCCCTCCAAAAATTATGAAACATTTTCCTGTCTTTGTTTAAAGCAAAAAGATGCGCTGTAATAAAACATTAGGTCTCGAATTAATCTCGTCTTAAAAGAATAATGACGGATTAAGAATATTATGAAAGGCTATTCTTCTGTTTCTCCATAATAAACCCCAATCGCGCTATGCTGCATGAGCGTTAAACATCTATGTGTATTCAAAATTGAGTGGTCTTGAAATTTTGCAAATTGGATAAATTCTAAGTAATTCCCAAAAACTCAGCCACAGTCATTTCCACAGGTTACAAAGATTTTATTTGAGATAATCTTAATCATGCGCGACGGTAATGTGAATTAAGGCCACTCATATTGATGAATTTCTCCATTAATTCAAAGAATTATGAGTTGTTCTGTTGAACATTTTTTTTACCTAGGCATGAATATTGAAGAATAAAACTATTGATAAGTTCCAAATGGCTTGTAGTGGTGGTTGCTAACCCAATCGTGATGAAATTGAAGACAGACATGACCTTAGCTTGCAGCATAGGGTGCAAGTTTCACTGATTTCTCCCGACAAAAGTTTCCCTTCGCAAAGAATCGCCTACTTGAGACCGCACTGTGGTTATTGTGCCCGTACTCGGCCAACCGAAGTAGATACTACGTATGAAATGTATGCCTTTGTGGCCGTCTCATCAGACAATGGAGGTTGTCATTCTGGGCTGCCTTGCATTCAACGCGTTATTATACGTGCCTTTAGTAATAATGGAATTACGGTGAGATTCACGACATCCTGGATTGACCGCAGACCTTTGGAAACGCGGATACTTGATTTGGTGGCATGGGCATTGATTTCAACGTTTTACGCTGCCTGGCGCATCAGTCTCCCTCTCTCTCATTCCACGAAAGAAAAGAGCGAAGAAGTCCCAGGGTGGTGGCGGTTAATTGTTCTCTTCGTCGCAGGATGATCATTTCCCGGGGAGACTCGGGAATGGCGCGAAAATGGAAGCCCGAATTTCGCTCGATCCAACAATGGTCTCGACGTCTCCATCCGCGTCTTTATTTAAATATTTATGTCCTTCCGAAGATTTTTTTAATGCCTCCTCCACGGTTATTTAGTGCGGACTTTGGGTGTTGGCAGGCCTGAAGAAAAGGACGGAGAGAATGAAAGAGAGATGCGCAGAGGGGAGAGGCGCGGGGATGGGGTGGCGTTGGGGAGGGGTTGGGGGAATGGATGTGAGGTGGTGGAGGAGGAGAATGGAAGAGGGTGAGAGGTGGGGAGGAGGAAGGTGATGGAAGGGGAAATAACTGAGAGGGGGGGAGGATTGTATGGAGGGGAAGGGGTGTGTGTCGGGGGGGGGGGGGAGGCGGAAGGGTTTGGACGAGAGCGGCTCTGTGAGAGAGGTTCTCGTCCGTCGACTTGAAGGCCAAGGTCATGCTTCGAAGATGCATTGACCTTTGCCTGAGCGGCAGCGGCAACCATCCTCGGAAGTCTTCTTCTCCTTCACTCACACTCCCCTCTGTTATCCCCTCGAGTCTCTCCCTCCTTATCCCTTCCTCCACATCGTGCCCTCACTCTCCACAACAACCCTCTCACTCTACCTCTTCCCCACTTTTCCCCCTTTCTCCCCCCCCCCTCCGGTTCTCTCCTCCCCCTCCCGCACCGCTTCACAATCCCACGAATATTGTATAACGTTTTCGTCATACTCTCCCGCGTCGGCGCTCCTCTCTCTGTCCGGCGTCGTCCCCCTTTAAGTAGTTTTTTCCTCCGCGTTCGTTTCTTTGCTAAGTTGCGTGAACTTCTTTAGTTTGTTGCGTCGGGGTCGCTTACGTGTGTGGTGGAAGAGGGGTATCGTGTTTGTGTGCGCGCCCGCCGTGCACGAAGGGTTGTATTTACCACGGCCGACGTTCGCATTCACCCTTCCAATTAGTGTTTCTAATGTTTTCGCCAACCCCCGCCTCCGTATCCCAATAGTCGCCTTCGATTTTATCCAGAATACCGATCGTCGTTTCATTTCCTGCCGATCCCATAACAAGACAAGAATATTTATAGGGTGGGGGGTTTGTGGATTGCGCGGGTGCCATTTCGATGTCACAAGACCAATTAAAGCCTTCATCTCGTTTCCGCATTTCCCACGCCTTGAATTCGTTCCTGGGAGTCGGAGCGAGAATTTTAGGCGGGACCTTTTTTCTCACTATGGTTCTGTAGAGTGGTCAGGGAGATGGACAAGTCACCATGGGAGGCGGATTCATTGCCTTCTTCCTTCAGGTGGCTATGACCGCAGCACGATTTCGTCCCTCTCGGCGCTGACGATAAAATCTTCCAAAAGGGGCTGACGATGGAACGTTATTTTCTCAGATCTTTGGAGAGAATTTTGATATATTCACCTCCAATACAATGCATTGTGTTATTTTTCCTAATAACTGAAACAATAGATTTTGTTTTGAAAGGATTATAATTAGGCTATGATGACCGATCGCGATCGCACTCCGAACTAATTTTATTGACCTCAAAATATCAAGGTGGGTGTCTCCCTTCTCCTCCCTGGGATTCGAAAGTACATTTTCATCAGCAAAGGTTTTAAGGTGAAAAAAAACTTGTTAAAATATTGGTTATTATAGAGTGTTTGTCGTCTTCTCTCTGTTAATGCATTTTGCTCTCCCATCCTTTCGCGTCCCATGTTGGGCGCATCATCTGGAATGATTCTTTACAAAAAAAAAGTTCACGAAAAGGCAAAATTGAAATATTAAAATAATTTCGGAAACTTTATCGCGCCATCATCATTTCGTGCAATTTTAAGAATTCATCTGAATATTTCAAAGTTAGTCGGATCACAGCCTTAAACATAATGGTTTATAGTGTTAAGTGCTTCTGCTACCGAGCATCATAATTCTCAAAGACTGCAAAATCTTGTTCTCCTTTCAATACGGTCGCTTAAACCAAACCACTACAATCTTGCAATTAATTCTGAAGAAAAAGCATACAAGAAAATTTATAGGATTAAAACCCGCATTTATTGATGAGTGGGTGAAATGAAAGGGACTATTTATTTTGAACTGAATGGAGTAATTTTGGTAATGTGGAAGTTAGAGGACACTAATAAAAATATACGTTATTTAAGGAACTAGAACTCTTGTTGGTTTGAAGTGTCGAATTGGCAGAATAACGAAAGCATCAATGAATATCCAGTACCTTCATTCACGGTATTTGGACGAAATATGCCTTGGGAAATGCTTATCATTTTTTACGCAAATAACTACTCGAACATTGCCATTCAAATTTCCTGGGTTGATTTTAAGCATAAAAATGTGAAACACGCCATCCTATAGTACGTAGTACTTGAACATTCTTTTAGATTTCATAAATATTTATTCACTATAGAATGTTCACGTGTGTTATTTGATGTGTTCTTCAGTGTTTCGCGTCATATGTTGGGCACTTAATTAGGAATCAGATGTTTCACCTCTGTTTTAAATTACATATATCATCAGTGGTAGGTAGTTGTTAAACAACATCTGAATCTTCCTCTTTGCGGAATACTTCGCCGTCGTATTTTCTTTCAAGTCTCGCGTTCGGCAACGCATTCATACTCCACTTACAGTTACTCGAGGTTTCCTCCCCGAGGACACGGTTTCTTCGGTGATTCTGGCGGAGCGCATCCGTTTCATAAAAATATATACCTCTGGACATCGAAAATGCCGTTAGAAACACACCCAGTGCTCGGAGAAGAAGGGTATTTTGGGGGTGTCTTAGCGTGTTATGACTCTGCCGTGTCGGTTGGTGTGAGAGGCGATAATCCTGACGAGATGTGAAAAAAAAGTGCCAAAGGAAGGGAATATTATGTCGTATGGTTTATTGATAATTTAAGTCGTGATCTTGAAAGAAGACTTCCTCATATTACTCCGAAGCAAGAGTCTTATTGGTGGTCTCCTAACGGTATCTCCCTGTATCCTTATTGATCTCTCACCGCGTCTCTTGGCGTCCCTCTCTCTTTCTCTCCGCTTTGATTCTCTCCTTGGATCGGCTTTCTCTCATTTTCCCCCTTTTCTGGGAGCCTTCCCCCGCCTCCTGCTCACTCCCCTCCCCCTGTAGTCTTGCCTATCGCTAATGCATCCGGGGTTATGCGACGCGGCAAGAGAAGCCGAAGTTAATGGCACTCGATGAATCGTCGTCTTGGATCGATGCGAATCGATGCTACGCTAGCGATAGCAATCGTACAGCGCACGGGAGAAGGCAGCGTCATTTTCCATTGAATATTTCACAACCCGATGAACTTTTCTCGTGTACCGGGTGCATCTGCGCTATCCAAAGAGGGGTGAATATTTTGATTGAAGGAATCTGTATTTGACCCCGTGAAACGTCATGAATTTCAGAGTTTTGGCTAAAGGACAGTCGATCCTCCTGACATCGCATTTCGCTTCACATCGCATTATTGTTAGGGAGTCGTGGTGTTTTTAGATTATTTTTCTTACCGTGCCACATTAAATAAACAACAATTTTATGCAAGTCAAAGTGCAGAAGAGAAAGAGATAGACGAATATACGAGTAGTAAGTTTTAGGCGTTGACAAGCGCCTTGTGCAATTTAATGTCCATTGGATCGCTCATGGGACTGAGCATGTGGACGAATATAGATAAGATAGAATATAGATAGATAGACGTAGATAGTAAGTTCAGGGCGTTGAAAAGCTCCTTGTGCAATGTAATATCCATTGGAACGCTCATGGGACTGAACATGTGGACGTTGCGAGATCTACAATATGATGTACACAATGCGCTCTCTCTACGCACCCGAGATATGTGGTGTTCCCTGTTTTCTTGATGAAGTACTTTTATAAATCCCATGGATATCTTCTTATTCTTACATTCTGCTGGACATGCTGCCTGAAGTGCCAATTATCCTGTGTTCGTAATGTTAATCCTTCAAGGCACCAGCAATCGACCTGTTTCAGTTGGTTTTTTAGAAATTTTCCTCTCCCATGCAATTGTTATGCAGTCGGCTGTATTTCCATGTGCTGAAAATCATTGCAAAAATTCAAAAAAATGAAAGGTTTGTCACCACAATGGGGAAATGAAAACTGCTGTGAAGCCACGGCAGCACAGGTTGACTGCCGTTTGGGTTGCTATTGGTAAGAAATTAGTTGGAAATGAATCACGAATCTCGTCCGGGTCCGTGAGGACCATTACTCCAACGTTCGTGTTTCTTAAAGTTTCTGATTTCACTTAATACGAGAGTAATTACTAGTTAGATTCTATGAAAGATGGTCTTATTCTCTTCTTAATTATTATTTGCGGTGTTAATGTGGTGAAGAGTTTAATGTACTGATAATTCAATAAAGATCTCACGATTGCATTTTCAAGTCAGGAAATTTAGCCCCCCCACTGTGGTTTATTTACTTATTTTTTCTGTATTCGAGCGGCGTTTCTTCGGACCAGAAACCTATCCTCCTTTGAAAAGCCTCGGACAAAATCGGTTGATTCCGTATAAAGGTAGAAGTAAAATCATAATCCCATTATTAATGGAATGTCGAGATGATTCCAGTAAGTATTTTCCTTCGCCCTCGGCGACGTGAGTTAACTTTGTGAAAAAGATATTTGGCCCGGCGGTTGTCGGGGAAAGGTCGAGGAGTGGGGGCTCTCGCTAGAACCTCCATTAGAAGTGTAAGATTATCTATTTATCCGCTGATCACGAAGGGAAATGGCTGCTCTAATGGCAGGCGGTGTGCATGGATTCTCCATGGCATCGGAGAGAGTGCTCTCAGCCGTTTTTGATGCTGAATGAGTCATCAGAGGTCGAGGAATCGAACTTGGTTGGGTCTCGGAGGTCATTCACTCGCGAAGTGTTGTAACGTTGTTGAAAGCTCGTGTCTTTTAGCCGTGGCTTGCGCTATTCACCACCATTTCAATAACCCTCGTGGCGTTTTTGATGCCTAGTAAATTTATTTATTGTTTATGGATTAGAACTAAAAAATGGTTTTGTTTAGTCCCGTGATTTTGGATTGTGCTTTAGGGAAAATTCTTATATGCATGCCAGTGACTTAAAAAAAAGAAAGTTTTACAGGTGGAAGTCGTAAGCTGTTGTAGAGAATTGTTTTCATTGAGTCGTTGAAAACTTTTTCTCGTGTTTTTTTTAATTCCAAATAGAAATCATGAATGAGAAGATGAATTAATTCTAGAAAATCGGGAATAAGCTTAATACTACATTGCTGAGCCAAAACTATTACACACCGCACCTGCCAGTGTGGAATTTTTCACTTTGGGAAGGTAATAGCAGGACTCAATTTTCCGATTTCTTTTTTCTACGGATTTCAAAACTGTCAACATTCGTGAAGGATCGATATTTTGACCGTAAATGTTATTTTCCTTCTGCACTCAAAAATTTACTAATCTCGACTTGATTTAAAACCACTGCTAATCGTATTCTCTTCCGCTTGCCACCGACTTCGGAAAATTGATAATAATATATGTTGAGACGCGTTCAAATTATTCTTGTATTTATCTTTTTTCTAGGAGACGCCCTTGTTTATAAATCCATTGATGTGTACTTCTATAGCAAAAACAGAAGCGTGTCTGTTCCATTATTCCCTTGAGTTCGAATGACTTCCAAATAATTTGTATTATGGAGGATGCAGGTATATTTTTACGTGGTGGTGCATCACTTGTAAGGTGCAGGAGATGCATTGAGTGTTATTGTGCTTGGCGTAGTCACTTAGAGAAATTAGGGACGTTCGTTCGGTAAGCCGCTTAGTGAAAGGGCGTTCATAATTTCCCGCGATGCTTATCCATTCTGACGAGGACGGGCCGGGTCAGGGAGGGTAATGAGCGACGATTGTCTTGTGTAGCCTCCCGACAACACCATCTTCCCACATATCCCCTCCCGTCGCCCCCTTACCCCTGCCAATGCATTCCCTCCTCCATGTTCTCTCCTTCCATTTCTTTACGCGGTGGGGTAGACTGCGGGTAATGGAAACGAGCGGCCCCCAGACGGACACCTAATGGAAAACGTAATGCCGGGGAGGGCGGAGGCCGAGGGGGGGGGCGACCGGGTGGAGATGTGGGGAAGGATTGAAGGGGAGAAAGACGCAGTATGTAGACGGGTCGAGGGAGAGGGACTGGAGAGTAAGGGTGGGGGGTGGGATGGGATACACCCAGGTATATACACTTCGAATGTGGCCCGATGCGTTACAGCATGTCGTGGAATTTGAAAAAAAAAGGAAAATAAATAAAAAAAAGGTTACGTCTTACGTTTCCGGATGAACCTGAACTCGAAGATAAGCGGATGAAAGGGGCGGCAGAGAGGGATGGGGTTGGGGGAGGATAAAGAGGGATGGAGAGGAGGGGACGGGATCCGTTCGTCCGTTTCCGAAAGGTTGGCAGCAGTGTCATTCCCAGCGTGCCAGGTGAACGCCCTCACTCGCATTCAACCCCCTACGAAACCTCTCCCACCCCTCTGTCCTCCCTTCCCCTTTCCCTTACCCCCTTCTTTTCCTTCCTTCCCCCCCCCCACACTCCAGCCTCTCAGACATCACAAACGCCTCGCTCCTTCTCCCCCTCCTCCCCCACTCATGCCATCCCATCCTCCGTTACCCACTCAACCACCTCGCAACCCCCTCCGCTCACCGTCTATCCAACTCTCCCTCTCTCTTCTCTCTAGCTCTCTCCTCTTTTCCATTTCCCTCTCTTCCTTCTCGTTCTCTCTTCTTCCCTCCGCCTCGGTGGAAACCGCGGCGGCGGCGGAGCGAGCGCCCCCGACTGAGTCGTGGCCGGTCGGAAGATTATCCCCACCCCACCCTCAATGTTTTCGTTCGTTTGTGTCGCTCTTCTTTGCACGTCCGAAGAGGGAGAGAGGATGAAAAATCTCGCTCGTGCGGTCGGGAATGCATTCGCAGAAGTGGCTCCTCTGAAAAAAGGAAGGTGTGTGTGCGGGGGATGAGGTTTGTGCGAGGAAAGAGGATCGTCGTGGGGGATGGAGGATTAAAAAAAGAATTAGATCGACGTTCTCATGCGGTCCACTCAGGATCGGGTGAGCCTTCCGTGTTTTAGTTTTTAGAGTTCGGGGAACTCGTTGACTTATAGGCATATGTGTACAAGTATAACCGGGTGCATGTGCATGGATTGTCGATAAGGCGATCCTTAAAGAGACCGCATTGGTGGGTGCGATATTTAAAATAGTCATTTATGGAATTTAAAAGGCACCAATAATAGAGCGTGGTTGATTAGCGGTCGTTGTAATCTTGCGCTGCGTCAGGCAACGTTCATGCGCCGTTCAGCTGTCGTAAGATCCTTGGCTACTCGACGAATGTTGAAGGATATCTAACGAAGGGCTCGGCATTGAAAAGCGGGCCCTCCCGCAGTACAGTGGTCGACCGTCTAATACGTAGTATTATTTTAGTTGTCAACCTCACGGTTGCCGCACCATACAAGCTAGTCGTCTCGCACGCTGGCAGCGACATGGCCTCCCCTGGTAATAAGTAATACTTGATTGATATTTAATCTTAAACATTCGCCGAAACTCGGTCAAATTTATGGAAAATTCATCGTCTTTTTAGGCGAGTTAACTAGCAGTGGTTTTAGTCTTAGGGCATTTGTTTTGCCAAGATACGTCACCCCATAGTGGTCTGGCGGATTTTTCGGATTTCCTTACCATTTGTTTGTTGCTACACCTGAATCGGATGTCAATTTTTTGTACGCAAACAGTAAGCATAGCTGTATCATTTACAACGGAGTGTCCCCGAGGAAAGCAGATAAGGGAATCGCTTGCTCACCTTTGCGTTCTCCATGTCGCTTGCGTAAACCTTTCGTAGTTCTGCGGGATAACTGCGGTCTCCTTAAACTGTAATCAGTCCTCCTGTGGGCTTTCGGGTGATTATTTTGAGCGTGCTTGAACTAAATGCCCTTAAAGCTCTGAACCCGTGCTGTTAGTCTCATATTCGACGCCTCAGCAAGACGATGCAGTTCTAGAAACACTTGTGTATCTCCCTGACGAAGTTATAAAGGAAATGGGAATTTCATTAGGATATTTTTTCCAGATGTCAAGACGAGAATATTTATGTTACGAGTATTTTCTTATGCGTGAATTTTCCCGGAATATATTTCCATTCCCTTGGAAATCCTTTGCTCTGGTGAGAAATGAGACTACTTTCACAAATCGTTTATTTTACAATTTCAAAGTACGGCTGGTGTTTGCCCCTTCGGTTACCACCAGATGCAATGTTGTACCCGGTGTATCGTTTACACTGCTCACCGCGTGAAAGTAACAGTGTTTAATTTGATAATGATAAAGCAGTCCTTCCACCAAGTCGTCACGCCAGTGTACATCAACCTTGGAAACTCTTGTTTCTGTTGGTGCGATGGCTAGAGTGCTGGTACGTTGAGAGTCGTGATTTGAATAATGGGCAGGGCAGTATATTTCATTGGCATTCTTGTCCACGCTTGGTCGTTGGGCGGAGAACAATATTTTGTGGACGTGAGACGCCGTCCTCCTGATGTATACTTGAAATGAACGCCCTCCCCTTAGCACCCTTATTTTACAGCGCACTAGAGTTTCTTCCACGGTCCACAGTAATTACCACATGTCTCTTATTCTCCATTTGCACAGATAACGTCCCTTAAAATCATTGCATTCTAGGATGATTTCTCTCGTTGTGGAAAGGTCCGCAATTTCATAGGCACTTATGAACTTGGGTTAATTGCCAAGTCGTCAGTTAAAGACTCCGGCGAGCGGCTGTCCTCAGTTCTCCGCCCATTTCTCATCCTCGCTATTGTCTTCATTTTGTATTTTCTACATGGTACCCTGTAATCCACCGCTAGAGTGTGTGGAGAGGAAATTTTTGGGAAAACAATAGGGTTTTTCGACTGAAGGATTCGGGATATTGTGGCAGACTGTTAATTTCGGATTGATTAGTATAGGACATGTTTTGAGGGCTGCATTAGCATGTAAGGTCATCTCATTTCAGGATTTTCTTTTGAATTTTCATATTGAGAATGTCCTCGAGACTTTCACAAGTTACTGTGCTTTATGTAGGATTACAACGAAGTTACTTGTATCTGTCTTTAAAATTACTATGTTTTTGAAGTTGAAGGATTTGATAGTTTGGAAATAGTCATTGACTGAGGTTTGTTTGGGTGGGTCACGGGACAGGACCTTTCTTCGTGCTAATTTCTTGTGACTTAACTTAGTACTTAATTCTCCGTGCGCTTCGTTACATCCTCCTTTTCGTCTGTTGCAGTATTTTTATGAGAATTATGCATGCGCAGCAAACATTTTCATGGTGATATGTGAATATTTTAAAACCGTGTGGGACCTTGGATGGATTTGTAGTCTTTCGCATTGTTCTAACTTGGATTCACAGCCTTCGTAAGACATTTTTTGTCATTTTTGTACTTTTAAACATTATCTTCGCGTTCACGAAAAGCCATATTACCCGTTTTTCTTTCCTCTTCTTTAACGCTATGGGAAGGAGATGTGTAAATAAGAATTTTTGTGAAAAATTATACAATTTAAGTGGGTTTCCTGAGTGAATGGAAATATTTTTTTCACGTGCATACAATGTCATGGTATGAAGATGAGTGTAAACTGTAGAATTTTTGTAATTTCACCTGTCTTTCTCCAAATATTTAAGGTAATTGTGGTGAATCAGGAATGGCCTCAATTTAATTTGTCAATTGCCTTGAATTCAGTTACTCACACCGCAGAGTTTTCGTGTTTTTGAGGGTTATGTAGCCTCTATGCGCAATATATGTCAAATATGAGCGAATCTTCATACATAACGATATTAAAACTATTTTAATGCCTCCATGTACTATACATGTCCAATGTGGAAACACCCCTGCCGCTCATCTTACGGGTGGCTTGAGGCTATAATGAAGATGTAGAGGATTTCTTATTTGTGGATTTGGCTTCAGTCAGATGAACTGTATCAGCATAGGGATTCGTCACCAGACCAAAATGCATAACACGCTTAAAATGGACTGAGGATGGTAAGAGCCGCAATTGTGTTTGATCTTCGTATTTCGTATTTATTATCTAAATACACATGTATGTTTACCAGCCCAAGTCGTCGGAAACAGTTGATAATTTTATTCGGTACAAAATTATACTATATTCCTAAAAAATTTAATATCAATAAGTTTTCGACAAAATACAGTTCTACGTACGAATACCTGCATGTAGTCCACAGGTTCTATGCGAATTTGATTTCATTTTAGACCTATCTATGTTTCATGAATTTTTTATCCGTAGATTCCCTTCATTTTTCTTGTGTTATTCAATATTTTTAATGACTTTATCCATGGTGAAGGAAAAAAATATCTGTTGGAATGTTTTATCTAATTCCATGCTTATTTTCGGAACCACCTCAGAATTCTCAAATTGTCATTAAGCCGAAAGTTGAGGATACATTTTTTATTTGCTCCGAGTCACCGTCAGATTCAATCAATATTTTCATTGGATGGATGGGTTTGCGGGTACTTGAGTGTATCCCCGTAAAGTGCTCGCTACTCCCCGCCCTTCAGATCATGATTCGCCTTTCTGAGCACAGGTCTGCGACAATTGCTAAAGATTACAGCAACTGCTAAAAACCTGCGCGGTTGAAAATTTGGTCATCCCTTTCCGTTCCCTCCCCTCCGCGTAAAATTATGCAACTCCCGGAGTTTATTCCCCTACCCCTCGCGTCATTTTCCGAGGACGCAAAACGTGGCTACATGGCGCGCGCCAAAGTGGCGGGGGCAGACGAAGCGTAAAGGGAGGGAGCGGCAGGAGCCAGACGCGCCGCCGGGATGGCACCTTCGAAAAAGAAAATGCGCTTGTGTGTCTGTTTGCGTGCGCACAATAAAATGAAACGGGCACGCTAAAAAAATTGAAAAAAAATGGGAGAAATACGCGAAGAACTGTACGGCGACGACGCAGAGCACATGTGCGCACACGTCATAGCGCCACCCTTCCTCGTCCCGATCCTTTCATTTTTCAAAGAGGGCGTAATTAGGGGGTGAACTGCGGGGTTTAGTTCCCGTCCCGTTTCTCGAGGGTAATTGAGCATTATCGCATGGATCCATATGTTTTTCTCTTATCTTCCCGGAAGATTTTGAGCCATTTCTTTTTCAATGTTGTTTTTTTCTTTCGAGTGGTCTCGACAACCCCTTTGAAGTCTTGTCATCTCCCGGTTGGGCGGTGGCTGGCGGAGTGAGCTGTCGGGGAGGGTAGCAAATGTGTGGGCGGGAGGAGGGTGGAAGGGTCGAGGGAGAGACGGGTTGGAGGGGAAAGACTAAAGCGGAGGTCACGCCTCACTACACCTCCTCCCTCGTGAACGGACACGCATCAAAATCCTTCCTCGCCGTGGACGACCATTTCGGCCCTTGTCCGAGGTCCGGCGATCCAAATTGGTTTTTTAGTGTCAGCTAGGGCCATTGCTCGCACTCATTCAAATTATCATCACAAATGCATATGCGTACAAAGCTGTGGCTATTCGCGCCGGACGCTGCGAATACATATACACCGGGACATCTCGTGGCCTCCCCTAGCACTTTCTTTGGTTTTAAACTTGCGTTTCAATGATGGTACAATTCGTCATTTTGATGAAGGTGCTGATGTTTCAGAATCGTAATTTCTCGCTTCGCTATCAATTTTCAGGTGTCAGAATATTGTTTACGCTATTTTTACTCTATTTTCTAGTTTTTAAGTAATTACTTTACGTTTTCCGATTTTTTCTGCCATAATTTACAAAGCGCGATTATTAATTAATATTTGGATATAAGATATACATGTACGAGTATGTTATGTTTTAAAATTGTTCTCTTGATAACTATTTCCTACTTTCATGCCACTGTCACATTTTTTATAGGATTTTCCGCACCAATTTTCGGGAGAATCAATGAATGTAACTTTCAGCAACTTGTTTTGTATCTGGATGCACTGGGGTGTTTCTACTTTCTAGAAGAACTGGTGAACCCAACAGTTTTATTCCGCTCGTTTCGGCAACTTTCAACTCATTTTAAACCGGAATTCAGCTCCAAGGATTGACGCCACTCTTGCTCCATGCTGGTCTGTCTATCTTGAATCTGCATGCTTTACCATGTTTTATTTTTGTGTCACAATTTTGGAAGAAAGTAGATAAACAGTATAAAATACGAATCTCAGCGTCACACAGAGTAGTCTCATAAATAGTGCATTATTATGGCATAACTATGCATTTATTTCAAAATTTTCAATTGTTTAGAAAACAGTGTGTTGACAATAGTTCGGTATCCTCTGCTGGATTTTTCTGGAGGAGTATCTCGTTAATTTGTTATTTCGGTATTTATTATATTATTCTTCTGGAGGCGAATGGTCTTCGTAAAGTTTCTCAGCCGTTGTACCCAGGAATCATTATTACTTCCGCAAAGACTCGGTTAAAGTGGCTTCTCCGATACTGAGTTTCGAGAATATTCATAAAAATCCAGCCTTTAGCTTTTAGCTGGTTGCTTGAAGACGTATTTAAGCATATACATTTTTGATAAAATAAACATCAGAAAAATGATCCCGATATTTATTGAAAAAGTAATAGCGTTTCCATCTTCAACCAAACATTTAGAAATACTTGTCTAAACAACTTGTCCCGATGTGTAATGCCTTGTACGTTAAACTTGATATCGGAGCCTCAGATTATTATTCCTTTCCGTTATTTATTTTCTTCGGTTCAATCGTTCGTGTGATTCACCTAGGCGCAGCGTGGTGAAATTTCACTCAGGAAAACTCCCGCGGGCATCGAAACTCAGCAGCATTGACAAACCCATTCCCGTCGTGTTGTCGGTGATGGAAAAATATTAACTTAAAAAGATCGCCCCTTAATGCGTTTCGTTATTGAGGGGGATAAGATATTTATGAGGGAATTCAAAAAGATAACATTATGGAGTAGCGTACACGCAACGTGTGTCCACGATCAAGGCAAAGCAATGTTCGCTTGTTTGTATTTAAGTAGTAATTTCATGGCAGATGATACTTCCAGATTCCATTTATTGAGGATATATATCTATTAGACTCACCGATTACTTCATTTTAAATACCTATTAGGAAGCGGTGACATTTTAACTTTTTTTTATTTAACAGTACGAGTGCCTCATCCGCGGCTCGGTGAGGTCGATTCGATCTTTCGTTCCGCGAGAAAATCCTACATAAGTGTAGGTATTGTTTCATTGATGTATATTCGTAGATAATGTTAATGGGATAGAATTCTTCATAACCGCAAAAAAAAACCGAAAGTGCATGGAAACTGAACTGGGAAATATTGGGTAAAATTTCAACGGACTCTTTAAATGTTGTTGACACGCTTGAAAACCCCAGGTGGTGGCCCTTTAGCGCAAAGAGGTTGGGCATGACTGCTTTATTATGCTTCCCTTAGGAGCCGCCGAAGCCGCGGAGCACTCAAAATCGTTAGTTTATTCGCGAGGGCACCGGGACTGCATCGTCCCCGCCGCGTCTCGCCACTCTTCTGCGGTTAAACGGGGATTCGCATCTCCGCTCTCGCGCACTCCCCCTTCGACGGCGTCGGCGAACAACCCCTTTTGCTCTCTCTTTCGCCTCCGCGGTGGGAAAAGGGAAGAGTTGTCTAAAAAAATTACGCATCCCCCTCTCTGGGTCCCCTGCCTCATCCCTCTCGCCCCGCTCCTCCGAAGCACTTCCCCCACACCATTTCATCTCCCCTGCATCTCCATTTCTCCCTCCTCTACCCCATTTCCTCCCTCGACTCACCCCCTCAACCCCTTCTCCACTTTCCTTTCGATCGATGAGGCCGCTTTACTCACCCCGCGTTAGTTTGTGACTTTTACCCCACCCTCCTCCCACCTTCCCCTCTCGTGTTATCCCTCCTTTCCTTTATTATTTTTCCCGTCGGGGTTCTCTCCCCCTACAGCCCTTCCGTGTCCTTTTTTTCACTTCCCTCCTCACTTTGCCCCCCGCTCTCTTTTGCCCCTCTCCATATGCGCAATTTTCTAGAAGAGGCAGTCAGTTTTATTCTGTCTCCCCGGGCAGTCGATCGGGCGAGGCTTCGGTTACTGGGGAAGCGTTTTAGGGAATTTTATTATCTTCTTCATTTGTTTTAATTTATCTGCCACCGTCGAAATAAAAGGCGTCACAGGTCGTAATGAAGCGATTCTTTATCAATTTCGTTACCCATCTCCTCCTTGTCCACTCTAGCCACATCCTAGCTGCTGAAAAGTTCCAAAAGCTTACAATCATTGTCCTAGATCGCTCTCAGTTTCGCCGAAAGTCTGATAGTCAAACCGATCTTGATTGTTAAGTTTCGCTGCGAATTTTTGGTGGCATTGTTCGTTTTCGAGCCCACGAGCATTAGTTCACCTGTCGTTCGCTCTGTCCATTGAGTCAATAAAACCAAAATAAACCGTTGAAAATGAATCGAAGTTTTCACTCTTCTTAATTCATTACGGCTAGTTTCTTTTGAATGATTTATTTGGAATAGAGTGTTTTCCGAGTATTTAACTGTTTCGAGTACTGATACTCGCGCAGCTTCACGCTCCGATAATCCCTAGATTACATTACCAACAATAATGGCCTTCTTAGTGAGCAGTAAAAGCTATTAATGATGGTTTAAAAAGAGGAGATAGATGGTCGACGAACATTTTTGCTTCAATCAAAGAATGCATGTTATGTTGAATCATGAGAATAAAGGCAAGATTATTTAGCATAAAAGTGGACCATACTCAATCCCCAGATCGGTTATACAAGTGACGGTAGAGCTCACCTCGGACTAAGTCCATTTGAAGTTTTCCCATCAGGGTAGGAAGGCTAGTTCCTCTTCTTTTGCCAACTGCGGTTTCCCATGTAGATCCTGTGCCCAAACAATCGGACAGCTTGGTTGAAGCTGAGGGTGCCCAGAGGCTTTGCCCGGAATCGAACCCGGGGCCTCCGCTTAATACCCAGCCCTCCGTCCGCCAGGCCACAAGACCCAATTTAGCATATGTGAAGTATTAACTGCGTGAAATATAAGTAAATTTCTCATAAAATACGTCTTATCTTGTAATGTAGTGTGAGTGTTGTAGTGTTTCCTCGTTACCACTTTTTTGTGTACTCGGGAGGATGATCTTCATATCTGAGAAACTCCTCAGCACTTTTCTAATATTAGTAATTTGGGCGTTGACCAGTGGGTGGAGCTCCTTGCCTAGAAAGGAAAGTTGTCGGTTCAGAAATTAAACACCGTGACTTGAGGTGATTGAAAGTGTAGTGCATGCGTTTGGCTGATTGATGGATAGTAACTTTTCAGGTACGAAGAGTTTTGACCAATAGACAGGAATGTTTGAGTTCAAAGTTATCTTAGGTAATTTTGATCAAACCATTTCGCGGAGAATGTTAGATGCTACGTCATGCTAATTATGCTTACTATGGTAATTATCGTCTAGGTGGGTAACATTAATAAACTTTGTCGCAGGCTCAAGAAAACAAAGGTCTACTGCTGAAAATATTTTCCATTTTATTCGTTCTTATGACACTCGCAGACTCTCAGTTGAATGGATGGTACCTTCATTTCTCGGAGATAATTTTTCGCAGGACAATGTCGGCAGTAAAAATTATCGTATGGCTTCCTTGCTGTTTTTTCAACTGATGAAAATACATACCTCTGTCGAGAATTATAAATAACTTGCTGATAGAAGTACACATTTTAAAATTATTTATATCGGATGAACAACTGGTTTCATTGCAATGAAGGAATTTAAGCAGTAGACATTGAGATGGTAAAACGTCGGAAGATCTAGAAAGAACAGTTATTGAAGAATTAACTCTATATTTCATACATTTGGTTGCATTGGTGAGGTGTTGTGATGGTAGAAGAAAGAGTAAATACCGTGAAATATTCTGATGATCAGACCAGTACTGATGCAATCAGAAGGGGAGTTACAGTATAGGATATAGAGTAACTATTGCAAGAGTGTGGAAAGAATTAGGAGTGAACATAGATATAGGAAAGACGAAAGTGTTGAGAGTAAGTAAGAATGAAGAAATCATTGACTCAGCCATTGCAGGAAAAACTGTTGAGCAAGTGAAATCATTTCACTACTTGGGAAGTTTAGTAACTTGGAATGGAAGCTGTGCCAAGGAAATTAGGAAGAGGATATCAATGGTGAGAAAGCTTTTGAAAAGGTGACAAAGACGTTTGACTGCAAGTAGAATTCCAATAGGACTTAGAGTATTACATATTAGGGGAGGTGATCGACAGCTAAGTCCTTTTGCGCCATTAGGGATAGGTGGGGAATTTCGGTAGGGGTAGGGCATTCAGAGGAAAGGAGGAGAGAAACTTGGCATCGGCATTAGCCTGCATTTTAACGATAGGCGCCAAGGGATCCACAGTTGATTGTTCCATCCAATTGACTGCGTACTCACTGGAAGTGCTCTCCACATAAACACTCCAAGCAGGGATCGGGTTAGCAATGAAACATTCTATCACCTGTGGGATCGTTACCCGGGTCCTCGGGCTGGGAAACCATTGCATTAGCCACCGCAACATCTCGACCCCCCTCCAATAGAACTGAGAAAGAGATTTACTGAATGTTTTGTTTGGAATGTGTTGTCATGCAACAGCGAAACATGGGCGGTTAGGGAGAAAGATGAAAAGTACTTGAAACGTTTTGAAATATGGTTACAGAGAAGAATGATATGGGAAAAGTGAACTGATAGACTGAGAAATGAGGAAGTAATGATGAGAATACGTGATGTAATAAAAAATGCCGAGAGAAATAAAAAGGGAATAACATCTTGGTTGGGACACATACGTATTCCGCCGAAAATACTTGCTGAGGAGAATCATAGAAGGAAAAAATTGAAGAAATAAAGGTAAGGAGGATTGGAATGCTTGATGGGATTAAAAAAAATGGCAGAAATCACAGGCAAATTAAAGAAGATGCTCAGGAGCGAGGGCGATGGGGGCCATCCAGTTAAAATGATTCGGAAGACAGTTCCATTTGAGAGAGAAATAGCTAATATTATGGAAGATTTGACCATATTCTCTGAAGACTAAGTACTTGTAAATGTAGTTGAGTAGTGTCCCCTTGTTAATCGATATTTCTCCGATTTTGAATTTGATCAAGCGTGGAAGAACTTCGTGGCCGGTTGAGTGAAATTTGATGCATACAGGCCCTGTATTATCAGATTTCAGTGAGCTTTTTCTAGTTATATTTGGAGCAATTATTTTATTTATTATATTACATTCCGTTTGGGGGTTGTACAGTTATAACATATATACACATTTGACCTATTTTTGTTATTGCAAGAATGTGTAGAAACTTTAATGTCTTAACGTAACCAAGTGTCTCAATTTCTTTTCTTTACCGAAGTTTTTCCTGGCAAGAGATTAATTTCTTACTTAAGTTAATTTGAGGGTGTCATAGATAACGATTTGACCGTATTTTTATGCACTATGATTATTAATGTAATTTTTATTATCTGGCTTAGAAATATGTATTTGTTTGGAAGCATCAACTGTTGCTCTGAATTTGAGCTAAATCCAGTATTATTCTGCAAGATCTTTTGTTCTAAAAGACCGACGAATTAATGCAATTTATTTACGATAATTATCCGTACCTGTGATCATCGAAGGAACCATTATCGGGATTCACGGAATTATGTATTCTGGGATCACTCCATGAAAAAGAATTCTCCTCCTACTACCTCCTGTCTCCTTCTCTCCTGACTGATAAACTTAAATTCTTTGGATTCGACACTACGGCCATTTGTTGAAACCTCGGATTCCGTCGTGGTTGGCCCCTTGACAACTACGTGTTGCAAATTTCGTCCCTCGGCAGGGATTATTTCTTTCGAGCACCCAGATCGAGGGCTTTCCCTCTCTTTTGAGACGCCGCGAGGAATCCTCTTAGAGTTCGCCTACTGTAATCACTTCTTTCTCGATGGGAAGGAAGAGCCCTTTCGTTCGCATCCCTTGACCACTCGAAACCCACACCCTTACGACGAAAAATAGCTTCCCCTCCCTTTAAAACTTCGCGATGCGAAGGACTTCTCGATCCTTCACTTCCTCAATCCTCCTCCGAATGCTTGAGACTTGCATGTTGTATTAGTATTATTTTTTTGGCAACAAGTAGTTTTACGACCCGTGTTTTTTTGTTGGGTTGTCATAATCTAATGCAATTTAAATGATATAATAATTATTATAACTTATCATATTGCGGTGTAACAAGTTGTGCCCGACGATTTAATAGGGCGTTTAACCCGAGAGTGGAGTCTTTCATAAAAATTGCGTGACCAAAATCAGTCACAGTCCATTGATCCATTTTTTTCGGCAGTGGTTCCTCCTAAATTGACAGAAGTTACCTTGAGAAGTAGAGTCGGCAACACCCTGTCCCGGACATGAGCTGGCTCCGTCTTCGTCTATACTTAAAAAACTTACACCTTCCACTCACCGAATTTTCCGTCTCCAGTACAAGTTGTGAGTAATACATTTGAATATTAAATCCAAGGCCAGTGAGATTGATAGGATGAGGTGACGTGCATTATAGTTATCCTTCCACTTTGTGTTTTGTATCCCATGTGATATGTTCTTGCTTTCAAGGCTTATATTATGTTATAATTGATCTTAAAGTATCCTTTTGCTACTTAAAGGACTAACAATTCGTAGAGTTAATGTACAAGGTTGGCATTTCTGACACCGACAGAACGGCTTTTACTGCTGTTTTATTTTATGCTGGATGCCCGTTCAGCAAAGGTACTATTTATTTTGCGCTGTAAATATTCGTAGTACAAGTCATAAAAACCTGGATCCAATTTATTGGAAATAATGGGCTTAATGTAACCGGAATACAAGGACTTGTGAAATTGAATTGCATTAACTATAATCAGCCCTCGGTGGCAATGCTAATCAGTTAGGTCAGAAGTCTGTCCTAACTGATCAGCCCTTTTTGTCCTTTTATTTTGCCGTTGTCCTTTGTATTGCTCCTTTTTCTTAAAATGTCACTAACAATCATAGTTTTATCGCGGAAATTAAAAGATAGAATTTGAAGTACTATTAAGTGTTATAATGAAACAGTTTTCCTATGCGGTAAGAATTTCTTCTGCATTCGCCGCAATTGCTGTAATCTATTCTTCTTTGGGAACATTACTTGGTTTGCATGGCACACACAGTTTTAATGTGGACGATTGCCCATTTATTTCGAAGCTTTTATCAAAGACGCATCACCAAAATCCAATTAATAAATTTATCGACGTTTTAAGTGTCCGTGTTTTGTCTATTTTTGATTGTTTGAAGACCCTAAACTTAAGCCCGAAGGCGACAGAACTTTGGTTGTAATAAAGTTGTAATACAGATTACCGTCCCGATTCTACACACCGCCCACGCCGCCATTTGTTGCAATGCGATGAATTTTATTGGCCCTCATTATTCTCAAATCCATCATTTATTTCCCAAGCCACGTCTCCGCTTTGTTTTCATTGTCCCCTTTGTCGCGAGGAAGGAAAACTCCTTTCGGGCCTCGAGAGGATTTTGAGAAATGTGGCGCTTTGTCGTAGTCGGAGCTCTTCGACTCCTCTTTTGAGTGCACTCGAGGATGAAAGAGTCTTGAAGATTTTTTTGTCGCTTCCTCTTTGAGAGGGGGCGCAGTTTTTAAGGCGCAGGGAGAGGGAAACAAAGACCCCAGCCGCCTCTCTCTTTCGTCGAGTTCTCGCATTATGCGACTTTCTCTCTCTCCTCTCCTCTCTCTACCTTCTCAAGATTGCGCTTGTGCGCACCGCCCTCGAGTAGATTTCTTTTTTTTTTATTTTTACTTGTCTTTAATCTAATAGTCTCAAAGTTTTCGTTTGCTCACACTTCGTCGAACTCCTGTGTTTGAAATTAGCGTATCGGGTCATATTGCACCACAATTGTGCTTCCAGCAAAGGATAAAATTGGAATTTATCAACGCGGCAATTTCAGAGTGTAAAAAATCATTTCCTTTGACCGGGATCTCCCGCAGTTTCTTGGAATTTGAAATCTTATTTTATGTACATATGCATATTCCCTGATATGGAGCGTAGCTGTGTACGGCGCGGAAACGTGGTCGCTGAAGCAGGAGGATGGACGTTGATTGGAGGCTTTTGAAATGTGGGTGTGGAGAAGAATGGATAAGATGAAATGGACCGGAAGGAAAACAAATGAGGAAATACTAGGGATGGTGGGCGAGGAGAGGGGTTTGTTGAGAGATATCCTAAGGAGGCAGGAAAAATGGATGAAAGGCGTATTGAGCGGTAGTGGAATGTTGAAGAAGGTAATAGAGGGGAGAATGTTGGGCTAGCGAGGAAAGGGTATATATATATATATAGGGGACGTTGAGTAGGGATGTTAAGACAAGACTCGTAAAAAACTCTGATATGGAGCGTATCTATGTACGGCGCGGAAACGTGGTCACTGAAGCAGGAGGATAGACGTAGATTGGAGGCTTTTGAAATGTGGGTGTGGAGATGAATGGAGGTGAAATGGACCGAAAGGAAAACAAATGAGGAAGTACTAGGGATGGTGGGTGAGGAGAGGTGTTTGTTGAGAGAAATCCCATGGAGGCAGGAAAAATGGATGAAAGGCGTATTGAGCGGTAGTGGAATGTTGAAGAAGGTAATAGAGGGGAGAATGTTGGGCAAGCGAGGAAAGGGTAGGAGCAGGATAGGGATGTTGGATGGGATGAAGGGAGGAAGGAAGTACACAGAGATGAAGAGGGACCTGATGTAGAATAGGTTGCTGGATTGGGTTTTGTTTGGAGTTACAAAATGTTTATTTGATAGTTGTGTCCATCCAAAAACCTACCTTAACCGGTAGATTACCTAATAATAATATATATTCCGGATTTCCGGTGGCGGGACCACCTTTCTGTGTACGATATACATCAAATTTGTTAAACTCTTGCCATCCGCAACGGAAAGATAATGCATTATAGGGAACATTTACTAATCATTGCGTAATTATTGTATTACAATCACTGCCACACTACAAAAATATTGAGTAGTGCGACGTTATTTCTGTCTAGTTAAACTCAAGGTATCGATTTATAGTAGACGGCTCTATTTTTCATGGCGAAAATTTTCAGGTGTTGGCACTGAAAGATTTAATCGACTGATTAAATCGCATTATTTTTCTTTGGAGAGTATCTTAAATGCATGGCTATGAATTGCTTTCTCCTTAGGAAAAATATTTATAAGCATTCATGAGAATAGGAGCTATTAATTTATTTAGAAGCGCTTCTCATATGAAGTGCATGCGTAGTGACACATGGCCGCGTTTCGTAATGTCTCTTTTGAATGGAATCAAAATGGAAGCTCTTAACTCTGATTACAAAGAGTCGAGCGTCTTGCGTGACCGATAAAAACGGCGCCAAGCAGCGCTCAGAAATCATTGTTTCACAAAGCCAGCCTAGAGCCATGTTTGGCCATTCTTCACCGCCATAATTTGTAATTCTTTCCAGTGATATTTAATTAGAATGAAACCGTGAATCGGCCCCTTTCGGACATATTTTTTTAAGAGAAAATTAAAATTTCATGCTCTATGTCATCTCACTTTCGAGGCACCCTCCTTGTTCACACCTGTCACACATTTCCTTTGACATACCCTCGTCTGTCCATCTGTTCAAGATTTTCCACCAGCCTTTCGTAGATTTCGTCGCTCTCTTGGAAGAATTGGAATTTGCGTCATTATTAGTTATTTCCACAAAAAAAAGACTTCTAACCGAGTTATTTCACACGATGTTCATTTCCCCTTAATGAATATAGTTTTCTGCACAGTGTCAGCATTTGCATTGTGCATGCGTGACCCTGCTGTGATTCAGTTGCCATATGCAGTCTTATGGATGGGGCCCACATTTTGGCCCCCGAGTGATTTTGGCAAGGCCGAGCCAGACATAATTTTTTGGCGGAAAAAAGGACTTGGGAGCAAAATATATGGCGGTCACGTTAACACGAAATTTATACCCGTGAGAGTTCGGTCACGTGGAATTGTTCTGCCCTGAACAAATAAAATCGGTAAGCAATAAAAACAGGGAGGATGTCGCATTTCCGGGGAGGGGGTGAGAGATAACGAGCGTAGAACCCAAATTGAGGATGATGAATCGGCAAACGAAGTCGGAGAGATGGTTCCGGAAAATGCTGTAGTGGGCGCACGCGGCGTAAGCATGCGCCCTGGAGGTGTCGGCCGAGGAGTCCCATCTAGACTAGTGTGGCGAGAGAGGGTTGAGCAGGGGGGGAAGAGGGAGGGAAGAGCTGGCATTGGGATGGTTGGTCGGAGGAGAGAGGAGACGACGACGGGAGGGGAGGTTTGGGAAGGGGCGGAGAGGGTTGGCTTTAGCGGAAGAGAGGCCAATGTCACGGCCGAAAGCAATCGACTGAGCGGCGCAAGGAGGGATGCCGCCGACGTACTCCTCCCCCCCGAAGTTGTGACAGGGGAAGAGGCGAGAGCAGTCCGGAGTCTGCGTGTTGGAGGCTGCCGAAAGCCCTGGAAGCGCCCTCGGCGTATTATTTCCTCTTCGTCCACAGAGAGGTGATCGACACCCTTTTCTGAATTCATTCGGCCTTCAGGCCTTCTCTCTTTTAAATCGTTTTATGCCAGCGATTTCTAGTCCGTTTTCTCTCTTCGGCCGAAGAAATTCCCTCCTATTCTCTCCTCTGCCGCATGAGTCATGGATTCGACTCGTGTCAATGACAGCCGGAAATATTTCCTTGGTTGATTTTTTTTCGGCGTCCAATATTGTTGGAATGCATAGGATTGGTAACTTTTAGTGAATGTCAGAATAATTTAATGTGATCCTGAAAAGAAATTAGGGGTAATATAAATAATATTTGAACCATTTTTGGACCTTCCGTAACCTCTGTTAATCGCTATTGCGAACTCAAATTGTGAGTCTACAAGTGCAATTTGTTCAAATTCTATGGCGTGTGACTTCATTTCTTGACCCATCGCATTGGTTTTTGGTAATGATTGACAACTCTTCTACCCTTTTAAGTTTATATATCTACTACCGTTCAAGACATCACAGTCAGTGGTATCAATTCAGACGTCGAAGTAAAGCTATTGTAACTGAATCATTATTGTATTATTTGATAGAGTATTGGTTAAGGTAAGTTTTGGATGGACCCAACCACATATTTAAGCCTAAAAAGCTACACCCTTACTCCTCTCAACTATGATGAACTCTTCTTCAGTTCCGCATGTATCCTTCCTTCATTCCGTCCAGCATTCCTACCATTTTCCTCCCTTTCCTCATTTGCCTTAACGTTCTCCCCAAATCAGCCTTCAAAATTCCGCCGCCAATCGAAACGCTCAGGATCCATCATTCCTGCTTCCTTTGGATTCCTCCCAGCAACCTTCTTTCCTCTCCCACCATGCCAGGTACTTCTTCATTTGTTTTCCTGGCTGACTCATGTCTTATTATAAGGTACCGCTGTCATTCAGCAGTGATTAGTGAACTAAATATATCGTGTAAAACTGAGGTTCTCTGCCACCGATAGCTCTTAATGCTTCAGGTCCTACTCTTGTCGTACAGAATGTGCATTCTCTTCCACCTTCTTCTCCGCTCAACCGACATCATCCCATGCTATAAAAGTCTTCAGCATCCTGCTAAATATCAATTTCCACGGTACTTCATGTGAAGAAATATTAATTACAAAAACATTGGATTACTATTTCTCTTACAACGTGGCGGTTACACCTGACTTTTTCTCTCATGTTCAGCTAACGAGTTACCCGCGTGAGATAAGATTCCTTCGCTATGTGCCCTACATTTTTTTTTTAGTTGACTGGCCCTTGCATTGGCCCGCTCTTGAAGCTTCTTCTATTTTCTCAGCATCTTCATCTCCTCCTCCACGTGCAAATACATCAGGCACTCGTGTGTGAGTTTCTGGTGCCACCCACCATGTAAGAACGTGACTCTGCACCCAGATGTCGAGTCTTTAAGAAGGGAGTTTGTGGAAAATTGTAAAAGGGAAGTAGCGACTGTGGCCAAGGGGAGCCGAAGCTTGCGTGCGCGTAGCCCTTGTCGTTCTTGCTCTTTCCAAGCTCTCAGGCACGCGTGTTGAAGTGTGCAAGCGCGCGTTAATTATCCTTTAAATTCCGTGCGGATATTCTTGCCCTGTCAAGAAAAGAGGAAGTGGGGTGGTCAGTGTATTGTCTACAGCTCACGTAAGTGTCCCGACCATCATCTTTGAATGCCTTCAAAAATACGTGTTACCTCATGGTAGACCCTGGAATGTTTTGTGTAGAAAATTCTGTAGGTATGTTTTTGTGTCGGAGGAAAACTTGTTCGGGTGTGTTTGTATTGTGTTGACAGGTTTGTTTCTTTGCGATAATGGTGATGGTTAGTGCACCGATTGAAACGTCTCCGGGACAGACCAAGTAACATACTATACTCGTAATATAGAGCGCACTTGCATTCATACCATTGAAACCGAGCACTGTAAGCTACCAAATAAGAACAATGGTTTTTTATTCTTTTATTGTGTAGTTCGATTGTGTGACTGGCAGAACTGGAATTCGCACTCTCATTCAGTCTCTAAAAGGTGATTAATATTGGATTGACAAGCTGCAAATAATTGATTTCCAATTTGAAGCCAGAAAAAGAGCTATCTTCTTCTCTTCAACCTAAATAGTGTCGTGAGCTTTTTTAAAATATAATAAAAGCATTGATGTAGAAATACAGATGCATACATTCCGGTGAGATTTTTCTTGACAGAGCGCGGGATTCCAAAGTTCAGCTCTGGATTAAATAGAAAAGTATTTTCATTTGTCGCTTTTAGAATTCATCCGTGTTCATCAACCAAAAGATTCATGGAACGTGCAAGAACTCTTTGGTTGTGTGAAACTACGGCTCCAGAAATGGAGAATTAAAATTTGGGGTTAGAGCCGATTCTCTTTCCGCTCGTGGAAACATACAGCACTGAATGGCGGAGCCTGAGCCGTCTGTTGGCATATGGAGTCGCCCCCCATGGACCAATCGAGTGGTCGCAATCATCGATGATCGCTGGATAATTAAAGCCACTGCCTACACCGGGATTTTCATTAAAAGTCATCCATGATGAGATATCTAACATTTGCAAATGCGTCGTCGGGGTCCTAACCTAAGGTTAGCTCCATTCGGCGAAGAGGGGTGACTCCAGCCGATATACTGTGCGCCCCCCGACTGGCATACCACGCGATAGCGAATAATTGAAAAAATCAATAGAATGGCATCACCACGCAAAGCACCAGGGAAGGCGCTGCATGAAAAAAAAGGGTCGACCTTAGGACCACTATCGCCGGACGAAAACATATAATTTTGGAGTTTCAATGGCGAGGCGTGAGGAAGGAGAGGAATGGAGTGGGTGGTTCCGTGTGGGTTGTGGAAAATTGCTCTTCTCGGCTCGGTGAGTTGAGTGGGTGGGTGGGATGGGGTTTTTCGAGTGATATCGTGGGTCGATAATGCCACAACCCCTCTTACTCTCTTACGCGACCACCAGTTCCGCCCTCTCGGCGCTAATGCCCTTCCTTCCCTAGTCGCGTTCCCTCGACTCTCCCCTTCGAGCACTTAACTTTGACATCCCAAGCTCCTTTTAACGCGCCGCCGTCTTCCCAACCACCCAAAAATATTACGGTTATGATTCCCAAAAAAAAGGTCCATTCTCGTCATGACGCCATTTCGCTCTGCGATCACACCTCGCTAGCTCGATGCACTCGTAATCTCGCCGTATAACCCCCCTGAGTTCCGCAACGAACGTGGATTTCATATAATGAGGTCGATCTAGATGCGATGCGAGCTCACATTAGAAGTCCGAGGACTGTAAAATTTCGATTGCTCGCTCTGATTTCATTTTGCGTCCCGCAATATTGTTGTGGTGTTCTTGTGACGAACATCTCTCAGGTATACAAGTACCTTGTGCAGAAAGTATTCTACAGGTATGTAGAAAGTATTCTCCTGTAGGCTATCTAATTGATGAAGTTTTCGTTATTTTTTTCGGTATTTCGTTGTTCCTCTGTGACCAAAGGTTTCAGCTTTCCCTCCCCTTCGGTCTTTTCCGGAGGCGACGTTATTTTTCAAAATGAGCCCCGTTGAGGTAGTGGTTGTAGATTCGCACCTGTCGAACCGTTAAACATCGTCACCGCCGCTTATGCAAAGTAAAATGTTCTAACTTTCAAATCGCTGCTGTTCATAAAATTTTCAATGCTCTTTGTTTATTAAATTATTGTATCGATTTTAAATCATTCATCTGGATGTTGAAATGACGAACGGCGTTATCCGATTTCAACTTTTCATTTCCCTTCAAATTTTTAAGTCTCGGAAGTTGTCACGATTCAGTCGTCGAAGCACCTAAAAATTAAATTAAAAGTTGTCACGAGTGCCTTGGTGGTTAATGTATCAAACTCCACGAAACCTCAGAGCATTGCGTCAATTAAATAAGTAAAGCCCTCTGTATAAAATATGAAACTTTAAGATTGCAGTGGAACCGTCAGGCTTCAAAGGTTTGAAGAATTATGAAGGTCACTCGATTCGTTTTGTTGCTGCCAGAGTTAAGGCTCTTTCCAAACTTCAAGAAATGTGAAAGAGAGAGATTTAAAGTTATTCTTAAAGGGGGATGTAAATTTTTATTTCCAGGGGTGCTGTGCTCTAAATTTGAGGCAGGAGAATACTAGAATATGATTTGATCCGACGCGAATCGAAAGATTTTAAAGGAATTGAAGAAAGATTTGTCACGTCAAAGGCCAATCGTGTCTATTTTTCTTGTCTTTTATCATGCTTTAAAAAAAAACCATGTCACCACTGGAAGTTACGAAGGCTTATGGTTTTAATTTCCCGGGATATTATTCTTGGCGAGCGTTGAGTTCATAAAGAATCAGTCACCTTTAAAAAGTTTTCGCTCCAACCTCTCTCATGTCTTTCCCTGACCCTCCTCTCCGAATCCCTCCACAGGCCCTCAGACAGAGTGAGTCTCCGTGGGTATTGTGGGAAGAGAGAGAGAGGGGAGGAGGAGGGACGAAGGGTTGTGGAAAGTGATGGGGCGTAGTGGGGAAGGGTGTTGTGGGTGGGTGGGTGTGTCCCTTCTCTTGCGCTTCGCCGCCATGAATGAATTCTCGGCAGCGCCACTCGGCGAAGTACACTCCCGGATCGATTTCTCTCACTCTCCCTCATCCCCATCCCCTGTCTCTCCCTCACCCCTCCCCTCTCCTCCCCTCCCACCTCCTCTACGTCCTCCCTGACCTCGCGCTCTCCCTTCCTCCCTTTTTCCTCCCTTTCTCTCTCCCCATGCGTAGAAAAGGCGTGAGTAACAAATCCACGCGCATAAGCTCTCCGGTCCCTCTTTAGCTCTCCCTCTTGCCTCTCTCTCACTTGGTATCGCACCTTCACTTACTCGCAGGGCACTCTTATCGTTTCATTCTTTTTTTATCTCTCTCCGAACACGTGTAGTGTTATTGTAGTGGCGAAATACGGTATCTTTAATACATTTCTCTTCTTTTTTTAGAACATTTTCCGCGGAGATCTCGATGGTTAAGACTACGCGACGGTCCTATTGGAAATGTATCAATTGATCTGTTTTTCTTCGGAGAAAAAAATCAGGACTGCCGTTTCTCACTCTTTTCCGACCATAGTAATCTCTTCCGAAACGATCATATGAGTTTGCGGATTTTTCAGAACGCTTTCCTGTCCGTATGGTGTTGCTGAAACCGAGTATCAGCAACACCAAATGGTTGATGGACGGACCCCTGTCCGTGTAACGCGGACATTTCTTTTAATTTCATATCTATTAATTTCTTTATATCATTTCTATAAATTGTAATCGTGGAAGAATCGTGAAGTTCATGCTCATAAAAAATATTCACCTACAACCAATGATAATGGGAGATGGTTATCTGTAATTGTAAATAATGATTCTTTAATTATAGTTGGATAGTTTTAGAATGTTGATCAAATTACTGAAGTTCGACAAAATGTTGGGTAAACATGGCCAGGATGTTTTTAAGCGAAGTACCCAACCCGTGGCGTGGCAAGGGACGTTGTGCTGTCAACTCAATGGCCGCTTTCTTTCGGAGTTCTGCAGATGACAAAATCCTTTCTAGACTCACTCCACTTCAAAATTCTTGCTTTACTATACATTAGTATTCGCCCATCTCATAGGGTTGCAAATTGCAAATAGTTCATGTAATGCCTGCGAGGTCGCTCTCCTCGTCTCCTAGTTCTGTTCCGGTTTGCTTCTCGTTATTCAACTCTTGCTTGCTTTCCCGTTTTGATACATGGTACCCTGCCAGTCACCTCTCGGGTGTGTGGCAAGGGGTGATTACACCCCCGACTACTTTTGACGCGAAATGTTTCCCCCTTAGAGCTGTCGGACGTTATTCTGGTCCCTTACGGGTCGTGGGAAAAATGACATCTTAAATCTATCTGCTCTACACTTAATCTCTGTAATTTTACGTATTTACGCGAAAGAGATTTAATCTGCAATTTAACCCTCGCTCCGTAGTAGATTCTGAACCTAGTTCCTCTAATAATTTTAATACGCTACTCAGTGTCATAACAACGTTTTACAAATATAGTTCCTCTTCGCTGCACACGATCTAAATCGGCAATCAGTTCAACTTCATGAAGGTGGACTATAAGGGCAAATGTACTAGCGGCGTATTCGAAATTAGGCGTAACTAGCAAAAGACAACATTGTCTCCTCGTCACATTTCCACTATACTCCTCTAAGTTATTATTACATAGCACACTGCAAGCCATCACTAGGCTGTATTGCAGGGGGTGATCACACACCAGTTATAGGTAGGTGAAACTTCTGCCTCCTTATTCATCCACATAGATTACCACAGATTTTCCTCGCAGTTTCCGGTCCCAAAGCATGCCCTCGCCCACAAACTTTCACTCGATAATTATTTTTCCGTTTCTATCTCTACCTCCCGCTGCGTCGAGTACAGGACTTAAACATACGTAATTATCAATGAATCGATGGTAAAAGTCATTCTATCCGTCAGGACTTAACGATTTTTATTAAACAACATTGTATCCGCTTCCCCCAGACATTGGGCTAAGCCGTAAATTAAATTTCTCTCCTGCTCGTTTCATTGTTACCTACAACTACGTTACTCCCCTCCAGGCACTGTTCTCATCTCCTTATAACATTCATTTACCCTCCTCCATGAACCATCCAATATAGAAAAATACATTTCATTGATTCATTCTTATTCGACTGATTAAGGCCGCCTGTCCCCAGCAACATCCAACGTCTTTGAGTTCTTATTATTATTGCATATTATCCTGATGGCCACCGCTAGGGTGTGCGTGCCAGGGACACCAGATTACTTAAGAGACAAAATGATTTTCTCCCTAGCGCGGTCAGACAACGTTATTCTGATGGCTTATCGTCCGTGAAAAATTTTACATCCTAAACCTCCCCGTTACACGTAATCTTTCTAATTTTATTCACATGATCTCTCCCACCGTAGTACAATGGGGCTGACGACATACTTCCAATGTTCAATTTGGAGTTATCTTAAATTTGTTCTGCACAACGTAATGGTGCAATAGGATTAATTAAAAATAGCATTTTTCCACAAAATAATGTATGGAAAAATTTATTTCCACAAAATTATTTTGTGGAATATTGCTATTTTTAATTAATTATGATATTCCACCATATCACGCCTGAAACGTCTCTTTTTAGTACCATAGGAGTTCTACTCTATAGAGGAGCTATATGAAGTAAGTAAGTACATGGTGATAACGTTAACCCTAGTTCGTAGCGCGATGGATATCGCTCCTCAATCATTTGAGAGGACACATTTTCTTCGTCTTCCAGTTAGATATATTTGTAACTGTGATGGGGCACGAAATTGGCTGTAATTGGGCGCGAAATTGAGTCATTTATATAAGATTTTACTTTTGTGCCGATAAATTTGTCACTATTTCCATTGGATAAAGGCTGCATAGCTTCAAGGTTTACACTGCGTAGGTTTTTCTCTCGTGACAACCGTTTCTTCTGAATTCTAGCCATCGTCTTCTGGGCGAAGACACCTAAAACGTCGCTCGTCGCGTCGACCTGAAGATACCTGTTAGAATTCAGGAGAAACTGTTGCCAATCTACGTGATGTAAAACCCGGAAGCCTTCGACGTCAGTTACCCCGGCAGTTAGTTGTAGAGTGTAGTGGGAAATGAGCGAGTCAGAAAGATGCAGTATTCGAACGAAATGAGGGATTTGGAGGAAGACCGCATATGTTTTCGTTTGAACGATGAAGTATTATTGTGAAAGCGTGTGAAAAGTGTGTAAACTTGACTCTTTCGCCGACTTATTTTATTTATTTTTGTTCCTAGGGTTGTAGCACTGCCACCTGTAAGCCAATGGTTTGGCGGCACGTGATTCTCGCGCAGCAAGTGGCGCTGCTGTGTGACTGCTCGTGGAGTAAGTTGTCTCGATTGCCGCTCTTTTGTCCTCTTGATATTTTTCGCTTTTTTGCCATTCGGCTTCGAATAGAAAGAAAATTATGGCTCTGCCCTTTCAATGGTGCCGACAGGTTTTTGAAACGTTTTCTTTTAATTTTCTGCTAGGGGGTGCAGGATCTATTTTTATCTTGACTTGTCTCTCCAAATGATTTTCTTTTTCGTTCGGGAATTTTTTTTTATATTTAGAAAGCAGTCGCACAAACTACCTTTAACATGTGAGCAATGTTGTTTGGTGGTCTGCCCTACCAATGCGGATCCCAAATTATTTTTTCCCTGCATAATTATCCACCGTCTTCCGGCAATTGAGGACATAAAAAGTGCATTATGGCTGGTGCCCTAACACTCCTGGTCACGCGCCCTTGCGACGGCTTGGGGTTAATTGTACTTGTTATTGTTCTTTTGGCTAACCATGGCTATTTCCAGATATCTGTATGCATGAATACTTGTATCAGTCTGGAGTTCAGAGTTTTGGGTGTAGAGATTTACCCAGCCCTGCGTTTTCTTTAGGTATTAATAGTATCATTTTCTTACCAAGAAAAAAAAACTATTGAACTCGTTTCAGAAACAATTTCTGTGAATGAAAGGAATATTTGCTATTTTTATGCGATTACTTATTATGGAATTCATCGTTGATCATAATTACGTATAAAATCATAGTTGTTTTCTCTCTTTTACCATTACCATAATGTATGGCATTGTCATAAATATGTGACGTTTAATGTATCATAGCCAGACTGGTTATTACGAGGGTGATCCCAAAAGTACCCGGCCTAACCAAGAGATGGCTCGTATAGGAAAAATTTTCGTTTTCCTATTGTTGGCTTCGTTTCCGTATTTTATTTTTATGTAGTAGGTGACATTACGCATCAAGGATCCATCCACTTTTCACCAATGGCATCTCATCTGGATTTTATGAGTCCATCACTTAAAACAAGAGTTTTTCCGAGTGTGTACGAGCAACGTTACCCGGGTTTGATGAACTCTGGAAGTTCCTATCAACCGAGTATTCTATTCTGTATACCACGCAAATACTCTTGACGTTCTTTGTTTATTCTATTTGATACTTAATTCAGTGCAACCTAGTCTTAAGAATTGTGTAGGGTTTAACGCACTTTTAGGGAAAATAAAATAATTTAAATCATCCACTCACCCTTTATGACCCTTATGACGACGAGAAGGAAAACCTTCCACTCTACTGTCGTTCCTGCCCACCTTCAACCTCCATTCGACCCCTACGATGGAAACTTCGGTGCCCACCGAGCGAACTAGCGCGCGTCACTCTGTCCCGAAATAGCCAGGTTGCTTGATTTGCTCTTTTGACATCGGGTTGCGAAAGCATTCCTATGGTATTATTAATGTATTTTGGTAGCTTGAAATTTTACATGGATGTCTTGACAGTGCAGAGTTAAGAAATTAAGTGAGGTCAGTGGTGAGTTTTAGGGTCGAATGCTATTAGGTGAATCCAGAATGAATTTCGTTACCACGTGGCATTGTTGGATGCATAATTTTTTTATTGAGCATATTAGTCAAAATATCGATCGCGAATAGTTTACACCAAGGAATACGATACATTGATCTCACGTGATACATCTTACGTGGGTTACCTGCCGACTTCGCTTTGGAAATTGTTGTGGTTTATCGATTTTATTTTGTGAGGACCAACTAGTAGAAATTCCGCCTTTATCGATTGTTTAGAGCACACTCGAATGATAAGTACTCACCCTTTTTCAAATGGTTTTTCTGTAACACAAGTTGAAGCGAGAAAAAATTAGGAGCAAATGGACGGTTGCGGTGCTTTTTCTATTGATTTCAGGACTACATGAATTGAAATGATCGGCGGTCAACTACTTCGAAGGTCAATGTAACTTTCGTTTGGGCGATGGAGCTTCATTCCGTCCTTTTTTAGGTATCGGAGTAAAGAGTCTGTTATAGATATTTTAGTAAACTGCAAGCCACCGCTAGGGTGTGTGCCAGGGGATGAATACAAACCAGACTAATTTTGACCCGAATATTTTTACCCCTACCGCGGTCAGGCACTGTTATTCTGATCCCTTATCTTTCCTGAAAAATATGACATCCTAAATCTGTTCTAGACTTAATCTCTCTAATTATATTGACATGATCTCGCCTACCGTAGTACGATGGGGGTAATAATACATTTTCAACATCATTGCTAAAGAGACTTCCTTCCAATTTATGCAAGAGATTTAATCTGTAATTTCACCTTCGCTCCGTGATTGATTCCCAGCCTAGTTCCTGAAGAGAATGGCTCTTGTTCCAAAATGACTAAAAGGGAAAGAATCCTTTTTAAAGGCCCATTTGCTGTTTCTTCGTTATCGACTGATGCAGAGTAAAATTTGGCGTTATGCATGCATAGCCATGATGAGCATGTTTGGAATCAGGAACGGTTTCTCTTGCCATTCTTATTCTGGTGGTGGTAGGGTACCGTCCTCGCATGCCAACCCAAAGGTCGCGGATTCGATTCCCGCCTCGGTGGTTTTTCCTCCACTTAAGGCTTGGGTGTATGTAATGGGTAATATTGTTGTATCACTGTGTAAAGGCCGAAGTGCTGTTTTAGGACTAATGCAAGATAAATATCATACATTTTTTGAACAATAATCTCTGATATCGAGTGCATGCTGTATTCATTTAATTCAGTCATAATTTCTTTTTCATCATTAAGCGTGCGCGGCTAGCATGTTAAGCGATACAAATAAAATAAAGGAGGTTGAAATACTTATGGGCTTCCGAAATGTTTCTTTCTGAAAACCCATTCTTGTTTGATCGCTATTCACGTAAATTTTAATAGTAATTGTAATTGGCACGCCTATTGCTGCTATTTGTCAGGTTTCCCTAAAAGAAAGTATCAAATATTTAGTCATTCCCGACAAACCATTGGTTTGAAGTCCCAGAGTTCGTAAATGTAAATTAAACGGGAAATCTTCACTTTCATTCATAAATCACACCGTCCCACTTTCCCACGGATCAATTCTCCAGATCCTTAGGATTATCCAACGGTGAGGGGAAGGAAATGGGTGGGAATCCAATAAAGGATTGTGGCACATCCCAGGTGAGAGTGGGGCGGGGAGGACCGGCCATCACGTTATGTGGTGTGACGCGTTTCGACCGGCCGGATCCCGGTGTGGTTTTGACTGCCGTGCGTAGGTGAATCGGTTTGTTTTGAGCCGGTGGGAGTCGGTCTCGGTGTGACAACAGCGTACGTGCGATTGACTGGCGTGGGAGAGGAAAAGAGAGGGTCGGAAGACGGGGAGTGAGAGGAGGGGGGGGTCGGAAGGATGAGAGCCCCGACGACGCGGGGAAAGAGGGGGGAGAGCGCGAGGAGGGGACCGTGCGTCTGCAGGGAGGCGGGAGAGAGGGTAGTACGAGGGAGGGTGTCGGGAGTGGGCGGAAGGGGGAGGGGTCCGCCGTGTGGTGGGGTCGGCTTGGCTGTAGAGGGGAGGTTGCTTGGATACCACGCTGCTCGTCGTGTGTGACCTTGCCGAGGTCGCGACCTTATCGTCCTCACTCCTCCTCCTCCCCCTTCCGGGCTTGGAACCGAGTGTTGAGAAACAAATGCTCACAAGGAGAGACAATGTTGGGCAGTTATATCAACAGAGAGAGAGAGAGGTCTCGCCTTTTTTATTCGCATAGTGGAAACGGCGGTGTGCTGCAATGTTCAAATTTGAGCATTCAATTGCGAAGTGAAATGAATATTGTCTAATGTGTATCGAATATCGTATCGGTCATCACAGCATCAAATTATTTGTAGGACGGCCGTGAAAGTTGATTACATTTCAGGGATTATTGATTTCTACCAACAGTATCGACACCTTAAGGACTGTTGGCCGGTCATATGGATGTTTATCATTATCTCGATAGATTTTTTAAATTGAGGGTCTGTGGAACGTCGTAAACCCCGTCGATTTTATATCGTTTTGCTTGGCGCATCGCATTGGTATTTAAGATACGACCTATTTTGTCACGACAAAATTAGGGTGACGTGAAGGTACCATTACTGCATCATCCTCTTATAAAATTACATTACGTCTGCCTTCACGAAAGAACTCTTTTAACAACATACCGTATCCAAGTACATACTTTTATTATTCAGCTCTTCGTATTTTAAAATTAGAGTAACTCATAAATACAAAGGAAAGAATTTAAAAAAATTTATTTTGCACAGTTGAATGATATTTTTACTATTTTACAGTTCTTTTAAATCTCTTTCGATGTCTTGTTTAGATTCAGTGAGTTTTTCCGTGAAGGCAACCACAACTTTGTCTTCCTTGCATTCAATTTGGTTTCTCCATGAATAAAGCAACGAACCTACGTGAAAAAGTGAAATATTTACGGACGAATAGGTTAGCTTACGCATATTTGTGTCAGAAAATACTCTCGTTCGGAAAGAATGTCTCGATGTATTTTAAATTCGGTGTTATGTTATGTATAATTACTTATTTCCGATGTTATGTCGTTGTTCATTTAAGGGGAATCGTTTGTACAAGCTTGAATGATTTGTGACATTAATCTTTATCAGTGCATGCCAACCTCTTCAAGACCATTTCCATGCTAATGACCTCTGGCGGGATTATCTAGAAGTCAAGTTTTCCCCTAGGTTATTCACCTTGCTCGAGTGTATAGAATTATCATGTCTTTTCAACTTCAGTTGAAGGATATTACAGTGATTATTTAAGGAAATATAGATTCATAAAGTCGATTTATTGCATCATAAGAGTGAGTCTTCATGTTCATTATAAATAAATACAAGTTTTATTCGTCACCTAGAGGAATTATTCCATAATTAAATGTTTCTCTTCCAGATTAATAACAAGTGTTGGAGATTAAAATTTGGCCTTGAAAATATACTACATGTATATTTTCAAGGCCCAATGCAGTTTCAAACTCGGTAATTCCTAATCCGGATGCAATCTTGAATTCTTATGTGCAACTCCAGGATCCAGCGCAGGAGCACCGTTAATAGATAGAGCGGTTTTCTTCCGAGTAATTTCAGATTTGGCGGAAGGAAAATATTTAGGCGTTAAGGGGTCGAATTCTGTTGCTCCCTCTAATAAAGGTGGACGTCGTTCAAATTCTGCATCCAGTAAGCTTGCCTTTCAACCTAACATTTTGGGCTCGGGTTGAAATTTGTACAAGTCATTTTTCTTTTAAACGAGCCCTCCTCAGTGGGTAAGAGCAGTGCAGCAACGCACGCTGAAAGAGGGACTGATCGGTTGCTTTACCGGCCATTTCGGTTGCTTTCTCTTATTTCCTTTCTCCTTTTCGGCGAAAGTTTCTTCCTTCGTCGCACATTGTCTGCCTCGGGCAGTTTTATATAGCTGTTTGATTTCACGTGCAGTGCCAGTGTCGGGATTACATGTTTTTTTTTCATTTAATCAGTTGTCATCGCGGCCGGGAACGAAGTGGCACCACGGCCATCTGCGTGGTTGGTCTGGCGGTGGTGCTCCGCGCCTTGCCTTCACCATACAGGCATACTCGTGGTTAGGTGATAGAGAATCTAGACTCAACGTCGAGCTCGCTTCTTTCGCCAGTAAAGACCATTATCTTCCCATTTATCAATCCATCGTCCCATCTCCAAGTCTTCGCGTGGTACTTTCTATTCGAATGAATGAACCATGGAGAGGTGTTATTTGGCATTAGTTACACCTCATCTTTGAATGCTGCTCGACCTTTTGGTTCCCGGTATAGAATGATGTAAGAAGTGTATTAAGGTACAAAGAAAAACCGCCTATTTCGTTAAAAATGTCCTTCGACCAATAGGAAGGGCCGCAATATTGTCAAAAACCTCGGATAGTAGTCACGGAATTTGCGACGATAACATGCAGGGCTTATAACAGCCCCGGGTAAAAATACTAATCATACGAGGTGAATGTTAGCAGCTAGGGAATAATCTTAAATCGATTATAACGTTGGTAGATGAGGCCGATCGATGTTCAGCCATTCGAAAAACTTAATGAATTTTCGTTGACACGATTCAGTTGGAAGCATAGACATACCAGCCCCAACCAATCGTCGAATAAAATACGAAGTGACGTGTTTGAGTCTCCAAAGTTTCCCTTCCCGTACAATCCCTGGCACCTCTTTCCGTGCAACCCTTCGGCGGGTCACGAAGAAACAAACGTTTAGATTTCGATATATGCCCTTATGTCTCAGGCGCGCGAGTATTTAGAATTATTCGGACACCCCGCTCAAAATTTTATTCTTCCAGTTTGCATCCCTTCTGCGAGTGAAATTTGCTCTCTCACGATTGGGAGAGGTTGTGTAGGAGGTCCCTCCTTGTTCGGCCTCTTATTTCTGTCATTCTGGATCATGTAAAAAACAGGCAGTTTACGTTCAGCTGGGGGTGTACGGCGTCAAACCCAGTGTTTGAAATTTCAGCTTGATCGGTTAACCTTTAAGTTGCGTCTGAGAATATTCGATGCGTATAATAATCATCCATATTAAAGAGGGCCCCGCCTTAAAACAAATTATGTGTTTTGATGAAAGAAGAACATTAAAAGGTGATTGCGTTTCAGTCGGAGGTAATACGTTTGCCTTTTTGGAGTTTTCATTTGGAATGAAGCTTTCCAATCGAACGCATATAGTGCCATTCCTTCCTCTACATTATTTGGTAGTTTTGCCGGCTAGAACGCATCACGTAGGTGTTTTAATTTTTGTAGCATGATCATTTGAAGAAGACTAATTAGTGCTACGAAGATGATTTTCCTACACTCTTGGTAACATTATCGTTTGATGTTTTACGCGACTAGAAGGTTGAGCTCCTAGAGTGAGAGAAGACCGTGGTGGAACCTTACAAATTGGAATGGGTTTTTGAGACGGTGGGGGGGGGGGAGAGGTCGAGACGAATCTCAACCCAACCATCGACTGCTGTAGTCCGGCTGAGCCAACGCTATACATATTATTTCCTCCCCCTTGGGTTTCCCTCCTCCCCTAACCTCATCCCTTCCCCCTCTCTTCCAGACATTCCCGTCCCTAATGCCCCATGCGCACCCCCCACCGCCGATCGTCCTCCCTCTCCCATCCAGTGCGTTTTTCTCCCTTTAACCCACGCCCCGTTCCATCCTGCCGATGCATTCCCTGAGACCGAAGGACAAAGGGGTGTCATAATCGTCCTTGAGCACCTCCTATCCTTTCCCCCACCCTCGACACTCCTCACCCGTCGCCGCGTTCCTCCCCTCTCTTCCTCCTATCAACCCTCCCTTCTTTCCCCCTCGCCAGCGCCATTCCTCTCGGACCCCATTCCTCTCCACTACCCCTCCAACCACTCAACCTCCTTCATACTCCAGGCCTGCTAATTTAGTCCCGCTTTGATAAATCCACCTTTATTATCTCTCTCTCACTGTTCCCCTCAACCTCTTCGTTTCTTCTCTCGTTTATCTATTCTATTTTCCTATAACTCTCTCGCATCCTCCTCCCCTCCCTCCAATGCCGAATCTCTTTGACTCTATTATGTTCTCATTGTGCAACTCCCAACGTTCTCTCACCATATTTTTCAAATCCCTGTTGTTTCAATCCAAGCTGGCGGTACCGTCCCCCCTTCTCTCTCTCTTTCCCCCCCACACTCCTCTCTCTCCTCCCGATCGTCGGCCTCCTCCTGTCCGCGATCGACGAAGGTCCGGAGTGATGAAGAACATTATGAACACATCCCTCCAACGCATTAAAAAAAAATTTGATGCGAAATGCGTACGTTATGATTATTTTCATTCGGAGGTATTCTTGAACAGTGAAGAGCGTGTGATTACGGTTTTAAGGGAAATAAAACTAGCGCAGGCTTAATTATATGCTGTTGTTTTTTTGCCCTGAGAAAAGCAAAAGTCAAAGCTTGAGTGTGCTCTGAACAAAATAAAAATATTCTGCGGTAGTTCATTCCGATGAACAAAAATCAAGGCAGTTGCAAAATTGAAAATAAAGCTTGTTCAAATTCGGAATGGGTAGTGCGAGTATCTGAGAAATGTGAAAAAAGAACAGGATTCAAACTTAAAGAGAACAAAAAACCGAGGCAAAAGAATTGCAGACGTTATTTATCGATCATAATTCTGCGAAAACGGCCGTTTGAATGGGTAATTTATCTTGCAGTCTCTCTTAGAGTTCTTTGGTCTACGGTGCTTGCTTCCGGGTTTCGCTGAATGGGTTTCCATTTTGTGGTTTCTGGTGCTTCGAACGCACCACAGCGCTCGCGTTCGGAGAGTGAAGCTTTCTTTGATGGGGGGGGGGGGAAGGAAGTCATCCCCCGACGACGATGTGAGCGCTTCGGCGTGCGTGCGAAACGTTCAGAGACCCCTAATCTTCCCCTTGCAGTTTAGCCAGAAAGTCACTTCCTGCAAATGACAAAACATGAAAGCGGGCTACCGCACACACGAACCTTAAAACGTCGAGTGCTTCTCCCACTTAGGCGCACAACTTTGACTTTTTTCACAAATATAATGGATGCACTGAGAAATTAAAGTTTAAAAAAATATGTATTTCTAAATAATCTCGACATAACTCAGGTTGAAAATGAATGAAGTATTTACGCCTTCCCAACCGCGGATTTGAGGTAACGCGGTTTTGTGGTTGACAACCAACATTTTTTAAATCTCCCCCTCCCTTTCTTAGTCATACCAAGTGCAATTTAGCTTAGTCCATTGAACCCACTGGCTCCAAATACACGCAAATGGCGATACGCCGGATTCCCTCCTTGTCTCTATTTTAATTATCTCATTTATTAAACTACCAGACTTTGGTCGCCATTGTCTCTTGCGAGTGTGCATAAAAACACTTCCTACACGTAGCGCCTCGTTTATTTCCCTTTTCCCTGTAAGTATTTAATTAGCCTCCCAGGGAAAAAATAAAAAAAAGATGAAGTGAGCACTCTCTTGCTCTGCTTGCTGCCAAGGACTTAATTGATTTTTTGATTCGGTCCTCGGCTTTGGTCAATTGTCATTATTTTCCATTTAATTGTTTCAAGGAAAGTTTGTCAGGGTGTCATAATCTCTTTAACTAAGCGACTTTTTTGCTGCCATCATATCGACGTGTATTTTTGGTTTTTTTTCGTCTTTCTGAGGGCCACTTAAGTCATCATCAACCTAAATTTGAAGCTAAATTAGGTAATGAAATAATTGCAAGGTATATTAGTTTTTCCTTATGCCATAAAGATGAGATTCTTTCACGACTGGGACCTATTCAAAACTCATACTGTATTGTGTGAAGGGGGTGCTTCGAGGTGTTATGATGGCATAAAAATATATAACTACGATGCCTGCAGACCTGAGTTGAGAGTAATTCGAGGACATAAGATGTAACGCTAGATTGAAATCAATAAGAAAAATTAAAGCAGGCACTTACCCTCCTGAGGTTCTATTAGTCCATTCCTGACTCAAGTTATATTTTCCGTTCGGGCGGCGGATGAATAATTGGGGAAATGTGTGCCCGAACAAATATCCTTTCCTTTTTTTCACGGGCAGCGCGAGAGAAATAAAGGTTCTCCTACAAAATCCAGTCCCGTAAATTATTTACCCACCCACCATAACCCTTTCTATTTGAAGGACGTGAGAGGGCGTTTCATGTTTTCAATAAGCCATTTGAAAATTTTTTAAAAAATCATAACCTTTGCAATGCCCATTTGGATGGTAATCATAGAAAAGGATAATATGGAATAAATTGCTCTCTATTCTACCTCTCTTGTTTTATAATTGGAATACATCCACGGTCATCATGACGAATTTTTAAAAATGTTTTTTTGTAATTCTTTATACCGCAAGGATTCATGATTGGCAAATATGACAAATGTTAGGCTTCAAGATCAACTGCGACAGCTTACCACCTGCTTAATAATTCTTTATACATTTGGTGGTGTGCACCGGAATGAATTCATTGGTAAAATATTGATGATGAAAGGTATTGGCCTAATTTGGACATAAAGAGTTCCTGTCGTTAGGTTAATTTGATCCGCGGTAAGAATTAGAAAATCAACCTGGAAGCCGACGTAGGCTCGTACTGAGGTTGAAGTGAAAGTTTCTTTCGTTAGAACACGGGAATATGCTACCAGTCGTGCTCTACCCAAGTTAGACATCAATGAATTCCGTACCTATTTGCGCACTTATTTTTTTTTCTAAAGCGTAGTAAGCATCACTTGAGGTTAGCGCCACGTTAATGACCGGCCTGGTATTTCGTATTTGTGACCGAATACAGGTACGTTAACACATTCTCGATGTTTGTTTTTTGGAAAAGATAATATAACTTTTGTGTTTATGGGCATGTGTATGTGGCTTGTGCTGCATCCTCGAGTCTTGAGAGTGATGTAATGAATTTTGTCGTTCTAAAAGAGTACTTTTGTCACGTCATTCCTTATTAAAGTTCGTAAGTTGAGTCATGAGAACTAGCGATTGTGTCCCGGGCGTTCGTGAAACGCATGCATACTTTGGGGACTTATCGAAAAAAAATTGACCAGGTCGTCGATAGTATACGGTTTTTTTCCGCTCGGCTTTCGTGATTTTTTTTCTTCTCCGTTTGAGAGAGATGGATGATCCAGATGGAGGCGTTTAGGGATGGAGATGACCTCCCCTCACTTCAGCTAGAGAGAAAGCGCTCGGTATGGCGTTTCTTCGTACGCGCATGAGAACGAAAGGGCGGAAGTGTGGGGAGGGGGAAAGGTGAAGGAACAACATTCCTTCGAAACGGATCGCGTTTCGTTCGCGGTCACCTGACTCCCCACGGCTTTGGTTGCACTTATATCGCCTCTGCATATCATTTCCCTGTCTAAGACCGTCCCTCACCATTTCCCATCATCCCGCCCAGGGGTTGAACCTCCCGCCTAGAGGGATGGAAGGTCGCGGATGTTATGTCCCTAAAAATCCAACGATACCACCATGTCTCGTGATTCCGATCCGATCGCGGACGGACTGGGTGAAAAAAATTATTAGAGGCAGTGCTGGGACTCGAGGGAAATGGGGCGGAGGATCATTGGAGATGCGGGAGGTAGGGAAAGTGTCGCGCAATCTGTACTCCGCACCCCACCATGTTCTTCAGAACAAACTCTCTCCTCCCTCCGAATGGCATCGTGCGATTAACGAACGCTCGTCGAGATCCGTTCGATGACTCTGATGACATTCGCCATTGTTTGGACGCTGGAACAAACTGCGCTTAGTGACAAATCTGTGCAAAATACAGAACCAAGTAATTTAAAAATAAAAGCCCGGTAAGTTTTGGCCCCGCCGTTTCTAGTAATTAGGACGTCAATTTTCAGGGAGACATTTTTTTCAAATTCCACTATTCCTTGTTTTTTAAAACCTTAAATTGAAGCTTGAATGACATGTTGGTAATTGTTAGGAAAATCACAAAATTCCATCTTGCGAGATATATAAACTTGCCAGTCCCCTTCCCCCCACACAACTCGTAGTTGAAGTGTAATTTGTCTACAGTTGCGTTCATTTGGTCTCTAATGAGGTTTGGTCTCTTGGCGTTTGAAACAAGTTTATTTTAAGGAACATCGTGAGGATCATTCTCTTTCGTCTAATATTTATGCAAGGATAATTCTTCCACTCACTCAAAAGAAGGATTAAAGTCAAATTTTTGTTACTTTGCTTGGTTAAAAAATCTCAATGTTTTAGCATTTTTTCGAGCGTTCGTCGTAAATTTTGCAGATTTCGTCTTTTGCTTTGCAAACAACAAAATATCGCATCCCCACTACAACGATCGTATTTTTCCCGATCTTAGTCCCAGGGTACCTCGTCACCTCCTTGATTATTGTGTGTGTTTTGTGTGCGGTGTGTCCTTGCTCGTTCCTCATGGATATGTTTCTCCCTTTGTCCTTTTCAGGCAAGTATTATCACCTCTTCCTGAGGAAGCTGTCGGCAAAGGCTGCAGAAGTGGCCGAGTACGCGACGCAAGGAGTCGGAAGTGGACCCATTCACATGCCGCGATGAGGCTGGTTAGTGGGAGGGCCAGGGGGGCGGAGCTCTGAGGATGGAGACACTGGAGGGGCGTCGTAGGAAGGGAGGGGTGCACGCTCCCCACCCCCCCACTTCCGAACAGCACCCCCTCCCGCCTGAGGAGACAGAGGGGGTCATCATACAAATGGCCAAGAAAGAAGGTATTGGATGTGAAACTTTGGGTTAGTAACTGTCAGGAAACAGAACTAAGTTGCCCATCAATGAGCTGTTACCTACTTCGTAGGTTTTTCCTTCTTCCTAAGTTATTTATGAATCAGTTTTCACTTCACCCATACAAGCACAGTGTATGATGACAAATGGGTGGTGAGTCTTCAGAATGCATGCCATTGTTCATTTAATTTTCAAATGTCAAAGGCTCTTCTCTAATTATATAGAAAAATGATAAATTCAACCCTTAAGTAGATGCTGTTTTAACATTGTGCACCTGTGAAATATGCAAAAAAACGTGCAATTTATGAAAAAATTAAATTTTGAAAAGCAAAGAAAGTAAATCTCTTGATTGGAAAAATTTTTCACATTCCAAGCTGACTAATTGTTTTAGTCCTGTTTACTTTTTCATCATACTGGAGCATCAATGCTTATGATTAAGAAATTGGTGGTTTAAATTTTTTGCCCAAAACCCCTACAAGTGACTAATTCTTCCACAAGTTTGATTAATTTCTGTACTTTTTGCTCAATGCAAAAAAGGCTCTTTGTTCTCCAAATGTTGTATTATTGGACTATCATGCAATATAGAGACTAAAAGCACTTGTTTTGCTAATTTTAAAAATTTTAATAAATGGTGAATGTTGCTCCTCTTTATCAAAATAACATCAATTGCCATTGCTTTTGTATTCCCTTTTTCCACTCAGAAGCATTTTTTATAGCATCGTTATTTTATTATTTTATATACAGAGCAGCAAGCTCCTTTTATGCTTTTATAGTAGTTCCAGTGGTGAATATAAGTGGGAATAATGGGCTTATTTGTTGGTATTGAAAGTGGTAACAACTTGTTCACTCACTTTTTGAAACACAAGCACATGATGAAAAACCTCCATCGTATTCATTGAGAACTAATGAAAATAGTTGCAATGAGCAAAGATTTTGGGTTTTCAGTTTTTGTTAATCCAAGAAAATATTGAGTTTACTTCCAGTTTGTTGTGGTAATTAAAAGCTAATTAAGAATATGGGTGAAAATTATTGACTTTCATGCAGTAGCAAATTCTACTAATGAATAAGAAGAATAAATGAAGGAGTTATTCAGTCATTGTCCTGCTCTTAATATTTGTATTTTGGTAGTATTAAAAAAATTATTATTGCCAGTGATGACTAGTCATTTTTACTCTGTCAAAATTCGTGTCAAAAATTAGGATGATTGGTTGGGAGAAGTCATTCAGACTGGGGAAAATCAAGATTTGTGAAGCCCAGGCCTTTTAAAATTGTTTTTATGAAATGATAAAATAATGTCATGTGAAGGTGTGACCCTTATTTTTTCATATACTTTGTATGATGAATATCAAACCAAATTAGTATCAGACCAAATAAGTATTTTTCTTAGTGCGGATCAGAGAATACCAGTCTATTGATCCCATTGAATGGGATTATCACTCATCTGATTTAATGGTGTCCGGACCATCTCATGGGGATTTACTGCATGTACTTTGCCTGCCAAAAAAATATTATGATACAAAAAATTGAGGCTACTTATTTCATTAATGTTTACTCTGTCATGGCCATATTTAACATTAACCTTGATAATTGTTAAGTCATACAAAATGTAAAATTAGTTGATTTTTTTAAGCTAATATCCTTGTATATGTATTTTTCATTTCAGGAAAAGGCAGTAAATATTTCCTTGGCTGTAATGGTGAGTGCTAAAAAGCTAGCTTATAGCCCTCAAATGTTTATGGAATTTTTTTTATCTTACTAGCTACTTAACTTTTATCAATGATAATTCATGAAAATTGTATAGCTACTCATAAAGTTTAGAAAAAGTATTTTTAATCAATTAAGTTAGATTTAATTTTTCAATGTGGAAATGTAGGTAGATCAAACATTTTTGGTTTTAAATACATTTTAAGCATGCAGCTTTCAATATTTGATTTGTCATTTTAATGGTTATTAATATCCATAATGTTTGAGAATACCAAAGTAATATCAGTTTACATGTAGAAAACATACTTTAATTTGCATAGCAGATACAAAATAAGTAGAGTAATAATTAAGGTACAATTTTATAAATAATTTATTTTTCCATGATAATCCTTGTGTGTCAAACCAAAATTTCTTACACATCTCCTATTATCAATTCTCCAATTATCTCCTATTTGCTATAAAATGTTTGAGACTTCACTAGGGGGAAGTTCTAAACAAATTGAAGGAGGAAAGAAATGGTTATGGCTATTAGCACGCTCTCATTCACATTACCATTCCTCCGTGTTTAATGGGAGTAATTGAGTGGGTGGAATTTTGAGTTTATTTTTAACCTTTTTAACTCATTTTAACTCTATACATATACAGACTATGTATTACCTTTAAAAAGTGTAACCAAGTTTTTGTAAAATCCATATTAGTAATTTCAGGTGTGATTTGTTTTATTCCATCTCCCAATTAGTATTATTTATACACTGCTAGGAGAATTTAAAAAATATGAGTATAAAATGACTAAACTCTTCAAGTATTAGTTTATATCAATCTACAAATACATCAAGAACTTTTTCAATTGCCATTTTCAATGTTGTCAGTATAAAATGAATTTGTATTCTCTTACACCCTAATTGAAAGTTTTGAAGGCTGATATACTTATTTTTGATCTTCCAACACTGACAGGTTCAGTGGGGAGCCCGCGTCGCCCTCCACCTCCCCGTCCACCTGTCCCTCCCCCCATAGGATGCTGTCCTACCAATACTGTTGGTCCATGCGTAGATGGTGAGGATAGCCATGGGCTTGGGTCAGGTTCCGATGGAGAGGTCAGCCGGATTGATTTCACTGGTAAGAATAGAAAACATTCTAGTTAAAAAATTATCACTGGTAAGAAAAAAATACCAAATGCATGCTGAAGTAAACTCATTGAATATAAGTTAATTTTAATCTATGTAACACTCTTGAAGAATAAATGAAAATCTTTCAGATGTATCTTCGATATGGGGAATTTCAAACCTTAAATACAAATCACATTCCTAAAAGCTGCATCCATTGACTTTCTTACTGTGATGATTATGGACTGTACCTGTGTAATGCACAAGAAATATCAAGTAGGCATAATTGAAATTCAGAGTTGATTGATAATGAAAGATGTATTATATAACAATATCAGTCATACCCTGAAACAATCTGTATGATGAAGAATTGGTTAACCTCTGGCTGACTTGCATGAGTTTCACAGATAATACTGAACATAGAGCAATTAATGGTACTTTATTTCTATGGAAGCTCAATCACTAATCCAGCCAACTGTACTTAATAGGCAGGAATTCAACGTAATAATTCTTGTCACAGAAGAATAATTGTCTCCTGTTGCTTCGATAGATGCCCCTTTATGCCTGCAGAGAGTTCATTAGAAATGCACTAAAAATGAGTGTTGTGCATTTTGGTATGAAGTACATTCAATAATTGAAATTCTCTTTTCAGGGGTGAACTTGCGCACCAAGAAGAAGAAGAAAAAGAAGCGGGTGCCTGGTGGTGGATGTGGGATGCTTGGTGGCCTTAGGGGAGGTGGTTTGCTTGGGGTGGGTGAGGATTTGGTTGGAGCTGAAGAGGATGATGACGACGAAGGGGTGGAGGGAGGGGAGCGGCCAATGTCTTGGGAAGGAGAGCTCTCTGATGCTGAGATGAGTCGTCCTGAAGATTCTCTTCTTGGGAGGCATGCCTCTCCCTCTCAGGTAAGATAGTCTCCACTTGTGAAACAAAGGCAAAACGACACGGGGTGGAGGAGTTCTCTCTCTAAAAACAGCTTACCAAATGCTTGCTATAAACAGTGTCCTACAGCAATTCTCCATGTCCTATGAACCCTCATGTTTCATTAACAGAAAATTGATCTATCTACGCGTAAGATAAGACTTCTTGTTTTTGTAGGATTATGATTTCACTGGACACAAACATATCTATAGGGACTTTAGGTTTGGAACACCTCTTTACTATGTAAAGATAGTTTGCTAAATTCTATCCACTTCAGCTGAGAGTTTTTACCATGTGCAGAAACACCTTTTAATTTCATAAGGAGACATACTCACAGATTTCATTCTCCTTAATCTATGGTATTCATATATTCTTTTACTGCCATCCTACTCACCAAAATATTCACAAATCTATTACACTTTGGTATCTTATCTCTAAACATAACTTATTTTGTCTCTCCTACTGACCTCCTCTCTTACCTGAACCTATGAAACACTTCTTCATTTGCCTTCCTCCCCTAATCCTACTGATTTTTCTATCTAATCCATGTGAATTCCTCAAATTCATATTCAACCTCAAATACCTATTTTTAAAGTCAAATGAAGCAATATTGCCTGCTCAATAGTAGGCTAATGAGTAATCCTTTTTTTATGTTTCATTTTTAAGAGTCCTGGTCATTATTCTTTGTACCTTATAATTATATACTTATATAATTTTTTAAAGGAGTGCCCAGCTTTTTCTTTGAAAGGAAAAATATATTTTATATCATCATATCATAGGTTCAGATGAGGGAAAATGTTTAAATTGTCACAATTTTAATAGAAAACTATTCATGTGTTGGTCTTTTGAGGATTAAATTTTCTTACATTTTAGCTATCACATGGCATAAATTGTGTACCTATACCTGTTTTAGAATTGCCACCTTTTTATTGTAAGCACAATGAATTTCCAGGTTTACTTTCTTCATTCATAGAAGTGAATTGTGAAAATCAAAAAAAAATTTTGCATGGTATAAACACTTTTCATGCATAAAACTGAAAACAGATTTGGCATGTAAAATTTATATGCTTGTAATTAAATTTAATGAGCAGTTCCTTAAAAAAGGAACTTCTCTTTAACCTGGGTTATCTGCTTCTTTTATGCCTATGCTTCTTTTCTGCTTATCTGGGTTATCTGTTTCTTTAAAGTTAATCCTACAATACTCATAGATGTCAAGCCTATAAAGAACACAATCTAAAGTAGTATTTAAATCGCTAGTGTTACAGAATGTGTGATTTTGTTTGTAGTTGATCATCCTGAATCAATACCAGTGGCTTAAAGTCATATTTTCATTTTAAATATTTTTCAAATATCTTTATCAGGAGGAGACATCAATGGAGGGTGTGCAAGTATGTGGGACAGGAACATCTCCTCTTCCAACATCACTTGATGACCAAACATCTCTTCCCAGAAGGTTTCGTGATACTGTGGTAAGTTTCTTAAAGCTCAACTCATCTCAATAATGAATTTGCTGAGATAAATCTGAGTGCATAAAAACTCATTTCGTCATAATGTCATCATGGTAGTGGTCCTGCTATTATGTGGTTTCCCTTAATCCAAGGCATAACCTGACTCAAGATATGATAAAAGTTAAAAAAAAATTGATTTAGAAGTGTTGATAGTTGTTCAATGATAAGTTTTCTCTTAACATTTGGAAAGAACAAAGAATTTCAATCATTTGTTAACTTTTTCTTGAAGAGTCTAATTTTGACTTGTTGTTCCTCTTGTGCTCATTTGCATCTCTTAGATGGTTGACAGAATAGTTGGAAAGGTGGAATATATAACAGATTATGGGGATGGGCACAATAGGCCGATATAATTAGAAAGAGAAACTCCTCTCCACCAATATCTGACTACAAATTTACTCTTCTCCTCAATCTTGTTCCAATTCTTGCTTTGGTTTTCTTCTGTAACATGTTTTTCCATGTTATTCTTTCCCTTATTCTTCATCTGATTCCCTGTACTCATCTCCAACGTCTTCCTAGGTATGATTTTCTCCGGTCTCCCCTTCATATGTCCATACCATTATTACTTCAACTCCTCAATTCTGTGTTTTAGGTTCTTCATTTTCATGCTCTCTATCACCTCATCGTTTCTTAATCAATAATTATGGGTCTTGCCAATCATTTTTTCTGACAAATCCCCATCTCCACACCCTGTTTACGTCTCTCATCCCTCTTTCCATACCATACACCAAAAGAGAAATGAAGTTCATATGATAAATTAGTACTCTTGCACTTCATTGGATATATATATTACATATCAGGTTTTTCGCCTTGTTATACTAGAGTTTATTACACTGCAATGCAATAATTTCAGAGTGTAAAAATCATTCGCTTTGACTGGTATCTGAACCCACTTGACCAGGATTTGGAAAAGTACTCAGCTGGACACTGAGAAATCAAAGTTCAAATCCTGGTCAAGGAATATGATTTTTACACTCTGAAACTGTTGCATTGTAATGCCAATTTCTCAGATGATTCCATTAAAAGTTACTGTCACGGTATCTCCCACATCTTGGAATCTATTACACTGTTTTCTTCTGGTAATCTCTTCATTAATAGTGCCCTTTTCCAAATATTAACTTCCCTATTGTATTCACCTTCTGTTTTCCATCCCTTTTTGTTACTTGTAATTGACTATTTTCTCTATTTGATTTCAAGTTGTATTTTCTAGCCTTAATTTGGCCCTGCACCTTTTAATTTGTGGATGATTTGGAAGGATTTTTCACGACTCATTATTTAATATATCTGTAAATGGTTTTAAAAATAAATTTTCTATTAGCCCTGATAATCTGAACTTTTAGATCAATTTTGTTATAATTTTCCTTGATAACTGTTCTTTCTATCATCTCAGTGCAATTTTTTCTTTCGGGGATGCAGGTTTACTTTACGTTTAAGCTCTTTTTAATAATCAGGACAATTATTTATAATAAATTGTCATTTTAGTGGAATGTGACTTCTTTACGATAAAGACAAATCTAGTATCATTTGTTAAACACAGAATTAATTATACATCTTTTTTGACGCAGGAATAGAATTGAACAGAAACATTAAGGTTCATATTTTATGCTCATTTTAAATGGTCATCTGTAGCAGTTTTTAGTTGGAACCACCAGTATATGACAGGAGGCATGTCATATATGGTTCTCTCTTCTGAAGTTAATTATTATTTTTTCAAATTTCAAGTCTTGATCTCAATTTTTCTAATTCAAACCCAATACTTTTGCCAATTAAAGGGGGAGATTGATGGAGCCATGGACCTACGGCACCCTACTCCCACTGGGCCCCGGCTTCCAGGACACACCTTGACGGGTGTGGTGGCTCCAGCCACGCCAGAGGGAGCCCGTCGCCTTGGGACCCATGGAGGGGGAGGTGCTGCCACACCAAGCCCAGATTCGGCCATTCACTCAGCTTATTACTCGCCAGGGCAGAGCCCGGTAGCCCCGAGACATGGCAGTAGCATTGGCGTTGTGCACTCGGGGTTCAGCTCACCCTTCTCCCTCTCCCGCAACAACTCGGATGCATCCCAGTATGGTGGCTCCCAGCACAGTGGATACTCGTCGGCCACGACAGCGGCCTCGTCCTGCCCCTCGCCTCTCCCTCCACCACCCCACTCGTCCCCATCGCACTCTCCCGTTACCCCACGCCCACACCACCTCCTGCAGCTCCACCCTCATCCACCCCCACACCACCCGTTTTCCCACCATCACTTGCCACCCCCGGCTCCCTCAGCACCCCCACCGTCCCCATCGCATCACCATAGACTCATGGGCGCTGGGGGAGGGGGTGGCGTGATTTACGCTCCGACGCCTGGAGGCATTCCTCGGGTGGGAGATGAAGGGGGGTCGTCAAACTCCTTCACAGACCCTGCATCGTCAGCACCTGAAAATGGTGAGTGAGCTTATTTTATTACTCTCTGGACACCATACACAAACAGGTATAGTCTCATCATTTTTATAGAAAATCAGAAGGTAGATTTGTCTTCAAGCAGTATTTGCTTGATTCAAAACAGTAATTATTTCATGGAATACCTTCAGACAAGATCCCTAATTGTATGAAATCTAAATAAACTTTGCAAGCTATACAAACTTCTGTAGTGTTAACTTATGCAGGAAAACCTTGAAGTTTTTACTGATCCTTTTACATTGTTGATATTTATAAACAATCATTATATGTGCTGTGATATATACCATGTATATGTGAATTTTTAGGCAGGAAATATAGTCATATTGTTGTCCTACATGTTACTTTATATAGGATATATAGTTTGCCCAGGATACCTAATATCCTAATTTTTCCTGTTACTCTGATCTTACAAGGAAGATTCACAATTTTTGTGATTCATCCTGCGCCATTTATCAATACACGTAGAGAGCATTTTACATACCATGAAAACCTTGGACCTTGTTTCTTTTCTTTTACAATGCAACGCACTAATCTTTTCATAACATAGATACTTTTTATCATAAGCCAATCATTACATATTTCAATAATTTATGGCCATATTTTCTTTATGAGTTAACCATTTAAATTATTTAATGTACTGCGTATTATGTTACGTAAAATTCTACATTCATGTCAGGGAGCCCAATACTTCTTTTTCACCTATGGTTTCCAAGGACAGTTTCATGAACACAGTAAATGACAGACAGAATATTGTGAGGAGAATTTGACAAATTAACCATTTTTTTCCAACATATAGCTATTTATTTGACAGGCATTTAAATTATTTCTAGAAATAGCGTTTACAGAATAATTGCGTAAGCTTTCCATTTTAGGGAACCAATTAAGTTGTACTTTTGATTCTTGTTACAGATGAAGGAGGGCGGGATGGATCGCAGTGCTTCCCAGATGTGGATAGGTCATCATCAAGCCTTCCTCCTGATCTTGTTGCACATTCTCCGTTAGCAGCCTCTCCCGGCATCTCTCGGCAGCAGCTCATAAATAGGTGTGTGTGTGTCTGGTATTCTGTTTCTTAAATTCATTAAGCTGAAAAGTAAAAGCTTTAATAGGATCTTTTAAATTATACTCACACCCAGACAAATATGCTTACATTAGGGATGGAACAATTATTTCTTTGGTTCTGTGGTTCAAAGGTGCTGACCTTCACCAAGAAAGAACCAGCCAATTAGACCAAGGTTCTTCACTTTCATATTTTTAAAACTTCAAAATATTAACATTTTGACAGAAGATAATTATAGGAAAATTTTATTTAACGTATTATATTTATTTTTATTTTGTTATCTCAAGACAGTCTCACAACTTGGCAAAATTAGAAAGGTATGTTGCCTAATACCAAAAATTTACCGTTGAAACAATTTCAAATTGTTTCCTGCTCCCCAATGTTAAGAAATACCTTCATGGAAAGCATTTTTCATTATCAGAAGCAGGCTAGTTGAATTGAATATGTTTAAAACTGCAACGGCTGCCACTTATGCAATAATGTGAAATTTGTACCACATATACTCATGAAGCCAACAATAAACATTAAATTAAATTTTTGCACAGTAAAATATGTGAAAAAAAAATTTCATCACATCTTTTATAAATACTGATAATCAGTCAGTTCCCTTTTTTCAGTCTCAGTACAGTTCTTAGCTTCATTCTGCAATTTAAGTCAATAAGTGCAAGTATGTTATAAGTATCAATATATCAACAGATGCAATGACAAAAGTTCAATCTACCTCAAAGGAATCATCACCTGATTAGAAATCATGTGTGCTATTTTTATGAATATACAATTATCTTTTAATTTTAAAACATAAAAAAATCATAAATATTGCATTTAATGTGACAGCATGAAACGCTTCATAAATCATTTTCTGCCTATAATCATTTCATGGTCAGGAGGTCAATTAATGAGACAGTTTGTGCTGTCACATTACATATAATTAAAAAATTTTTTTTTCAAGTTTCAAAACTGAAAGAGGTTTTACAAAATTGTAAACCTACAGGTACATCATGATTAATTTTTCATGTCTTATAAAAATGATTATTTTCCAACATTTCATAACAAGGTTGCCATAAAAAAGTGACAGAGGTGAATAGTAGTTCTTCCTGGCTATGATTTAGGTTTAAATTTGTTGGTTATGTAGAATGTTTTATGCTGTCATTTTATAAGGTATTTCATGTTTTATTAATGAATTTATAAAAATATTTTATGTATATCTCCTATTCATTCACAGTCCATGTCCGGTGTGCGGGGACAAGATAAGTGGCTTTCATTATGGTATTTTCTCCTGTGAGAGTTGCAAGGGATTTTTCAAGCGGACAGTGCAAAATCGTAAAAACTATGTGTGCCTGCGGGGGTCAGCCTGTACAGTGGCTATTGCCACGCGTAAAAAGTGTCCGGCCTGCCGTTTTGACAAGTGCCTCAGGACGGGCATGAAGTTAGAGGGTAATTATGCATTCTCCTTTGATTCTTTGTTATAACAAACTTAATTCTTCAGAACTTAATGTCACTGAACTTGATTATCTTTCTGTCAATCTGTTTAATTTATAATTCAATGTGACGTTTTCAAAAATAATAGAATTCAGATATGTCCTATTCCACCACATTTGATCACTCTAAACTTGCAGTTGTATTATGATAGTTCTTTACTATGATAGTGAAATTCAAATTAAAACATTGCAGGCAAATAATGACTTAATAAATTGTGTATTATCCATTTCTATATGTAGATTTTGGTATTGAGAATTATTTGCTTTCATTTTTTAAATTGAGATTTCCTGTTTTTTTTATTATATATTGCTATATTTGCCATGTAAAAGAATGTATGGAAAAAAACGAAGAAAGGAATTTGCATTCTCACCAACATTCTGTGTGCTATATGTTTTATTACTCATATGTGCTTACAGAAGGAAGAATATAGTTAAACCCATGTAATTAATGGGTATATTTTAGCATTTGTTGGAATAGGATGATGATGCCATGACAGTCTTACTTCTTTAAAAGTAATGACTTTCCGAACCTTTATGATAGATAGCCGTATTTAGCTTAAGGAAAAGTTATTACCTACTGAGCTTATTATTTTAATTCAGAGAATAAATGACAAGTATAACAAGTAAAAGTTTAACCTAGTAGTCATAAATGGCTGTGCAAATCCTAATGTCCATTTTGAACACTGTTGCTTCACCATGAGCAACTGCTTTTTAACTACTAACTACTATTCTGGATTTAACTGGAACCTTTATAGCTGCAGAGGACATTATATTACTCTGGGCCAAAGTTCTGGCTTGATGTAAAGATATGTAGAGCCTATACAATGCTAATCATTTGTGAAAGGATGTAGGTATCATTTGTTCAAGAAATTTTAACCATACTTCTCATGAAATGTGTCATCTTGGCATCTGCATATCCAATCCTTAAGAATCTTAGTAAGCAAGTTAATAAAAACTAAAATATTACTCACATTTGGATCATAAGCATACTAACATGCCGTTATAATACTGAATGTGATTGTTGACCGGTGATAATGCTTTCAGAGAGGAGTGATCATACTGTCAGTTTTCGCCACTCAATGGCTTTCATCATGTAACCATAGTTACTTGTATGGTGTTTTGCTAACATTAATAGCTTTATCATGTAGCAAATATAAAAATAACTAGGCAGAATGCCAGTAAATTTGGTTGATAATACTGAAAAGGATACATTTTGGGTAAGTTGTGTAATGGAACCTCACTTAATGAGCACTTTGCATACAAAGTAATTTGCATTACTAGTAAAAAATATTTTCTTTTAATGATTCGAGAGACTTTTGCTCAACGGGTGATGAGGGTAGGAGGATTCCTTGAATGATTGCATTGAGCACTAGTTTTGCCGGTAACTTAGTGTCACTAGTGATCACAGTTTTTTACAAAAATTTGTTCAGACATATTATTTGTGCAAAGCTCAATAATATTTTGTGTGTAGTTTTAAAAATGTCCCCAAAGAAAATCCACAAGAAGACAGCTATAAGTGAATAAAAATAACCATAGAAATGAAAAGTAAAATCATTGAAAAAGGAAAATGAAATTTGAGGGTGACGTATCTAGCCTACACTTTCAATCGGTTGACACCAATGATATGCACTATCCTCAAGAACAAGGAGAAAATTAAGGTGCTTGATGCTTCAAAGGGAGTGGCAAAAATATCTATGCAAAGGTTGTATATTCTCCATGATTTTGAAAGGTTGCTTCTCGCATGGATAAAGGAAAGGTGAATACAATGCAACAATATTCATGAGAATATCATTTGTAAGAAGGCAAAAGTGATTTTTGTAGACTTTGTGTAGAAGGCACTAGGACCTTCAATGGCCAAAGAAGAAGTATTTGCAGGAAGCCATGGGTGACTCCAGAAGTTTAAGAGAAGAACCAGCATCCACAGCAGAGTAAGGCATGGTGAAACAGCTAGCTCTGGCTCAAGGCAGCCGAGAACTTCATCAGCAATGTCAAGAAGCTGGTAGATTCTGAGGGTTACCTACCAAAAAGGTTTTAATTGTGATGAAACAGGTCTCTCCTGGAGAAAGATTCCAAAGTGAACCTATATAACAACAGAGAAGAATGTATTGCCTGGCCACTAGCCAATGGAAGCAGCTATTTTGTGCCAATGCAAGCAATAATTTAAAAATTAAGCCCCTCCTTGTTCATCTCAGAAACTCCATGATGCTTCAAGAAGTATAAAGTCCAGAAGAGCAGAGTAAATGTGATGTGGAGGTCTGGGAAACTGTTGCATCGTACATTGAGAAGCATAGCCCTAATGAGACGGTGGTTATGAATACTAAAAGTTTAGTTAATGTAAATGCTGTTTTGCATTTTTACAAAATTTTGAGGCATTGGGAAAAACAAATGTCTCTAGATAGCTTTTTATTAAAAAATAATCAGGAATATATAATAAATAATAAACTGATTATTTTGATTCTCTTTTGTTTTCTACAAGTCGAATTCATATTTCAGGCTGGTTCATTCCATGATAGAAGAAAATATGAAGATGATTCATGATCTAAAACAGTGTATATAAAATTTTATTTTAATGTACTTTGCACATAATTTCTCTTTTCTGCATGAAATGCGTTATCGTATTTTACATTGATTTATTGTGTATGGGAAATTTTTTTCCTGAAATAAGTGTTTTGCTCCATAAGAAAGATTCCAGGATGAATTATGCGCCTTGTGCGAGGTTTCACTGTAATTATGTTTTTGAAGATTGTCATTGCTAGGTAAATTCTGGTTCCAACTACCTTAATCCTGGTTATATTTGATCTGGAATTATGAATTTAATATCTTTGGCTATTGGCAAGATTCATCCCATCCTAGGTAATCATTTTCTACAATTACTTTTTAAAAATTATGTGAATTGACATGCATTACCAGCATATCATAACATTATAATATTTTGGTAATTTTACTATACTTATACAACACTTACATACTTATACACTTACAACATATTTTACTTAATTCTTAGTTTGAAATCTTGATTTTTTGACAGCATGGTCTAAATTGGTAGCACTAAATTCATCCATATTTTTTTTAGCATGTTGAGAATGCTATTTTAACTGGTTCACTCTGAAAATAAAGTGCCCAAATATGAATATCCAGGAAAGTAAAAATTTTAAATACCTTGTCTTTTTCAATTGGTTTATGATTCTTTATGTAATCAGTTGACAGCTCTTGAATAAATGTAAATGTGACTGACCAATCCTAATTTTGCTGTGGAAATTAAAGGACTTGGCCATGTCCAGGGGTTGACTTTTCTTTGGGCTTAAATGGAATAACTAACGTAGACTAGATTACTGTTAATTTGTTCTGAGATGGTGAAGAAAGAAAATTAGGTGTACTCATTTCATTAAAAAGTTCTATCACAAATTAAATAATTGTGAAATGAACCTAATTATATCATTTACAAATTTGGTTGTTGAAGAGGGTAGAAAGAATTTATTAATATTATGACCAACATTTTGAGTGAAAATTGAGGAAAGTTGGCATTCCCAACATTATCCTTTTCTCATTTCAGCATCTTCTCAGATCCAATTTTGTTTCTCCATTTCTCTCTCTATGAACAATGCACCTACTTCCTTAACTGTTTGCTTTATGTTTTTATTTGTATTTCCCTGTTTTCAAACGATATATTCTATCCTTAGCTATTCGCGAGGACCGAACTCGTGGTGGTCGCTCAACATACCAGTGTACATACACCATCCCTGCCAATCTTCTTCCACCTGGTGGAGTTGGAGGTCCAGTGGGGCCTGAGATTTCTGAAGGGACGAGTAGCAATTCTGGAGCCACTCCTGGCACTCGCCCTCCTTCTGTATCACCTCCTATGCCCTCCAGTGAGGCTCGCTCTGAAATTGATGATATAGTTCCCAGCACTGAGTTATCTTCTGAGGGTGGTAGGACTTCTGCCCCTGTCCCAAGGTTGCTTCAGGTTAGTATTTATTCCCCATCAGGTGGATGGTGTTATGTATATATTTTTTTTCCATCTATTTAGCACAATCTGAAAGTGAGTAACTTAAATTGATAGGGTATAAAACTTGAATAATGGAAATTTGACCCATTATTTAAATATTGTTGTTCCTTCAGTATTTCATACTAGTGAGATTTGAGGAGCCTTGACATTGTGTACATATTATTTTGGTGCGTAGTTCCTGGGATCTAGAAAGTTTGCTATTATTAAAGTCAATTGTTATCCTACATCCCCAGGAATAGGTCAAGGCCATCTAGTTGTTCAATAGAGACATACTTTATTCTTAAAGAAGATCAACATAGAAACCCATAAAAACTTACAATTGGTGAATTTTAATGTTTCAATGCTTTTCAAGATATGACTTTTGAAATGCTGAAAATGCAAAATGAGATAATAAGTTTTAGGTAACTGATTTGAGGAATGAAGGCGTACTAAAAAAAAATTAAATACTCAGTAAAACTGTCTCAATGCACATAAATTCTTTTGAAATTGAGATATTACAAATGATGTTTTTTATTTTTGTGAGAAATTACAAATAATGTTTTTTATATATGTTTTTTTAATAATCGTGAAACCAATATATGTTTTTTGCCTTTCCTTGTGTAAAAGGGTTATTCCCATTAAATAAATAAATTAATTAATTTTGAATGTGTAAAATTAGTATTGGTATTCTTGGAGATGATATAATACCACCTCCATTTTATGTTCTCATTATATGCTGTATCTGGTAGTATTTTCTGGAATCTTGTGAACTGTTTTACACCCCTATCACTCCAAATAAAACCAGTGTATAATATTTCATTTTAATTCGGTCACATATATAATATTTTAAGGATATTTATTTTTTTAATTTATTTAACACCACCTAAAAGTTAAGTGTTGCAGTATTTGTGGTTATATTATCAGGATTTCCTGTTCATATGCCTAATTAATGATCATAAATTTTGAAGCTTCAGATGAAGCAAGAATTAAAGGGGGAAGTAAGAGAATATACACTCTTAACTGCCAAGTCTTAATTTATAGTGAGAAGCAAGTGAGTTAAATTTAAGGAGGGGAGTCCTATCTTGTGGCAAACATTTTATAATACTATAGTATGTAATGGTAAGGTCAATTTTAAAGTGGCTTATGAAGGATCACAGTGAACTTTTGAAATTTGAACACATGAATAATTTAATAAGACTTGGGCTGATATGTTGCTTGTTTTATAATTGTGTGACAGGAAATAATGGAGGTTGAGCACTTATGGCACTACAATGAACAGGACATTCAGAAATCACCTACTCCTTCCTCATCTTCAACTTCTTCCTCTTCTGCATCAGCTGGTGGTGCAAATGGTGATTCTGGTGGTGCCCTCATCTCTAACCTTTGCCATATTGCAGACCACAGGCTTTATAAGATAGTCAAGTGGTGCAAGTCACTTCCCCTCTTTAAAAACATCACCGTAAGTTCATAAAGTTCTCTTTGGCCAATTTGTAACATTTCTTCTTGGTAACTGTAAAATGAAATATGTAAATCAATTGAGATATGAAACTCAAATATTGGAGTACAGAAGAAGGATCTGATATTTTCCTGGCATAAGGTCATGATGAGTTTTATTCTCAGGATTCCCACAAAGTTATGTTCTGCACTGCTACTGTTTCAATGAATGATTCGTCCATTATCTTCAAATCTGCCCTGAAGATGATGGAGGAATTGTCCAGAGGAATTGTCCGGAGGAAACATCCATAGTAATGCAGAACATAATGCGGCGGAAATGTCGAGGAGAATTCATCATTTGGGTACTGACTACTTTCCTTTGGGTTTGTCAGTTTTCACATTTAATATATGTATGTATTTTGTTTAAAAGCTTATATTTAGAGCAAATATCAGTAATGGATTGAGAATTTTGTTGTTATTAAAAGGATCAATTTTGCCATTCAAATGGCTTTGGTGAAACTAGTTAAAATTTTCAACTCCTAAATTTGCCTTTTGCCAGAAACTGGAAAAAAATCGATGTTGAATGTGCAGGTGCATTGTCATGGTGAAGGATCCATCCGTCATGTTTGGTTAAACTAGTGTGCACTATTGATTTTCCTAAAAGCAGATATCATTTGGACAATTTTTCAATGATCGCTGAGGACAAGGGACTCTAACTCTTGGAACACTAAGTACATCATTAACTCTTGGAACATCATTAGTATTTTAAAATATATTCTGATTGTTTACTTTTGTAGCTATGAGTTTAGTACATATGATCACTAAGTTGATAAATTATAACTCTCGAAAGATGGTGCATATATTTCAAGTGTTGCAAAACCATGAGTAGAAATTGTTTTAATATTTTCTAATGTTAATATTGTTGGCTATATCTTTAATTTTACTCTTATATATTGGTTGAGAGACATCTGGTAATTGTGTTTTACCACAAATAGCATTTGGCAAGCAATGAAAATGATTTCTCAAAAAATCCATATTTTGATTAATAAATTTACTCTAACTCATGTAATGCTCAATTCAATTAGAATCAAATGGAAATGCCAATTACCAATCAATATTAATGTTAGCTTAAGATTCCTTTGCATTCTGATCTGCATACATAACCTGAGGTGTTTCATAAAGATTTGGGCATTGGAAGTTGTAAACTGGAAGTTCCTTCTCTTTTAATTCAACAGATTGATGACCAGATTGCTCTTCTCATAAATGCTTGGTGTGAGCTGTTATTGTTTTCTTGCTGCTTCCGGTCAGTGGGGTCACCTGGTGAAATTCGTGTAGGACATGGAAGGTCCATTTCACTTGAGGGAGCTCGTGCTCTTGGGCTCACACCATGCATTGAGCGCATGCTCAATTTTACTGAGCATTTGCGTCGTCTTCGTGTAGACAAGTATGAGTATGTCGCCATGAAAGTCATTGTCCTCCTTACATCAGGTAAGTTCAGGAAATTGTAACTTTAAAATAGTTTGACTATATGCTAATCGGTACTCCTTACTAAGATCTCAACATTACTTTCCACTTGTTACTGCACTGTTGGCCACCTCATATTGATCTATAAATCAGTTCTCATCCCTCCATATGGATTGTGGAGCAGTTGAAATGTATTCATTTTTTAGCTCCCATCTCTGCACCATCCAAGGCGCCTGTATGCATTAATCCTAGAAATAATAATGATGGGTAGTAGAGGATGATTCAGCCTAGTGAACATTCCACTCTTTCCAACCTGTTCTTAGCAAATCACACTCAAAATCTCACCTTACCCTAGCTTATTGCAGTGACAATAAGTATGGTATGGGTACAAAAAATGTTTATTATTGCTCCAGAAATACAGGCACTTGAATTTTTAAAGAAATTTTGAAACAATTACCATTTAATGAATTAACTTGGAAAAATTCTGAAGGAATTGCAAACATGACTTTGACTTAATTCTTAGTCAAACATAGCCTTTGGGTGACATTATGTAGTATTTTTTTAGTTGTTAGCTGATTTTTCTTTGTTTTTGTTTGAAATTCTTATTATTTCATTGATTTTAACTCAGTAGTTTGGTGGCCTGCCTTAAGTATGCGAGTAAAACTTATCTTCTTTCTAACCTTTCTAACAGTAAATAAGTAGATTTACAATGCTATAATTCAAAGTGCATCATTGACCTTGGCACTCGAAATTCTTGCATTGCAATATGCATTTGCAGATAACTCCACTAAAAGTTACTTTCATGACATTTCCCACAGTTTCTTTGAATTTATCGGTAGCTTTGCTTTCTGGAAACTTAAAGTGGGGAATAAGCTTTCAGAATTTTATCTCCAAAAGTATGACTGAATATGTGGCTTTGCAGAGTTTTTGTGGGGGGATGATTTTCTCTGTGCACAAATATATTGTTTTGATTCGGACCTTCGTAAGCTCAAATAATAATTAGGAAAGTAAAAATTAGTTTGTGCTAAAGAATTATGTAAACTAGCTGAATATTAACTTGTGAATTTGATTTTAATTTAATTGATTTGGTGACATAAAGCAATATTAACAAAAGTTCATTTTGTTTCTAATGCATTGAATGTCACTAAGAATGACCTTCTGTGGAAGTTCTCTGGTGAAGAGAATTGGCAATGGGAGGCTGGGAGAATCCATTCAGTAATCTTGACTCTTGATTAGAAATTGAAGATGAAATTTAAAACTCTGTTATGAGAGACATGAGGATGTAATGGGCCTTGAATGTGAGATACATCATCCCTGTGAAACATACAGTACTTTATCTTCTGATGTTATATTTACATATCATCAAAGGGGAATAATTTATATAGTAATCACTTTACTGTCATCTTAACATGCATTAAGTTATTGATAAGCAGAAAAATATACCTATCTAATAATATATTGTTGTAGTATTGTTGTATGGATTACAAGTTTCTCTCCAAAATGACAGCTTCAAAACCAAATTATATCTCATGCATCTATAAGTCAGGCCAATATCATAATCATTTCATTTGCATAATGGGTATATGCCAGTTAACATTCATGATTGTACAACAATACCTTCAAGTCTATGAGCAAGCGCTTATATTAAAAAATGCCGCACATTTTCCTCAAAATTATCTATTTATTTGCCTAAAGCTGATGTCCTATTCTGTATATTATAGATGCAAGTGACCTCCGAGAGCCAGAAAAAGTCCGTGCATCACAAGAGAAGGCATTGAGGGCACTGCAAGAATATACACTTGCACATCACCCTCGCCTCCCATCCAAGTTTGGTGAATTGCTTTTGCGTATCCCTGAGCTTCAGCGAACTTGTCAGGTATGTTCACATATTACAGCACTAATAGTTACAGTTAAGGATCATAGGTGTTATTTATTCAAAAGTTTTGATTGTCATCAGAGTAAGCAAATGCAGTACCCAGGCTTTCTGAGTGAGTCTGATGACTGATTTCAGGAGTTAAAATGGTAGTCAAGTGTAGTATAAAATTTATTAATTTTCTCCCAAAATCAGTACCACTCATGATAGAAAAGAGAAAATTATGCAAGTTTGACAGTAAACTCCCAAGTATAATAATGCTGTTAATGTCATACTCTTGATGTAAGTGTTACAATTCATTGTTTACATTAGTAGTTTTTATGGACGGAGACCGACTCCTAAGGTCATTTGTGCATTGTTAACAAATGACAGATTTGGCATTAGGGATCAGGTGAAGAAACAAATGAAGATTACTACTGAAATATTACCTCTTTCTGATATGCTACCTCTTATTTTTATTGTGGAAGAGTTCATAAAATATCATTTCCATTGGAAAATTTTAGTTTACTGGTTATAAACTTTCTTCTATATATTTTTTTTAAAGAATCAACTATTACTTGGTAGCATGGTTAAAATTGTCACTGGTAACATTGGACACTAAATTTAATATGCTTTTTTTTCCTTGTCATGCTCCAGAAGACCCGAGCAAAATTCACATTTCATTTTAAATTTAATTAGCCAATTGATGAAAATCATCACCTGCTGTTGACATGTGTTTGGGGTATTTTGGGAATGAAAACTTAAAATTGATTCTCTTTCCTTTGATCTTATTAGACCATATCAGATGATATTTTAGTTTATCTATAATTATGAAAATATATCTTTTGGAAATTTTATTATTTAGTGATTAATTTCTGTTGTTTGTGGGGGCTTGTGAATTACTAACATAATTCTATATGCTACCAGTTTAACCAGAAAAATTTTTCTCTTCGAGGTGCTTAGCATATCTTATGTGAATTAATTTTTCCATTTAATTGGGTATTTCAATGTCTAAACCAAAATGATGTCATAGTATCTGAGAAACAAATATGTATGTAATACAAAGATCAATGAGATGAATGTAATAATAGCATTGATTACATTTAGGATAAATCATTCTCCACTGTTTTCATTGGAGTAGACTCTCATGTGCAAAGACTCATATGTCTCATCTTTGTATTTTTGTGAAGGTGGGAAAAGAGATGCTTTCTGTCAAGAACAAAGAGGGAGAGGGGCCAAGCTTCAACTTGCTTATGGAGCTTCTCCGAGGGGACCACTGAGGGAAGACTCCAATCTCCTTGCCTTGCTGCCTGCGGACTTAGAGGCGTAAGAGTCATTTATGTGTAACACTCCCTGACAAACATTTAGCAAACTTTCCATCCATTGCCTCTTAAGCCAGTCTTATAAGAACTTTGCAAATATACAATTAATGCTAACCAAATGGATGAATTGATATATCTTGGATGAAATAGATCTCTTAATTGAGAATTTAATGACTCCTCCATAGAGATGTTTGATTTTTTAATTTAATTAAAGTCACATTCAACTATGATAGATTGTAAAGTCATTTGGTTTGATAACAATCTTTTTGCTAAATCAGCAATGTTTTCATGCATTGATTTGGTTATGATCGCAAAACTTTAACAATTATAATGTTTCAATATCGTTATTTTGCTTTCAAGTAAAATAAAGTATCTATTTTTTCATATTTTCCAGTAACCATCCATTGACAGCAGTAAGTAGTTGCCTTCCCTGGAAGTTGCCTCCTAGAACATCCACCCTTGGATCTGTTTTCTGACTCTGCTGTGGCATCTGTTGACTGAGAGAATGTTAGAGATTAATGAATGATTAGTGTTCCTCGGTGAAATTGAGGAAAGCTTTAAGGCAAACCATTGTACTTGCTGCCTCCTCAATGGTTGCAGATGTGACTAGTGTGGTGCATGGCATTTGTTGTGAATGCAGGGTGTCATCTGGGTTGTGGTGGTTTTTTTGGAGACCAATTCACTGCAACAGATAGTGTTGTGTGTGCCCTGTGATTTTTTCCAAGTGATTCATGCGCTCGAGAAAGGATTTTAAAAAAATAATATTTTGTATTGTTTTCCACTTTTTTGTAAGACTTTGTGAGCGGTCAAGTTTTTTATGAGGAAGATGTTAATTTTTTATTATAATTTTTTTATCGTTGAAATTTATAGATAATGTCCTGGACTCTTGGTGTGACTCCGGTGCCCCTTAACCACCAACCCAACCCTAACCAAGCTCTCTTCCATCTCTTCCCTCTGCCTGTCACTCATCACCCTATCTCCCCTCTTGCCATGCACACCTTTCCCAATTGAAGATGTGACCCATTGAGCATTGTACAGACACTCTCTGTGCCGAGTGTCATTTCGGCAGAATGAGCCGTAGTCTGTTGTTGTTGCATTTGGGAGAAAAATAGGTAAAGCAATAGGATCACTGTTGGCTGTGCTTAGACTACCTTTGATCCAACTCCATCGAATTGTACCCTTCCACCGCTGTCCCATCGGCCCCTATCAAATCATCCCCTCCTTGATATGCCATGGGATCATATATCAGTGTTTTTATAGGAATGGGCCAAAAGTAATATATAAAATGATGATATGCCATTTTTATTATTGAATTTGGATGCTGTTCACTTGTGGCAGATGTTTTTTGTCTGCTAGGACTGTGGCCAAAAAAAATCACTCTGTTAGGGTTCCTGATAGTTAACGTTAGAAGAAAGAATCATTTCATAAAGTGTCACCCTCGCATGTAATGTGTCCAAGAAAAGCCAAAGGTCAGTTTTGTTTTTTATTTTTTTTCACGGATGAGAATTTTATAAGGCCAAGCCTATGAAGAAAGTCAACTGAATAAAATAATTGTGCCAACCACATAGTGGTAAAAAATGAAACATTGATAAGAAATTAATAAAATAACCAAACAGTGCCTCAGTGCAAAGGTTGTGAAGTTGAGAGCATAGTTAGTTTGATCCTCCCTTTTTTAAAAAGATGCATGGCATATGTATTTATTTTAAGGTTGTTTGTTTCACAATGAAGCTTTTTATTCGTTATTTTTACACGTTGCTAAGAAAATCAAGAAATGTGGCATCATGCCCTATTAAAAGGACCATTCACCTTTTATAAGAGAGAGAGAGTACTGCTAGAAGTTGAGATTTTTTATCTAATGGCTTCAAAAATGTGTGATTTTTGCACATTATCCATTAGAAATAATGTCACTACTAGGGTGGGGTTATGACCATGCTCTTCCATTTGGCAGTTGAAGGAGTAAGAAAATAGAAAATATTTTCTTTCTTCTATGAAATGCAAGACTTTTCATATCCTTTTCATTTTAAACTCTAAGCTTGACACCACACAATCTCTAAAAACCCCAATTTTCCACTTTCTCTCTCTCTATTCCCCTTTTCCAGTTTTGTGCAATGTTGGCCATTATCCATCACCATTCCATTGTTGATCAGCCTCTTTTATGGTTGCCTGATCATGCCCCATCTCTCTTGTTCCCTTGCCATTCCTAAAATAAAGTTTTCTTACCTGAAGCAATTCTGTTGTACTTATTTGTTTTAAAGTTTAAAATACCTATTGAATGTGTTATTCCATGCTTAATTTATAAAATCATAGTGCAATAACATGCTAATATTTTAGTGGATTATCACTATATTTATACATTTATATAAATAAAATATAAAAATAAGTTATGAAACTGGTGGACATTTCAGGATAGGGAGGCAGGGCCTTTATGAGCAGGAGAGAAGACTGAAGGGACTGGACTGCCTATTTCTTGGCCCAAAATGTATTACCTTTAGTGCCTGGTTAATTGAACTAATATGAGGTTTAAACAAATATAATATTATTAGTATGAGTAATCTACCAGTTTGGTAGGTTTTTGATGGACAAGAGCTTCCAAATAGTATTGTGACGATTCCTTTGCCTCTGTTGACAATTCACAACTCAAAATCCAACAATACAATAAACCTCTAATTCTGCATACCTCCTTGCTCCCTCAATCCCTTTCAACAAGCCCATCCTATTCCTGCCCCTTCCTTGTTTGTGTAACATTCTCCCCTCTATCACAGTCTTCAACATCTTACTGCCTATCAGAACGCTCTGCATCCATCTTTCCTGTACCCTTTTAATTTCTCCCAGCAATCCCTTTCTTCTCCCCCACCATATCTAGCACTTCCTCATTTGTTTTTCTTTCTGCCCACTTCACCTTTTCCATCTTTTCCTCACATTCATTTCAAAAGCCTATCTATGCCCATCATCTTGCTTCAGAGGTCATGTTTCCATGCCATTACAAAACTACACCCCATATCAAGGGCCTTTTCTTAACATCCTTACTCAAAGTCCCTGTTGTCAACTCTCTTCTCCTCGTGAAAGTTTTTTGCCTAATGTAATTCTTCTCCTAATGTCTCTGCTACTTAGACCATTGTGACCCAAAACACTTCCAAATTTGTGAGTTGCTCCATCTGTTCTAGTTTTACCCTCCTATTTTAACATTTAGGCTAGCTTTTCCCTTTCTTGAAAACTGCTTAACCTATATTTTACTTACATTTATTATCATCCCACGCATATCAAACTGAATTTTCAATGCACTCAGCAGAGTTAGCAACACATGAGCCAACCTAAATAATTTTATGAATTCGCCACCACTTTTCATTCATATCTCCAGTTCATCACATGCCTCTTTTGCCTTTTCCTCCACGTATATGTTAAACCACACAGGTTATAATGAGCATCCCTGTCTTACTGCCCATTTTCATCTCCATCAGCCAGTCACATTTGTGCTGTCTGAGATATGTCCAGGTTTTAGATAAGTCTCCTCTCCATTCTATCTATTCCCAATTCCTGCATTACATTCATCAGTACATTCAATTGTTTCAGGCTTCACTTCATGGAAATATTTAATATCCAAACTAAAAAGAAAGACTTGTACTTTTCCTCAGATTTTATTATATGGTACAATGTGTTTCACCAACTTGCGGCATCATCAGGTACAAATTTGCTAAACAGACAGTGACAATATATACCCTCAGGACAGAGTGGAGGCAGGGAGGGGTGGAAGAGCCTGAGAGGGTGGGGGCCCTCAGGTGCATTGAGGGATTGTTTTGACCATTTCCAGGCTAGTTTCTCAGAGAGGAGTGGGGAGGGGTATGGGAACAATTACTCATTACAAAGGGTCGCGTTAGGGTTTGCCAAGTGCCTTCTTATCTCTAATTGCTCGAGTGTCCATTTTTAATCCTTTCGGGAATATGTGTAATATCTCGGGGACAAAGTCACTGCTGTGGTCGAATTCCAGTAAATGCTTGGCAAAGAGAAAGTTGGTATTCTGATTTTTGTGACACCTTGCGTGTTCCTTGAGTTATAAAATCAGAATACCCAAAATAGCTCAAAAATCAGAATACCAACTCTCTCTTTGCCAAGCATTTACCTTAAAGTTATTCTCAGGATCATCAACAAAATGATAGAGAGTAAGGCAAATGATTACTTAGGGGACGATCAGTTTGGGTTAAGGAAAGCATGAGGTATGCGTGATGCCATTGCAGTAATGAGATCACTAATCGAGAGGAATATAGAATACAATCAGGAAGTATTTGCCTGTTTTGTAGATTTCGAAAAAGCGTTTGATAGAGTTAATTGGGAAAAATTAATGCGTGCATTGCAGAAAATAGGAATGGATTGGAGGGACAGGGGACTGATCCGCAACCTGTACACGTCTCAGACTGCTCAGGTACGAGTGGGGAATGGAGAGTCCGGATGGGCAGTGTTAGGAAGAGGGGTAAGGCAGGGTTGCCCATTGTCACCGGTGCTGTTCAACATATATGTGGAGGAAATGATTAAAGAGGCATGGGAAGAACAGGAGATAGGAATGAAAGTCGGAGGGGAATTCGTAAAATCGGTTAGGTTTGCTGATAACCAAGCATTAGTTGCTCAGTCAGCCAAGGGGTTGTAAGCATTGCTGAGTGAATTGGAGGTTCGGTGCGATAGATATGGGACGAAAATCAATATAATTGAAACATAAAATATGTGATTTTCCAGAAAGAAAAAGGCTAAGCTAAACACTAAAATAGGATGGCAAAACCAGGAGCAGGTGGGACAGTTTACATATCTTGGAATTGTTTTGGACCAACACGGTCAAAATAGAAGGGAAGCAAGGAGAAGAATTGCAATAGTCAAAGAGGCTTTCAGTAGGTGGAGGGAGTTGATGACAGGAATGTTGAGTAGGAATGTTAACAAAAGACATGTTTACAACTTTGATATGTAGTGTTTTACGTATGTTATGTTATGATACGTATGTGTAGTTATGTACGACACGGAAACATGGTCACTGAAGCATGAGGATGGATGTAGATTGGAGGCTTTTGAAATGTGGACGTGCAACTGCACTAACAAAACACAATCCCTCTTCATCTCTGTGTACTTCCTTCATCCCGTCCAACATCTCTATCCTGTTCCTGCCCTTTCCTCGTTTGCCCAACATTCTCCCCTCTATTACAGTCTTCAACATCCTGCTGCCAATCAATACGACCTTCATCCATTTTTCCTACTTCCTAATGATTTCTCCCAACAAATCCCTCTCCTTCCCCCCATACCTAGCACTTCCTCATTTAATTTCCTTTTGGTCCATTTTACCTTCTCCTTTCTTGTCCACACCCACATTTCAAAAGCCTCCAATCTACTTCTATCATCGGGAGGTGTGTTTTAGGATTGGGATGCTTCAAAATATATAGCAAAAGCAACACAATATAAGAACACAAAACAGAACCACTCACACGTTATTTCTTGATAATTTCGACGGAATTGAGCTCCGTCTTCATCAGAAGATTAGCTATGACTGATATTTACAATAAAATATGTGAAAGTCTAATGGATGTAAAGAATAATGTACATGAAATCAGCACTAACGAAGAAAGATACAGAAACAAACAAAAAAGACAAGAAACACACGTTTTATAAATGTATGTTTTTTTATAGGTCGCCGTAGTCCAGCAGTATAGCGTTGGACTACTGAACTGGAGGGCCGTTCGAGTCGGGCACACGAATATGTATATGGTATTTATATGTGTCCCTATCCCTTTTCCTTATGTATATATATATTTCCATGTGAATGAATGTGTTCGCCTTTTGGCGGGTTTTCGTGTTTGAATGTATATGTATAGAAAAATATATATGCACAACCACAGAGAGCGGCAACATAATTTACATTTTTGAAATGCTTCCTTATTTGAAAAAATGTGTACTATATATTATAGTAATCATAACCATAGCGGAGCGAAGGCGGAAATGGCCCTTGAACTTCAGTCAGTTTCGAACCGTAGGTCGTGAACCAAGCGTTCTTTGACCAGTTCAAGACCGGTTCTTTAACCTATGGATCTTTCTCGGAACTGTTTCTTTTCATAGCACCACGAAAGGTTTGAACGCTTGATAATGTTTACGACAGAGTACGTTAGCAAAGCCGACGGTCGTTCCGTTCGTCTTTGCGACGAAAGCTTGAAGGATGTATTCGCCTCTTTGGCGTGGTTGACTTAGGTTGTCGTTGTGACATACGTGAATTGTGTGTTTTGTACTCATGTCATTGACACTTATTATCAGATGTACCGTGTAGATAATATGTGGAACTCGTATATTTTGGAAATCAACATCCGTTTATTGCCGCCGTTTCTAAGGAGGGCACCAGGATTATGTTGTGATGTTTAGTCGTAGGAAAGACACTGCTATTATTCATAATTAATGTGTCACACGTAGTTTTGACGCAATGTCTTCGAAGTGTACAGGGGGTTATTCCGTTCAAAATATCGTGTTTTTGTTGCTGTTCTTCCCTGCAATAAGTAGGGCAGGACTTTTTGGAACGTTCTTTAATATATTTCGTGGAATAAATGAAAGAGTGCTAGATTTAATTTGCTCTCATGCTTCTTGCTGCAAGAGTCATTTGCAACCAACAGAATGGCAGTGGATGCAGGACCGAGGTAAGTCTCGTCATTTCACTTGGGTACCTGTTCCCCTGGGATAACATAGACCAAGGTTTATGAACTTCGTGGTTTTCTCTTTTCAAGGATACCATTTGTTATGATATTTCAGGTAAAATTTGAAGACGAATGTTTCTGTTGACGAGATATCCTGAGCCCATAACTCCCGCCCAATTTTAGTCGGAAGAGTACTATGTTTCTTTACCGAGTCATTTTGGCTAATGAGCTAGTTTTTTACTTCCACGCTAAAGGCGTGTATTGCTCCTACATCATGGCTTCCGTTTTAATTTATTTCGTGTTAATATATATTTTAATGTTTGACCGTTGGTCCTACTGTTCGGTGGGCTCCGAGATAAGATAGCGTAGTTTACGCGTGTGGCCTAAATGTTAATAATAATTTTAATATAATTTATGTAAGCATTTATTGGAATTATTTATTTAATTACTCATTTTCTCTCTTGCAGACTTCTCAAACGTCAATTTTTCCATGACGGAGGATTAAATTGTTGATGCTATGTCCTGTACTTAAAGTTCATTTCGTTTCTGGGGGGATGCTCCACCTTCACCTCCCCCGATATCGCGCTAGCCTTCCTTGAAGATCGTGGGTGCTTTCTACCAAAGTATGAGAGCAGAATTCCGTATGGTCTCTTTTATGCTGTATGGGCACATTCGTTCTCATTATGAGAGCAAAGTTAACTGAACTGGCCCTCGGAGAGCTAACCGATGACTGCATCTCTGCCGGTAGAGACTAATGATTTCTCAGTGACACTAACACACACATTACCTTTCTTTGCCATATTTTTAAAATTGGGAATCTGCCATTTAAACTATGATTTGAGTAAAATGCAGATTAATCAACTTTACAGTCGTACATTACAAGCTACATTTCTTAGCCTCGCCTAACTCAACATAGTTTTCAACATTTTATCACCAATCAAAATTGTATGTAACCACTGTTCTCAGCTCCTTTGAATTTCACCCAGCCACCCTCTCTCCTGTCCCAAAGTGCTTCCTAATTTTAGTATTTTCAGGCATCATATGGTGAGATGCTAACATAATAAAGAACAGTTAGTAGCAATTTCCCACTAGATAAGATTTATTTTACAATCGGGGTTCGATGTATTACATCATCTTACATACGAAATACAAATTTTAAAATTTTTTAAAAACAGATCCCTCAAAGTCTCTGAAGACCACTTGTGTGATTAGAAGCCATCTTTGATCACAGGATACGTGGAATCTCTTCTGTGAGATCACACGCTCCACAATCAACAAGTTCATTCCCAGGAAATTTATAAAATATAACATGGAACCTAGATGGTAGAATGTGGATGTTAGAAAAGCATTGTGACATCAAAGGCTATGTCATGCCAAGATGAAAAATATTAGGGAAGATATCTCTAGCAACAAAAGGAATGAGATCGATTATGATTACAGTGCCTGTATATCTAGGCTGAATACCAGTAAGGAATCTTGGAAAGCGTTAAGAAAATTTAAAAGGATAAGATTAACGGAAAATTTGAAAGAGACTCCGAAAGCATTTTGGTTGTACATCAGAGAGGTTCAGGGAAATAAGTCGAGTTAATTCAATTAAAAATGATAAAGGCAAAAGAGTAACCAGCAGTTCACCAGTGTTTCAGAGAAAATCTGTGATAACTTACCAAATTGATGCCAAACGATGCCCAAAGTTGAAATATCATGTAATGGAATAGAATGTTTGCTGAAAAATATTAAGCCCAATAAAGCCTCCTGACCCAACCAAATGCCCTCTACTCATTCGTTTATTTAAGGATCTAGTGTCAGAAATTGCACCATCCATGCACCATTGCACCAGAAATCATCTTTAAGAAGTCACTAGTAGATAACAAGGTCCCCAGAGATTGGAAAATGGCTAACGTAACACCAATATTTAAAAATAGAGACAGGTAAGAACCAAGCAATTACATGCCTATTTCCCTCACATCGATTTCATGCAAGGTTATGGAACATGTGGTTGCTAGTTCGATCGTGGGATACCTACATAGTCAGGAGTTATCGATGAAAAATTGGTTTGGAAAATGGTTTCCAAAAGGGTAGATACTGTGAGACACAACTAGCACTTTTTGTTCATGATATTCTTATTTTGGGAAAGAGCAATGCTTCAGTGCACACAGTTTTCCTGGATTTTAAGAAAACCTTTGACAAAGTACCTCAGAATAAACTACTCAGAAAGCTAGAAGCATATGGCTTAGATAAAAATATCCTGAGTTCGATTAAAGACTTTGAATGGTTGGTTGCAAAAAGCAGTCATTGATGGAGTTGGCTCAAATGCAGTCGAAGTTACTTCAGGTATTCCCCAAGGAAGTGTTATTGGACCTCATTTATTCCAACTTGGTGTTAAGGACATTGACTTCATAGTCACTAGTAAGATACATTTATTTTTCGACGATGCAGTGGTTTATCACGATATGTGTAATCCTGAGGACTCATCACCTTTATCAGATGACCTTAATGCTATACAACAGTGATGTGACACTTGGCAATTTGAATTAAACTTAAAAAAAATATAGTGATGAATTTTTGGAATGAACAATTCCTTCCAGAATGCCTACTGCATTGGGAACACCAAAATTGAATGTGTAGACTTGATTAAATACCTAGGCATTACCCTCACCCACGATCTCTCCTGGGTGAAACATATATGGGGAATATGTGGACAAGCTAACAAAAAATTAGGGTTTGTTAGAAGAGTATTGGGCAAATTTGATGAAAAGGTCAAAGAGAAATTTTATCTCTTGCAGCTTAGGCCTCATTTAGAATATGCATCTAGTACATGTTATCCTGACAAAGTTGAAATTATTACCGAATTGGACCATGTGCAATGTAGAAGACCCAGATTTTTAATACGTTGCTGTGATAAACTTTGTAGCATATCCAAAATATTGGAGCTGGGGATCACTCACAGAGCAAAGGTTAAATTACAGATTAAATCTCTTGCATAAATTAGAAGGATGTATCTTTAGGAGTGATGTGAAAATATATTATGACCTTCATCGTACAATGGTGGGAGAGATCTTTCCAATAAAATTAGGGAGAATAGGTGTGGAACAGATAAATTTAAGATGCAATTTTTTTCCACAAATGATAAGGGATCAGAATGACATTGTCTGACCACGCTAAGGATAAAAATATTTGGGTCAAAATTAGTCTGGTTTGTATTCACCCCCTGCCACACACCCTAGCGGTGGCTTGCAGGGTACTGAAATATCTATATCATATACTTATCGGAAGCAGGAATAGTGTCGAGAAACATGGGGGAGGTGTACTGTTTTTAGCAGTTTCATACTTTGTATTTTGCAATCCTATGCCAACCTTTCCCTTCTCTCCCCTCCCTCCTTTCCTGCTAGATCCACCCCCTCCTCCGGGAATGTAAAAATGTATATAAGACTGCACTTGCCTTCATTTTGGTACCTGAAAATGATGTAGTATGTCGAAATCAGGTCATATAATTATCTTATCTAGTGGAAAATTGCTGCTATTCGCTCTTTATTACTTCCTGATTTGTTTTCTTTTCCAGTCATTTTACTATTTCCATTCTTCTGCACACCCGCAAATGAAACACCTCAATCTATGCCTATCATCTTGCTGTAATGACCAATGTTCCTCACCATACTAAACTATGCTCCATATTAAGGTTTTCTCAATATTTTCTTTACATCCTTACTCAAGATCCTTCTCATCAAATCCCTTGTGAAGACTTTCTGGCCTAATTTTTTTTGTGCCACCATGACTTCGCCCAAAATACTTCCTAGATAGGTGAACCATTCTACCCATTCTAGTTCTTGCCATCCAATTATTATGTTGCTTCCTTTACTTTCTATTGGAATTTCTATTTCTCAAGAACCTAATTAAATAAAACAGTTTCTGGCGTAACTTGGTGGAAAATCTTCATACTGACTTTTAATAATCAAACCACTTTACTTGCTGCAACCTGATGATGTTATGCTATAACGAAACCTGGGTTGTAAAAATTAAAAAGTTTATGTGGAAAAGTAAAGTGGTTTGATTATTAAAAGTCAGTAAGAACCTAATTACCTTTGCTCTGTTTACATTTATTTTCATCCCATATCTATTACAATGATTTTGTAGTGTGCTAACCAATGATCATTCATCCCAATCACCACCACCATCACCAATCATTTGGCTGACTGGCTAAATAAATCTTGATCATCCACAAATCTGATTTTATTAGTTCCTGAAGTTCATTCGTTCCTATAGCTAGTTTTTCCCATACCTCCTTTGCCATTTTTTCCATGTGTAGATTGAAAAATATGGATAATAAGGTTGTAATTATTATTAGGTAATCTACCGGTTAAGGTAGGTTTTTTTGGATGGACACAACTATCAAATAAATATTTTGTAACTCCAAACAAAACCCAATCCAACAACCTAAACTACATCAGGTCCCTCTTCATCTCTGTGTACTTCCTTCCTCCCTTCATCCCGTCCAACATCCCTATCCTGTTCCTACCCTTTCCTTGCTTGCCCAACATTCTCCCCTCTATTACCTTCTTCAACATTCCACTACCGCTCAATACGCCTTTCATCCATTTTTCCTGCCTCCATAGGATTTCTCTCAACAAACCCCTCTCCTCACCCACCATCTCCAGCACTTCCTCATTTGTTTTCCTTTCGGTCCATGTCACCTTCTCCATTCTTCTCTACACCCACATTTCAAAAGCCTCCAATCTACGTCTATCCTCCTGCTTCAGTGACCACGTTTCCGCACCGTACATAGCTACACTCCATATCAGAGTAATTACGAGTCTTGTCTTAACATCTCTACTCAACGTCCCCGTCATCAACTCCCTCCTCCTTGAGAAAGCCTCCTTGCCTAGCGCAATTCTTCTCCTTACGTCCCTACCACTTTGACCGTATTGGTCCAAAACACTTCCGAGATATGTAAACTGCTCTACCTGCTCTATTTTTTCCCGGCCTATTTTAATATTTAGCTTAGCCTTTTTCTTTCTGGAAAATTGCTTATCCTTTGTTTTATTAATATTGATTCTCATCCCATATTTATCGCACTGAACCTCCAATTCACTCAGCAATGCTTGCAACCCCTTGGCTGACTGAGCAACTAATGCTTGGTCATCAGCAAACCTAACCGATTTTACGAATTCCCCTCCGACTTTCATTCCTACCTCCAGTTCTTCCCATACCTATTTAATCATTTCCTCCACATATATGTTGAACAGCACCGGTGACAATGGGCAACCCTGCCTTACACCTCTTCCTAACACTGCCCATCTGGACTCTCCGTTCCCCACTCCCACCTGAGCAGTCTGAGACATGTACAGGTTGCGGATCAGTCTCCTGTCCCTCCAATCCATTCCTATTTTCTGCAATACACGCATTAATTTTTCCCAATTCACTCTATCAAATGCTTTTTCGAAATCTACAAAACAGGCAAAAACGTCCTGATTGTATTCTATATTCCTCTCGATTAGTGATCTCATTACAGGGTTGTAATAAATTCATTAATTGTACCACCTCACTTTATTGTATGCCGTCATGAAGTCCTTAAAGTGAACAAATGTGTTTTGGATGTATGCCATAATAATTTCTGTCATTGTCCACATTACTGCTCTTGTCTCTCTTCTTCTTCCTACCAGCATCATAAAAACCTGTAATGAATGCTCCCTTGATGACCCCAAGTTTCATAACCATAGAACTCTACACTCCACATCTAAGTTTTAACAAATCTTTTTTCCTTGAACCGAGTAGCTACATTTTGTAGGCATACAGTAGAATAAAATGTGTACAATATTCCTTCTTAGCTTGATTTCTTAAAATTTCATAAGATGCATTTTCCTTAAAAAATAACATTGTTACCATCTACCTTTGGAAGATTATCTGAGGCTCCTCTGAAGTATTCAGAAACTGAAGAAACTTGAATTATATTGTTGAATCTTAAAGCAATGAATTTTGCTGGAAAACTAATGGAAATGTAATGATTAGTAATGGAAAGCTTACCACTGACATGTCATCAACATGGCTGATGGATGCCTGTGAAGAAAATGGCCATTTTAAATTTACTTTAAAATAAAAACTGAATTTTCACATTGTAGAAGCTTTCTTCTCCTCTATTATTTGCATTTAATGAATACCTTTATGCTGTGCTATGGATTGCACTGATCTAAGTCATCATTCTTAGATTTAGGAAACTACCCCTTGGTTTTAAAATTTAATTCAATGTGAATAGCCTCCTTAACAGTCTTTAAACTGCCTTAAACAGCCTTAACAGGAATTAATTCACATGACCTCTTCATTGACCATTATGTATCTTATGTATTTTGAATTGAATCAGATACCCCCTTAAATTTATATCAGAAATGCTTTTAATTAGAATTTATTAAATAGATTGTACATTGTAGTTATTAAGTTGAATGATTAATTCTTGTTATTTGACACACCAGAAAATCTTCTAGATGAATCACTCCAATCAAAACTGTTTGGACAACATTTGGTGCAAGATGTGGTGCTACGTGGTATTTCACTGCATCAGACCAAGACTGAAAGTAGTGCCTTGATTGAGATATTAAGAAAATTAGATGATCATCTAGAAAAAAAAATATTTTGGTCTCAATGGAAAGAAGGAGAAAATTCACATGAAATTAGGAAAAATCTAGTGGAAAAATATGATAGATTAATCTATGAAGAATATAATAGATTAAGAAAATCATTTGAAGGGCCTTTAGTAATTTTAATGTATGGGCCCACTGGAACTGGAAAGAGCTATACTAGTGAAATAATTGCAGAAAGTCTTTACAAGAAGGGTTTGAATTCACCCTTAGTTCATCAATTTGGAGGAGAAGCTTTCATTTCTCTTGAAAACGATCAGTTTAAGTATGGGGTATGTATAATAGGAAAACTATTGCCATAAAATGAATACCTTATTGAAATCTATGACATTTTAATCTTTTATTTAATAGATAAATATCTAATGACCAATAGACTTTTTGACTTATTGTTGCATTTGAGTTTCTGGTCTTATAAGGAAGATGATTTATGTATTTGTTTCTTTTTCACTATTCTTTGCTAATTTTTTTATCACTTGTGTATCCCCTAGTTAAATCTATTGAACTGGATTAATGGAAATATAACATATTGCCCATATTCAATGTTCATATTTGATGAATTTAACAAGTTACCTATGGATACCATGAGCATGGTGATGAAAGCTGCCAACAACATTCTCAACAGGTGAACTTTTCATAGCATTATAATGAATGTGAAAAAGAAAATCATGTACCATGTTGGAAATATAAGCATAAGATTAATTCTGTTGAAATTTGTCTTAAGTAGGACTTTTATGAGGTTTTCAATCTGAAGTACCTATTTGTATTTTATTTTTTCACAGGAATGCAATTTTCATATTCATCATGAACACTGGTGACTTGAGCACGATGAAAAAGATGCATGCATTATATGAGGAGGGGAAAATAAGAGAGGATATAGAGATGGAGGATGTGTATAAACCTGACTTTGGAGAACTTTTTTGTAAGTTTCACCATAGTTTTTATGTTCTCATGATAATTGAGCATAAGGAGTTTACTTTTTCCTTGGGAAAAATAGGTGCGAAAGATTAGGCAATCATGTAAGTAAGTACCTTATATCAGTTCCGGAATTTCTGGCAATGAAATCTAAAAATGGGCTGACCCTTGCTCATATCCACTCTGTGCATGCTGATTTTGTATAAATTAGTAACATGGAGAGTTAACCATAACCAAGCTGATGAGTTAATCACAAGGTAAACCAATATGATAAGAGTTTGCCCAAGGTTTACTGCATCATCTGGTATTTTTTACAGAGAATTTTCTGCAATATTTTCAAACATACTTTTCTGCATCTGATAATAAAAGTACAAACAGGCACCTGACTGCCAGGAACTTAGGTTAATGGTCTAACAACTACTAAAATAAGACACTGCAATGGTACTAATAGCAGGAGCAGAGGGGGTTAGGAGTAGTTAAGAGGATAATGAAGGAAATGTTAATGAACCTCCAGTAACTTATCTTTTTACTGTGTTAACATTCTTTAATGGTTTAACAATTAATTTAATGAACATGAACTTCCACAAAGTTGGGCCTGAAACAATAGAAAGCATAAAATATTATAGTTATATATTACACTTATAAATTAATTAAGATGGTAAAAAATTTGCCATAAAATCAAATTGGTTTTATATTTAAAATGTTCAATTTGATTTTGGAAAAAAAATTAGTGATATTACTAGCCTAATAATGAATATAAGACTCAGACCATTTCAAAAAGATTCAAGACACCAGGAAAGAAAAATACTTTTCACTCACAATTCAGAGGAAGAAAATAGACTTCATATTTGATTTTCAAATAAATGTTTGATTCATTGTCTCATTCACATGCTAATGCTATAATTTATCTTCCTTGAAGTATTTTCTCTAGATTTTTATGGTTGGTGTCTTAAAACTTCTGTGGCACCTTCCAGTGCAGTCATTATCAATATTTCAATCCAAAGATTGATTGATTGACCCCTGTACCCTTTCCTTTGTGATGCCAAATCTTTTGTCTTTCATCTAGCATTCTCTTTACTTAGCATCCTACTTTTCCCTTGGTCTTTTTTGTGGGGAGTGTGATAATCCAATGGTTTGATCACTGTCTATAGAACTATGATTCAAGTCCAGGCGACACTTCTAGAAAGCTTTGCCCAAGCTGTGTGACATTTTTTGTGAGTGCCAGATTTTCATGGGAAACTGCAGGTGACTCTGGGAGGAACTGGCACCTACCTTGGCATGTGTATTTCACCAACCATATATAGGGCTTACTACATAATACTTTAGTGTGAGCATCCAACCAACCTTTAGATTGATTACCATAGTTTTTTCTTTCCCATAGTACCTTCTCTTCTTCAATCCTTTTATTATGTTGCTAATGTATCCATTATGCAATGCAATAGTAGTTCATATTTTTTGTTGTTTTAAGGGACAATTTCGTTTATTTCTTTAATCAATTTCATGTTACTTACTTTTATTTATGGTCTTAATCTGTAGCATACTTGGGAGATAAATATGGAGTGGACCAAAGTATAGAAAAAGAGATATTTAAGAATGGGAAGCCAAATAATCCTATATTTGCTCCTTTCCTGCCATTAGAGGAGCAGCATGTCAAAAAATGCATAATTGACCATTATATTAATAAAGGTGGTGTTTATCCATCCAATGAGATGATTAGGTAAGAATTTTTGTTTTCTTTTTGCTTCTGAATACATGGTAGCCTGGCATGGGTATGCCTGGAACTCTGGTTTTGTAATATTGATCATAGCCTCTTGCAATTCCACCTGCAATACCCTCACTGTTCATGAATCTTTGGTCTCTCAACTGAATTGAAGGGTCAGACCAGAGGGAGAAATCATTTAGACCTAAATCAGGAAATATGAAATGAAGGTCCACCAAAGTCATGGTGGATCTTCTATTTTCCATGAGAACTGGTGAAAATTAAAGAGTATATGATCCAATCTTGCTATTGCCATAGGAGCCAATTCTGTTTGCCACTGAATCAACTTAGTGCATGTGAACAAGGGGAAAGAATAACCATTATTTCCTCGTTTTTCGTGTTGATTGATTAGATGCCAGTAAGATTGCTCTTATGTATTTTTTTTATGTTATCCATTAAGGATAAATGAGCTGCCTTGCCTCATTTGGAAGAAAAATTACAAATTTTTTCAGCATATAGAAACTGTTTGCTTTGATTTTCCTCTATTTTGCTTCACTATTTTCCTATATTTGGCTTCAAATATTCATTCCATAGTTTTGAGTTAAGTGATATTATGTTGAAAGTTAGAAAAACATTAAATGATGCATTTGGTAAAAGTTCCTTTATTTGGAATCATTTTTTTAAGAGTAATGAGTTACTGTTATTGTTTGATAATAATTGGGAGGAAATGTGTTTATTTTGAAAGTGATGCATAAATAAAGGTATGTATTAATCAATTAAAATTCATCAATAGATAGCTTTGAATAGTATATTTTTGGAATGATGAAATGAAAAAATAAAAATCATGAGTAAAGTCGCTGCTAACTTAACAGCAACTCCAGCAACACAAATGTCCAGATGGCTATGGTAGATGTCAAATATGATTAATTTGAAAAGTAAAATCAACCCAATGTCCTCTGGAATACTAGCCCAACATTCTTGGTAGGTATAAAAGGGATAGGTAGATGTCCGAATTAGTTAAAATATTTACAATCATGAACAGGTATATGTACTTAAACAAAGTAAAAGTTAAGTATTTAAAATATGTATGGAATAAACAGAAAATGCTTTTATAAATGTTAATAGGCATGTCTTCAATTCCGGTGTTGACTCAAAAATCTAATAAAGAAAGCACTATTTATTATTATTCTAAGATTATTATTTTCATTTTTTGAATCTGAATGATTTCTTCAGCATTTTTTGTGGAACTTCTTGGTGTATTTTAGAAATTGTAATTGCAAAATTTTTACATTTCATCCTGCAAGCTGCTATTTTAGCAGGGGGAGGAATATAGGTTTAAAAACGTTTTCATTTTTAACATTTCAGGTCTACTGACTTTTAATAATCAAACCACTTTACTTTTCCACATAAACTTTTTAATTTTTACTACTCGAGTTTCGTTATAACATAACATCATCAGGTAAAAATAAACAAGTCCAACACCGTATATATACATATCTCTGGGCGGAGGGGAAGAGGAGGGAGGAAAGAAAGGATTGGTTGAGCTATGAAGAGGGGGCTAAAAGTCTATGGTTTGAGGCGGATGATATTATATAATTAGCTGGAAGGATATGGTCAATACAATGTTGCAAAATGCCCACCTGACATCAGATTAGTTGGCAGAGGATTAGGGAAATGATTATTATGAACTGGGAGAACGGCACTTAGTAATTAGTTAGGTGACTCAGTAGCGGGTTGGGAGGAGTCGCTACATTGTTGAAAAAGTCTCACTTGGTTTCAGGTGAGCTGGCAGGGGGTGAGGGAAAAAACAATAACGGGGAATGTGAAGGGTAAAGAAAATCGTTGGTCAAAACATCTTCCCCGTAATTCGTGTGTTGAAGGATTTCCAACTGCTCCAGCGCATCAAGACGGTACCCTTTCTTCTCAAAATGTAAAAATTCGGGAGTAAAATCGCTGGTGTGGCCACAATCTCTCAAGTGCTTGGCGAATAGTGATGCGGAGATGTTATTTTTAAAACAAGCTCGGTGTTCCTTTATTCTTGTTTCAAATCTCCTCCCCGTCTGGCCTATGTATATCCGGTTGCAGTCTTTGCAGCGGAGTTTGTATACTCCACTTTTGTGTAGTGGTTCAACGTGGTCTTCCGTGTGGCATAACATGTTGCTTAAATTAGTTTTATTGTAAAAGGCCGGTCTCACTTTTTCCTTTGGAAGAATTCTTTGTACTTTTAATGATATAAGTAAAGTGGTTTGATTATTAAAAGTCAGTATGAAGATTTTCCACCAAGTTACGCCAGAAACTGTTTTATTTATTTCAGGTCTATTCAAAGCCATGTCAAGTATGAATCTGTTGGAAAGGTCAAATTTTCCTTGTTAGGATGCAAACGTATTCATTCATTGGTAACAAGTGCTCTTTCCAGAGAGCATAAATTTCTGAAGAATGAGGAATTATGAAACATGAATTATTCCTTCTCATCTCATATTTTGGCTATGCAGTGGCCTGGAGCATGGAAAATTTGACTTATTACTGGAAGGACCCCAGCCCAAGCTGGTGCCATTTCTGTGTATACCCCCATTCTGACTCAGTTCAATTTTTAGGCACAGCCATCCCCTACTGCTGAGAAGTCATACATTTCTAAAAAAGTTAGTTTGTGTGATAAATCTGGTAATAGTGGATAACAACTCAGGTAATCAAATGTACTCTAATAGCATATGTTGTTCTCATGAGAGAAAAAGAAGGAGTAGGTAAAAACTAAGTCCATCACATGTATGAGAGTTATGACAGATCATGATTGACTGATTTCCAGAAGGCAGTGAAATGTCAAACATTTCAATGTTTGATGCCTGTTTCCCAGTCATCACATCTCATGGTACAGCTTGCGAAGGTATCCTATCAATATATGATAGATAGTATAACATATATGTATGTATAATATGTATATGTACTTAAAGCTAAATTGAAGTATTTAATAATATGATGTGTATGGAAGACACTGACGTGATTCGTCACACTATTCCCCTTCAGGGCAGGAAAAGTCTAAGGATGAGATTTCAGGTTATTTCAGGGAAGTGATACCTTTTTACTTATTTATTCAATTCCAGATAGCACGTATGTCACCATAAATTGTCTATTTTAATTCAGGCTGTATAAAACATACATTTATTATGTAATACAAGTGTATTTCACTACCCCCATGCATCTTGTACAAGGTCTGTACGAAAAAGATGAGACTGGTCTTTCTGCATGCCAACTGCTGGACAGATCACAATCAGTGAGTTGTTGCTTTCAAGCGTTGTCTGGGAGAAGTAAAATATTGCCTTGCTTGTGGCCCTATCTCGACTTGTCTGTATACAATAGTGATTCTTACCTGAGATTGCACACACTTGTTGGAAAAATTCTTGTGTCAGTGAGAATGCAGGTGTTAGGGAAGTAACATGTGTGCATTTTTTTATTTTAACCTCGGGAAAAGTGGAACTAAAACTTATACAATGAATCTTTCAGTCTGGCACAGTGTTTTTGTTGGTATAATCGCTTCCAGTCTGGACAAATCTTGACCGATAAAGAACCAAAAAGTGGACTACCATTGATGTCAACAAATAACGCCCATGTCAACAGTGTGACTATTTAGTTCATGGAAACCATAGTTTAACTGTCAGGGAGATTCCCAATGAAGTTGAAATTAGAGTTGGATATTGTGCCACCATTTTTACCAAAATTTTAGGCATGCAGTACGTTGAATCCAAATTTGTGCCTTGAGTGTTAACGGATGAACAGAGGCAAAATGTCTTGACATCAACCATGAACTGGTCGATCGTTCAAATAACAACCTAAACTTCTTAAAAATAATCATCACAGGTGACAAAATGTGGGTTTGTGGTTATGATATAGAAACCTAAGCCCAATCTTCAAAGTGGAATGAACCATCGTCCTCACAACCCAAAAAGCTTGGATGTCACAGTAGAATGTGAAGGAGATGTTGATCATTTTTCTTGATTGTGAAAGGATTATTCATTATAAATATTTCCCCAAAGGACAAACAGGGAATCGGCAACACGAAATAAGAGGTTATGAAAAGTGTAAGACACACCTAGTTGCGGAAGAGACCACATGTGTGGAAAAACAAGTCTTGATGCCTTCATCACAAAAATGCACTGGCACACACATCATTGATTGTTACAGAGTTTTTGGCCAAAAACAGCACATCAGTGATCCCCTAGCCACCGTACTCTCCGGATCTTGCTCCATCGAACATTTTCCTATTTCCTAAGTTGAAATCCACCCCTGGAAGCTGTGATGCTGATTTGAAACTATTGGAGACATCAAACAAAATTGTACCACAGACTTAAAGGCTATCCCAAAAGAAGCATTACAGGCAGTGTTTGAAAGCTGGAGAAAACGTTGGGGGCATTGTATTGGCAGCCAAGGGCTGTGTTTTGAAGGCAATAAGCATTGTTAAAGGGTAACTAATAAACTCAAGAATTTATTCAAACAGTCTCATCTTTTTTGAACAGACCTTGTATGCATACATAACCTTTTAATTTCCTTTATACAAGCCACATACTTTCTTTTTATACCTTACTCAACCCTAACATTTCTGGAAAAGCTGGGCTAAAGTAAAGTTCTTAGATTTTAATAACGATTAATTCCAATATATAAAACGTTTTATGAACCATTGTCTATTATTGACCCACCAGGAAACTGGGTTTCATCCAAGTGACTCAGTTACTGTAATGTCTGGCAAAGTCTGATCCCTTCATCAGCAGAAGACTTTCTCACCTCCTGGCCTCTACAAGTCCTCTCTGAGTGTCATGACTTTCTTCTCTCTCTTTTGGTAGCTATTCTCAAATTTAAATCATTTTAATGTCATTAAGGGCGAAGTACTTTTTTCTTACCACACTCTTAGTGGAAGTATCAAGGAATGACAACATAGACTACATGTGAGATGCATAATGAAAACATAGACACAAATAAAAAAAAGGACACTTCCCGAGATTATTGTTTTGGCAGTCATGCTGTCATTGTCAGACAAATTAGTTGAAGAATATTTCTAGGAAAAATTCTTCTGCATCCAATGATGATGGCAGGACTGTCAAAACATAGATGATGTGTATTTTTTGTCTTTGATTTAATAGTGCCTCTAACATGTGCCTAGCATTCAGTTGCATGCAGCTTCTGTCACATTTCTCATAGTAATATGATGTCATCTGCAAACTAGAGAAATTTTTCGCCATTCAAATACACTCCTTTGATGCCAAAACTCCTTTGACTTATAAGGGATGGATTTTCGACCTGCTTCCGCCACCCACTCCATAGTTTTTCCAGAGTGTCTCTCCAAAACAAAGCCTTTCCTCCCACCCTCAATTCACTAGAGGAGTAGACGAAGGACTCTGCTGACCATATGGTCAATATTTTGTTCACTTCTCTCAACACACAACAAATTTATCTCCTAAAAAGGACCTCATATCCTCCCTCACCCCAAAGTCAACCACATGACGATCCTTGTGGATGCACTGCATTTCTGCCAAAATCTTTGGTGTAAGGTATTTTGGAATGCCCAACCTTCACCCCATCAATTATCCAAACCCATACACAATGTCCTACAAAGATTTTTGTTTTTCTCATCCCAGGAACCCATTGGCCTCCCCTCAAATCATCCAGTAGAAATTTTATTAAATCTCTTTTCCAAGATTTCCAACCCTTCTGTTCCCTAGCCCCTAAACCCCAAACCCAATCTGTCCCCTACCAAATTCTCAGTCCTAAAAAACCTTATTAATAACCCAAATATAATCATTACCTTCACAGGCAAAGATGGTGTTAGTTTTCAATACTATGAACTACACAAGGGAGGAAAACACAACTTTTCTAATTTTTTTTTTCAAGAAACTGTAACAGTAACTTTAACGGAGTCACCCGCTATGTGTGCATTATAATGCAACAATTTCAGAGAGTAAAAATCATTCGCCTTGACCGGGATTCGAACCCGGATCCCTCGATATCCGGCCGAGTGCTTTAACCAATTAAGCTACCAAGTCGTCCTCTTACACTCTGAAATTTCAGAGTGTAAGAGGACGTCTCGGTAGCTTAATTGGTTAAAGCACTCGGCCGGATATCGAGGGATCCGGGTTCGAATCCCGGTCAAGGCGAATGATTTTTACTCTCTGAAATTGTTGCATTACAACTTTTCTACCTTCAATTACCTCAGGATCCAAATTCTGCACATCGGGAAGAACTAACCCAGTTTCTGTTGATCAACAGAATGATTGAATAAAAAGAGACATTTCAGGCGTGATATGGTGGAATAACATGATTAATTAAAATTATCAATTTTCCACAAAAATAAAATGTATTAATACGACCGGTTTCAATGCAACTACATCATCTTCTGGTCACCTAGTCACCTAGTCTGCCACCCTATCATCCACAAACTAGCCAGCTTCAATTTCATGATCCACAGACTAATCAGTATCTTAATTAATTAATTACCACCAGAAGATGATGTAGTTGCATTGAAACCGGTCGTATTAATAAATTTTATTTTTGTGGAAAATTGCTAATTTTAATTAATTAAGAATGAATGAAGTTTATTCCCCAAAGATAATTCCCTCCTATCCCCTCCCCACACATGCACCCCTTACTTTTATATCCTACCAAAGATCCATAAAGCTGAAAATCCAGGTTATCCAATTTTGTCCTCCTGTCTGTAACTCCCCAACAGAAAGAATTTCTACACTTGTAGACCACAACCTTCAGTAAATCATCTACTCCTTCCCAACATTTATAAAAGATGCCTACCATTTTCTATAAAGAATCCATTCAATCTCTCTCCCTCTCTCTCCAGATACCTAAATTATCATAGAACAATTCATGTCACATCCCTCTATACCTCCAATTCTCACTCAAATGGTTTCTCATCCCTCTGGTAATGCCTCTCCCAATGCCCTATGCCACATATCCCCAATGCTGAATTTCTTCTAAGCATTTTTGATTCTATCCTCACCCCTAATTCCTTTTGCTTCAACAATAAATCCTACCTACAGATCATGACTTTGCCATTGGAAGTAGATTTAGCCCATCTTATGCCAGCCTCTGTCTTGGTCTTGCAGAAAAAGAATTCCTCTCCAAACAATCCCTGAAACCCCTGTTGTGGCTTAGATATATTGACAAAATTTTCTCTCTAGCCACATGGTACAGAATCCCTTGAAACCTTCATCTCCAACCTCAATGCTACATCCTCTGTTTCTTTCACCTCTACCATTTCCTCCTCCCAAATCACCTTCCTAGATGTCAGCATATCAGTACAATTAATTCCACACTTCTGTACATAAGAAACCAACCAACAAACAATGCCTCCATTTTAATAGTTGCCGCCCTTATCATATCAAATGCTCCATCCTTTACTCCCTTTCCATATTCAGGCACCAAATCTGTGAACCTGTGCGAATCTGTGAATACTGTGAACCCTGCCTGAGTAAAATAATCCAAAAACATGTATATACTCCCAAACCTTCCTCTGCCACAGACTCCCACCCCCTGTCAATTTCTACCACTTAATGCCCCGGCAGTCTCTGAGATCCTATCGTAAAAATGCTCTGTCCCATCATCAAGAACCACTATTTCACTGCCAACCTTTTTCCCAAATGCCACTGCATTACATTCAAATGCCCCACCAAACTATCCAATTCCTTCAAATCAACCAATTCACTTATTAATTCCCTGCCCTGTCTGAAACCTATCCCATGCCTTGCAATAAGCCAAGATACAAAATGTCTCCCATTTTTTAAATCCCATCCCTTTCCCTCCTGCTTTGTAACTCTTCCCCACCTATTCCCTACTCCTGTGCCTCCAGCAATGTAGTCTATATCCTGAAGTGCTAGCTATGCCCTGCCTTCTACATTGGTCAGTGTACCACCCCTTAACATTAGAATCAATAATCACCGCACTTCCTGCAAACATTCTTCTCTGTCTTCAAAGCTCCCTATTCCAATGCATGCCTCCCACTGTAACACTCTCTGTAACAAATACTAGTGTGTTTACATTTTAGCATTCCTCCCACTCTCTGACATTCCACTAAAACTAAATAAATTCCTATAGCAAATAATAAGAAACTAGAAAGCTCTATTTCGGTCAGCTGGTGAACATCAACGAGGAGAGGTAAGGGCTTGACAGTGAGAAAATGACAGTACCTTAGCACTGTTCAATGTCAAGTTGTTGTGTATGTTACATTATATATAGTATATTTGTGTTGGCCAATGCCATCTCACTCCATCAATTGAACTATTATTCATAAAATGAGTCTTTCGTAGATTAAATATATACATGAATATAATACATATACACACATGCATGTATATTTTTAATAATATTTCTGAAGAATTCATAATGGTTAATCTACAGTGATCGCTAGTTCCATATCACAATTTTGGCACATTATTGGCCATAGTTTGTATGCACATCATGTCTTGCACACTGTAATCATGATTTCAGTGTATACTGAATTATGTAATAATTCAGATGGCGAGCCACTGCTATATCCTTATCATAATTTATTTGAAATTAGAAACTAGTCGGCAAGAGTTTCACTTTATTTTCATGGTAATTTATCTTCTCCCTTGACACTAGGCAGAAAGTCACCTTTTTTCTGTCACTTTATTTTCCAAAATATTATTTTTTGAAGAGCCATGACAATGAGAAGCAATTACAATGTATAAATTATATTCATATGTATAATATTCAATATATAAATCGTTGTCCAAGTTGGATTGAGACTGGTTCAAGACCAGCTGGTTTTAGTGGAGCCATATAGAACAATTTAACAGCAATTGGTAAAGTACTCAAAGCTGCAACTAGGGTCTTTGTCACCATGGGTTAACATAGACTCTAGCACACCTCCTCCCACATAAATTGTACAGTTTGTGTAGAAGAAATAATTTCCCAGAAATATTCATTGTACAGAAAACTATTTTGCCATGTTGGCACCCTCTCCCCCAGAACAAAGCCTGGAGCAAATGTCCTACCTGTCTCCTTAATTATAGCTCTGTATGTACTGTTTTTATACATCAGCTATGCAATGCTTCTCCCTCATAATTTCCATGTTAGAAGGTAGCTGTGTTTACATGCCATCTCCTAAGATCTGTAAAGTTGATACGTGATCCTGGGTCTTATGGGCAATAATTATTACTTAAAGTTTGATGACTTGGTGAGTCATGATGAACATGATTATGTAATATAGGTAAAAGCTAGGATTTTTAAAATATTTGACTTAATGTACTTAGGAGTTTAGTATGAGTGAACCTCTCTTACCAACCTCACTGTTGGATGGCTGTATTTGATCTTCTTTTATAAACTCAATAAATTTAGATTTTTGTAATAATGGAGAAATCTGTGATATGTTACCTTGGATGCTCAATTAAATAAATGTGGGTTTTGTATTAGTATTTGTGGATGCAATCATACTTTCATAGTGATATTTAGAATGACTTTGATACATTTCTGTTTTATATCCATATATATGTATGTTGTATAATTTCAGATGGTTATATCTTATTCTTGGGTACAATTATGGCTATTGGCTCAGGGGCTATTCATTTACCTCTTGAGATTTTAGGAACCAAAGCTAGTTGAATTTTTTATTTTTGACCCATCAGAAGTTACCAAAGTCAGTGCAGAAGCTTTGCATTTGTTTTGATGATCTCTAAAATGGAATGATAATAAGAGTTCATTATTTTTCAAGCAAAACACTAGCAATGAATCCCTTATGCCGGATGATAGCCAATCTTTTGACAAGCTTCAAAAGCTCATGAGCCTGTCAAAATTGCAAAACATCAACAATCTTTTTGAAAGTCAGCATTCAGCAAAGGCACAATCTCAAAAATGTAATATAATAATCATCATGTGATATATATGAGCTTAATTGATATCATTAGCAATCTGAAACATTTTTTGTTACTCAAGATCACCGTAAGCATATGCCATGCTGTTATAAAAGATTTTCATTGCTCAACAACATTGGCATTTCAAGTTGTCCAAATGCAAATTTCAATTAATACCATTTCCTGAACCAAAATGGGCTATATATTGACTACCAACATTTGACTAAAAAATTCATAATGTCAAAGTTTTATATTTTCCCAACTATAACTGGTAAAACAATATATTATATTTATTATAACTGTAATCTCTGGATATAGTGAAAATTATTTTTATATTAAATTGTTCATTGAAAAGAAAATCAATGTTGCCTTAATTAAGGAAAGTTATCTGAGTAAATTTAGAATTTGTGAAAACCAACTTTTAAGAGGCAACTGCATACAAATTAAATTGGTAAAATGCACCTCCGCTGCAAGAGGTATTACAAACACAATTCTAATTCTAAACGTGATATTAATTCTAATGCAAAAGATTGAAATGTTTCACAAATGTGCCAACAAATATGGGAATCAAGAGTTTATCATGTTTACCTTGGTATTATTTCATGGAAAAATGTTGGTGCTATGCTCTACTTAAGACTGAATTGATACAGTGTGTTAACAAATGAAGTAGAATAGTTTCAAGTACTTCTGAAAATGTAATATCAGAAATTATATATTTACTTGCCATACTGATTTGTGATTAAAACAAAGCAAATTAATCAGGTATATTTATTCTTATTTCTCCTCTACTTAGGCACAATTCAAATCCATCTTATTTACTCTAGCAGTGTGTGTGTGTGTGTGTGTGTGTGAAAATTCGGAAATACATACATGGAAAGAGGTAGAACTCCTATCAAATCCTATGCCTCTCCTATCAAATACCTAAGCTGAGTTTTTAACTGCTTTAGCCTGCTTATGTGGACTTAAAAAAAATTGTTGCAGATCATGCATTTCTCATTTTTATAATTTCAGCTTTGAATATTTTAAGTTAAAATGGAACTGCCACTTATGCAGACTTTAGGGTTACTAATACAGTGAATTGCACCCCTAGGATGTGTGTTAGTAGTATTGCATTGAAAGAAAGAAATTATTTTCATGTCTCTTAGAAAATATATGAGCTGCAGAAACTCATTTTATGTTGTCCTCTGACACTGTCATTATAACAATATGTTTGATCTGCAACTTGGGTCCTGCCTTTCATTTCAATGGGTGATTTTCCACAAACAATTGGGCAGCACCATTGAATTTTTTCTAACTTGAATTGATATCATACAGAACTAAGTTACAGGAAACATTTAATGAATGGGCGCCCCTTGAGAACAACTGAAAATATCATGCAAGTCTGCAAGGCCCAAAATGATCCCGTAGAAATCCATTATTAAGCCAAATAATATTTGTAAGCAAACTTTGAAATTGGTCAAGTTTTGATGTACACAACAAAACTACTTGATAACATTTACATTTATTATGAATTGTTTAAGCAATGGAAAAATTAAAAAAAATGCTTTTTCCCAAAGATTTGCACCTAGATTTTTCATTAAAAATTATGCATCAAACCTTCGCCTTTAACATGCAGAAATTTAGAGTAAATTTTTTTAATGGAAGCAAAAAAGGTTTGAGTATTGATTGCCATGTTCAAAACTCACTGTTGGGTTACCTACCTTCTGCAACATACACATATGGGAAGATGCATAATTGTTTCTCATGTTACTTTTTTGATAATTGCTGATCAAATTATATGCATTTAGTTTTAGCTAATTGCTTTTTTCTCACTTAAGACAATTTCAACATATTGAAGGAAATGAATTCTTGCCACTACAAAATTCTGTAAGATTTCTAAACGGTTCTATCTTGTTGCGACCTCATAGTATAATACTCCAACTAAATCTTATCCTGAATAGGTGCCGAAAGTTTTTTGCATGGTACCAACTTGCTGTAATATGGAGTAGAAAAACTCAATCTCACTGTGAATAGGTTACGAAAGGATTTTGCAGGATTCAATCTTATATGAAGTTTACTTGCAACCGTGCTGTGGAACCAATACTCTTGCAACTGCAGTAGTCTTGTGACAAGCTTGTAGTAGACTTACTTTTAGTAAAGCAAGATGAAATCCCGAAGAGAGAAATCAAACTTGCTTTATTGGAATTAGTTGATCTACTCATTAAGGTGGGATTGGCTGGTTTCTTTAAAAGTATTATTTACTATGAGTCACTTGAACCTTCTTGTTTGTCCTACATTTCCTTCTTACCTTTTATCTTCCTCCATGCTAAAAATGTCTACACATTCTCAACTTGTGTTAGAATTGTAGAAGAATACGATCACACCTAAAATAATTGGAGTTCAATTGCTAATACCAGGTGAGGAAAGGAATTATTTACCATATTTTTACAGAAATTTTTTACTGGAAGATTTAGCAAAATCCATTTAAGTTCCTATCCCAAATAAGGGAAATGCTGCCATAAGTGAGAGCTACAGAACAATAAGTTTGAATTTGCACGCAGCTGAAGTGGTTCCCAGGATCATCAATAAGAATGGAGAGAAAAGGGCAAATGATTACTTAGAAGATAATCACTTTGGGTTGATGGGGGGGAGGGGAGGAAGTAGGTCAATGCCATAGAAGTAATGTTCTATATCTTGAGTGGGTAGAGCTAATAAATATATTGCAGCATTCGCACAATATAAAATATTGAAAAAAAAGGCAAAAAGTCCAGATGGAGAAATTGGACAAACCATAATGGTAAAAGAAATTTATTTAGCCTTTAAGGAGCAAAAGCATAGTAAAGAACCAGATCTAAAACAGGAGAAAGTAACCCTGGCCATAGAAGCAGTTTATATCAAACACAACGTTAACATGTGAAGGAATCGGAACAAATATGAAACTTTGCAAAAAAACCTATTCAAAGAGTGTGGCACTGTACAGAATAAAAAGCTGGGCCATCGTATAAAAAGGAATAAAGAAAATACGAATATGCTCTTGCCTATGTTAAATATATTAGGCACAAACATGGCAGAGTTCTGTACAGAATGAAGAAAAGGTATCAGTTGACAAGAAGCAATAGCAAAAAGAATAAACAGGCTCTTAGGACATCTGATCATGGGAAGAACAGAAGTTTCAAAGAGGAATGGATGGAATTTCTGGATGGCAATAAAGGAAATTGTCACAAGAATGTGAAAACTAGCATTTACAGAGAACCCCTAACTAGTAGATGTCGCATGCCACCCACAAAGTCTATAGGTTATAGAAATGTAAGTAGTCCTCCTCAGCCAGATACTGACTCTCTTATTAGGTACTTGTTTCTACTCTTCACAGTATTACAGGCCAGACTAGACTTAAGGATTGTCTTTTCGCCATGGTAAATTTCATATGTATGTCATAAACATTTTACCAATGTTATCTTTACCACTTCACGTGTATATGGTGATTGTAAAGAATGGTAAACAACAAATTTGGCATCAGAGAACAAATACCGAAATACACCAGTTCCGCAAATTCTTCATTTCCTCTTTTAATATGGAAAAAGCAATGATATCAAGTTATCACATCAGAAACATGAAATTTTAATCATTAGAGCAGCTCTGGATAAGCAATAGCATTATCGTAAAGAATGCAAACAAACAATACACTAATATTGATTTGGCACCTCGTGATGGTGCACCGGAATGCCTAATAAATCAGCTATAGGCACACGATGTTTCGCAAATACTTCATTACTTAATTAAAAGAGGTTACCACCTATTCCAGGCGGTATCAACCCAGTGGTGGATAAGCTCTACAAGCATTAATGACAGCGATTCCCCCGTTATCACGACGGAAACAGGCCAACATTATCATTGTACGAACGACTCTTCAAGTGGGACGTTCATGCTAATGAACGGGTCTTCTCACACCCTAGCAGTGTGGAGTCGATGTCCTGACCACTGAATATGGATCATCACACGACTGAATACTACACTTGCGCTGATTCGATAGCAGCTCTGCGTAATCTCTCATAGCTCTTCAAACTACTACATTTATGAAAATTATAGCTGTCTAATTATAATAAATAGCGTTAGAATATCTGAACAACGTGTCACTTTTAATATCAGTGCACACTATTGTTGGTTCTATTTTTGTAAGGAAAATTGCAATAAATGGCTGGAAAGGATAAAGTTGTTATTATATCAGCCGTTAGGACGCCTATAGGTGAATTTATAGATTTTAGTCACCCGTGTTTTTTATCTTCTAAGGATGATTTTTTATGCGACCAAGGTATGATTATTTTTTGCTACAACTCTTTATCTCAGGTTCTTTCTGTGGAGCGTTATCTTCTCTTCGCGCACATGATCTTGGAGCGGTTGTCATAAAAGAAGCTTTAGTTAGAGCTAGGTTACAGCCGAATGATGTTTCTGAAGTTATCCTAGGACAGGTAAAAATAGCATTATATTAAATGCTAAATTATCATATGAATACCAAAACCTGCGTACTGCTACATTAAGAATGGCATTTTCTGATTTATATTTTCTGTTGAAAATTATTAAATCTCATTTACAGTGTTGTCATGTTCTTAAGAATTTGAAATTCCGGATTGCCGCTTACATGCCTTATAGGAATTCGCCCGTTTTTCTCGAGTTCCGTGAAAATATTTTGACATTAATTAACCATTGAGAATTAGAAAACACATTCAGTTATGGTGTGGATTTCACCGTTTCAATGGAGGAATTCCGTGGATCTTTAACCAGTGTGCTTGTTAAATTCTAATAGTTCGTTCGCATCATTATGTTTTAATGACTGCTTTGTATCTTCATTAGGCGGTCAACCTTTGAATAATTAGTTTTACAGTTAGATCAAGCCACACAAAGCAATTGTTAATAAAATTTTTATTTTCAATATAGGCTCTTACTGCTGGCCAAGGTCAGAACCCAGCTCGACAAGCATCGATGAAAGCTGGGTTACCGAAGGAAGTACCTGCATACGGAGTGAATATGCTCTGTGGCTCCGGATTGAAGTAATTCACTCTAAGTTTAAACATTATTTGTTAGGTCGTTAGTTGTTTTAAATATTAATTCTGAAAAATTCCTCTGTTATAGGGCTGTTTCATTAGGAGCTTCCATGATCTCTGATGGCCAGGCGAAAGTGGTTGTTTGTGGAGGACAAGAATCTATGAGCCAGGCTCCTCACTGCTATAGGCTTCGATTAGGAGGGGATAAAATTTTGGGAGATACGAAACTAATTGATACCATGATTAGTGATGGCCTTACCGATGCCTTTCATAACTTACACATGGGGTTGACTGGTAGGTTCAGATGTAGAGAACTATTAAGCTGTTAAAGTGGATTGTTTTAGAAAATACCAACAATTAAATTATCTTTAACGATATTAACAATTTACCAAATTTTGTTTGTGGAAGTGGATATTGGACTTCCTTGTCCTTGGATCAAATCCAGGTGATGCCTTTATACACTTCCCTCTGAACCCAAGCTGTGTCATTGGTGCTATTTTTGTTGCCTTTAGTCTTCTTGTTTTATTCAGTATCACTCATCTTTTATGGAATGTCGTATATTCACTTATAATCATGAGTAAGTTACATCCACTTTTTCAATTAGCCATGATCACATCATTTCCTGTGGCCCTGACAATGAAAGATATTGTTAGTATTTTTTAACCTTTCCTTTCATACATGTGTAAATGGCTAATATAAAACATAATTGAAGAAGTGTCTGAGTAAGAGAACTCTCAAGAAGACAGTGTTTAGAGATAAAGGAGACCATCCTATCTGGGTGTAGTACTACTCGAAAATGAGCTCTGCCCTAACCTGTCTCATTAATCAATGGGTTGTTTGCAGTGGTGTAGCAGTAGTGAAAGTTTAAAGACAATAACCATTCATTTAATATTTATTCAAGGTATTATTCTATCTATTTTTGATGTTCCATAATGACTCTCTTCTTCTTTATATGTCACAAAAACTTTTTGTTTCCTTGCGAATTCCTTTGTAACTTCTGCCAGCCATCATGCCGTTTAAAAATTCTACTCTCTTCCTTCCTGTACCTGCTTACCTAACATTTTCCCTTACATAATGGCCTTCAACATCCCATTGCTTTCAATAGGCCCTCATTCACCTCCTTCTCTGCCTTTTCCAGTTTTACCCTAGCAACTTCCTCTCTTCAGTCACCCTATTGAAATATCAGCATTTGCCTTCTTATTTTCTCCATTCTACGCCACACTCGCATCTCTAAAGCCCCCAATCTACAATCCTCTTCCTCTTGCCTATAAGATCAAGTGTCATGTCCGTAAAGCATTAAGCTCCATATTAAAGTCTTTAATAATCTCTTTCTCACATTTTTATTTAGTATACATGTCATTAATTCTCGTTTTTTGGTAAATTCTTTTCTTGCTAATGGAATTCATTTCCTAATGTCCCCAATACAATGCCCCTCCTCTAAAATACTCCCCAAGTACATGAACTGCTCCACCTGTTCTAGTTGGTTCTCTCCTACTTTAATATTTAATTTGGCTTTCCTACTTCTTGATAATCTCATTAGTTTTATTTTCTTGTGTTTAATCACTATCCCACACCTCTTGCGTTATTCCTGTAAAGCATTCAGTGATAGCATTAATACCTTGGCTGACTAACTATTGCTTGATCATGTGTAAACCTGACAACCATCTCATGCCTTTCCCACACTACATTTAACATTTCCTCAGCATATATGTTGAAGATTACTGGCAATAACAGGAGAACCTGTCTCTGTCCCCTGCATAACACTGCCCATCCTATCTGCTACCAGCACTATTTTGATTAATATATAATACTGACCGGAGGGTCCCGGGTTTGATTCCCGGGCAAGGCACTTTGGGCACCTGCAGCTCCACCCAAGCTAGTTGATTTTTCGGGTACCAGATCTTCCTGGGAAACCATAACCGGCACAGGGAAAGGATCTGGCCCCCCTACGTTGATGTGTGAATATTCACACGCCATCGGGCTTGGTACATGGGTGAGCTCTACCATCACCTACTAAACCGACCTTCGGGTTGATTACTGTGTTTTATAAGTTTCAAATAAGTTTCCTATCCCTACAGTGTACTCCCATATTTCACAATATTTCCATTAACTTTGCCCACTCTGCATGGTTAAATGCCTTCTCAAAATCGTGAAGCAAACAAAGACATCCTGATTATACTCAATGTCCTTTTCTGCTACTGTATGCATTACTGCAATGGCATCATTGTTTCTTTCCCTTTTCTCAAGCCAAACTGGTCTTCTCCTAGGTAGCTGTTGGCACTTTTTTTGTAACCATACATTTATAAGTTTTGGAATTTACTTTGTATGCATACATAAATACGTGCTTTATTAACAAATATGTTATATATGCTAGAAAATAATGTATACCATTAACTGAGAATTGACATTTGATGAAAATGTGATAGTTGCTGTTACCTTTATAAAAGGTCAATCTTTGGGACTTGAAAGATCGAAAAGAATGGGCTGAAAGAAGTAGGAAGTTTTAGCTGTTCACTAAATCAAAGAACTTGATTCATTTTTACTACATGTTTTACATTCATCAAAAGTTTTAAAAAATGTGCATCTTTCTTTGTTTTCTCTTTTTTAGCAAAAATATTTTCATATAGAGGTCCGCTTTAAACCTCTGCTTTTTAGTTGTGCTATTTTCTTTTAAGAAACATAATTTATTTCCCTAAAAAGTTCATTCATTTTCATTTTTCAAGCTAATTGTCACCTTTCACTCACCAATGGCACCTTTATATAACTGAAATTACCTGCTGAAAAGTCAAACTTGGTGACTGCTCTTGATATCATAAAGTCTGAATCATCATCATTTTCATAGATAATCCTTTATAAAAGGCTTCAGCATAAAATGAAATAAAAATTAGCAGCAGTATAATTTCCTTCATTAAAGCACCACCTGTTTATAAAACAAAAAATTTGAAACTACTCTAAAACTGCCAAATTGATTTTCTTCTCCTTTTTTTAGTTTTCTTTTACTCCAAAGTTCTGGTTACTATTGTGTGAGTTGTTCAAAATATTCCTTGTAGCCTCTGCTAGTACCCCAGCTAATTGTAACCTCGCTTAATGACTACTACTACTACAAGAAACAATATTTAAAAAGTTTTGCTCAATTGCTCATTAGAAATGTATGTCAAACAGGGGAATACGTGGAGCATAAAAATGTCATGGAATTTAGAAAATTGGTTTGGAAGTCTTTCAAATTTATGAGTCATATCACATGAAACTCCAATGGAATTTTTAAGAACAGCACATTTTTTATTCTCATTTTTGAAAAGAGGTGCAAACATCCTAGTTTCATGATTTAACTCTGATCTTTTACTAGTATCACTTTTTGTTGTGCATAATTTTGAGAAGCTTGATGAGTTATGTGATATTAATATCTCTCCTCTAGTCGTCTCTCTATCCACCATTTGATATGTGGTGATAGGGCTCATGCAAGTTTTAGATTCACCTACAAAACAGATGACTGACAGCCTACCATTGCCAGCCAAATGTAAAAAATTGGCTTCAAAATAGTATAGATTGTAGTATAGTTTTTAGTGTGTTTGACAGAGAACATTTTTGGGTATGAATATTGTTTGCCACTCAACAATTAAGGAAAAGTAATATGAATTTCTCACTCATGCATCTTGTAATATGTGGTTGGATAGGGATGGAACAGTGAGCTTTTTGATCTGTTCACACTCTGAACCAGGGTTTTATGGTCATAGCTATTGGTTTATTACTACAGTATTTACTGATACTTTACTAATTAATTCCTACCGCAAAAAAAGTTTTAATATTTTTCAAAAAAATTTGTATTATGTTAGAAATTTTACTGAATAAAAATCATTCATTGTGCATTTGAGCCCTGGCCAAAGCAAATGATTTTTATGCTGTGAAATTTCTGCTTTTTGGTGCACATCAGCTGGTGACTCCTTTAAAGTAACTTTTAGGCATCTCTCTGAGTTCTATGAATTTGTATTATAACCAGAAACAGTTGTACCTCTCTCCATAGGTGCTAATTAAAGGTAGATTTTGAATTGTCTCTATTCCCTTAACACAAGTCTTCTCCAAATGGGCATCACCTTTCAGCTTAAAATCTTCTTGGTACTTTCTACCTGATTTCATGCCAGCCACCTTATACCAAGCAAAGAAACAAATGGGCAATAATCAAAATAATTCATAAACCTAAGGAGAGTATAAGGGGGCCTAACTACAATGTTTCAATGAACTGGATCATCCATGGACCTGGTCCTCCATATATGTGCCCATTAAAAATGTACTATTGCTCATGTGATTTTATTGTTTTATTTTAATTGATTGATAAAACTAAAATTAATGAGGATAAAAGACTGTGTTAACAAAATAAATGGTTTTGCTAGTTTTTGTGCCGACAATTTACGTTCCATAATAAATCTGAATTGGACCACAAGCGTTTGACCAAAGGGAATAAGATTAATTACAGGTGTTGTCAATGGTAATTAATATGTTACTATTAATCTATTTAATGGTAAATTATCAATTATTTACTATATATTAATTTATTGCCTACTATTTTAATCTATTTTTGCAATTGATGAGCATTGACAATGCCCATAATTATTGTTATTTGCATTCCTAATAAGAGAAAAAATATGTGGAAGTATGTGAAGTTACATTTTCATTCCGTCGAGATAACATTAGATCCAATCTCACTCAGTCTTTGGGAAGTACATTGCTCTCCATAAAATACTCAGGAAATATTCCGTGGCCAGCTTATGGTTCTTTATGACAAATTGAACAAATTTTGTGCAAAATAATGGGTGAATTTCAAATTAGAATGGTCTCTTGATTTCAGCCAAATGCTCATCTTGATTACCATAATCACATTAACGGATTCATTTTCAAAGGATGTCGGTGAAAAGTGACCAATGTTTTTATGCATTTTAGTATTTTATTATAATGCATCATCTTATGTTTTTTGGGAATTTGTGACTTATTGCAGCGGAGGAAGTAGCGAGTAAATGGGGAATCACTCGTGAACAACAGGATGCCATGGCATTGGAATCTCAGAGGCGGGCTGCCATTTCCTTAAGTCATATTGGAAAAGGAGGCTTTGATGCAGAAATTGTGCCTGTGGAAGTGACTGGACCAAAGAGGGGTCAAACTACTTTAATTGCTAAGGATGAGTATCCGAGGCCAAATTCAACTTTGGAAGACTTGTTGAAGCTGAAGCCAGTGTTCAAGGTTTTGAATGGAAATTTTATAACTGATTTAAAGTTTAATAAAAGCAATAGAGTAAGCGATTGGATGAGTGAATATTAGGTATTTAACTGGATAGTCGAGGAAAAAAGGAAGTTAGCCCGTATAGGACTGACTTATGTTATTGATTGAGATAAGCATGAATGGTGAATGTGAAATCTGTTGGCAATCAATGTTCTCAAGTCAAACCTCTTAAGAATGGCTGTCCTTGTTCCTCAGCTCACATATTGCATTGTATTCAATATCATTATAGATTTGTGATGGTTAATCCAAAAAAATTGAAATGATACTGATTGAGGGTAAATTTGCCATATTTATTTCCATACTTTTTGTTTTATGCATCCATAAAAATGTATTAAGTTATGCTTAAAAAATTGATTTTGAGAGTAGTGGTATACATTTTGAATAGTTATTAATACATCAAAGTGAAATTAATATTTTTCCATCTAATGAGGACTGATTCACTTTATACATGCGAGGGCTGTCCAGAAAGTTACCCCCGTTTGCGTATAGCAAGCAAAATAGTGGGGGAAGCAAATATTTGCTGTATTGACGCACATTTGAGCAGTATGGCTCAAACTAGTGTTTGGAAGGCTGCGCTGTTTGTTATTTGTTTACCATTGTCGGTCAAAATGAAGAATACAATTGGAAATCCCACCAAATGTAAAATCCATATAGTGATAAGGTTTTTACTGGCAATAAACTCAAAGCTGCTGACATTCATTGGGAAATTTGTGCTGGGACTAAGTGATGAGTGGAAGTGTTGTGCATCAGTGGTGTAGTTAGTTTAAGAGTTAATGGAAAATTGTCTATGATTTCCAAAAACTAGCCATCTGTCAGTTCTTCTTTCTGACCACTGCGATCCTTGTCATGAACAATGGTGCAACCATTTTTAAATTGAATGCACCACTGCTTCACTCCACCTTCACTCATCATTCTGTCTCCATGCACTCAATGAATTTCAATTGGTTTGTGGTTTTTTGCTAGTCAAAACCTAATCACAGATCGCACTTCACAAATCACTGGATTTTCTATTGCAGCACACATTGTAACAGTTTGAAGTGAGCAAAGTAGAAGAACCACAGTCTGCACACTACCACAGCAGGATGCGTGCCTGTAAAATTGAGGCTTATGGAAACACTTTAGAAACTCTCTGATGCAATAGAAATCAAATACATTGCAGGATTAAAATAAAATAGTGAATATAAACTCCCATTTATTTTTTTATGCAAATAAATGCAATTCATTTGAAAATATTCCAAAGTAGTAAATTTTTAGACATGAAATCTCTTATAGACAAAAGAGATATACTTGTGAGTTTCGATAAAGGATTTAGTATTCTTAATTCATCACATATATCTCTACAGTTTAACAACATAGAGTCTGTTAGATAGTTTCTATATCTTTAAGGCCCCTAGCAGGAGGATCATCTTCTTTTTAACTTTTGTGCATATTTTGATATTTGTGTTCATTAATGTTTTCTATTGACGGATTCATTGGTTATCATAATATTTGATATTTAGGAACTTTTGGACTGTTGTACGTATGAATACAAAATAAGTTCCCTACGTCATATTGAAATGAAATTATTGACTTTGTAATTCCACACTTTGTAAAGTGTGTGGCAATACAAAGTCAATAATTTCATTTAAATATGTTTTGCAAATTCCATGAAGTTATGCCGGAGACAACCAATTTCCCTGCATCATGCCTCAAAATTTCATTATTTCCAACTAATGCTCATTTTTCTTAATTATATACATTTTTATAGCTGTGTTACTGCTATAGTTAATTGTGTAATAGTTAGATCAGCTGCAATAGTTGTTCAATATTTATAGTTGTAAAGGAAGGTATTATTTCAAGTCAATTAGGAAAAAATACTTCCAAAGAAGAAAAGAAAAATATTCCACTCATCTCAATACATCAACATGAATTATGTATTATTTATAATAAATAACTCCAAAACTTTCAGAGGTAATCAAAACTGAAAATTTTTTGATAAAAATCAAAAGGCACACTCCAAAATGATAGTGATATATTTTGCATGGGAACTGATCCAGATCCTTGAAAACTTTTTGTAAATACATGCATTTCACTTTGTTTTTTGGCTACTTAGCATGCTTTTTGGTTGTAAAAATAACAAAGAAAAAATGGTATTAATATTTTATTTTTAATGTGTGTATTTAACTAAAAGAACATGTTTTGTTTTGTTTCACGGTAATTGGAACCAGGAAAGCACACCATAGTATGTGCATGTTAATTTTAACTTCAGCAACTATATGCAATTTTTTTTAAGACTTCTCATTTGCATCCAAAAAAAGTCATAGGATTTGCTCCGTCAGAGAAAGTATTCTGAATACTTTGAATGAAATTGATGTCATATTCATTTTAGCAATGTTTCAATAATGTATTGAATATGATTTTCAAAGAAAAGGACTGACAAGGAGGGAAAATGTGACTTTTACAGAAAGATGGGACAGTGACTGCTGGAAATGCATCTGGTATTAATGATGGTGCTGCTGCTTTGGTGTTGACTTCTGAAGAATATGCTTTAAGTAAAAGTCTTCCAGTCATTGCTTCGATAATTTCATTTGCCCAAGTAGGCCTAGATCCAATGCAGATGGGAATGGGACCTGTGCCTGCCATTAAAAAAGCAGTAAGATTTAATTTTATTTCATATATTTTAATTATTGTATTTGAGAAAGGAACATCATATCACTCATAGTGCTACATACATAAGTTAGAAAATGCATGAAAAGTGTAATAGAGATTTCTAAGATTTGGCGTCTTCCCTGTGCATGATTTCAGTAAAGTATTCTTGGGTATTCCACCAGCTGCCAACGTTTCAATGGCATATTTAGTCATTAAAAAATCAGCAGCTGACCCAATGGAATACCCATGAAGACTTCACTAGAAATTTCATTGATAGCATTGATGGGGAAACAAGTGCATATTTCTCTGAAAAAAATGCTCCAGTAGCCCTTCAGTACCAACAGTACCTAACTCAATTTGTTCAACACTGTTTTCTATTTTGGATAAATGCCTATTTTCCTAAAGGGTAAACAATATGTAATGAACTTTTGATGCATTTCAGCATATTTTCAATGCATTCTAAAGCGCAAAAAATATCAACTTTCTTAAGAATAAATAGTTACATCCTTTTTCTAGCGACAGGTTACTAATTCAGAGGCAGTCTCGTTTTATTTTTATGATCACTAATATGGACAATTTTTGCAAGCTATGGAAATCTGGTACCATGTTAGCCAGTGTGTAAAACTGGTATTTTTTCCAATTACAATGGGTTAAATATCAATACATCTTATTTTCAAGCCTTTGGAAAACCAATCCCAGAGTTCAACCTGCAAATCATCAGTGTGATGCACAACTAGTTACGTAGTCCATCTAAAAATATATTTAAACTTAATCTGATAATAATTGTAAACATTTTCTGTATGCCATATGTAGTTACATGCTTGAGAGTTTTTATTATGTAGCACTTATAATTCATGTTCAGCCACTGCCAGTGTATCATGTCATCTATTACTCCTCTACTGTTTCTTTAGCCTTTAAGTATCATTCCTAGTGGTAGTAGATTAAGAGGAGGTGACATACAGCTGAGGTCATTTGCACCATTAGGGTGGAAGGGAATGGAGGAAGGGTAGAGGGAAACCTAGGCTAGCATACGTTAGTCTACTCTTAATGAAAGGCACCAAAGGGTCCAGTTTAGCATCCCATCCAATGGATGGCGTACTCACTTAGAGTGCTCTCCACAATGCACCTAAGTAGAGATTGGGATACCATTGGAAAATGTGTCTTCTCCAGGATTCAAACCGTGCCCTCTGGGGGGGAAGCCAGTGCACTGGCCATTGCGCCATCACAATTTCCAAAAAAATTGTCATTTTCCACTGCATTTGATGTGATAGGGACTTGCCTCGTCGAGGGCCTATTCTTTGTGGCATGGTAATAGAGAATTTATAATGGGCTATCAGATTGATTTCATGGTCACAGTTTGGCTAAGTTGCTGTTCACCATGCCTTTCCTGGTAGATTTCCCTTGAGATCCCCGTGCTTGTTTGTGTTGAAGATTGTAATTTTCTTGAGGAGCATATTTATATTATATCTCAAAAGCCTCCTACCTATGCCTATCATCTCACTTCTATGACTACGTTTCTGCACCATAGCACACCTTGGTGCTGCTCCTTATCAAAGTTTTTTCTAGTTTAGAGTTTTAGAACTGGTAACCTCTTTTTAATAAAACAGGATATTACAGGATAAAAACCACTAAGGGAGGTGAATCTTAAACTTTTTTAAGCTAATAAATGCATCATTCAGTGAGTTTGAGAACCCCTGATGAGGTGATATTATGGTTGAAACAATTTTGTGTTCACTCACTATTTGAGTTGATAATATGTTGTTGCTGTCGCTTTCTCCTCTGGCCTGCATGCTCACTTTGGTGAAAACTAATGTTGGCTTTTAAATAGGACTGATTTGTAATTTTTTTTTATTTTCAGCTTGAAAAGGCCAAATGGACTGTTGATGATGTTGACCTGTTTGAATTAAATGAAGCATTTGCCTCCCAGTCAATTGCATGTGTTCGTGACCTGGGGCTGGATTCATCAAAAGTTAATATTAGAGGTGGAGCTATAGCATTAGGTCATCCTATTGGAGCTTCTGGTATGTTTACTATGGATATTGTAAAATGCATTTGCTTCCTTTTGCATCATCAGCAACTTTTAATATGTTGTTTTCAAAGTTAGTGTGTCAGGCATAGCCCTTCATAACTGGATTTTATATTTTCCTTCACTATATTTCTTTAAAAATTGAGGAAACAATAACTAGAATTTGAAAATATATAATTTTTCCTGTGTCATATCATTGCAATTGAATGAGCAGATGTGTTTAATTTTCCGAAAATTTCATATAAAGTATAGTTGAAGTATATTTCACCAAAATGTTCTTTAAAATTATTAACTGGATTTGCCCTTGATTTTTTGCATAGGGTGTACGAAAAAATGACATTGAATAAGATAATGTCCATATTAAATGAGTTTGTAATTTTCCACCGACTTTAAGGGACAGTGCATTTCACAGACATGTGGCATCATCAGATACAAGTTGCACATACAGCTGTTGAATAAATTCCCTTCCGACAGAGAAGAGTGGGGGGATGGCTATGTAGGTGGGAGAGGGAAGGTGGAAAGTTGAGGGTAGGGGGAGGTTTTTTCATTTGGAGAGGGGGTGGCACCTTGGGAATGACTAGGCGTGGGGTCTGGTTAGGGGGATGAGAGGGGGAGGGGCAGATGGGTGCGTAGAACCATTGGATTTGTTTACCTCCACAAACAAATCCAACAGTTCTGTGTACCCGTCTTTCCCTACCCCTACCTCCTCCTCTGTCTGAAGGGTATATATTCAATAGTTGTATGTGTAACATGCACCTGATGATGGCGCAAGTTGGTGCCCTTAAAATAAAGTCTGTGGAAAATAACAAACTCATTTAATTTGGACATCAAATAATTCCACCAAGTGAAGCCTGAAAGCGTAAGGTATTTCACAGCAGGCTCCCTGTAAATGTTAGAATACAAAATCTCCTGGATAAACAAGAGCTTGTTTAATCCACTAATTGGAATCGTTGCTTGAAAATATATGCCTATAGGACAAATTAAAAACAATTGGAGAAATAAATTATTTAATTTTTACCTACTTCTGTGATTGGATTCCTTGTGAATTTTGATGTATAAATTACACACTGCTAGTGGTAAAAACAAAATATGGTCCCCTAATCACCTACAGCATGGTTAATTCAATTCCAGGAAATTAAGCTGCGTTGTGGATATTAATTTTTATGTGGTTGCAAGCTCCAAAATTAAAATGTACTTGTTAGTCAAGCATGTTAAATTACAGTCTGCAGTGGTGTTTCAGCTTTCTAACATCAATAAATTACCCTAGTTTCCTGTTTTCAAGGAGTTTTTTTTTCACTTTTCCAGGGTATTTCACAGGATTCACTTTAATAATGAACAAGAATGCCTACAATTATGAGGGACTTTGTAGGAGAAGGAGTCATATTAATAACTGATTAGCTCCATTAGTTAATAGAAAGCATGAGAATCACTCCAAAGCACAATTAGCACTCTGATATTATAACTAACATCAACTGTTGGAACATTAAAAAAGTGAAGCATCACATTCATTGTAATGCTTCTTAGCTGGAGTTCTACAGGCATCAAAAACCTTGTCTGAAATCTGCTTCTCCTTTTCTTTATGGTTTTTGACCTCCTGCTTTTATATAGCCACTGAAGTGCCATTTTCCACCTGTTTGGTGATGATCCTTAGGTATCTGTTACGAAATGTAAGCCAGGGAACCTTCTTCCACTTCTTTCAACTTCACATTAAAATTACTGAAAATTGTGACATTTTAACTGCGAGACAACCTGAGGGCGTTTGACGAAAAAAGTTCCTGTATTCTATCGGACTGTTAAGACTATTTTTTTGACCTCAAGCTACCTGCATTCTGAAAAAAGTTATTGACGATCATTCCTTAATGTTGTTACAGATCACAATGGATTTTAATGGCACACCATACAACAAAATTCTTAGTGCCTCTAGAGGGAAAGAATGTTAAAAAACTAAGCCCACGAATATTTACTATTTAATTAAAATGTGGGCCACATGAATTTGATGATGAAGTTCATTATTATCACTCCTCATTTAGAGCTCTCCCATGATGATTCTGACCTTTCTTCGCCTATTACAAAAATATAGTTTGGAGAAACTGTTGTTCATTTTTGGTGGTGGAGAAAACATCCAATGGTTTAGACGACAGGTATCCTCCCACTTCTCAAACCAATTAACGTGACTCAGTGCATTCAGATTAATAGATTTTTAATGATTCAGGAAAAATGGAGCAACATTATAAAAAATGGAACCTGTGAATAGATGATCAAAGAAAAAAAGCTCTGCTGACAAATGCATGAATGGGTGATGACGTAAATGAATAAATTTACTCCCTAAGCATCAAAGTAAAAGAACATTGATAGAACACAATGGGAAAATGAGCATGAGAGGAAAAGAAGAAATGAGAAGAAAATGTCCTGTGGTTATGTTGCACTTTGGGACTTAGTAATTGAGCTTTAGGGTAGGAAATAGAATAGAATGATACCAAACTTGCTTTTATCCTGAATTGACAAAAATGATGGATGAGGTAATGAGTGGTAAAAGGAGTTGGTGTGTAATAAGGGGCACTTATCACTCATGCTAACTCCTTGAGGTAATTGTTATAAATATTCCTTTAGTCATAAAGAAAATCCTATGGCTGGCACAGCCTCTGCAAATCATTATTTTCTTTTTTCATGAGGATGAAATAATCCTATGAGCTTAGTCTGTGCAGTAATGTATGCAAATCACGTCCTTTGGATCTTTTGCCAGTCATCTGTGACTATACCTCTGTCGAGTTGTAAAATTAGAGTAGAATAAATAGGAACCCACCCTGCAGTGCCTGGATCTTTTATTAATCTCACAGGGTAGGGAAATGTGGAAGCATTGCTCATCCCTCTTGTTGGCAAACGCATGATAGAGCCTAACTTGAGGCACAGAACTTTCCCAAGGTTGTTAAGGTCACATTGAACATCTTTAACTTAGGGATACCATTGTTGGAATCCTTTCCAGAACATGACAATGAATTGTTGGATTCATACTTGAGTTACAAAATTTCCGAGATATAGGAGAGTAAAAATAATGGGTTGTGACCCATAACCATTGCAACTTATATGTGCTACATATGCAGCTACAAAGTACTATTACGTTCAATATAGTTATTTACATTGTGATCAATAAAACAGTTTCTGGCGTAACTTGGTGGAAAATCTTCATACTGACTTTTAATAATCAAACCACTTTACTTTTCCACATAAACTTTTTAATTTTTACTACCCAGGTTTTGTTATAACATAACATCATCATAATATCCTGTTTGCAGGACCTGATGATGTTATGTTATAACGAAACCTGGGTAGTAAAAATTAAAAAGTTTATGTGTAAAAGTAAAGTGGTTTGATTATTAAAAGTCAGTACATTGTGATCATTTTCAAAATTTCTAAACTTACGTGTTTTTGTATCTTTTACCCATAGGTGCACGGATTTTGGTGACTTTGGTGCATGCTTTGCAGCAGGAGAATAAGAAGAGAGGTGTTGCAGCTCTCTGTGTTGGAGGTGGGATGGGTGTTGCAATGTGCATTGAGTGCAACAGCACAGATTAAAAAATTCTGAAGAGATAAGATATTTTCAAAATATTTTTTATGAATAATTTTTTTCTATTGGTTTATTTTTATTCTTTTGGTTCATTTTTAAGATGAGTTTTTATCAGATTACTTTTTGAATAACAATTATTTATTGAAATATCATATCATAAACATTTAGTTGTTTGATTCTATTCAGTATATACAGTATTATCTCAAAATTTGTAGGAGCCACATTCCTATTAACAAAGCAGAAGTAAACTCTACAAAAATATTAGTAGTATTCTTGCGAGAGAAAGTTCGTAGATTTTCCTTATGTGTTGAAAACTGAGACTTGGCAAGTAAATGACGTACAATTTAATTCTAAAATGGTTCAGTAACTTGGTATCCATTGGAGTAAAAACATTCTGGTACTGTGTCGTCACATATATAATAAATTGAGAGAAAATAATACTTTGGCATTAAAAAATCCATTAGATTTTTATATGGGTCATTTTGGAGTATGTACATGGAAAAAAAATTAAGCAAAAAATGATTCTCCGTTGGTGGTTAAGTGAAATGATTTGCACAAACTTTCACCAGAATTGTAAATTTCGACCAACCACCACTTTTCAGCTCTTTGTCTTTTCACGTGTGACTCCAGAGGGTTTTTTGCAGTGCAGGTATACACTTTTAATTGCTGCCACAAAACTCTAAATTAATTTGAAATTTACTAATTTTGAGTATTACTGTATGTGCCATAAATGCCACAAGGTTAAAAGCCTCATATTAGCGTTGCTATATTTTTGTCTATTGATATATTTATAATATATAGATTTATTGAAGTTCCATTGATAAAAAATGATTTTTATTTTGTTTGAAAATGTCTTAATGTTATTATATAACAAACACAGTTTCTGTGAAGGCCAGTTTATTAGTTTTATATTATTTGTTATTGCTATTGACTTAAAAAAAGGGCTAAGTGAATCTTGTTGATTGCTATTCATATTACAGTATTTATGCACGTAATTTCCTGTGATGATATCTTCTTCATATCACCTTTTGATTTATGTCTGTGGACTGATGTAAGAGATTTAAGTTACTGACCCATGGTGTAAAAATTCGTTCTTGAGTAGGGTGCTCATATGTAATCATAATACCTTCTGCTTAGGAGAAGAGCCATCGATAAAAGATTTGTTTACATTCAATCTCATCAAACCTACTTTTTATATTAAAAAAAACTGATCATTATCTTGAACCCTAGCAGTTCACACCGTTTCAACCTAATTTATCAGTTTACCACATGAGTAATATTCACTGCCTTTCCAATTATATATGCTATAATCCATTCCTTTCAGATAGCTTACCTTTAGAATTTTTCTTGTCATAATATGGTGATTACTGCTAACCTACGCCATCATTCATTCATCAGTGTTTTAAAAGATTGGTAGATACACTGGTGTACCATTTTTTCTCCTCTGCCATGCTGATATTTTCACAACCTGATAGCCCTCTTACATACATCTTTATTAGGTTGATTTATTTGTCCCTTTGTCTTTGTTGTGAAATCTTTGCATTTTATGTCCCTTGGAAATTGTCTCTCAGGATATTTCCAACCCATCCGGTGATTTTTTATCAATGTTGCCATCAATATAGCAAGCTTATATTCCTCTCACTCTCTTGTGTATATCTTTATTTTTTTCATAATTCCATCACTCAATGGAGTGTATATCTTCTTCATCTGCCTCTGGCACCAGGTTCTGAAGGACCTTATTCTTCTTTGGTCTGCTTCTCCTATGATCTATACCTTTTGATTCATTCAAGTATTAAAATCCATGTAAACATTTCCTAGCACTGCATTTTTGTTCATAACTGTAACTATATCTTCATAGCATTGCACTGTAGAGATATTCATCACAGAGTCAACAACTCTAGCCTAGCCCTCTGATGTCATTCTGTATCATTGATGTTTGAATGATACCTGCCACTTTTTCATTGAAAAGTGTGTGAGCCCTATATTTTTACAATTTTTGTAACTCATGTTTTTATGTGAAGAAACTTGTTCTCCATTAACCTTCTACCTAAGTCTGAAACCTCTGCCTTTCCATGGTATTTTCTGTAGAAATTGTAAATTCTGTGATGAAACGCCTGTGAATTATGTAAATCCAGTGAAAGGAGATGTTTTGGGACCATGTAGTGAAAATAAGATTAGAAACCATGAATTGGTAATAAAGAGTATGGAATCATTTCAGAAGATTGCAGTCACATTGAAACAACAGATGAAGATGATCAGAATATGTTCATTAAGTAAAGGTACTTTGGCGAAATACAGTTGGCTAAATACTTGGTACAGTAGCTAAATGACCTTAATGTTCTGGCTAAATGTTTGATGAATTGCTTTCCCCCATTGATAATTTTGACTACCTTTCAATGTCATTATAATTCCAAAGGCTGATTTACACCTAATAGGGTACAATAACATTTATATTTTGGTTCTGTGGAGAGTGCAACTGTAGATATCTACTCATTGTGTCATTACTAGAGGTTAGCACATAGTGTTAGAACATTTATGTACCAATACCCAGGTCAGGAATCTTAGATATATTAGATTGAGAAGTCTTGTGCTAAATGTCAGTGGAAGTAACAAGAGTGGTTAAAATATCAATGAACAGTTTTGTGATACTATGCACCTCTCTTTTAAACTATGATTGACATTTGCACTGAGGACAAGAAAAATAGGTAAGTACTGGTGTCAGTACCAAGGACAATCTATAATCTTAGGTACTTATACCAGTAGCAATCCCTGGAGTAGTCCTATATTTTAAATAATAGCTATCTCATGCCTAACACCAGAAATATATTCTAAAAAACTGTTGTGCAATAAAATTTTATTCTAAGCAAATAATTCCCTTTTATAAGCATAGTAGCAATTTAGTTTTAGGTGCTCAGTTGGGTGAGGTGACTCTTACTCAAAAGAACTCATATTGTGATGGCACAATATCCATGAACAATGTGGGATTAGTACCTGTGTCCTTCAGGTTAGCCAGTAAGCAAATTACTGAGCGTATCAACTGATCAACATAATAACACTGACATTGTGTAGCATTAAATACAATTGGACCAAGTTCGGTATATGTTGGGTATTAGTGATAAATTTTATCATGATTTTATGTATCAAATAGAGAATGATTGAGAATGAACATTACTTCTTAAACAAAACTTTTTAAAATATTGAGAAATGAAGAATACGTTCTCTTTAACAGGTTTAATAATTTGCATAAATCTTGAAATCTCCCTATAGATATTCCATGCTGTCACATTGAAAAATCTGAATGTTAAAAATAGACTCTTTGATTTTCCTAGGGTGCATTTATGAATGGATGGTCACCATATAGATTAAAAAACAAAATTGTACTTTAAATATTAATTGTTTGAAAAGAAACTTCATAGACTTATTTCATTGATCTGAACAAAAATATCTGCAATACTAGTCATTGTGAACAATTAAAAAATGCTGTAAGATCTCCATGTAGTCGATTTTGTGCTTTGAATCATCAAACTGTAAATTGTGTAACTTGAAACAGTGAAAATGGATTGGTGTAGCTTTCATATAATTTTGGATACATATAAAAATAATACTTCATTATTGCTTGCCTATGTAAGGTACAAGCATATATATTTATCATGGTAGTCATTGTGTATTTAAGGGAAACAAAATGCAATGCCCAACTAATCCTAAAACTGGGGTTCAACCGTTGTCTGCTAGAAATTCTAGCATACACTATATGCATATATGTAGGGAAAATCTTCTTTTGAAGTTCGCTACTTTTTCTCGTTTGTACTGTTCATAAGTATATTTATCATTGTAATGTTATCGTTTTTAATTGTTTTTGTACCATTTTTATTTGTTATTCATCACCATAGAGTGGCCAGTTATAGTAGCAGTATTACTTTTAGTTACTCAAATATCTTTGAGAGATTGTGATAATTTGGGTTTCAAACATTGTGCTTTGATAACTACTGTTGAACTTAAAATTGATTGTTATTGTATTTGACATTTTATGTATTATTTCTATAACATTTAATGGCACAAGTACCTCCATAATTCGGAAAGGCAGAGGCTTCAAAGTGTGGTACGATTTCTGTCACTTGCAATTTAGTATTTTAAAATTTTAATGACTTACTTTTATTCCAACAAAAGATTATTTTTTTATCTAATTCAGTTCCTTTGTGTCAATGTTAAAAGATGTTTCAAGTGTGAATGATATTGTTAAGAATTAAAATGGCAACAGGAACAATCATGAATATCAATCATAAAATCAATGCTTAGGCTTTCTGAAAACTCACGAGTCAGTAAGATGTAGAGATGATTTCATATGTAGCAAAAAATGCACTCTTCAGTCATAATTTGCTTCATGCTGAGTATTGAGAAGAGCATGAGCTCCTTTAGGCTTTAAGTGGTGGTTGATTGAGGTGTATGTATTGAAATAATTATGGTAACCTTATCAAGAACTTAACATAAAAGGAAACTTTTTGTCCTATTGCCAATGCTGGTGCTTATATTATTAGGTAGTCTGATGACTGTCATGTTTTCTCCACCAATGATATCATTGGCAGAATATTTTCAGCATATCTACTGTAGTGAATTGGTTTCAATTTCCTTTTTTGAAGGTTCTCACATAGATGCTACTTTTCTGTGTAACAGCATAATTTTCTTACCCAACACTGTACAAGGAGTCAACACATATTAGAAATAAAGAAAGTATTGTACTTGGATCAGCCCATGTAAAGAAAAGAAGTGATAGCCAATTCAAACATGTGACTTTCAGTGAATGAGCTCGCTTTCACAGCTGGAAAAAGCTTTATTTTGCTGATTCCAATAGATTGTACTTATATTGGCAGTTTGTTAACTTTAAAGAAGTGCCTCAATGTTTTTAAATTGAGCTGTGAAGAATTGCATACTGTAATGCAAGGGGTTTGCTTAATGCTCAAAAAAAGTTTTTTATCCAATTTTAATGTTTGTAAAATTTTTGTAACAATGAAATTATTCATTGTAGTGTGTAACAGCATGTTGTTACCTGAACTAATGATGGGTTTATGTTATGGAAATGCGTTGGAAATCATAAATGTAAGATGTTATATAGAGGATCATTATTTATATACGAGCTTATGTTGAAATTAAGTATTTTGAAAAGCTCACAGGAATGTTGAATAAAACTTTTTACATTGTTAACAAAATGCCTTTTTATTTTAATGTGAATGCCCTGAGAGGGAATACAAGTAGGAGTTTGTTTGCCAAAAAAATAACCTTACCATTATCTTTGGAAACCCATACATTTCATTATCCTCAGATGCTGCACTTTCCAAAGCAGTAAATAAAAGCATATCCCAAGTGTCTCAAGCGTTCGTTTTTTTCTTGCAGACGTTGCATTACACTTTTATGAGTTCCTTTCTTCCTTGCCATACCTCCATCTTCATTCTATTTTGGTTCTTGATGCATCAAGTCACCTGACCATGCAGTTTTGCTGAACGGTCAAATGAGTTAACCGTGGGAGTACTTCTCTACTGTGGTCTTCTCCATTGTCAAAATTACAATGGGTTGAATGGTCACCTGGTTGACCGAAATATCAGTATAGGGCATTTATTAAATATTCAGTATTGGCTTGAGGATTGACACCTTACATATTTCAACCCAGATTCATTTTTCTATGAAGATGAACCATGAAAAAACCAAATTATGTACCAAGATTATATGAGTTTAACAGTAGGCAGGAATAAACCAGAGCAGTTCCTAGAATTTGGGCTCCATTTACACAATAAAAATATGTGGAAATACTAAGAGTGCTATTTCTTAGGTAGTGGAATGCAGAATGCGATGATAGTCGGGTGAATTTTAGGTAAGAAGAAGAAGAATGAGAAAGATTATTATATGGATTAAGGTAGATAGAGGGCTCAAAGAACTAAAGAAAGAAGGGAAGGCAAACAAGGTCAAGCAATACATTTAAGTTAATAGTTATCACGGGCCAGCTAATAACAAATAGATTACCTTAGATTGGTGGAAACTGAATTTTAGTATTGCTTGCCTAATTAAGGAAATAACAAATTATATTTTATCAATATTAATTTATTTAAAAATGCAAAGATATTTTTTGTGCTTAAAGAGGTCAGTCCAATAAATATGCAAACTGAGGCCACAAACACTTAATTTTGCAAAATTTAGTCTACATCACTTTTGTCCCCTTCAAAGTTCGTTGCTATGCTCTTATTCCATCTTCTGTTTCACTGTTTAAAGTACCCTTGGAAGTCCTCGGCAGTTAGACTTTTTAGTTTTCTCTTCATTTCTTGCTTTAATGTGTCCACATCCTCCCAGTGATGTCCCCTAATCACATTTTTGCATTTTGAGAATGAGAAAAAGTTGCAGGGGGCGAGATCTGGCAAATGAGGGGGATGATCAAGGATGGTGATTGAATTTTTTGCCAGAAACTGGCGGGCAATCAATGCTAAATGTGCAGGTGCATTGTCATGGTGAAGGATCCATCCATCTTTTTCAGTTAAAATAGTGTGCACTGTTGATTGTCCTAAGTTCAGTTCATCAGCTATCATTCGGACAGTTTTTTGATGATCGATAAGGATCAGTAAGGGACCACACACAACCAATGTTGTCGTCAACATAGGTGGTTGAAGGGAGTCCCAGCTTTGCATCATCCATGGTGTCATGTCGGCTATTTTTAAAATGCTTAATCCACTTGAAAATGATGTTTACTTCAGAATATTATCACAGCAAACAGCTGTCAACATTTCAGTAATTTCTTGATAACTTTTACCACACCTGACTAAAAACTTGATGTTAATTCATTGTTCTGTGATTTACTCAATTTCCATTTTCGACAAACAGTAAAAACAAGGACAACATAACTGGCAACATATGCACAGCTTGACAATCCACCAAGCATAGATGGCTCATTGGGTCTCAGGCAACTAGTGCCGTTAGTGGGCAGGGTTATAGTCGGCGTCATGGCCACCAGATTGCACCAGTTCATGTATTTATTGGCCAGACCTCGTACATCATTGAAATCAGCAACTGATGTTAAACTTTCCTTACAGTGTCAATGAGATAAATAGATGGTTTAGTCCTTGCCTGTTTTTTGAATATCATCCCACCTGGATATGCTCATTACAGGGGTGTCCATAAGGGAAACTCAGCAGAGGCTGCGACTTCTCTCTTGGGGGAGCCTATTTCCATTAGGTATACCCAATCACAGAAAGAAAAAGGCTAAGCTAAAGATTAAAATAGGCGGGGAAAAAATAGAGCAGGTAGAACAGTTTACATATCTCGGAAGTGTTTTGGACCAATACGGTCAAAGTGGTAGGGACGTAAGGAGAAGAATTGCGCTAGGCAAGGAGGCTTTCTCAAGGAGGAGGGAGTTGATGACGGGGACGTTGAGTAGAGATGTTAAGACAAGACTCGTAATTACTCTGATATGGAGTGTAGCTATGTACGGTGCGGAAACGTGGTCACTGAAGCAGGAGGATAGACGTAGATTGGAGGCTTTTGAAATGTGGGTGTAGAGAAGAATGGAGAAGGTGACATGGACCGAAAGGAAAACAAATGAGGAAGTGCTGGAGATGGTGGGTGAGGAGAGGGGTTTGTTGAGAGAAATCCTATGGAGGCAGGAAAAATGGATGAAAGGCGTATTGAGCGGTAGTGGAATGTTGAAGAAGGTAATAGAGGGGAGAATGTTGGGCAAGCGAGGAAAGGGTAGGAACAGGATAGGGATGTTGGACGGGATGAAGGGAGGAAGGAAGTACACAGAGATGAAGAGGGACCTGATGTAGTTTAGGTTGCTGGATTGGGTTTTGTTTGGAGTTACAAAATATTTATTTGATAGTTGTGTCCATCCAAAAACCTACCTTAACCGGTAGATTACCTAATAAAAAATACCCAATCACATATGATGTTGAAAATAATTTTCAATATTATACCATTTAGTTTCCTTAAATGGCAAGGTTTCTTTGTGGGCAGTGAGAAGAGAACTTCTCTTCTCTGTTTCTCTCACATTACCACTGGCACTATCAAGTAAAGATTTTCCTACAGACATTCTGGGTCAATACCATATTCATTAATAGCACCTTTAATGTCTTTAAAAGCAAGGCCATTAATTACTCATGATTTTGAAGTAGCCTGAAACCGAAGTAATTTGGTTTGAAATTTGAATCACATTGCTATCCAACTGAACTAAATAAATGCTTAATAGCATTCTGATTGAACAACCTTAGCTCAAGGTGTGTAAATCCTGCATTTTTCAGATCACCCACAACCTTCTAAATACCCTCAGCATGGATAAATAGCCTCCCTGACATGGTGGTCTAAAAAACTGTTTTTGACTTTTCCTCTCAAACTACCAGCCATCAATTTCACCATTGATTATTCTCCAGAATTTTAAATGGAATTCCTACCATAACTGACATATCAGCCCTAGTAGGTCTGAAGATTCAGCTGGCCTAACATTAAAATAATGAAACAGTTTATTGTCAAAATCAACAAAGTGGGCAGTATGGAGTGCTGTGGTAGACAAGACCACCAAAAACAGAATTGATTCCATTATAAGGATGTTTATATAAACTACACAGAAAATTGCATTTTAACTTAAAACAATTATTAATTAACTATCAAAAGGTAATGACCAAGATAAAGCATACAAGAAACTTAGCTTACCATTCACCAATAGGTCACTAATGACTGCTGTAACTGAATGGTTTGCTGTGCAGCAGTAAATCGACCTCAAATTAAAGCACAAAAATTCGATTTACTTTACAGGCTACATTTTACACACTCGTAAGCACGTGAAAGTAACATTTGTATACCGTAATTCTCGCGGTTATGTTATTAAAACATGGATGGTGTGATATCTTAGCGAATGCAATGACACCGACTTTCAAGTGGCGATTCTGAAAACCTAAAACGCTCAACGTAATCGACCTATTTTAGTGTACGGGATAAGTGGTCAGGTCTGGTCACGATACTGGTGAAAATGGATACTGAACACCGAAACATTATCACAGCAAATTTAAAAACACTTGTCGATAGAACTGATCTCAATACACTTATTCCTAAATTAATTGAAAAGGGAGTATTTACAGCTATAATGGTAGAACCATATCAGGTAGATATGTTTTCGATATTTAAGTAGTTGAAGTCAACTCCCTTATAAGAAAATGTCATGATGATTAATATTAGTGGTTGTTTTCCACAGAATTTATTGCGTACTACGCGTCTATATTTAGGCAAAATATACCTAAAAATGACGCATCTCCATTGAACCGCTCAGTTGACGATAAATATTGTGGAATGTTACGTCTAACTTTTGTTGTCAAAAAGTTGTCGATGGTCAATGTTTGTGAAATGGGGAGAGGCGATAAGTGGGATTTGATACTCGAATGATAAGTGAGCGCGTCGTGCCCTTTTTATTACAGAAACGCTGCTGCATATCTTCGCGAAGAGAATTGTTTTTGGATATCCAAACTCGAGGTCCAAAAGCATTCCAGAATCTTGTATCAGCATTGAATGATACAGGATATAGAGACCTGGCCGTTCTTCTGGACCCAGAAAGTGTAATTGTTTCCCATCCACCTAACCAAAATACGTGTGTACAAGTTTCTCCATTTTTGCAGTTAGCCAGATTGACGCAGGATGTGTTAATGATTCTCGATTTTACCTGTCCAGGACCCATCCTTATATTTTGCCACAATATATTACTCAAGAGTCGCCAAACGCAGTTCAGAGCATTAGAGACGTCGCTTCTCAACATCCAAATGTTAAAGTTAATTTAAGTACTCGCCCACAGCCGGTTGTGGTTCGGAAAGCCGAAACTCCGACTAGAAGTTCACCTCAGCACAAAACGATGGTGAGTGATTAATTTTCTTATCTTAATTAGTATGCGGCCAAATCTAGTAAATCGAATAACAATTATTGCATTGTGTTTCAGATCTATCGAATGCTGTCAAGACCAAAAGGATATGCTTTGATAATAAACATAAAAAAATACATTAACGACATTAAGGGAGAAAGAAATGGTGCTGAAGTGGACGAAGAGAATCTTCACAAACTCTTTGAAGGATTAGGCTATGATGTCACTATCCATCCTGATTTGTGTGGTCTTGTACGTTTTCTGTGAAGCATCTTGCTATAAAGGTTATTTCTCTAGTGTTCGGTGTCAATGAAAAATAGCACTTTATGGTTTCAGGACATGAAAAATATTCTGGAAAGTTTTTCTACTGACAAGAAACATAAGGACGTCGATTCTTGTGTCCTGGTTATTTCGTGCCATGGCGAACGGATTGATGGAGAAACTCATTTTATTGCATCGGATGGGAAGCCTCTTTCTATGACATATGTTCTTAATCTATTTACAAATGAGAAGTGTATCCACTTGCGCAATAAACCAAAAATATTTCTGTTTCAAGCATGCAGGTATGTATAGTTTTGACATTATTGCGCTCATTCTACCCACTGAAAAGCCATGGATCATGTATCACAACATTCTTGGAACTCTCCTCTTGGACCAAAACATACTGCTATTGTATCATTCATTCTTATTTCCTTTCTGAACCTACCAATTCTCCCCTATGTAATCATCAGCCCTTCTCTCCACCCTCTAATTGGTTATCCTTGTAGTATTTAAGCTCTTTGCAAAATAAAACTATTATTTTATAGCCCTCATATCATAATCCTGCCATTCCCCTTTTTTGGAATGGAACTGACACTGACCTGGCAAAATCCTTCGGTCAAATTCCTACTTCATAAATGCTACGAATTAGTCCATTAAAACTTCCTTCCAGGTCCCTAAACGCTTAAGTAGCACTGCAGGAATATTATCTTTCCTTACTACCTTCTTTGATTTCAATTCCCATGATACCAATTTCCATCTCACCATCAAGTATGCCTGGGCCTAAGATTCCTCTCATCTCTCTTGAATTATTGGTTCAAATAATATTTATGTCATATCCCTAATACTGTGGATGGTTTTTTCCTTCCTACTTCTTGATAGTTTTTTCACTTTTCAGTACAGTGCACCCATTTCTCCTTTCCTTTGTCCACTCTTATTATCCCTACACTACATCTTCCACCACTTTTATTTTGTCTTTACAGTTTCTCACCTGAGTTTATTATTTATTTACTCTTCTATCAACACACAAAAGATGTGCATGAAAATATTCATTATGAGATAAGTGTATTTTGAGAATAAAGTTTGGAAGGAATTAATTTTTTCATTATTAGTTCAGTTAAAAATACCTCCCCCAACTACATGGTTGTCACTAACCATCTGTCTAAATGTATTAAATCATTAATTGTTGTTAGGGTTTACAAATATTTAAAGGAAATGTGTACAATACAGAAAGAGTAAATTCCAAGCTGGTAAATTAAGAAAATGCCACTATTGTAACTCTCTCTTTTCTCTTGTTGAATATTTTTGACTGCAAATTGTACCTTTAATCAATTTATTTAATAGCAAATGGAAGACTTAACATGAGTTAATTTGTATACTTTCTGTTGCAGAGGGTTTGAAAAGAATTATATTCAAAGGAATCGAACGGCATTGGATGGACAGCCTTATTGCGTTCCACTGCGTAAATATTCTGATATGTTGATTGCAAATGCAACTGTAGATGGTGTGTAAAATATTGTTCAATTGAATTTTCACTCATTTTGATAATTGATTTTAGAGAAAAACTATTAAACGTTTTGTAAATTTTTTAGGGCATGAATCCCACAGAGACTGTTTCCATGGTACCTGGTACATTCAAGCTGTATGCGAGGTTTTTATGGAACATGCATGGGATACTGAAATTATGGAGATGCTTAAAAAGGTATGTACGTGGTCATATTACATTTACTCTAAATATGCACTTTTTGAGCTAAAAGAGGTAAAGGTGGTTTTAAAATATTTTATATTTGTTATAATATTTCAAAATAAGTATTACATTTACTCTAAATATGCACTTTTTGAGTTAAAAGAGGTAAAGGTGGTTTTAAAATATTTTATATTTGTTATAATATTTCAAAATAAGTAGCTTTTGTTGCCATGAAGGATTTCTGTCTTAACAGCATCTACTGGAACTTCATAGCATTATAAAACTTCCTTTAAATTTGGAGAACCATAATTCCCATTTATTTAGATATGATGGCTCAAACCTGCAAAACTGCTGAAAATTTCATAGTTTTTACTAGAGACGAAACTTTTTCAATGTTTTCTTTGTAAAATGGTTGCAAAAACATGAGACTGAATGGATATCAGCAAGTCTGTAACGATTTTGTGAACAAAGGTTTATCTTCAGCAAGCAACATTGCACTGAAATTATAACTTTGCATGATGGTCACTGGCCAAAAAGTCAGTGTGAACTATTGTGGTGCCGTTTGCTTCTTGAGCACAGCCTGGGCATTAATCATTCGTGTGATCATTGTCACCCCAGGTAAGAATGAGTCAAAGATGAAGTATGGATAGTATAATTATATCTATGATGCTTAAACTTCTAAATTTATTTGTTTTCCAATCGACTTGAACTCTGCTTTTGAATTTTTCCTGAAATATCAAGAGAGTTCAAAGTAAATATAACAGAATATGTATTAACAGCTTCAGCTAAACTTTACCCAACATTGTGTTAATATTCTTAGCCTCATCCACCATATGCCAAACTGCAAGGCCAGTATAATATTTGATGAACCACAATATTAATGGTAAAATTGGAAATGAGTTTGCAAACCTTTTTTAGTGCATTAAAATCAAAATACTGACATGTATTGTGTATAGAAGTGTATTTATCAAGAGGTAACATTCTCTTAACAAACCAAAGGAAAAGAAGTCTTTTCCCACGCATCCCACTCTTCCTCCAGGAGAACCAAGAATTTCTGGAATCATTTGTTGAACATATTCACCTGAATATAGAAAGAAACATCACGTGGTTGGCACTAAAGGGTATCTTTTATCAGTATTACTTTCTGAGTGCAGTATACTTCACCAATGTTTTCCAAAAACATTTAATACTATAAAGATAAGCCTTCCCCAAGAATCTATGAGCAGAAGATATTGTTTTTCATTAGCTAGCAGTTTAATCACATCTCCAAGTATGCAGCGTACACTCTTGTAGTTTATTTTTCCAATTTTGAGGCCATAGCAGTGATGTAAAATTTTTGATTAGTTTGTTTACATTTCTTTGAATGGTAGGTCCAAAATTCCCATTTGGCTCATGAAGGCACAAAAGACTTTTTGACAATTTCCTGACAAAGTGATTCTGGACTGTGTCTTGTGAGATTGGGCTATATTATTTTAGGTTTTTTCTTAAGCACTTCTGTTTTCTATATTTTTGGCAATTAACTGTGTATTGATGGATGCTTCTGACAGCTGTAAGACAGCTGGAACTTCTGTTTGATATTTTTTTGTTGAACTTCTTGACTCATGAATGAATGGCTACATAATGGAACTCTTCTGATCAAAGTGTAGATGCTATTTCCATCACTCATTTTTGGCCGGTAAAATGACATTGAATATTACCACCTGATGTAATGTAAAAGAAGAGTTTTTGCTAACCATCTACCTAACTGACTGGTGACCCAAGTCCCATTATTCAAATAAGACACACTTAGACATTTATGGCATCATTATTGTTGTTGTATATTTACTTGTAATGGGGAGAAATATTACCACGAAGTTGAGCAAATTTAATTTCATCCTCATATTTGGGGGCCTTTAATTTTTTCTCTCAAAATGCGACTACTTAATATAATAAATTCAAGCGCCCATCATTCCCTTTCTTCAACTGGACATCTCATTGATCCCTAAACTCCATATGACCTTAGAGAAATAAATGAAAAGTTGATATAATCTACCAGGTTCAAAATGCAACTCAAAGAGGCAGGTCCTTCATACTGTGTGTCACCCCAGCTGCCCCCTGTAGACTTAGAGGTGTTTGAGAGTGAGCTTTCCTATTATGCTTACATGCTTATGGGTCGCAACCCTGCAAATATGAATGCAATCAGTAACCCTAATATTTGGACTACCTTTGGACCTTATATAAACATGAATATACATACAGGGTCCACTATAAAAGTGATGCGCATTCTCCGGGAAAATTAGATTCATTGACCATACATTGTACAATTGCTTAAAATTCTCCAAAATACTCTCCCCCTGCATCAATACACTTGCGGAGATTTGTATGCCATGCTTGGAAGGCACCCTGAAACTCCTTGATGGGAATGTCTTTTAGGAACATTGTAACATGCTTTTGGATGTTTTCCATGGTCTCCCAGTGCTTTCCTTTCAGCTCCCTCTTCAATCGGGGAAACAAAAAAAGTCGAGTGGAGCCAAGTGGGGACTGTAAAGGGGTTGAGGGACCACTAGGGTAGTGCTTCGGGCCAGGAAGTTGGTAGTGATGAAGGACATGTGGCAGGGTGCTCCATCTGGGTGCTGTGTTACAAATTTGAAAAACACACTTCACACGGAAGTACTTCTTTCTGCTCAAACTGCTCGGAGCAAACTGGCGACTGGTGCTGCTTAAAGAACAGACTCCCCCCCCCCCCCGCCACATTTTCTGACTGGTTTTACTGTGCTGCAATGGATAGTCATGTCATATTAAAATCTTTTCATAATGAACCATTTATAAATTTTTATGCTTTGTGAAAGCTTCTGTGGTGTGATGTTGCTGAAGATCCAAATTTTCCAGGATTTCCTCCATGCCTATCTTTATTGCTGGGAAAGTAGTTTCAATGGTAAAACTTTTCCCAACAATATGGGCAGAGTACAAGATTTATATAAAAAATATCGGTAACAATTTTTTCCTAACCTGTGCGTGAATTACTGAATTCAAACCGTCGTTTAAGAGAGATTGTGATCACAGATTGTATTGGAATTGATAAGATGACATTGCACAACATTATCACAGAAAATTTGGTGATGTGAAAGGTCTGCGCTAAACTCCTCCCAAAGGTCTTGCCGGATGACCAAATGCAGAGTCAAGTGTCTGCTTTCTCTTTCAAGTGCCTATGGCATGGCAATGATTTCCCAATCCCTTTACGGTCCCGACTTGGTGCTGGCAGACTATAGTATTTCATATTTCCGAAAGTGAAATCCTCCCTCAAAGGACACCACCCTTGCTATCAAAGAAGCTTCCAGAATCTGTTTACAAGGGAGCCTTCAAGTCATGGGAAAACCGCTGGCAAAAGTGTTTCAACACTTAAGGGATGTACTTCAAAGAATTTGAGGTAATGCAGCTATATCTGAAATAAATCTATTTTTCCGATACTTTTATACACACCATGTATATCCTGGAAAACTTGAATATCTAACATGTACGAGTATGAGTATATATAGGTATGTTTGTGCTAGTTCAAAATGAAATTTTTCGTTTGTGTATTTTTGATATTTATTATTTTTATTCATTCAATGTATTCAATAATATTTGTCATTTTCCATATTTTATCCTAAAACATGCTTTTTTAAATGATGGAGTTTGTGAATTTTGTATGGCATAACTTCTTGGTCCTCTTGGTGAGGGTAAAAAAAGAAAATGATCGTGTGAAGTATTAAGTTTTTATGTGAAAGTGCAAAGTTTCTTTTTTTACCCTCATCATGAAGGAAATCCACAAAGTTAAGCCTGAAACTCATATGATGTTACTTTGTCATCGTTCCATTTAGTAGTTGATAGGAGCCAGCTGAAATATGCTTTTAATAATTTAGTTACCTATTTAATGCATAAAGGATGAATTTCTCCTGTATTTTTACTCCACTGAAATAGATACTTTCAAATTGATTAAAACAACAAAATAGGAGTCCACTCTATGGTCTCTTGATTGGACATTTTCCAAATTTGACTCTCTAGATAATGTATATCTAATTTTCTAATCAGTGTGTATTGGAGTTTTTCAATTGTATAACCATTGCTGAATCTAGAAAGTCAGTCAATTCTTCCACAGAAATATTAAGACTTGCCTACGATGAAGAACAATATACAGTTTTTCTCAGTTTACTGCAAACTGAAAGCATTAAATTGTATGTAATCCTCTCAGCATATTTTGAATATGAAAACCAAAGAAAATATATACCTCTTCCTTTATCTGTAATCATACCATGGTTAGGCTCAGGTTCCACTCAATAGACCTATGGTAAAATGTTATTTTGTAAATTTATTGTGATTCCATTGTTACAGGTGGATGAAAAGTTGGAGAAACTGATATCAGAGTCTGGAACCATGCAGACTACATCCTTTGAAAATAGAGGATTCAAAACATTTTACTTCAACCCAGGTGTTTATAATGATAGTAGAAAAGATTGACCCTGAGTGTGTTTTTTATCAAATGAAAAGAAATTCAAATATTTGTGCTAAAACTTTTACTGAAACTGCTGAGGTCATAGCTTCCATTTTTGCTGAATTTCATGCCACAATATCCATCTAAAACAAATTTCTCTTTTGATAGTCATACATTTTGATGGACAGTTTTATCTTTTTTTAAGACGTGAGGTTTGTGGGATGAAAGGAGGATTTACTTTTGATCTACATACCATAATTTTTCTGGATGGACATTTTGATAGAAATATATTAACGTATATTATCACTATCTCTATTCTACCATTTAGATTTTGGATTGACACAGCCTATACAACAATACAACTATAAATTTCCTTGCCTCTTGTAATAAAACACACATGATACCTTACACTACAATAAGCTCCTTTTCAATTATACAGAATTTCTCCCTGCCTTCATTAAATTCAACATGCCTATCCTATTCCTGCCCCTTCCATGCGTGCCTAACATTCTGCTCTCTACCACAGTCTGTAATCTCATATCACTCCATTCTATTTCTATATTCTGCCCTACATTAATTATTCTAGCCAGTTCACTATCAAATGTGTTCTTGAAATCTATGGAACAAACAAATACATCCTGATTGTATTCTATGTTCCTATCTATTAGTGACCACATTGCTGCTGTTATCACGTGTGCCTCTCCCCATTCTAAACCCATTTTGATCAATTCCTATGTAATCATATGCCTTCCTCTTGATTCTCTTTTTGATGATCCAGAGTAGTACTTAAGCCGCATGTGAAATCAAAGTATTGTTCTCTAGTTGTTATATATGGTTTATTTTTATTTGGAATAGAAACAACACATCTTACTAAATATTCTGGTCAAATTCCTTTTTCATATTCTGCAATTTAGTTCATAAAAATTCTTCCACTAAACCTTTAAGTACTAGTTCCATGGGAATATTGTCTACTCCAACAACCGTATGTGATTTCAATTCCTTATAAGCTTTTTCAATTTTCCTGACTTATTTTATATTGTTTTTATGGATTTTGCCTTCTTCCTTCCTAACAGTGCTTTCACCTTTCTGTATTGCACATCAGTTTCACCTTTTCTTTTTAAACTTTCCATATCTTTGCATTTTTCCTTCCACCATGCTTCTTTTTCTCTGTTCATTGCTCTTATCTGGTTCTCATTTAACCCTTGATACTTTATTCTACCAATCTCTGTGTTTACATTCTTCCATTTTGTTTGCTGTTTTTGATATCCTTTTTTTGTGATGTTCTCATTTTCCTTCTGTTCTTTCAGCTCCCATTCCTCACTCATGATTTTCACTACAGCCAGCTGATACTACTGCCTTTTCATTCTGGTTAATGCTTATACATTCCATTTCCTAAACTGTCTTCCGTAACTTATCCTTTTGAATCTGATGTCCAACTTCTAAATACTAAATTATGGTCGGTAATAAAGAACTTCATCCACTCCCAGGAAACTGCAAATTAATCATGGGGTTAAATATGTATATATGTGCATAAAACGTTTATTTTGGAGAAAGGTTCAATTCTCAGAATATACAAGAAGAGTGCAGAAGGTTAACCAAATGTTTTAGAAAAGGCAAAAGTTGCCATTGAATTTTTGTATGGGTTAGAAACCTTTTTTATGTGTAAAGTAAATTGGCTGTGTATCCTTGATTACTATAAATCTGAAAGCTAGAGAATCAGGTATTAACATTTTTATAGCATTATTATTGAGGATTTTATTTTATTAAATCATCCTTTGTATAGAATGTAGATAAAAAAATGCATATTATTGTTCAGTCATATACATGTACATTTTATAGTTTTTATGATGTTGGGTGTGATCATCTAATGCAGAACATTTAATATCATGTTAGCCCATGCATACTTTGTAGTTATTTCACATGAAGCAAAGTGTATGGCATAAGGGAAATGAGACCTGTGTAACTTGTATTATTCATCTGGTTTGTGTGATTTTCCAAATATATAAAAATATTTGCCTTAATTTCCATGGCTCAAGCATTTTGACATGCCATTTTTTAGTACTTTTAAATATGAATGCATAAGAATTTTTACTTTTAAGTTTGAGCTGGCAACAAGGATTTGGTATCGACTTTTTGAATATTTCTTGACATTGACGAAGTGAACATATTAGTTCTGCATAAAAGTCTCACTAATTTATATTGTTGATGAAAATCATTCTAGTTTCTTTTCATTTGACTGACTTTATATATTTTTCATGAATGTTTATATTTTAATATCCCTGAGGCAACATTTTGACTTTAATTAACATTTAACCCTTTTAAATTCCTTTGTAGTTTGCTTTTGTTAAATCATCTTTCATCATGTTTTCCCTAAAAAGCATATTGTGATGTTTTAGAGGTGTTATTCCAATTTAGAGGTATGTGCAATTTATGACCTACCATCTTGCTTCCTGGCACTTAGGAATGGCATTAGGCCATGAACTCGGATATTCATGTTGTCACATATACAAAGTAGATTGCCATTAGGCTTGAGGTGCTGCTACATTGAGCTTGCACAGTGGTTCTAATTCGTTATTTTCTCCATACTAATATATATATATATATAAATATAAAATGTGTATATATATATATGTATATATATATATATATATATACACACACACACACTGATATATTACCTATAGATGAAATTCAGTAACAGCTGCCTGTTGACCAGCTATGACACGTTTGAGTACTGTCTCTTAATTTACTATCAAGGGTTTGTAATCCCACAAAGTCTTTGGTGAATAACCTTTTTTGGGTATTTTAATGTATTGTTTAGCTATATTTGTTTGCACTGAAAAGTATGTTCAACTGGAAGTTTCTTGCCACCAAAACAAAAGTGAATGCATATAGAATGTTTAACAATTGTATTGATTTGGTGTTTGCATCCCAGTTGGTATGTATAATCCTCTGAAGGGATCAATATTGTTGTATCACAAAGTGATTCATGTCTGTGATGCTTGGTGAATTCAAGAGTGTGACCACTGAAATGCAAATCCCTCGGATGTACTCCCGTTCCCTGTTTTGTAGAACTTCATATAACTTTAATTTCAATCCAGACTTCCCAGTCACAGGCCAAGGAACATAAACATAACTGAAATCTACAGTATCTGTCCCATTGCCAGTTGCTATAAAAAGTATTATGTATTAATAACGGGTAGCATTAATAAGACAAGAACTTTTCTATGTACTTTTGTTGAGCATTTGTGTTTACTCAAATATTTGTGATAAGGTGCCGAAAATTCCAAATAATTATGTGAGTCAATATAGAATGGTTTGAGGTGTCACTTTGTGGAAGTAATTCATCTCGGAAAAGTTAATACTTAGTTCTCCTTCATACATTTATTATGTATGACCTAGGTTTGGACTTACAAAGTTACCCACCTGATGATGACTTTAAGTTGAAACCTAGGTTGTGCATAATAAAATTGATGTAGAAGAACAAAGTAATTTCTTTTCTGATATGTGAGTCAAAATTATTTAGGTATTTAATGAGCTGCTATTCATCCATGTGTATTTTTTGCCTATCAATGTGTTTCCCGTCCAAACATCAGATAATAGTGTTCAATTGTGTCATGTGAACATTATACCCCCATAGCACAGAGATGTATTCAAGTTATCTCAAATGTCTTGGAGACATTCGTATAACTCTCTTGAGAATTACCAAAGTGTCTTTGAAAGGTTGCTATGTTAAGAAAAGGAGTCTTCGTTATGTCTCATGAATGCAAAAGGAATATATTCAATGATGAACCCATTCGTTTTGTAAAAATGTTATTCCATATTTGAAATAAGTAAGCATTGATGGGCTGTGCACAGATTGTATAAAATTATATTTCTAAAAATGTTCAGAGTATATATTGTCTCTCCATTAAAAGCTGCTCACTGACCAGCAATGGCAAGCTTCAGTACTGTCTTATCTATGTACATATTTGCCTTGGCTTCTTCCATGAAGTGAAACAAAATGTTAGTCCTCATGAAAGTTGTAATAATTGGAAATTTAAATATGAATTTCTATCTTGGATGGAACAAACTGAATATAAGATATCATTGCAGGAAGTGGATTTTTATTTGTTCTGACATATGATGGAATTCAGTTTAATGTCTATTTTTATAGCTGTGATTTTGGCTCCTGAAGTGGGTGAAGTAGTCATTTCCAAGTGTCTATGGTGCAACCATTTTGAACTTATTTTATAAAGTGATTTAATTTGCTCATACATTTTGTAACCTTTAACTTTATGCCTATCATGTATAAGTTTTTGATGAACTTGTTCATAGCTCTTTTTTTTACTATGGTATATGCAAGGCATTAGGTTTTTCCTTGCATATTCCCTTATCCATCCATAAATTTATATTTCATAATAACTTGTGAATTAAATTATCTCTAACCCTTATGTGGATCTTCATTTAATATTGGAACAAAATTTAAGACTCGATTAAAAGGTACCTAACAGTGAGTTAAAATGCTGCATTTATATTTTTATAATGTAAAGGAATGTTGACAAAGAATTTTGTAAGCTGTGGTTTTGAGAATGTATATAATGAAAAAAAAGACTTGAATGGTGAAACTTATTCTCATTCAGATGAGGAGTTGTGAACTAATAAATTTTTAATATTATTTATAAAATATAACTGTAAATGTCATTTTAACCTTGTTATTCTTTATCCCAGTGTATTGGTTACATATCATAGCATATTTCATCAGGGAAGTGGAACAATAACTGAGATATGTGCCAGAAAGAATAGGTAGTGAACATGTTGGTTTATAGGTAGGATTTTAGGAAGCAATAAAAAAATCAAAAGAAACACTATTTAGCTATGACAGACTACTAGTTATGGAAGGCATCAAGGAGTCCATAGAAGAGTAATATTATTTGTAAATACTAACTTATAATTTTCTTTTATTTCCATTTTTTGACAATGGTGTCAGTAATCTACATCCATAAAATATTCATCATGCTAATATTTACAAACGTTTGTATACCTTATTTTGTCAAAGATTAATATAATTTCTAAATTATTTTGCATATCTTCATTCTATTTCCTGCCAGATATTTAGATTGCATAGAATTGTTCTTGGGAAAGTTGATATTTAAAAAAAAAATTCTTTTAGAACAAGTACAGATATAGTCTATCACCATTTACTAATTTTCTTTTTTCAAGAAACTGCGGGAGATGCCGCAACAGTAACTTTTAACGGAGTCATCCGCTATGTGTGCATTTTAATGCAACGATTTCAGAGAGTAAAAATCAAGGTGAATGATTTTTACTTTCTGAAATCGTTGCATTAAATGCACACATAGCGGATGACTCCGTTAAAAGTTACTGTTGCGGCATCTCCCGCAGTTTCTTGAAATTTGTCTAAGGGTATGAACAGCCTAAGTGTTTGAAATTGGCTTTAGCCTCGTGGACTGTGGCGCCTCGCGCACGACTACGAATGCCTGTGACATTGTATGTACGGTATTTCGTCACAACATCTTGTTCCTTTAAAGCCCCCAAAATTTCAGTGTGTAAGATGACGTCTCGGTAGCTTAATTGGTTAAAGCACTCGGCCGGATATCGAGGGATCCGGGTTCGAATCCAGGTCAAGGCGAATGATTTTTACTCTCTGAAATCGTTGCATTAATTTTCTTTTTCTTGCAAAATGTGTACCAGGACCTTCACATCATGAAGGTCTTTTATTCCATGAACCCAATTGCTCTATTGGCAGTAGTGATCCCACTAGGGTCACCAGTCCAGATAGGCCGAAGGGTAAGAACCAGACACAAGGTAGTCACACAGCATCTGTTCCTCAGTTCTATTTTTTTGCTTTTGATATATTTCAGTTGGGTAGCCATGGGATTTGTGGTGTTGTGTGAAAAAACTGTGAAAAAGGAAGATGGTAAAGGGAAACTATCTTAAATACTTAACCAATGACGTTTATATGAATGGTAATAAATAGTTAATGAACCTTGGTAACTCAGGTTACCAAGGTTCAATTCAAGGTTGCTACAAGGTAGGCAAGACCTATGCAGTCATCTTTGTATGAAATCCTTGCTCAACTAATTTTAGAATAGTGGAACTGAAGAATCACAATGGTTGGGATTTGGACATGATATTTTAGGAAATATGAAGGCCAAATTTAAAAAAGGCATTATGAAGGAAATGGATTATAGAGGGCAGGCATTACTAGAATGACAGTTGCAGAGTAATTAATATTGGGGAGGGGGAAGAGTCAATTTGGAGAGTTTGTAGTACTGAATAAGATAGGAGAATAGCGAATATAGAGTAGGCTAGTGATAGCTTTATACTGGTAGAAATCAAAGCAGGTTTGGCCAATTTAGTGCTAATATATATGCCAAATGGGAGTCACTGTGAGGAAGAAGTAAATAGTATGTGACCTGTGTGCACTTACCCCGTTTGCCTTCTCTCCCCATCTTCCTTCCCATGCCATGCAGGGTTAGATAGATTAAACCTTATCTACAGGGTCGCACCCAAAACTGGTAGGACTGATTTTTTTTACAAGAATTTTATTGATGATATACTTACATCGACTTAATAATCTGCAAAGTATGCTCCTTGAGCTGCTACACACTTAGTATAACGTTGCTCCCATTCCCTGTACGCCCGCTGGAAATTTTCTTTGGGGATGCCATTGATGACCCTCATTGAAGCCTCTTGAACGGCCTTTATCGAGTCAAAATGTCATCCCTTGAGCTGTCTTTTTTTGATCAGGGGGAAGAAGAAGAACCAGTGGTGCCAGATCGGGAGAATAGGGTGGGTGCGGCAACGTGGCAATGCCGTATTTGGCCAGGAGCTGTCTGATGACGAGCGTGCCATGGCACAAATTTTCAGCACCATCTTGGCGCACACCTTGCACATGGCCAAATCCTGTGAAATAATGCGTTGGACATTGGATACAGACAGACCCAACTGGTCTGCAATTTCTTCACTGGTCAAGCGTTGGTCTGTGTTCAGCAGTGTCCTCACTCTGTCCACATTCATGTCGGTTCTTGACGTCGACGGCCGTTGATTGGTTAGATAGACTTAAGGCCGTCCGGAGTGATGGTCGTCTTCAACGAGCTCCCTACCCAAACAACTTGTGCCTCTGTGGAATGGCGTAAGGCAATGTCCCCATAAGTCTGCTTGATCATATCAAGGGTCTCAGTTGCCGTCTTCCCGAGTTTCGCACAAAACTTCACGGAATAACGTGGCTCTAAATTCAGATTCATTTTGTTTTTCGATGCGGACAAAAACCTTGCTTCACTAAAAACGGTGTCCTCACTCAACGACAGCCCGCAGGCGGCTGAGGTTGGTGTCTGTCTGTTGCTAAGAGCCCCCTCCATCTTACCCTGCCAGACAGACCCCCCTCTACCGCTCCGTTCGCGCCAGAGAAAATCAGTTTTACCACTTTTGGGTGTGACCCTGTAGGTTAAGATATTGTTTTTTCCAAAACCTTATTATTCCAATGTAAGTTTTTCAAACATGATGTCATGATTTAGGATGTTGAATGCCTTAAAGAGGTCAGAGAAGATTCCAATCACCTCCTATTGGTTAGATAGACTCCAAACAATAAGGTGAAAGGCAGCAGATTCTCTTCTCCTTAATGAAACCATGCTGGGAAGAATTTAGTAAGTTAAAAAGACATTAAAAATTCAAGATACCAAAAAAAAAAGTTTTTCAAACATTTTTGAGGAAGCAAAGCTATGCAATGCTAGAGGTCTCTAATTATTTGATTCATTGTATAATTCTTTTTTATGGACAGGGATAGTCACAGGCATTTTCGGTATGTTAGTAAATTGACCATTGCAAGTTGACAGATTAAAAGTGTTTGACAGGGGAGTACAAATGAGCTTAGCAGCTTCCTTGATTATGGGTATAGGTATCCCATTACTACCAGAAAAACCAAATTGGCAAAAGTTCATAGGGTATTAACCTCAATAGAGTTGGATGGCAAGAGAAATATTGATGCAAGAGTACCACACTGATTGTTGGTAAACTAGTATAATTAGTAGAATTGGCAATTGAAGCAGTTTGCAATGCCTACAGGCTTGGAAATTGGAATGTCATTGAACTTTATGTAAGGTGTGTTGCTGGCCTGGATTGTTGTTTAATAACACTCCATGCACCTTTAGAGAGAATATTTGATGAAAATATGGTGGTTATGATGATCTTTCTTACATCCCCCAATCTCACTCTTATATTGTTTCAGAAATGCTTCATATTTGCTATGAAGAGATGAGAAAATTTACATTGGCATTATAGCTTTCATACTCCAGCACTCATCTATCAGCTCGGGAGTAAACCTGACATTCTTGTTTCCATGATGTTTAGATGAACTTAGTCAAAATTGAAATTATAATTTGCATGTTTAGGGATGCATTATATCATAATGAGGAAGTAAGGTCATATATTCTGATTTATTTTTCTAAGAAATTTGACATTTACGGATGAAAAAGTGTAAGCACTAAGATTAAATGAGTTTAACAGTAAGAGGGAATAAACCAGAACAGTTGCAAATAATTGGGCAGTATTTACATGGATAAATTAAATATATGTGGAAATACTAAGCTAGTGTTTTATTTAATAGGTAGTGGAATGTAGAAGGCAATGATTAAGGCATAAAGAACTGAAGAAAGAAATAAGGTAGAGCATACAAGGTAACGCAATGCATTGAACTTAATAGTTATCGCAAACTATCCAATAATTAGCAGATTACCTTAGATTTATGGAAAATGAATTTCAATATTGACTCCCTAGTTAAGGAAATGTTAAATCATATATTTTATCAACATACATTTATTAAACATTGCAACAATAGAAAATATTTTTTGTGCTTACATCATTGAAAGCAGCAGCTGTTGTTAAAGGATTACTATGAGAATATATATTCCTATTTGGCAAACCAAATTTCACTGATCAAAAACAAAAGGAAATATATGAAGCCTTATCAACAATTGTCTTTATAGAGGGTCAGAGCCAACTTTAAACTGAGCACATAATCCTTTGTACGATAAAACCTGAATGAAAGCTGGACTATACCTACCTTTTACTTATGTACCACAGAAATTAAAGTAAGCATATTCTTTTTTAAATTGCATTAACACAGGACAATTATATGTTGACTTTCATTCAATCCATACCTTAAGGGCAAGCTCAAACATTGGTTATGTTTTCAATATTTCCTAAATGTCAAAATTTTAATGCCACTGTGAGATCTGATTATCATTACTTTGAATATCCAGGTTATTCTTTTCAGACCTAACAACGTATGTAATGTATTTTGCATATATTTTTACTGAGACAGTTCTAAAATAAAGTAGCCATAAATTTTGCTCTTTGCATAATTTAAAATCCACACATTTTTATTGTCACTTTGTTAACTTAATGGGTAATGTGTATGTGGTAAAGTTTCATTGGCTTGTCTTCAGGAATATAGGCAGCAGATGTTGCAAGTTAAAACACATCGTTTGCTCATGCTAGCTTCTGAAGATCAATTACACTTCCCATGAAGATCTTTCTTCACATTTGGGAAAAGGAAAAACTCACATGGGGTTGTCTGCGCCATGCATTGGCCACTTCAGCATACATATGGGTAGCATGAAGTTTCAGACTTGGAAATTTTCAGAAAAAATGTCTTGTATCTTTGTTAGGTTGGAAAATTTGCAGACCACCCTTGTATTTAGGATTAAATAGTATATATGCATGATATTAGAAAGAGTTAATTACTCAAGTAGTCATTTTTATGTGTGTAGTTGCCGCTAGGGCTGAGTGCTGTATTCCAAGTGCTAATTTTTAATATCATGAAATGATCTGAATCTCCTTCCTGAAAACTGAATTAATCTGTTTCTGACCATAATATAGTTTAACTGACACCTTTCTGAATCCCCAGGCATTTTCCATGTGTACCTTACAACCATTTATTTCTTCATCTACTGTGCGGTTCCAAATACTTTCTATCGGGAACATTATTAACTATGTCCGCTAACTGAATCAATACCCTGCCGACTTCCTCTTCCCCATTATTGGGATGTAGACCTGAACAATGACAAAGTTCTTTGGTTTCACTTTTATTTCTACTAATTATATTTTATCACTCACTTGTATTAATTATGCTGTTCCTACAAGTGCCTACTCATAATGTAGTCCAACTAATATATTTCTGAATCCCTGGGTATTTTCAATGTATATATATGCCTAGTGCAGTGTTTAAATCAAGTATTTGTTTTGATCAAGCCATATCTCATGCAGGACTTCATTACCTTTTCCCTGCTCCTTAACTGTAAATCCTTTACCTTTTTCTCATCTTTCTTTTTGCCCACCACCAAACTCAAATCCCCATCACAATCAAATATAAGGGCTGTCAAGAAAGTAACTTTACGGTCTAGCATGGTGGTGGGTATGGTTAGAGCAACCATCTTGGTGTCTAAATATTCTTGCACTCAGAGCACATATTGCTGTGGTAGTAAGGTTCATTCACTTTGCTCACTGAAATAGAAAGTACCACGAATTGCAATCTGTGATTAGGTTTTTACTGGCAAAAAACAACAAGCCAATTGAAATTCAAAGGCAACTTTCTAAAGTGTACAGAGTAATTGAGTGTGAAGGTGGAGTGAGGCAGTAGTCAGCCTAGCCTTTTGGCAAAAGAACAGACAGATGGCCAGTCTTGGACAATTGTCCATTCGCTCTTAAACTAACTACACCACTGATCCACACTGCCACTCATCCTTAGTCTGTGCGCAGCACAAATTTCCCAATGAATGTTGCAGCTTTCGAGTATATTGCCAGTAAATACCTTATCACTGTATGGATTTTGTATTTGGCAGAATTTCCCATTGTATTATTCATTGACTTGCTACTGTAAACAACCAATAAGCAGCGCAGGCTTCCAAACACTGCAGCTTGAGGCATACTGCCCTGCTTCAACACACAAAATATTTGGCCCCCCTCACTACATGCGTATGGGGGTTACTTTCTGGACACCCACATTTATATTCTTTGATTGATTGCATACACAGTTGACTTAATCCCCCCTATGACTGCTTGGTGGCTTGAACACTTACCTATATCATTGGTTTAGCTTTTACTCCTACTAATAATTGTCCATCACTCACCTGCTGTTTACTGTTTCTTCCTACCTTTTATTCAATACTATTGCCACCGTCACCGACTCTCTTCCCCTCCACTATTTCTCTAGAATTATTACTTCAGTAATCCCTACTATCCTTCCATCTCATAGCCCTAAATTCACTCTTCATATTTTCCTGTCTTCAATGTTGCCCTGTCAGTCCAAGTCCTTATTCTAGCTAGTTTGGTGTTTTACTACATCTACAATGCTGCTTTTTTGCTTTGCATGGATTTCAATGGCAGAAGCCTCTTCTGTCTTCCTATCAGTCCCCATGTACTACTCGAACTGAATTGCACAGTTACCCAGGACTTATGTAGTCCATCATTGTTCTGTGGAAAAATTGCAGTGGTTTCCTGTTGCCTTCCTTAAGTGTATTTGTAATTGCAATCACTCAAAGTCAAATTCTTTTGCAGACACCTCACTGCAGATCAGACACTGTGCAAGACTACCTTTCATCTGGCTTTAACCCTTCAATCTATCTGAATGAGCCCATGGTAATTATCATTTCTCCCACAAACACAGCTTGAGGTGTCACCAGAATGCACAAGCCCCTCAATCACATCAGGGTTGTAATCTATGTATTAGGAAGTTCAGCTAACAAAACTATAAACTTTAATTTTTCACAAATAATGATTACTCTTTATTGATCAGCCCTCATAATATGGATGTTTCTTGGAGATTTCACAAGTTTAATAAAATACAACGTGAAGAGGGTTTTATTCTTTATTTTACAAAGGAAAAAATAACTTTCAAATAAAAATATAAATGCATACATTATATTCTTATGATATACAATCATTAAGATTTCTTCATTTCAGATCTCTTTCTTTTTTCCTCTTCTACCAACCTCAGTGTTTCCTCCTGTTGTCTTTGCAGTCTACTCTGGCGGAATGTTCTTTTTGGTTTTTCATGTTTCCCTTCTGGTCTCCTTCCTTGGAGAATTCTGAGTTGATTTTGAATTGTAGGAATCACTTGAACCTAGGGGAATGTAATTTTTTGAGTGAACATAGACCACAAAAAGGTTACTCAAAGATAATTTGCAGAAAATAATTCCCTGGTGTTAAACTAACTGTAAACACACAGAATATTGCCTAATATATTTTTGGTATTGACCAAAGTTTTTTCTAAATACTACATTTTTTGTTCCTCTAGTTTAGAGAGTAATCATGACAATGAAAAGAGGAAAAATCAGTTGTTCATGACAGTTGCTCTATTTTTCCTGTTTTACTTCCTTTTCCAGCAGGGACTCATCTTTTCTTTTGGCTATAATAGACATGCATATTGTCCGTTCCCTTGATCTTTGTGTCAAGTTTTTGCTACAAAAAGGGTTCTTTTGCTGCCTATAATTTTGTGGCAAGAGTTTTTTCTGTTATATCAGTGGAGAGAGCTAAAATGGAAATTCTCCTGCAAAACATCCTCACTAAAAAAGGAAATCCTCTCATTTATGTATTGGCCTAACACAACCACCATATATGCAACAAGCCCATGAGAGGTTTCATCACTACTTGGGGTGTGGCTCAAATGAGCTAGGGTAGGCAGAATGGCCATCACAATATAGCTCTGAGCAAGTTTAAACTCTCTTCATGTTTTTATCATGTCAAAATTGCTATATCATAGCATGTCAATCGTGAATTAGAGATTGTATTTTGTAAGTTAACCTCTTTTTTCTATCCTCATTAAGTCATGCATAAACCTAATATTGTAGACATGACTTTAATGTCCATTTCAAGCTATTCTTTCATTCGTATTCATTGACTTGTCATGTTAGATTCCTATTAGGAATTGAATAAATAACACAATTTTCACAGCCACCACTGGCCACATCTTAATACAAATAAATTACCATGTTAGCACCATGCAATGATTGATATTATTCCAATGTTTAAAATTGTAAGTCAATTTTTATGGGGAGTGTCCACTGAGGTTTCAAGCCTGGTTACTTTTTGTACTAACTTGCATGATGTTCTACTGGGGAACATTTCTTCAAGAAATTTACCAAAGATACCAGTGATGAGTATTCATTTGCATTGAAAATAATAATGCAAATATTTGTTTCATGAGTTCCCCTTTTTTGTGATGAATTTTTTTCTTTTATTGTATAAAAATGGGTTTTACCTGATAAAATCATAAGGCCATTATTATTGGTATTTTACCATTTAAGGTGGGTTTAAGATGGACACATATTGAAAAACAAATTTCTTTGTCTCCCTTAAATAAACAACCTGAAATCCATTGCTACATTAACCTGCTCTTCAATAACATACACTTCTTTCCTCCCTCCATTCCATCCAACATGCCTATCCTTTTCATAACTCTTCCTTGTTTGCTTAATGTTCTACTGTCTAACAGCTTTTAGCATTCTATCACCAAACAAAATTCTCAGAAATTATCTTTCCCAACTCCTTTGTATTTCTTCCCACAACCTCCCTCTTCATTTCCACTATGGCTAATACTTTTTCATTACCTTTCTTTTCTGCCCATTTCACTTTATCCATCCATCTCTACAACCATATTTCAAAAGCCTCCAACCTATTATCATCTTGCCTCAGTAACTGTTTCCATAAAATACAAAGTCACACTCAAACCAAAGCTTTGACAAGCTATGTCCATAATGCTTTTCTTTTGATTATCTATGTTATTATTTTCAAAAACCTCCAAATCTGCATCTCTCATTTTGCTTCAGCATCCATGTTCCTGTGCCATCAAAAAACCACGCAGTTTCCAAGTTTTCATGTGATTTTTCTTAATACATCCTTATTTAACATCCATATCATAAGTTCCCCTTTTCTTATGAAAGCTTCTTTGCTTAGTGCAATTCTTGTTAAGTCTCAACTACTCTGACCATCTTGGTCCAAAACACTGCCGAGATAGGCAAATTGCTATACCTACTCTGGTTTTTGCTCTAGAATTTACTTGGTCTTCCTCTTTCTAAAAAACCTCATTACCTTAGTTTTATTTACTTGATTCTCTTCCCATAATTTTTATCTCCATGGTATATAGTCTGCCAGATTGTTTACATTGAAATGGCGAGGCTGACAATTCATAACTTGACGCTGTAGTAGATATATTAAAATGATCTAATATGGGGTTCACATTGACAATGTCTCAAATTTGGCTTAAGACAATTTCAACTGGATTTCTAAACCTCCGATACGGGTACCAAACCTTATTTGCATTCCCTTGTTAAGGTAAAAACATTGCATACCTTATTGCTCCAAAAAAATAAAATCATAAAACAATTGAAGCATGTCTTAGAAGCATAGCAGTGTAAGAGTAGTTTCCCTGCATTCAATAAAAATCTCTCTGCCTCAGCGTACTGATAAAAAAATCTCTTTACAGTTGATTGGCTAAAGGATGTTCACGCTAAACTTATTAATAGCTACACACCATTTGGAAAGGGCTATAAGTGCTTCACCATTGAGTGTTTAATGATGATTGATATTTTTACATAAGTTAGATAGTCATAATACAAGATGATTAATGAAAAAAATATTAATTCCCAAGATCAAAATTGATTTCAGAAAAGAAAACAATTTGTGAACTAAATGAGGCTATGACTTAAGTTTTAATAAATGTCCTTAGTATTTAACAGGACTGTACTAAAATTGACTCCAATTACACCAAGGGATTAACATTAACAACTTTATTAACATGAATAAATTACATTATTAACTTTTAAAATAATTACAAGTCTCAAACAGTAACAAACATCCACTTCCATCATAGGTATCTCAAAAATGATTATTAAAAGATGGAAAATACAAATAGCAAAACATGGATTACCCAAAAGAGTTTGTGCTTCTAACAAAACCAAAGAGATCTCAAAAAAGCTCTTAGCAATAATTACTGGCCTTTATTGCTATGTTACTTAAATGTCAACAAGCTAAGTTAATGACTAAAAGTATACAGAACTTCATAATTCTTGAAATTTAAAACTAAATTCATTAAGTTATTAGCTTTGATTTTACTGACTACTAACTAGAATGAGCAAGCACCTAAGAAGTACGTAACAGAAAAGCTTCAACAAAAAATTGTCACAATAATACCATACTTGTAATTAAAATTTACAGTGTAAACTAACTGAGAAGATTTTTGGTATCAAATATTTCACTAACCTCATTTTAATTAGAAAAACCGGGAAAGCAGTAAAATGCATTAATAAAAATAGCAACAATTGTCCAAAATAGCAGAAAGAACAATAGTTTCTTTCAATGAGCAAACAGAATAAATTACTAATTTAACAACAATACTGGGATATAAATAACATTATAAAATTGATACAATAATTGGAAAATAAAATTCTTTAAAAGTTATACGTTCCATTAAAGTAAATGTTTGTAGTACTTAAGAGAAAATTGTGAAATTCATTAATGAAAATATAACATATTTGTACAGGTTAAACCCATGATTATTAAAGTCAATGAGGAAGCAAGACAGATTTGTAGAAACAAATATTTAACACTCCTAACTCCGAGGTGCTTTCAACCTTTTACAAATCACAAACTTCCTCTGAATCAATACAATATTATGGGCACGGATAATCACAACTCTAATGGCAGACAAAATGTATGTACGCTTCTTGCAACCAATTGCTACATTACAATGTACATTTATACAAAACCTACTTGGCAGTGGTAATATTATTAAAGGAATATAAAAATATGTTTAAAGCTCATATTAATTACACTTAGCACCAACATTTAAGGCTCACTATGAACATTTTTCTGGATATGTGCAGAAAAATATTACTATCTCAGCAAGGAGGACAACCAGGATGGTAACCAATTTTAAACGCATAATCAATAGGCTTTGCAGCACAGGCATTTATCGAGGGAACACATAATGTTGAATACTTAGATAGAATATCTGACCAATATGAAATTATACCATTAGATGCAAAAAATGAGCCCCAGTCACTCGCGAGTAAAAATTCATCTACTAATTTATCAGAACCTTCGAAAGTCATGTGAGCTCCCATTTCTTCACAAATAGCTACTGTCTGGCAATTGGTGTACTCCACGGGTGAATATACATCTTGTATTATGTTGTCTCCCACATAGAGGACTTTACCACCATTTTCTTTTCCAGTCGCATCACCCAACGCTATACGAAGACCATCCCATGACCCTTGCTCATATCTGACATGGCAATTTAACTGTGGAACTGCGACTTTATTCTCCTTAACTAGACTAGGCTCACAGACCGTCATGAATGGTCTCTCTTCCTTATCCGCAATGAAGAACCAAGGCTTTCGTGCAAAAGAGATAACAATGTCAAAAAGAGACCGCCAATCAGGTCCCAATGAATGTTCTGCTACAACAGACGCGAAACTCATTCCTGACCCTGTGAGAAGAAATAATTTCGTCCCTCTTTGCTTCAAAGATTTCAACCAAACAACAACCTGATGATCGACAGGGTGGACATATTTACTGACATCAGACCTCATGCTATGGAAATATCCTTCTCCTGAATCAAAATTTTCAGGATTAAACATGTGTTTCAAACCATCCAAAACATCGGGCCAAACGTTATATTTGACAGGCACATCGCCAGACTCATCAATTGTCTTTACTGTTCGCGCAAAAACTAGAGCGGAAGGGGCATCGAAGTAATCGAGCAACGGCCGCACTTTGTTGGAAAGAGGACCTCTCCAAGCTTCCAATGGATCCTTTATATACGTAAGGCCATCCTTCCACAGTTGTTCCGGCCCATAAGTGTCCTTTATTTCACTTTCTGACAAAAACCGAGTTCCATGGCTGGCCTTAATCACTTCACCTTTTGCTCCTAGTTTTACCAAGTTTCCGCGTTCAAAATCGACAAACAGACACCGCTGCACAAATCCAATGTCTTTACTAAAAGGCATGAGCAAATACTTGGGGTCGTACCCTTTAACTTCAACCATATACTTAGCTAACATGTCATACTCGAGCGTCATCAACTCCGTCAACTTGTACTTAACAAGGGTATTATCCAAGTCAAAGCCAATGCAATCGTAATCAGAAAATTTCAATGTATTTTCATGACTTGAATTTCCGCTCCTGTTCACTGAAAGCGTAGTCTTCTTCATTTTCACACTAAACGAATGAAGACTTCTCGTCCCAGCAACAATGTCAACACTAATACACACAGCAACACGCTTAAGTGAGGAAAAGTGCTTCACCTGAGGCAATTTTATCAGGTTAAACTGATTACGAATGAGAAAAACGTATTGAAAAAGCCTCATAATGATAAGGGGAGATGGGAATCTCTGGCGATTTACGAAATCATTGAACCTTTCGCAATTACTGAGAAACTATGGATTCGAAGCCACCTAGCTCGAGAAGGCGTAACCATTGTAACATGTGCACTAAGAAATGCGAATACGCAAGTTTAGCTACCATGCTGGATTGAAGTGAAGTCAATGACAGCAATAACTAAGAGTAGGTACTTACATCATCTGGTATGTGGATATATCTTACATTCCTGGCCTTAATAAAAAAATCGTCGAACAAATGCTGCGAATTATCACCATCCACATATACGACATTACTCATTAATATGTTCATAAACCTGAAAATGAATTCTAAATTCATATGCCGTTCACACATTTTGGAGCTTCCAGTTTTTTAAACGTACCCATCAACCTGATCCACTAATCCTGTAACAGATGCTTCATTTCTCAGATCTATCGTAGTCACTTGACCAACCAAGCCGAGAGCTAAGCAAGTTAGATCGTTGTGAAGCAAATAAGTTTCCTTCTTTGAACGTAAATCCATATGGATAATTCAGGTTCCTTGGAAAAAATACCTGGTGATAAACACGTGAGCCGCACTTTGCTTATCCAACAAATCTACTTGAATCACGTTCGCTAATTTCATGCAGCATGGCGAATGTGTGATGCTCACTCACTACGCCGATCAGAGCCTTACGGGACTTTCGATGGCTGCTCCGAGCCATCTACCAAATGGTCCTCGAACTACGTCACCTCTGTATCTGACCTATCCTGAGACTCCCCGCTCCAGTCGCCGACGTTTTCAAAAAGCGAAAATAGCATCGTTGAAATGGACAATAGATCTCACCCGGAAGCCACTAATTACCCACCTCTTCATTGAGGATGGCAACGATCATTCTGCCTTCGGAAGATTGGACTATAAGTGTTAAATTTCGCGTCGCAAGTTTTTCGGTGTGGTAAGGAACTGGCCCCCCTACCCTGATGTGTGAATATTCACACGCCGTCGGGCTTGGTACATGGGTGAGCTCTACCATCACCTACTAAACCGACCTTCGGGTTGATTACTGTGTTTATGGTTTTTTTTAATGACGTCCCGCTCTTTTATTACGGCGTAGAAACTAAAGGTCACGTCAACACATGATTCATCATGTCATATTGGTGTGCTTGCTCATTACTATTCATAATATTGTTATTATAATGCAAAAATACCATTCGAAAAAATTAAAATCGACAATTCATAGGAAAGAATTGTTAACAAATAGGAGCAGTGAACTGATGCTTATGTTCCCCATGTTCATAATACCATTATCCTACGGGAGAGAAAGAAATAAGAAAAACAAACATTCCTGTCAATCTATGGAGATCTACACAATACTTCACCGAAGATTATTACAAAAATAGTAATACAATGCTATGCCTATCCTGATAGATTTCAATAAATTTTAAGGCTTTAGGATAAAATAGTTTTGTGAAGAAAAACAGTTCAAAATTTGTAATTGGATAGTAATTTTAGGATGTATATGCGTTTAACTGATAGATGTGTTAACTGATAAATGTTATATGTATTAACACACTTCAGACAAAACAGAAATAGACTTAGAAACTACAATAACATTGGTATAGATACTAACTGGTATATTGACTTTTAATAATAAAACCACTTTACTTTTCCACATAAACTTTTTAATTTTTACTACCTAGGTTTCGTTATAACATAACATCATCAGGTAAAAATTGATAAGTCCAACACCGTATAATACATATCTCTGGGCGGAGGGGAAGAGGAGGGAGGAAAGAAAGGATTGGTTGAGCTATGAAGAGGGGGGCTAAAAGTCTATGGTTTGAGGCGGATAATATTATAATTAGCTGGAAGGATATGGTCAATACAATGTTGCAAAAAGCCCACCTAACATCAGATTAGTAAAGTGGTTTTATTATTAAAAGTCAGTATGAAGATTTTCCACCAAGTTACGCCAGAAACTGTTTTATTTAACTGGTATATACCCATGGTGCAAAATAATGGATGTTTGAAGTACAGTAGCCTTCTGAATGGGAGTTGAATAATTTTACTCCACTCTGTAAATGTTCACAAGTCTATAAAATAAGATTACCTCAAACTACATAATGAGTGAGGAGATAACGGTGGTTCACTCATGAATGAGATGACTACTATTTGAGTAATCAAGGTGACAAGGTAAAAATTATCCATATACATTTTTTAATAACCACGCCTAGAACACTATCAATGCCAGTAATTTTTTATTTTTAAGATTATATGAAACATTCAGTAATTCCTTTTCTATTAAAGGTAGTTAAAAGCTATTTATATTTCAGTCAGCATATACGGTCCATTGCTTCTAGGAATAATACATTGATTTTGATATTCAATCACTCCAGAATTTTTAACAAAAATAATATTTTATTTTCCACTGACCACACATATCATGTAGCTCTAAGAGTCATCGAATCGCATTTCCAATTCATGAGTGTGTATGCGAGGATACTCACCAATCAATTCATACCCATGGATACATGGAATACGTGAATTTGACATTTTGTTGGTAAAATGCATGATCTATTATAACTATTAAATATTTGCAAATTACTCTTAGCCACTATTAATTTTTTGGTTTAAATATGCTAGTCTCAAGCTAACTTTGTAATCAAACAAGCTCAAGCATGGTGATGATATTCACATGAATTCAGGCCTAGTCCATCACGAAAGCATATGTTCGCTATATGCGTATCATAGTCGTTTAGAGAGTTTTAGATATGCACACCTTTAGCCGTTCTTGGATATACATGACATGATTGAAATTCAACTGGGTCATGCAACGTTTCATATCATTATAAATATCATAGGGTTTGTATTTCAGAAACATTAAAAACGTACATATGATACGGTGGATTTCTTATTTTTAAAGGTAATTCGAAATCTGCCAATGAATATTCTTACGAATACTCTTCAAAGTAGGTAGGCCTACAAACAAGGCCAAACACCTAACTGGGAGTCTTGTATGTTTAGGGATATTTTATATTCAATTTCCCTCTGGGTTAGCGGGATTTGCGCATGATTGCGGCGTAGATCATAAAAACACATTTTGAAGTATCGCTCCAGACTGAAAGGATAAATCTACGACACAACCTCTTATTAATTTCACAAAACAGTTAATACATTCATAAGCCATTACATTACAGAATAAGTTATCTTGTGTTCCAGAAAAGCCATTATTATAGAAGCATGAAATTCAGTCACTTAACGAATGAGACATTAGAAAAGAAAATGTGCCTCGTTTTGCTTTAGCACGATTTAAGTATCTTTAGCTATGAATACATAGATGTATGACACATATCTTCAATATTCATGACTTGAATTCATCTCTCGGCTCTGCATACAGTCACTACTCTGATTGGGAAAACAACACAAAACACCTAACCCGATGGGTATTAAGACTTGGTTGATAAAAACATCGATTTCTTACAATAAGGGAGAGAGATGGTTGATCAACTAGCTTGAGGGATCTTGTCTCCAATTCGATCTCCTATTACGTGTGAATAATCAAATACTCATGCACACCCAGCGTCAACTAGAACAATTTGATCGTGAGGTATGAGGAAACGGAAGTTTGTAGGGAATATTCGTTATTCACTTTACTTGATTTTCGCGGTCATCGCGCTTTGGGGGAAAAAGGTGGTTTTTAGCATTCGAGATTATTAGAACACCAGGCATTAATTTGTATGTCCTTCAGGTTGATATTTGAAAACTATCACATCTTATTAGGACAAAAATGACAGCTCAAAATAATCATGAGCTCTCCCTTGGTAAGATAGTCGAAAATGTGTTACAAGTTATTTGTGGTGGGATCCTTCATCTGACTTAGTTGTTCTCCTATATTTGCAGATTCACGACAAGCTGATGGATTTGTTAATTTTTTCCAGTCCCTTCCTGAGGTAATTACATATTTCCTTATAACTATTTCTTTTATTGAAAGGGACCTTGGCATTTGGTGGTGTGGTAATATGATTAGGTAGACAGGTTGTCGATGGCCAAAGATAGTGACGATCATTTGACAATCCTCTTTGTATTGCTATCAAAAGTGCACCTCTGAAACTTGTTTAATGTTATGATTGATTGTAACTTGGTTGTAAATCCGTTATTTTTGCTATTAAGAGTTACATGCCAACATCATTTATCAGAATTAATCGGCAGGTTACGACTAACCTTAAGTGTTTATGGAAAAGGAACTCTTAGTAAGTTTTGGCAGAAGAATTTAAGTGAACAGGAAAATAATTGGGATTTAGATACAGCTCGTCATTGTCGATGTATTTTTTTCAGCATTGTCAGGCAAAGTTCTCTTGTAAAATTTGTGCGGAAGTGCAAATCTGGGATTGTAAAAAGACTCAACGGTGCATAATTTTGATGACCGATTCTAGTCATGAAGTTCAATTCTTAAACTCGAATACCATTTTCCTATGAAGGGCTTATTAGATAAAATATTCAGTGATTCAAAATTCAATACCCTGTTATGATCGTACTTGTATGAAAGCGAACTTCTTATCAGTGAAGTAGTACTTATTTTTTCGACTTCACTTGAGTTTTTACATGAATTTTCTGAAATTGTTATCTCAACGTAGTGTAAAAAGCGGGTAGGCTTAAAAATAAACGACGTATGGTGTGTGAGCAAATAACTTATTATTTTTGTTTATATGAAAATATAAGGCATTTTTTGGGATTTGAAACAACCGATCTTTTTGATGTACTTCCTGAATTGTAAACAGGGAAATTCTGTCCCAGTGATAGTAGGAGTGGGAATGGGATAACCGGTTCAATCGAAATTGATACATCCAATACATTGGTCTAAGCATTAGTATAATATGAAGCAAAATCAGTAAAAATATTATAATTTGTCTGATATGCTTGGGCTTTACCCAGTTTTTCTATCTTTTGCGTTTGGTTTTGCTTGGAAAGGTCTTTTGGGCAAAAATTATTTGACTGAATGATTTATTATAAATGACTGATAACAGTGTTCCTTACTTTTGAGATTTTTCTTTTTCCATAAAAATTGAAATTTAGATGTGCAACATTCTCCTCTCTTGTCAGACACAAATCACATTTGAAATTTTAGATTTTCCTTGGTTATTGTATTAAACAATTGCTTGAATTTGCATAGAAAATTACCTTGGAAAAAGTTAACATCAGTATGAGAAACCTGGAAAAATCAGGAATCACAAAATTCATATTCACTGGATACCCTGTCAATATACCCTGTTAGTGATGAATCTGTCATTCTTTCCAGAAATTGTAAATGAAGCTTAGCCAATGTGAGATGACACCTCCCTTTTAATTTATCATTTTAGTTTCCTTCTATCCACCTAAGGAAGTCAAGTTTTTTTAGAAAGGACTTGTATCATCTATTGTTCAGTCATCTTGATTTAAGTACTCAATAAGTAAAATTAAGTACTCATTTCAAATACTTCGTTCATGAAGTACTCCAAATTTCATAGCATCAAACAAATTTAAGAGTAATTTTAAAAATCAGTGATGTGCTTATTTAGTGAGTTGGGAGGATTTATCTGTAAAATAGGATGTTAACGTTTAAATAAATCTCTGCAAAAAATACAAATTTGAGGTTATCAGGAAGGAGAGTTGAAATATGGTGACCTTTAAAAAAGTGCATGTGTATCAAGATATACGTTGAACCACCAAAAATGAAATGCAACAATAATGGGATCCAATTACTAACAAAAGAACCTTTAAAATTTATCTTCTAAATCTGTACTTTTAAGTCTTGAAGAAAAAGGCATTCAAATCAAATCACTCATTTGCCTTAGGGTACATTATTTTTTGTAGTAATCTATCATTTGAGGTAGTGTTTTGTTGGACACTGGTACTAAGTCCACCTTAACATTTACTTGCTTAAACACCCTGCATTACAATAGACTATTTTTAACTCCACATACATTTTCACCTCTTTCTTTCTTCTTAATACATGCAAAATCTTTTCTTATTCCCTTGCTTACCTAAAATTCTACCCTCTGTCACAGTTTTCAACCATTTATTTTCTTTATGCCCTGCCTATTATGCCCTTAATCCACTATTCTTGCATTATTTGAATTTCTTCCAACAATTTTATTCCTTTCCTTGCTATATATACGTTAGTGTTTTTATTCCATTCTGTCCATTTTATTTTTTCATTCTGAATACCCACATCTCCAAAGCCTCTATGAATATGCATATATGCTATGCATACCCTCTAGCCTCAGAGACCATGCTTCAGAGTTAATCATAACCATACTCTCAATCAAAGCTTTCACTTATTTTATTTGTATACTCATCAATAGTAAACTCCTTCCTTTATAAAATATCTGCCTAATAAGTTTATTTTCGTAGTGTTCTTACTACCTTGCTCATTTTCACTTCAAATGTCCTTCTACTCCCACTTGCTGCTCTTGGTTGTGTGATTCACACAGCATCGATTTTAATCTCTTGGCTGACTGGCTATATTGAGCTTGATCACTTGCAAATCTGACTGATCTAATTTGGGGGTGGCAAGCCCAATGTGCCCAAAGTGGTACACAGAGCAATTATTATGGCACACACAGCTGGGAGGGTGCTACAGGTCATTCCACGGTGATCACATGATGGGTTGGTATGCAGGTCAAGAGTATATTCTTATTATGTACATAAAAATTTGCACTCAGTCGTCAAAAGATTCGCCATCCCTGGCCTAGTCAGTTGGCCCATACTTTCATTTCCATCCACCTCCAACTTCTCCCTTGCCTTTCTTCTTTCTTCTATTTCCTTTGTTTTTACATATCAAAGGAAGGCTGATAAGGGATGTCTCTGTCTTACACTCTCCCTATCCTTGTCCATCCTAGTTTTCCAACTGTGAACTGCACTTACATGGTCTGAGAGGAGGTATGTTTCCTCTCTCTTTCCAGTCCACTCTTACCTCTGCAATATGTTCAATAATGGCACCCTGTGCAGTTTTTCTCACCGAGGACATTCTCCTCCGGAAATCCATCCCAGTACCAGTTATTATTGAGCTCTGCTTATTACCAAAGACATGTATTTCCTAAAATTATTTTATTTTTAATGGTATATATTTCCAACAACCCAATGGTTTAACCATGGGCTCGCCCTTGTCCCCACTCCTGACCAATAAATATATGGACAATTTTGAAAGAGCTTTGTTCTCCTCAGCTAATCCTCTCATTAATAATGCATTTGTTTGGCTTAGATATGTAGACGAAGTCTTCTGTGTATGGACAGGTTTCAATAGGTAACAAGATCAGCTTCTAGCACATTTTAATGTACAATTCACATGTGAGAAAGAGGAAAAAGGTTCCCTGAATTTCCTCGACCTATCCATTTGTAAAGACAAAGATGGGTTACTGTACTCCATTTTTCCGAAGGAGATGTATTTGGACCAATTAATTAATTCCTATTCAAGGCATTGCTTCGCTCAAAAGTTTTCAGCATTTCATGCAATCATCCACCAATTAGCCTCTATCCCTATGTCAAAATTCAATATTATAAGGAACTTAATGTAATTAAACCGTTAAGCAGTGAACAATGGCTATTCAGAAGATCTAATTAATAAACTTTACCAGAAGAAATTTATGAAAATAGCCATAAGCTACATTTACAACCCCGAATATTTAAAAGATCCCACTGCCAAATGGTGACGAATACTCTAAGGAATATTTCTCGAAGAGCAATCAAAATTTGACCTGAAGAAAAAATTAAATGTGCCTTATGTTGTGGTTCATGCCTTAAGAACCTGATCTCTCACACTAAAGACAAACTTCCCTAGAATGAGAGGAGTGGAATGAATTAAAGTGCTCGGAATGTAACATGAAGTATATTGGCAAAACAAGACGAAAATTTAAAGAAAAGATAAAATAACACGAAACATGTGTGAAGAATAAGAACATGATATCCCTCTTTGTGAAGCACCTCATCGAGAATGACCATAAAAGTGACTTTTTGAATAAAATACTTCATTTTGAAAATAAAGGTCAAAGCCTCGATGGTTTGGAGCAGTTGGAAATTTTGAAATGCATCTGTTGCAAGGGTGAACTTGCCAACCAAATTTTGTATCCCTCCCACTCCCCATTCCTATACCTATCACTCTTCCAAGCCAATGATTGACACTGAAAGATGTAATTCTCTTTTTCTCCCGGCTACATTTTAACCCCTTAGCCTCTCTCTTTGACCAACCCCCTATCAGAAGGTATATATACGAGGTTTGCTTTTATGAGGACCACCTGATAATGATATTGAATGTCGAAACCTAGGTCGTGTTTTTAAATAAAATGTATGGAATTACAAAGTCAATAATTTCATTTCAATAAAGGAAAAACATTGATTAGAGCAAAGAGCTTTTCAAACCCTTAAGCTGTTGGTATTGATATGTTGATATTCTTTCTCTTGACAGAAGTCAGCCTTCCACCTAATTTATTCTAAATGGCTTTGGTCAATCCTCTGCCTTGGGTTTGTTTTCAATTAAAAAAGATGCTGTTGATATAGTAATGATTTTAGATTTTTCAGCTTCAGTAATTTGTAAGAAAGAAATGCATATTTGCTATCAACAAGAAGCCAGTTTATTCAGATAACATTACCTATTCATAATGAATTTTTTTAACAAGCAATCAAAAAATTTATAACCTCTGAGCCCTGACAAATGTGTTCTATTCATATGTGCTTATTTCCATTTGCTCATAATCTGTCGCACAAATTATCAAGACATATTTTGAACTCTCTTAAAGAAGCCTAGATTCTTAGCTCTCTCTTAGAGTTTCTGGCTACAGTCATAGGTGGCATGACTTCATAACAACACACTTGAATTCTCCCCACTCCTCTACAGCCCTGCCAACTCCTTGTTTACATTTGAACATGTAAAGAGTCCGTACCCTCCCTAAAAAAAGTGAAATTAGCATGAGATTTTTTCCACTCAATTTGAAATATACCTTGAATATACGAGGTTTGCTTTTATGAGGACCACCTCATATCCTGGCGGAGTATAATTTTGCAAAACTGGTGCCAATGTGATGCCTACTGAAGGTTTACTACTCGTGGGCTCAATGTTAAATAAATAATTGTGAAGTGATTCTTTGAACCGCAATCAATGAGATATTTAATTAGTTTAACTATTTATTAGTACAGTCTTTATTTGATTTATAAATGAAAAAACTAGTGTTTGTCATAAACCTTAGTGTCTTCGTTTAATTTTTTAAAATATCACATAGACAAATTTCAATTGGGGTAAATTTTGACTTTCCACTGCTTGTCTTTATAAAATTAGGGAAAGCCCTTTTACTTTATGAGTAGTTTTGTACATTGTTGTGTTGGTGTATTCATAACTTAGGGTTTACTTTGAAAAGATTATTAAGTGCAAATTTTATCCAACATTTTCCTTTATGCTGTGAATGATTTGCCGACCTTTATCTTTGGCTTTTCCATAGGCAGACTCGATTTTAGAACCCAATCTTTTCCAAAATCCAGGAGCAGGTTGTGTTGTGATGTGGTAATTATGGCTCAGAGAAATCATCTCATTGTTGAAGGAGTCATCATCTGACTGCTGGTGAAGTTCTCCACCATAAACCGAGGGTACTTGCTCTGGTTCAATGTTAATGGAAGATCCACCCTTTTCATGTGATTCAACTTCAGTTGCCTCATTTTCCTGATTATAACTGTAAGGCAGTTGCTCATGTCGTACTTGAGATATTTGCAGGGCTGGTATTTTTGGTTCAGTGCGGAATTGGCCAACAGAGTATGGATTTAGACCTCCAAGTTGAGTTCGCTGTTCTGATCTATCAAAAAATTCAGCCGAATCTTGCCCTTGAGCATCTTGTCTGATTTGTCCCAGTTCTTGATCCTGATACAAGTCCTCATTTTGTTTTTCCTGTTGCTCCTGAAAAATAGTTTCATCACCCAAATCCTCCAATCGGCCTGATTGCTGTTCGTTGTTTATTTTCCCCTGTTGAAATAGGCTTAAATCCTCAACTTGAGATTGTTGCTGTGAGTCATCTACAAAACTATCATGATCTTGAATTTGCAAGTCACCTGAAATTGGTGCTTCGCCCAGGTCCTGGATTTGCCCTTGCTGTTCTGGGAACTCATGCAAGTCTTCAATTTGCTTGTCTTGTGTCTGCTGAAAAGTGTCTACGTCATCACCCAAATCTTCCAGTCGGCCTGACTGCTGTTCATTTGTTATTTTTCCTTGCTGAAATTGACTGAAATCTTCAACTTGAGAGTGTTGCTGTGAGTCATCTACAAAACTATCATGATCTTGAATTTGCAAGTCACCTGAAATTGGTGCTTCGCCCAGGTCCTGGATTTGCCCTTGCTGTTCTGGGAACTCATGCAAGTCTTCAATTTGCTTGTCTTGTGTCTGCTGAAAAGTGTCTACGTCATCACCCAAATCTTCCAGTCGGCCTGACTGCTGTTCATTTACTTTTCCCTGCTGAAATTGACTGAAATCTTCAACTTGAGAGTGTTGTTGTGAGTCATCTACAAAACTATCATGATCTTGAATTTGCAAGTCACCTGAAATTGGTGCTTCACCCAGGTCCTGGATTTGCCCTTGCTGTTCTGGGAACTCATGCAAGTCTTCAATTTGCTTGTCTTGTGTCTGCTGAAAAGTGTCTACGTCATCACCCAAATCTTCCAGTCGGCCTGACTGCTGTTCATTTGTTATTTTTCCCTGCTGAAATTGTCTGAAATCTTCAACTTGAGAGTGTTGCTGTGAGTCTTCTATTAAACTGTCATGATCTTGGATCTGCTGAGAGTCATCTGTTAGTCTACCCATGTCCTGAATTTGTCCCTGTTCTAGCTTCTCTGCAGCTTGTGACTGTTGTTCATATTCCCTCAAGGCTTCGTGGCCCTGAAGTTGTTGAACGTCATCTTCATCTTGGCCTAAATCCTCAATGCGAGCAGATTGAGGAGCAATTGGGAGTAGCCCTTGTTGGTCCTGATGGAAGTCTTCAGGTTGAGATTGCTGGATGTCATAAGAATCGGGTATAACTTCCCTCAGTTGCCCATGCTGCTCAGGAAATCGTTCTAAATTTGCTGCTTGTGATTGATGCAAATATCCATCATCAAGTATTGCATCATTTTCTTGGGCTTGTTGAAATTCTTGAGCTCTATGATTGGAATCTTCTAAGTGGCCAGAGAGAAGATCCTGTGGGATATGTTCTTGTTGATATTGTTGCAAGTCCTCAGCATGAGCTTGATGTTGTAAGCTACCCAGAATGTCTTCATTCTCTTGTGTTTGGTGAAGCTGTTCACTTTCATCATCTGGATTTTCTAAGTTGGCATAATCCACAGAATCATGACTTTGATATGGTGCACATTCTGCCCAAGCCAGCACCACTATTAGCAGCACCAGCAGATTCAGGGTCTTCATTGTTCTGTAATTCAGAAAAGAAACCCATTAAAAGTTAATAACATTCTCTGAATAATGATTATTCTCTTAGGAATTTACAACAGGCTTACATACATAAATATGAAATGCATGAATCACTACAGTGGTATTAATTAAGAAAGAAATATAAACTGTTGCTAACTAAATTAGGAAATAAAAGTAAATTATGTGTGTCAGTATAACAATTTTGTAAATTGGGGATCTCGTAAGTTGTTATCTTATTTTAAAATAGTTACCAAGATGTCATCTGTAATTCTTTTTCCTTTTGAAACATTTACCCATAATTGATGGCTGATTCTAAACCCAGTACATCTTGCTGTAAAGGGGAATCAAAGAATATGATGCAGGGGTACATGACTTGAAGTGCATAAACTTCTGAAGTGTGAAATACAAGTATTATGATCTTCTGGTGTGATTCTACATATATTTTCAAAATTATAGCATAGGCCATAGTATACCAAATTTGCCCCATTCTTTTATGAAATTGAATGGAACTTAATTATGTATAATTCAGTATTATGGTGTCGTAGGATTCCGTGCTTATGTTACAATGTTCATAATTTTTTATATGATATATAGTTTTCTACTTGCTTTTGTAGTGTCTATTTTTTTAAGCCCATGTGGTATGTCCTAAGTTTCTGCTGAAATCATTGAACTTAATTCTCAATGCCTATTGCATTTTTTGCTAAATGTGAGTGTCATAGAGTATTTGAATGCGTACAAATCTCTTTGCTTATTTCATTGCTGGGGACTTGTTTTTGTTCAAATATTTTTCTGACCAAAGGCTGTGCTAAAATATTGGATGTGATTACTTGTGTTATGTATGTATGTGTGATAAAACGAATAATTTGATTGCCACATGGTAATATCTGGGGTCAGAATGTGTGGTAATGATTGAATTATTAATATTCAAGCAGATTGGAGTTTTTAATTTTGTCAAATTTTGATATCAGCATGAACATTCGGCTGTGAAAATTGGGAAATCAAGAAAAAGTCTGAAATTGCTCAATATCGTCAAGAATGTGAGAAAAACAGGGCACAAGGGTAGCATTAAAAATGTTGAGAATTCGATGAATCAAATCAGAAATATGTGTGAATCTGGATTCCCAGTGTGGGTGATTTAGTTATGCAATGAGTTTATCTTTAATGTGTGCCATCATGTGAGCAGGTCCTATTAAACCTTGAAATCATAGTTGGACTGTGGTGATACCTGTGCTCTGCAAAGTAATGGGAGATAATCCATATAAAGAAGTAAAATCAGATTTCAAATTCTTGAGAGAAAGATGCGAGAAAGGAAGGGAAATCATGGCAATCGGGAAAAAGTTTGGAAAGGGAATCCATAAAATGATTGGCCATCTTGTGATAGGTGTTACTGGGTAACCAATAACTGTGTATCAATCTCAATTGTGATTAGCATTCTGATCTGATAGAGCTCTCCGCAAACAATATTCCAGTACATTTCTAATATCTTCTTATCCTGTTCCGGTGAAAGCCCAAATTGTAATAGTTAGGGAATTATTAAGGCCACAATAATCTAAGGTTAATCATTATTATGATAAGTTTCACAGAATCATTGCGTCATTTTTTGATAAATGTAATTATCATGTCAAAGACTTTCATCGTGGCATCCAAAAGTATATCATATTTTCATTTATTTTCCTGAATTATTTTGATTAAATTAAATTCTTATTATATTTTCTACCTGTAGAAGTTTGAATGTTCCTTGAAATGAGCGTTTGTCAAAGTTTAAAATTTCTTCTGAATATGTGACATAGGATCTTATCTAATAATAACACATACATAATCACATTTTTAGAAACAGCTATTGAATGTTATGCCTATAAGCAAAAAAAAAATATTGTTGTAAAGCACATAATTATAAACAGAATTTGGATTATGCTATTGCCAGGCTTTGTGATGTCTCGTTTTAGTACATTTTAACTTAGCCTCTGCCAAAGGTTCAATTTCTATTTAATGAGAGCTGCCTCTGTGTTATTTTTGAAATTTGCTACTGGCATAGATGGGCACCTTCTTCAGAATATTATTATTAGTTAATCTACCGGTTACTTGGTCATTGTTCAGGTTTACATGCCACCGAGAAACCACAAGGATGAAGAAGTCGATGGAATGTACGATGAGTTATAATATGAGAGGTGAATATATGAGAGAGAGAGAAAATCATGGATGAGGGTAAAAAGCAGAGTACTGAGGAAGAAAAATGGGAATGTATCATGAAAATGATATTGAAAGCCGCAAAAGACACTATAGGAACTGTTAATGGGAAAAGGATAAGGAAACCATGGGTAATGGATGAGATGATTGCAAAGATGGATGAGAGAAGAAGATGGAAAAATATATTCACAGAGTTAGGCAAAATGAAGTACAAAGATTTAAACAATAAATTCAGATGGGCCACAAATAAAGCTAAAGAAGAATGGTGGAAAACACAATGCGAGGATATGGAAAGTTTACAGAGGAAGGGTGAAATTGGTGCGCTATACAGTAAGGTTATGTTATTATCGGGAAGTAAGAAGGCAAGATCTGTGCTAACAGTTAAAGATAAGTAAGATAACAATTGAACCAGATAAAATCCAAGAGAGATGGAAAGAATATATATAAACACTGTATGGTAGAGAACTTAGGCCGACAAGGTTAGACATAGAAAAGGAACATGATGTAGAAGAAGATAGCTTAGGTCCAGGCATACTCGACGATGAAATAGAAAGGGCATTAAAGGAGATGAAAGCAAATAAGGCCATGGGGGTAGACAACATTCCTGTGGAACTGTTGAAATGTTAAGGAAAATTTGGGAAGAAGGCCCTATATAGACTGATTCGTAGTATCTATGAGGAAGGAATCTGACCGGAAGATTTTGTGAGATCAGTGTTAGTTCCTATTCCAAAAAAGGTAAAGGCTAAATCATGTGATGATTACAGAACCATAAGTTTGGTATCCTATGCAGCTAAAGTTATTCTCAGGATCATCAACAAAGGGATAGAGAGTAAGGCAAATGATTACTTAATGGATGATCAGTTTGGGTTTAGGAAAGGAAGAGGTACGCGTGATGCCATTGCAGTAATGAGATCACTAATCGAGAGGAATATAGAATACAATCAGGGTGTATTTGCCTCTTTCGTAGATTTCGGAAAGGCGTTTAATTGGGTGAATTGGGAAAAACGAATGAGTATATTGCAGATAATAGGAATAGATTGGAGGGAAAGGAGGCTAATCCGCAACTTGTAAATCTCAGATTGCTCAGGGTGAGTGGGGATGTCCAGATGGGCAGTGTAAGGAAGAGATGTAAGGCAGGGTTGCCCATTATCACTGGTGCTGTTCAACATATATGTGGAGGAAATGATTAAAGAGGCATGGGAAGAATTGGAGATGGGAATGAAAGTCGGAAGGGAATTCGTAAAATCGGTTAGGTTTGCTGATGACCAAGCATTAGTTGCTCAGTCAGCCAAGGGGTTGCAAGTATTGCTGAGTGAATTGGACGTTCAGTGCGATAGATATGGGATGAGAATTAATATTAATAAAACAAAGGTTTTGCGATTTACCAGGAAAAAGAAGGCTAAGATTAAACATTAAAATAGGAGGACAAAAATAGACCAGGTAGAACAATTAACGTATATCGGTAGTGTTTTGGACCAATACGGCCAAATTAATAGGGACGTAAGGAGAAGAATTGCACTAGGCGAGGGCTTTCTCAAGGAGGAGGGAGTTGTTGACAGGGACGTTGAGTAGGGAGGTTAAGAAAAGACTCGTAAAAACTCTGATATGGAGCGTAGCTATGTACGGCGCGGAAACGTGGTCGCTGAAGCAGGAGGATAGACTTGGACTGGAGGCCTTTAAAATGTGGGTGTGGAGAAGAATGGAAAAGGTGAAATGGATCGAAAGGAAAACAAATGAGGAAGTACTGGAGATGATGGGTGAGGAGAGGGATTTGTTGAGAGAAATCCTATGGAGGCAGGAAAAATGGATGAAAGGCGTATTGAGCGGTTGTGGAATGTTGAAGAAGGTAATAGAGGGGAGAATGTTAGGCAAACTAGGAAAGGGCAGGAACATGATAGGGATGTTGGACGGGATGAAGGGAGGAAAGAAGTACACAGAGATGAAGAGGGATCTGGTGTAGAGTAGGTTTGCTGAATTGGGTTTTGTTTGGAGGTACAAAATATTTATTTGATATGTGTCCATCCAAAAACCTACCCTAACTGGTAGATTAGCTTAAAAAAAATCTACTGGTTAAGGTAGGTTTTGGATGGACACAACTACCAAATAAATATCTCCCAGCAAAACATAAGACAGCATCCTACTCTACAACAAGTCCCTCTTCATCTCTGTGCACCTCACCTTCATCCTTTCCAACATCCCTCTCCTATTCCTGCTCTTTCCTTATTTGGCTAACTTCCTTGCCTCTATTTCAGTCTTCAGCATCTCACTGCCAATCAGTATGCCCTTCATCCATTTTTCCTGCCTCCATAGTATATCTCCCAACAAACCCCTCTCCTCGCCCACCATATCTAGCACTTCCTCATTTGTTTTTCTTTGGGTCCATTTCACCTTCTCCATCCTTCCCCCTACCCACATTTCAAAAGCCTCCAAACTGCATCTATCATCCTGCTTCAGTGTCCACACCATACATAACTGCGCTCCATACCAAAGTTTTGACAAGTCTTTTCTTAACATCCTTACTCAACATCCCTATTTTGATCTCCCTCCTCCTTGTGAGAGCCCCTTTCTCCAGAGCAATTCTTCTCCTTACGTCCCTATTACTTTGACCATTTTGGTTCAAAACACTTCCAAGGTAGGTGAACTGTTCCACCTCCTCCAGTTTTTGCCCTCCTATTTTAATGTTCAGCTTAGCCTTTGCCTTTTTAGTTGATCTGTAGTCCTTACATGATTTAGCCTTTATCTTTTAGGAACTAAAACTGATCTCACCAAGTCTTGTGGCCATCCTCATTCCTCATAGATACTATGATTTAGTCCATATAGACTTATCCTAACACATTTTCGTAAAGCTTTTAGTAATTTCACAGGAATGTTGTCTTCCACCACAGCCTTATTTTATCTCTCTTAATGCCCTCACTATCTCATTGTCGAGTATGCCTGGACTAAGCTATTTTCATTTATGTCATATTTTCTTTCTTGGACTAAACTTACTGGGCTAAATTCTTTACCATACGATTTTTCTAGTTATTCCTTCTATCTCTCTTGGATCTTTTGTGTGTCAACTACTATCTTACCTGATTTATCTCTAACTGTTGATACAGATCTTCCTTTTTTACATCATGATAGTGTGTTAACCTTCTTCTATAGCGCACCAATTTTACCCTTCCTCTGCAAAACTTCCATATCCTCGCCCTGCATCTTCCACCATTCTTCTTTTGCTGTATTTGTTACCCATCTCAATTTATTATTTAACTCTTTGTACTCTCCTCTGCCTATGTGTTTATATTCTTCCATTTCCTTTTCTCCTCACTTTGTAATCATCTCATCCGTGATCCATGGTTTCCTTGTCCTTTTCCTATTTATGGTTCCTATGGTTTTCTTGCGGCTTTTGATATCCAATTTTGGTAAATTTCTGGCTCAGCTCTTTATTCAGCTATTTTTTCTCTTTCTTATCCATGATTTTCTTTACATCCTGCTGATACTCCTCTAGTTTGTCCAGTTAATGCTTCTCCATTCCATTTCCTAACCCGCTACCCCTGCCTTATCATTTTGAAATGGACGCTACAGTTCATAACAACTAAATTGTGATCGGAGTCCGCATCTCCTCCCGGAAAGCTGTGCGAATTGATCACACTGTTCCTGAATCTGTGTCTAAAGATAATGTAATCTAACTGATACCTTTCTGAGTCACCTAGCATTGTCCATGGATACCTACACCTTTTCTGGTAATTAAACCAAGTGTTGGTGATGAATAACCCCTATCTCCTACAGAACTCAATTGCTTTCTCCCCATGGTCATTCCTCGCGCCTAAACTGTAGTCTCTCACCTCATCACCATCTCTTCTTTCACAGTTGCATTCCAATCCTCCATCACTATCAAATGCTTCTTTGAAGGAACACACACGATTATATCCTCTAACTCATTGTACATCCTATAGACTTCTTCCTCCATGTGGTTGCTCGATGGCATGAATACCTGAACAATGACCAAGTTCGTCAGTTCTGCCTTTATCTCTACTAGTAATATTCTATCTGTTGCTTGATCCATGTTGACTATGCTTCTTCATGCCTTTTTATTCATAATTATGGTACCCTTCATTGGCCCTTGTCCCCTCGACTGTATATTACTCATAACTATAACTCCAGTAATCCCCACTATCCTTCCATCTCACTTCGCATTGACCTAAAACATCTATATAACCTCTTTCCATCTCTCTCTTAATATTCTCTAATTTGCCTGTCCTCAACATTGTCCTGACGTTCCATGTTCCTATTCTCACCACTTTCGTCTTCTTCTTCATCTTATGTCCTGTTGCTGTTATTTCTCCCCCGCAAGGGTTTTGTGGGATGGCGACCGTGGAAGTCTTGCCTCCCCAGCTGCCGGGCACGACATACGGCCCCTTGGGCCGAGTCCCGCAGTTGCTAGACTCAATTTCTCTATGTTGTCCATCATTATTTTCTTGGAAATAATAATTAAGGTGGTTTCCTGTTGCCTTCCTCAATATTGTTTTTAACGTGACACCATCACTCACTTAATGGCCGCCCCACTGGGGTCAGACGCCTTCGCAGCCGCCTCACTGAGGAACAGACTCTGCGTGGACTACATTTTGTCTGGCTCATAACCTTTGACCTATCTGGCATGGGTGATCCTACCAGGAGCAATTATCATTGTCCCCACCACCACAGCTCTAGGGGTCATTGGAACGTGCAGTATATTGCAGCATGTCATGGTCATAGTTTATGAGAGGGTCTGCACCGTATAGACATTAAATTGGGTCAATTATTTCATATTGTAATGAATGAATATTGTTCCACCTAGAACATTTACTTTTTTCCTATTAAACACCAATGAAAAAATAAATATTCCTGGATTCAAGCTAAACCCATGAATTTAAAAAAAATCTTAACACTATAGACATATTAAAATTTAATTCATGGGTTTAGTTTGAATCTAGAAATATTTTTCATTGATGTTTAATGGGAAAAAACTAATGTTCCAGGCGGAACAATATTCATTTATTCATTGAACGAAATAATGAACTTGTCTTGAACAAAGATACAGCTAATTACAAAAACTTATGTAAAATAGATGAGAAGGGATTCCCAGGGCAAAATGATACCATCTGAGCTTGTTGAGATAAAATAATAATTGATGGAACATTGGTAGATATAAGGATGATAGAGTGAATATGTTGAAAAATATGGTAAAGCCATTATGCCTATATACGTCCAACTGTAAGGGAATTACATAAATAATTTTTTAATTTTTGATCACTGGATATTTGATGATGGAAAATTATAAATTTCATTCCAATATGTCAGCGTTATTGTTTTTCAAAAAAGAAATTGTACTTTTATTATAATTATAAATTCAAATAATGATCATTAAATTATTTTAAATTAAACTATTCATTTTAATATCCCATCTTGAATTTCAGACTTATGTAGACAGACCATTCAGTACAGTAAATCTTTAATTCTGCATATGTTCTAATGAACATGTGCAGAATTAAAGAATTCTACATCTCCGATCCATGATGTCTAAATCCCATTCCTAGCCCCCCTTCTTTTTTAACATTTGTCCCCTCTGCAACAGTCTTAGGCATCCTATTGCCAATTAAAACACACAGCAATCATTTTTCCTGTCTTCTTTGGATTTCTTCCAACAGCCCCCTCTCATTCTACACTTTGGCTGGCAGTTCCTTGTTTTTTTCTTTTATGACCATTTTTTCTTTTCCACCCTTCTTCCTATCCTTATTTCAAAAGCCTCCAATCTGTACCTATCGTCTAGCTTCTATGACCATGTTTCTGTACCATAAAAAACTAAACTCCATATCAAATTTTTGACGAGCCATTTTTTTAAATTATTACTCAACATCCTTGTAATCAATTCCCTCCTCCTTGTGAAAGCTACTTTGTCTAAAAAGAATGGTTTGAGGCATCACTTTGTGGAAGTGATTGATAACGGAAAAAGAAAATACTTAGTTCTTCCACACACATTTAATTACACACGACCTAGGTTTCGACTTACAAAGTCATCATCAGGACCTGATGTGTGTGGAAGAACTAAGTATTTTCTTTTTCCGCTACTTTGTCTAATTTAATTATTCTCCTTATGGCCCTACTACTTTGACCATTTTGGTCCAAAACACTTCCAAGATACGTAAACTGTTCCACGTGCTCTAGTTTATGGACTCCTGTTTTAATTATTTACTTAGTTTTCTCTTTCTCCAAATCACATAACCTTTGTTTTCTTGTTTTCATCCTATAATAATCATATTGATTTTGTAATGCACTCGGCAATGATTGCTATTCTTTGGCCAACTGAATAACTCGTAAGCCTGATCATCTACAAACCTAATTGATTTTATGAATTCTCCACTGACTTTCATTCCTCTCTCCATTTATCCCATGCCTCTTTTACCATTTCCTCCACATATAAATGCATATAAATGGAAAATCATGAGTGATGATGGATACCCCAGTCATACTATATGCCTCTTCCTAACAATGACCATCCTGAATCTCCATCTTTCACTTGCACCTTAGCAGGCTGAGACACGTACAAGGTGCGGATAAGTCATGCGTCCCTCCAATCTACTCCTCTCTTTTATTATGCATTTACTTTCATCAGTTCTATCCAATTTATTTCATTAAATACCTTCTTGAAATCTATGAAAAACAATACATCCTGATTTATTGTTTTTCTATCGGTGACCTCATTAGTACTATGACATCATGCATGCCTCTCCTCTTCGTGAAGCCAAATTGATCATCCCCTAAGTAGTTGTTCACTCCCCTCTCCATTCTCTCTCTGATATTTCACTATTTATTGATATTATCCTAAGTGGGTCCTTGCTAGGTTGCAGTCAAGTAAGCATGGACCTTGGCTAGCTAACTCTAAATCCTATAGATCCTCTATGCATTCCTTTCTTCTCTCTTGAATCTTGTTTTGATAAATTATTTTCCTGACTTATCTTTGATTGTTTGTAAGGAATTTCCCTTCCTACTTTCCATCGGTGCTTTCACTTTGCTATACAGCATACCAACCCTCCCTGGTACTTGAAAAATCTCACAGCTCAGGTGGAGCTGAGGGTGCCCAGAGAGGCTTGCCCAGGTATTGAACCTAGGCCCTCTGCTCAGTGGTCTAATACTCTATCCCTGGGCAACTGTGACCCATATTCTATTATATATACTATAAAAAACAACTTTAATATTTCATGCTCATATTTTTTTTGCACCGATACATCCTATCAAATAAAAACCCATTCTTTTTGGCTTTTGACATCCAAATTATAATGACAGTTGAGTTTGAGCTAAACTACTCCCTTATATATTTCACTTGTCCTTTCCCAATTTAACTATGTATAGTTTTTATTTGTGGCTTTTAATATTCCAATTCTGAGATATTCCCAATTTTCTTCTACTATTCCCATCTCCCTGACCTCATTCATAAATTTCCTTGCCACCTCTTTGTACTCCTTACTTTTCATTCTGTTTAAGGCTTCTACATTTCATTTCCTTATCCATCCCCTTGAAGCTACACATTATTATATTAATTATGATATGAATCTACATCTACTCTGGAGAAACTGAATTGATTTTCTGTTCTCAAATCTGTAGCTAACCAGGGTATTATCAAGCATCTTTCTTAATGCCCGGGAATTTTTCCCATACATGCCTTGCTTATCTTTGTATTGTGGGGTATAGTAGTCAAGGGACTAGAGCATCGGACTACTGACTGAAGAGCCCAGGTTTGATTCTTGGACATGCCTCTAGACACAATCAGCTTCACTCAAACTGTGATTGTGTGATTTTTAACCAGATCTAGCTGGGAAATCATAGGTGGCACAGGGAAAAGAACTGGCCCTCCTACCTTTGATGTATGAATTTCACATACTGTTGGACTTATTTTGAGGTGAACTCTGCCCTGACCTGTCAAACTGACCTTTTGGTTGGCTGCAGTTTTTTATGTCTGTTGTGGTGTTAAAACCAAATGTTTGTTATTATTAAAACATTTCTCCTTCAGAATCCTACTCATTTGTTCCCATGTTCATTCCTTGTTCCTGAATTGTTAAACTTTTACCTCATTCCCCTGTTCTTTTGCTTACATCATATTCAAATCCCTCGTCACAATCACACTTCCTTTTGGTGGCACCCACAATTATTTCCTTAAGTTGATCATGTACACTGCCTATTTCTTTCTTTGTGTAATTACTTGTTGACATGTATGCTTGAATAATAACCAAGTTTTGTTGGTTCAGCTTGTATCGCTTCTAATAAGATGGTATCTGTATCCTGGTGTGTGTAAACTATGCCTCTTTCTACTTTTTGATTCAATAATACTGCCAACTCAAGTTTGCTCTCTTCCCCTTCACAGTATATTACTATATAACTGTTGCTGCAGTAATCTGCAGTGTCCTATTACCTCACCTTGCCTAGCCCTAAAATATCTATATTTCCTCCCTTAATTTCCTACTTTGTATTTTTCGATTTTTCTGTCCTCAACATCATCCTAACATTCTAAGTTTCTATATTACTATGTCATCCCCCTCTGTGAGGTACTCATCTGTTGATGCTATCGATTCAGCTTTCATGTGATGACGTCCACAGAAGCCTTGCCTCTCCTGCTGCTGGGCATAACATGAGGTCCTTTGGTCAGAGAGTCCCATAGTTACCAGAGCTCATTCTCATTATTGTGTCCATCATAAATTCATGAATAAATAAATGAGGTGGTTTTCCTTTGTCCCCCTCAATAACATTTTTCAACATGACACCATCATTCAATGACATATCCAATGGGGTCGCATACCTTTTCCACTGCCTCTTTGAGGAACAGATGCTGTGTAGACTACCTTTAGTTGGCCTCATATGCTTTGAACATCAAGGTTCTAATTGCTTCTGGTTTAACCAACATAAGTGATCGCACCAAGGGCAGTTATCATTGCTCCCACCAGCTCCCCAGGCTCAAAGGACCACAAAGGACCTTACACCACATCAAGTGATACATACTATTGATTCTTTATTTAATTGTTAATCTATCTCTATGAGTTGTTTTGAAATTTCTGTTCAGATGTAAAACTAAATCATATCCTATTTAATTTTTAGTTCATTGTATTCTTTCTAATCACTCAGTCCATAATGTCAGGCCATCAGGCCTGGTCCTATATCTTGATTGGTCAATTACGTAATTCTTATTAAGTTTACATTATCTTTGTTCATTCTCTTTACAAAATCTGTCCCAAGTATTGATCTTATTTGGCTCAGGACTAAACCCTCCATCAATTTAGAAATAACTTTTCAATTGAATCAAATGAGTCGAAATAGATGTTTCGAATCTAATAAAAAGACTTGATTATATTTTTTTAATGCATCATGACATCTATTCTTTTTGTAAAATATCTGCCAAATTCTTTTGCAATCTTGATTTTATGCACTACTTTCTTGATAACAAAGATAACTTCACCCTATGCTTCTATTGTATGTATACCCACTAATGATTTCTAAGTCTCCCACATTAAGTTAGAATCTCACCTGCATTCATACATTTTACGATAATATTAATCATTTTTGTAAAATAATTTTGTCAGTTCTTTATTTCTACTCCATTTATAAATCTCCCAAGTTTACATGGCTTTCACTCTTTACATGTATTTTTAACCCTGGTATCCTGTGGTTAATGGGTGTCCATATATTTTTGCCTATTGCTAATTCCCCTGATTTTAAAAATTGAATAAATGATTTTTCTTAAAAATTGCCAATTCCATATTCAAAATTCTTTTTTATGTATTTTAATACAGAAATTATGATTCTTAACTGCACTGCACAATTTTTTATAGAAAGATAAGAAAATAGCCCATTTAAACAAAAAAATACATTTGTTACCTAAGATGTCATCCTGACTTCTGCATTAATAAGGATTGCACATGTACAGGACATGCAGGAGACTTAAAAGTATATCAAATTATATCAAAGAGATAAAAATATTGGGGAAATTTAGAAAGTGGAAAAATTGGATCCTAAATTATTCTTCTTTACATTATTACCTTATTTTCAAACCCAACTCCAAAAATATGGAAAAAAATAGAAACACTCAATAGATATTCTGTTTGTCATATATGATGTTAATGACATGTTCTTATCAAGTTGTCTAATCAACCCATGAAAGCATCTGCAACTGTATGGCAAACGTAGCATCATGGGGCTCATGTGAAAAAGACATTTGGTTCAGGGTGAACGATAATACTATTCAAAATTTTTTGCCGCTGAAATTTTGAATAAAATTAAAATGTAGGGATTCACTTCTCTAATAATAAAAAGAACTCATGAAATATTAGCTAATGTGAAATAAATTTTTGGCCTTCAAGGCATGTCAAATTGCATTTAATCTTTGAATATGAAATAAGTGTGTGTGAAATATTGCATAACATGAAAATATTCTGAGATTTATGGAAGGTTCCAAGATTCCAAGATTTAGGAAGGAACAAATTCTTAAAAAAATTTTTAAGTACTTACTAAGCCAACACTTGATGCCAGGCACTTGCAGGAAACTCTCCTCAATGAATTCTAAGGGAAGGATTTTGACTGCAGGATTCTCTGGCTCACTCTCATCCAGAAAACTGTTATATGCCCCCACTCCACATTGTGCTCTTTCGTAAGTTGGAAATCCAGTCAAACCAAGCACTCCCCACATCCTGTGATAATGGCTTATTTTTTCCTATTTATTTTCTTTTTGCATTGTCGTTTTTGCTATCAGCTGTAATGAAAACTTTGGAAATGAACTCCTATGCCCCTTGTCATGCATTCTCTGTTTATGACATTTACACATTTTCTAGATCACTACTCGAGAAATTATAACAGAGAAATCACATATATAATGTGATTTATTTAGTGAATGAGTGATTATTATTTATTTATCTTGGACTATTCATTTGAACCATTATCACATCAGTTCATATTCCCAATGGCCATAGCATTGAAGTCAAGTAATAAATAAATAGATTATGCAGAGAAAGGAATAGCATAGTTGGTAAGAAATGACTCTTGTATGATATTTGAAAATTCAATGGCTAGTCAAATAAAACGTGCTGTGGATTTTTATTAATATATCTGAAAAATTGTATTTTGAAAATAGATGAGTGATTTTCACTCATTTTTATTATTGAGTAGGGCTATTAAATTTTATAATTAGCCATAAATATGTATCTAATTGGTAAAAGTTGATCAGGTTTTGCCATTTTTAATTTGTCGATTTATGAATACTTTTTCTACAAGATAGTCTCAAGTGTTCTGCTTGTTTAGAAATATCACTAAGGCAATTAATTTCATTTTGTTGATGGTATGCTTTAAAACACAATTTATCTCTCTTTATGGTGAATCCGGGGACGTAGGAAAAGAGAGATTTTTCCATTGTAAAGCAGGAAATGGTTATCAGAGAAAAGATAACCTAACCCATTTCCTCTGTGTTTGAGGCGCCTTACGATTTGAAGTTTCCTTCTCCCCTCAAGCTTGAATCTCATTAATTTCGGTTTAGTTTTGGGGCAAGGTTTCAATTACACAATGTGGAAAGTTGCTTTGTATCTTAAATTTTTGTACAATTGTAATGAGTCGTTGGTAAGATTTGGACATAAAAGACCAAGCTTATTAACTTAGTTTGTAAAAAAGTTTGAACCTTTTTGAGCATAGGAGTGCGACAATAATTTTAATATCGCCAGAAAATTTAATACAGTAATGCAGAAGAGCAGATTAATTTTACATGTAGTAAATTCTCAGTTACTTATACCAATCCCATTAGTTGCTTAAGTCTTTAGGGCTTTGCGTCGAAGTCGGATTGAAATTTCCAAAAATTGGAGACTTCTGGGTTAGGGCAAATATACGGCGGAGACTGGCAATTTGAATGCCTAAAGGGATATACCTTCCGGTAAAAATGAATTCTCATTCCGTGATAAACAGAGTTATTCACGTAATCAGTGTATGGATCAAATAAGGCAGAGGAAACGGCAGTGCAAAAATATGAAATGAACTCTAAGACCTCTAACAACTCAGTGTTCATTGAGTAACTGTGGAGGAAGCGATGGAGGATTGCCTTTTTGGACATTTGAATTGGAGGTTAGTCCATGAGGAACTCAAGAAAGAAGTATTTTGGCTTAAAAGTTTACTATGAGTCCCAGAAGTGGTTTCCAAATCTACGAATAAGTGAACAAACACTTAAGGAAATGTTCACAACCTACCCCGGTGTGTAATACACGTAACAAAATAATGAGGAAGAAGATTCTAACGTGCTGCTATTAAAGTGATCCCAAAATGTAGTAATACTCGTACTGGGTTTGCGTAACCTTAAAAAACGTCAAGACGTAGGTGACCGACACAAAGCCACCTCCAGACGAAACCACTTCCGCTAGTGTCACAATTTTTTTTGGAAAATTTAATGAATTTTACGGTTTAATCTTCCATACAGCTCAAATCTTATCCCAATGGGGAATACCTTTACGTTCATCTGTCCTTGAATCTTAGTTTTCGAGAGCTACATAGTATTCTATGCTAATTGAAAGTATTAAGTGAATGCTTGAGTGAGTATAAAGTTGTGTAAGGCTCGGCCCTTTCTTCTTTTATCTGCTTTCCGACTTATCCGATATTTATAAGCATGTCTTGTTTATTGCTTTATCATTTTGCTTTGACTGGACACATTCCTTTTGGATCAAACGTTACCGAGGTGAAAGGAAATAGCAAGCAAGTGAAAATAATGAAGTTACCAAGAAGTCGGAATTATGTTTGCATTGATTTAGTTGCAGTGCATAAAATCGATTTTTTGACGGAAGTATTTGAGCTACATTATTATGAAAACTGATCATTGCATTAAAAACGCTGGAAGAAAATTGTGATAACATAATAACTTTGAAAGAGGAAGGAATTGATATCCCGGGTTATTAAGGAATACTTTGGGTGGATGCAGGAAGTAACTGGAGGAATTTTAGCGAAAATTGGGAGAGTGAATGAATGAGGTATTGAGAGGTTATAAGAGGAAATGGTTAGTTGAAGGGATGATGGAGGATAAAGACTTGCAAAAGCTGCGATATCGGAAGGTATGAGATAGCAATTATTAAAAACTGCTAGAGGCAAGTATGCGCAGTAAAGTTGTTTGTTACGCTTACAGCTTCATTTGGAGTCTTCAAGAATGCCTATTTTAGGGATCGCGCAAAACCAACGTTCGCACAACAGGTTTTAATAATAATATTTTACTTTAGCCAAAAAGTCTAAAAAGAAAGTCTTGTTGGACGGCATTTTTCTGGTAGTAATTTAATGTTTCTCTTCCTATTCTCTTTTCTGGTTACTCAATTTTCTTCACAGAGCCTCTCATCGTAAAAGAATTACATTGATTGTATAACAAGTTTCGGAAAAATAAATATATTTCAGATTTCGCCTCAAAATTCTTCAAAATAAATCCCTTGAGTGCCGACACACTTTTGCCAGTGGATTTCCACGATTCAAAGTTCCCTAGTAGGCTGATTCCGAAAGGTTCTTCAGGAGACGGGCGCAAACTTCTTTGATGGCACTTTGGGCCCCATGGTGGTGTCCTTTGAGGAAGGATTTCACTTTAGGGAATAGGAAATAGTCTACTGGTGCCAAGCTGGGACTGTAAGGGAGTTGGGGAATCGTCGCGATGTCGTTTTTCGTCAGGTTACCTTGGACTAAGCGCTCAAGACCTTCGGGACGAGTTTAGCGCAGATCTTTCGCATCGCCAAATTTTCAGTTATAGAGGTGTGCACTGTCATCTTATCAATGTCAATACGATCTGCGATCATGCGCACACCTAACCAACGGTCTTAATTCAGCACTTCACGCTCACTTCAGGAAATAATTGCTAGCGATAATTTTTATACAAACTATGTAATCCGGCTCACAGTGAGGTTTGCACAACACGGTATCTCGCGATTGTACGCAACATTTTCTGGAAAAAGGTTTGAACGATTCCTCGGATGTGTTATCGGCTCTTGAAGATATGTGGTCGTGTTAGCACAAATTATCTCTGGCGGAGATATCATTGTTAGCAGAAACCCGTAATCTGGGTGTCTCTCATGTTGTCAGTGTCTGTGCACCCTCGCCGTGTCACAAAATGAGGGAAACCCGGTGTTATCGCATTCTTCAGGAACCCAGGGGAGGTTCATTGTATCTGTCGGACCAAACCTAATGTTGCCTATGCTCACATATTGCCGGTAGCTTAAATCACTCCGATGTAATGGGATTAGCCTCTCGAAATAATAAATTTCAATGTTTTCCTCTTTACATTATTCACAATAAGGTAAAATATAAGGATAAAAGCGCCGCGCCGTTCACGTTTTTGTTAATATCTTGCCACATCTTCCTTTACCAACAAGTCAGAAAAGCAAATATCTACCCTTCAAACTTCTTCCCCCGCCACACACCTTTTGGTAATTTTCAAGATCCACAGTACAAGATATGATACAAGTTGCTAGAAAAATGAAAATGGAATAATTACAAGGTCAACACAAGGGTGTAAGATCGTCGTGATGATAAATCATTTATCGCCGATAATACCATCCGATGAATCGGGATATTTACAATCGTTTCCTTTCATTGGCAGGGTTGTTTCACCGAATTCATAATACGTCGTGCACCCCTCTGGTTCCCAGGATTTCTGCATATGTTTTGAATGTACGTTAATAGTAATGTCATTGTTTTTATTTTTAAGAATCTGTTCATCCGTTTAACTCTTTTAGTTAGTTTTAGTTTTGTTGGGAAGGCGACCGACAGCTCAAGTCATTTGCGCCATTAGGGATGACAGGAAAGGATGAAGGGTGGAGCATTAGCAGTGCGTCGGCATTAGCCTGTTCTTAACGAAAGGGGCCAAGGGGTCCGCAGCTTAACGTTCCATCCGATGGACGTCGTACTCACTCAAAGTGCCCTCCACAAAGCACCTCAAGTAGGGATCCGGATACCACTGAAAAATATCTATCGCCACTGGAATTCGAACCCGGGCCATTTCGGTGGGAAGCCCGTACGTTAGCCACCGCACCATCCCGATCCCCGTTAAACTCTTTTATAGTAAATAAATCCCATATTTTTCGTAAGAACAATGTATTTGGGGCCTTTCGGCATATGTGGGCATTCCAATATAAGTATTTTTTATAGTGATCCATAAATTTGCCGGGGAACACTGCTATGTCTCTTTTAATTTCTTCTTATTTTATCATTTTTCAAAAGGAATCTCTGCTCTCCTGGCAGAGGAGATAGCATGGCAATTTTATTTTATAGCATGGCAAAGATGTAAATTTTATGATTATGGAAGATGCGCCAAATGAGTACAAACAACAATAGAGGTGTACGCCCATGAAAGTGCAGGTATCTTAGTAAGCGAAGCCTAAAAGTAGGCATTCTTGTAGGCCTACAAGGTTTACTCACATAGAAAAGAGGTCACGGGCCTTCATAGTTTTACGATTGCTGGATAATATCTGTGTATCTGGGTATTCATTTGGCTAACAATCCATTTCTCGGCTCAGGTTTGGATAATTTCATTGACGATCTTCTTTGCATTTATCAATCATTATCACGCTTTGAGTGGATGAAATTAGGACCATATCTCAGCAATTGAAGACCTTTAAGTATTTGCATAATCTTGTATGAGGTATGTTCAAAAAGTTCCCGAGCATTTTATTATATAAAAAATACTTCACTAACAAATTGTTGGTCTGGGTCTCCTTCTAAGTAGTCTCCTCCACAACGTATTAACTTATCCCAATGGTATTTCCACTTTTCAAATCAGTGCTGGAACGCTTCTTCCATAAAGCTCATAAGCTTCTCCCTTAAATTTTTCTATATCTCTGGAATGGTGGCAATTTTTTTCCTTTGAGCAAGTTTTTTAGTCTGGGGAACAGGAAAAAGGTAAAAGTTGTATCATAACCCCCAGGTACCGCTGACATACCCCCATGTTGACCGTCTGGACTTGAGGTAGGTATTTGTGATGCACAATCCCTTTGCATTGAGGAAAAAAAACAGTATCACCTTGGAATTCGAGCGAACTTGTTGAGCTTTTTTGGAGAGGGGTGTTTCACCTAACCAGTGTGACAAGTGCACTTTTGTTTCGATGTTATATCCATTAACTCATGACTCACCTGTTACGGTCCTGAACAAGAAGATTTCATCTTCTTTAGCTCGAACAAACAACTCCTGACAGACTTGAACTTGAGGTTGTTTCTGGTCTGCCATCATAAAGCCAGGCACAAATTTGGTGGTGACTCAATGCATCCTAAATTTTTCATGGCATTAACCAATTGAGATGGCACTCACCTCTGCAAATTCCCTAACACTGAAACATCGATTTGCACAAACGAGATCATTCAATTTCTCAACGTGGGGGAATTAGTCTACGATGATTGTCTTCCGGAACACGTGTCGTCTTCCACTGATTGCCACCCCTTTTTGAACTGGTTAAACCACTCATAACATGGTACGTTTCATGGCATCCTCAACATAAGCCTCGGTAAAAGTTCAGAGTTTCATGTAAAATTTTGCAGAATATTTCTTATCCATCAAAGAGCTCATTTCCGTGGATTCAATTTTTCGTTGCACCCCATGACTTTACATGAATGGCCATAACTAATAACAAAACAAGATACCAAACAGATGGTTGAAGACAGTTATTTAGGAAGTTTCCACAGACAACGCCTTGAAGCAGATTTAAGGTGAACTATTTAAAAATTTTGGGAACTTTTTGAGCAGACCTCGAGCATCTTTTCGTGCAAATTATATTCCTTTTGCTTACAGGTGATATAAAAATCCAGTAAACATTTTATAATGGATGTATTGCGGGAAATTTAACATGTTTTATTTTCGTATGAATTTTTAATCTTAATCGTGGTATCTATCATATTTCCCTTTAACTAATGCCTATTTTTATTCAAAATTGTGAGGCATGTAAAGTAAAAGCAAGCATATTGGGGAAAGACATAACTGCCATATTCTGACTTGCTATTTTATGTGCGCAAATATGAATGATTTATCGCTTTTTATCACAGCAGCAATATGTGGTCAGTCAGGGTAAAGAAAAATGCTTTGTAAACATATTTGGCATTACATAACAATTGGTATGTATTGGATGTACAGCGTGGATTGTGTCATTGTAGGAATAGACTTTTTGCATCTGTATTCTGATTGAGTCATAAATAGTTTGTCCAGACTGGGCGGGGGATGGGGAACCTATGGCACGTGAGTCCTAAGTGTCACGCAGAGCTGGGAGGGTGCTATGGGCAATTCACGGTGATCACTTACTTGATGAGTAGGTGCACAAGTCAAGAGTATACTACATTACATACATTGACGTTTATTCTCAATCGCCATATCTGGTCTAGGCTATAGTGCTTGAATGTTTTGAATGTCAGGAAAATCCAAGGAAGGTGATTAAGATACTTGCACATTCTAGGGAAACTTAAAGTGCATCGCAATCCTGAGATGTTGATATTAAAACATAATGAGAATGGCATATTTATATGGTAAATCTTGGCACTGTTAGTTGACTGGTAATTTATTTGACTGATACTAATTGCACTGAATGGGGAGTATATGGTGTTGCACAGTGAAACCTCGCACAACAAACACAATTCTTAGTAGTAGTTTTTGGGGAGGTACCAACAGCCGAGGTCATTTTGGCCATTAGCTAGTTTATAATTTATGACATATTTCTTATTCTTTTTTCATGAATGCTGTCTAGAGACATTTGATTTTGCCAAAGCTTCAAAATGTTGTTAAAATGCAACACAAAATTATCATTAAATTAATTCGTAGTTTGCATAGCTGCTGTCCAATAAGGCAGCCTCCTATATAGCCTTAGCCTTGACTTGTCATTTTGAAGGCTCGTGGAGTTTATGAATGGTAAACAATCAGGGGTTTAATTTTCAAATCTCTGCTTGCATTGGCAAAAAATAGCTGCATGAGGTGGTGAGCTCGCTGCTTTCACCATGTCTCACAATGCTGTAGATTCTGGTTCTTCTCTTAAACTTCTCAAATCACTCATCACTTCCATTAAATACTTTTTTTTGGCCATTGATGGTCCTGGCATCTTCTTAATGAGGTCAGCGAAAACCTTTTTTGCTGTCTAAAAAATGATGTTCATTCTAATAGAGTTGCTCTGCAATAGCTTTTCATTTATTCATAGGAGAATCAGCCTTTAAATATTATTGAAAATATGTCATTATTGCATAGATATTCTTGTCATTTCCTTTAAAGCATCTAAGCTTCTTATTTTTGTCTGCGTTCTTAAAAATAATGCAAGTTTTTTATGTTGACTGATAATTTTCATGCTAGATCAGTCATGCTTGTATTTTGTTTTTGCATTTCAATAATTTTACATATTATTTCTACAATTATTTTTTATTCTCTAATGGATCTTCTGGTGGATTCCTTTCGGGGACCCTTTTAAAACTACTCATTAGACATGATTAAACTTTACACAAAAACATCGCAAATAATATGCCTTAACACAAGTTTGGAAAAATGTATGTTCCCTTGCGATCCTCAGATGCTAGTTGAACAAGTACTAAATACAAACTGAAGCCGCATGTGTGCAATCATTACAGGAATCCCTATCCACTTATTATTTGAAAAGTCACTTGTTAAGTGATTCGTTTAATAAAATATGTTTGCTCTTGCGAATCACTCGCTATTTGAGGTACTTGTTAAGTGAGGTTCCAATATATTTATTTGATTGCAATATTGTAATGTTTTTTGACACTTGTATTTAGAGGCCTGAATTGGTACTAAAACTGTTCATCATAGATTCAATAACTTAAATTCCATTGATATAAGCTTAATGAAGAAATGAGATTTGCACAAAACATTTTATATGTATATTTAGAGTTTTACTTTCTTTTCCTTCATCTGAAGTCTAACATATTTTGATGTTTTGTTCAGTCAGTGAAAGTAGCAATAAATTTAATCTGATTCCATTTTCATCTATGTATCACATTATTTCTAAATCAAATTGCAATTTTTGTAGTTGCTTTCTTTGGTCATGTGATATTTAATGAGTTTTTTCCTTCTAATTAGAAACCTGCAACAACTATACGCTTATTCAACAGAACAGAATATTATTCTGTTCATGGTTCAGATGCTGTGTTTGCTGCAAAAGAGGTTTTTAAGACAACTGCTGTAGTGAAGTACATTGGGCCAGGTAAATTTATATAAGTTATACGTATAAGTAATGGGGGATATGGTAGTCCAGTGGGTAGGGTGCTGTACTAATGACTAGAGAGGGCGCAGGATCGATTCTGGGTGATGCCTCTGGGCACCCTCAGCTTTACCCAAATTATACTTTTCATTATTTACCCAAGTTGTGTAATTTTTTGGTTACCAGGTCTTCCTGGGAAACCATAGGTGGTACAGGGAAAGGTACTTGCTTCCCCCTGTCCTGATGTGTGAATTTCAGATGCCATTGGGCTTAGCATTATGTGAGCTTTACTATGACCTATCAAACTGATTTTGGGTTGATAACTGTCATTTATATGATTAACAATACATTTATTGCAATGCAGTTGCTAGATACAAATTGGTTTGTTTGTTGAGAGGGCATATTATAGCTTAAAGTGAATGCATGGATAGCTGATGCTGACAGTACATGAGCATAAGGAAGAGTGTATGTGAAGAATAGCTTTTCTTTGATTGCATTCTCATTTGGTACAGATTAATAGCTGCCAAGTCTAGCATGCTGTCAATTCTGTTTTCATTGATTTGAATTGACGTATATGTAACCTCTTAAAGATTATCCATTGTCAAAAAAAGAATATTGTAAAAATCATGCTCCAATATTTATGACTAACTTTGGGATTACTGGCTGCAGTACTTGGAATGTGAGTCAATAAATATCCAGTTAATAAATTCTTCATATCGTTAGTGTTATTCTTTTTTAGAGGTTTCACCAAGTAAATAGATATTATCTTATTCAGTGGTAAGTTGTCCTGTCTATTTTCATGTTTCATTTCAGCAAAGAACAAGATTGAATCCCTTGCACTGGGCCGTGTGCATTTTGAGCATTTTGTCCGTGAATTATTATTGGTCAAGCAATATCGTGTGGAGGTGTATTCTGGTGGTGGGAAAACCTCAAATGACTGGCGTATTGAATTGAAGGTGATTTTTCCTGATATTGTTCTCAGATATTGGTGTTTTAAATAAAGCAAGAAAGATTCAAAGTGCTACAATTATTTTCTGTTTTGAAATTAAGAAAACATTGAATTGGAAAACTCCTTGTAAATTAGGCATCTGATATATTTATTTCATATAGGCATCACCAGGAAACTTGTCAGATTTTGAAGACTTGCTTTTCAACAATGCAGATGTTGCTCTGGGAAGTTCTGTTTTGGGATTGAAACTTGGTGTGGATGGTAAAAATAAGGTAAGTTCAGTATTTAGGATTAAAACCTTTTTATTTCCTGGATGCTTTTAGACATTAGATTCCTCAATCTCTCTTTTGGTGCATATAGTTCTTGATGATGCTTGATGATATGATGCTTGATGAGTATATAATGCTTGTTTAGATATACCACAAAGAACAGTCTCCTTTTCTTATTGAATGTGTGCATTATGCTTAACTTTTTAAGCTGGCCCTGGATTACAATACTTTACAGCCAACTCAAAATTAAATATTGTTAATAGTCTTCACATCTGTATGAAAGTCTGTATGAATTCAAGGAAATAATACTTGACCTTAAGAGAAAAATTACTTGATTCACAATGTGTTCTTTCAAGACTGACTTTGATCAGTCTAAAATTTTTGACTGAAAAGAATTAACTTGCCAAGGGAAGTAAACATTTTAAATTAGCTTTATGCAAAATGAAAATATCCTGCATTTAGAAAAAAATGAACATCCATAATTGAAAATTACAGAATCAGGTTACTTTGCATTTCTAAATAGAAGCTGGTTAATTGACTTCATTCCCAATGATGGTACATATATTTAAAATCTTTTTTTTATTGCTCTTGAAAGGTACAGGACAAAAGGTATATTGGTCAAAATCCAGTAACTGTATTTAAGCTTCAGTGGGGTATTATGTTTCAGTTAGATATACTTAAGTTCAATGAAAATCTTGCCGCCAAATTTGTTTTCAACTTGTGGCATGGTATGTGTTCCAGAAAAAAACAATGTTATTCATTTAAGAGTTCATAAGTTTAATTAATTATTATATTTTATTCACTTTTAATGTACATTTAGTCGATTTGAAATGGCTTTAAAATTTGAAGCAGTGATGTTTTTAGATTTTCCCATTAGTTTTAATGTAAATAAGCTTGTTCAAGGCATTAGTTCATGTAGATAACGTGTAAACAGAATGGTGGCCAGTAGGCTGTTTGTGGTCCCAGAAACCCCCTACAATATAACCTTGGGAGTAAGAGTATATCAGTGAAAAACTCTTGTACTTCATGTCTTTTTTTCTTATTTATCATATGGCTCTTAGTAGAAATATATTTTTCTGTATTTAGGTGGTCGGAGTAGCCTGTATAAATGCAGGCCAAAGAAACATTACAGTTGCCGAATTTATTGACAATGATGTTTTCTCCACTCTGGAATCTGTACTTGTGCAACTTGGTCCTAAAGAATGTTTGCTTCCCACTGGAGTTGGTGATGCTGGAAATGACTATGGAATCATAAAGAAGGTAAATCCTTTTTAGGATTGCAGTTGTATTGGATCAGAATAAGTAACCAACAATGTTACCATATTTTGTTTCAGTGGTATTTATTGGAAATAATATTTCTGTCAGAGCTATAGCCTAGTTAAACCATGGGGACCCATGCTTATGAGGTCTGAAGGAAATTCAATCATTGAAATTGGTATTGTTTTTCGTCTGGGGAGAACTTACTAGCGTGGGGCTTCCATATTAGCAGGGAATCGAAAAGGGTGCATATCATTGAATAACATAGTATTTTGTTTTGTGAATATTTATGACTATTAAACCATAGAAAAAACCATAAACACAGTAATCAACCGGAAAGTCGGTTTAGTAGGTCATGGTAGAGTTCACCCAGTACTAAGCCTGACGGCGTGTGAAATTCACACATCAGGGTAGGGGGTCCAGTTCCTTTCCCTGTGCCAGTTATGGTGTCCCAGGAAGATCTGGTACCCGAAAAATCAACTAGCTTGAGTGGAGCTACAGGTGCCCAGAGTGGCTTTCTCGGGAATCGAACCCAGGCCCTCCGGTCAGTAGTCCAATGCTCTACCCCTGGACTACCACCTTATGACTATTGTAGTAGTTTATTTAGAAGTACAGTAAACTCTCAATTATCCATGCTATTCTCCCTTATCAACACCTCAACATTTTAATGAAATTACAACGGTCATAAAGCTAATTTATTTCTTTGAAACTTTTATATACTTTTTTAAAAATGCAAGTTTGAAATACATTGGCTCCCTTAAAAGCTTTTAAATACACAAAATGACCTAATGATAAAATGAAATGTGTCCATCCAAAACCTACCTTAACCAGTAGATTACGTATGATAAAATATTTTTGGTCTGATGTGAAATTCCAACTCTGTGAAAATTTGATTTTGTTGTAGTAATTTGATAACATGTACATTTGTTTTTGTTTGTTTTTTTTTACAGATATTGGAAAGGAATAATGTTGTCCTTACAGAGAGAAAGCGGACAGATTTTGCTGTTGATAATTCCAAAGAATCGCTAATCAAAGATCTCACCAAGCTGTTACACTTTGAAGAGGAGCAGAAGGAAGATGCAGCTACTTTGCCCCAGTTAAATCTAATCCTGGCTATGAGTTCCTTAAATGCAGCTATAAAATATCTTGAGGTATTATAGCTAGTAGTCTAAAAGATTTTATATTGTGCTTAATGCATTGTTATCATTGTATTTAATTTGTGAAACCTTTGTATAATCACAAATTCCAAAAGCTTTTCTGAAATGATGTAAGTCATGGCAGATTTACCATCTTTTAAGCTCGGGACTATAATATTCAAGATGTAGCTGTAATGTATGCATCAAGATCAAGGGAATCAAAAATCAATCTTGATTAACAATGGGCATAATTCCCAAGTAGCCAGAAATATTGGACTTAAGCAGCTAGCTATATCATTTTGTGGGAAAGGTTAACAGCCAATGATGGTGATTAGTTTATTATTATACTATTATGCCTTTGAAAACAAATTTTTTATAGATGAGATGAGTTAGGAATAGAAATCACTAGTGTAAGGCATTGAAATTGTAATGATTCATTCATAAGTGCCACCTTTATTTTTATAATTAAAATTTGTTTTCGAGAATAAGTTCATAAACTATGCATATTGGACTGTGTGTCATACCTGAGAGATGAGATGTTTGATTTGTAATTGTTTGCCATTTTCAAATTTAAAAATGCTTCAAATTATTGCGTGTGTAGGTGGGATGGAGATACAGTGATTTAATACCACATCTATGGTAATAATATAAAACAGTGATTTAATACCATATCTATGGTAATAATATAACACCGTAATTTATTACCATAGCTGTGGTAATAAATTAGGTTTTAATTTTATTAATTCCAAAGTATGTATTTCAATCAGTTTCAGTATGAAGTCATATTTAGTATTTACCAAATAAAATTTCCCCTGGTGTAATTTAATGTGGAATTCAGACATTTACACTGCTTTATAGTCTTTATATGTTTTACCATATGTTTCACCTGCACAAATATCTAATTGTTACCTGTGGAATCACTGAGAGATCATTTTCTTGAGACAATATGTGTAATTATCCATTTTAATATATGTTAGAAGTACAGGATAGTCTGTAATCATCATGTTTCACTCCTGCACATGATAAATATTTACTGGGTTTATTTCCTTATGATTTGTATTTCTAATGATTTTCCATCCCTACAGCTACTTACAGATGAGCGCAACCTGGGGCAGTTCACTATATCTACATTTGATTCTTCACAATTTGTCCGCCTGGATTTTGCAGCTACAAGAGCTCTCCAAGTATTTCCCTCGACTAACTCTTTACAAAATCACTCTGCTGCTACTTCAACATCAGATAATTTGTATTCACTCTTTTCGCGGTGGATTCGCACACCAGCTGGGCATCGACTGCTAAGATGCTGGCTTTCTCAGCCATTGAAAGATTTGAACCACATATCACAAAGGCATGATGTTGTTGAGGTAAGAGAAACTCACCTGTTTTATTTTGAAATAATGTAGGGTGTAGGTGTTTGTTACGGATTAGTTGCTTCATTCTCTCAAGACTTTTTGTGACTTGGTAGTGTAATGAATGTATGCCCATTTAATCCACTGTTTAATTGATATAAATATGTAATGAGCAATAAATAGAGACCTACAAATGGTGAGTTTATTTTTAGTAAAAAGTAGTGTTTATGTTGTTGTTGTTTTGGAGTATGCAACATGGAGTTACTTTGTGTTTTGCCTGCCATTTACCCTCTTCTCTATTCCTACCCCTTCACTTTTTTCACTTCTTGAAATTTATTGTCTCCATCTTAACTTTTTGTTTCACTTTTCTTTCTCCATCTGTGCTGACCAGGTCTCCTACTCTATAAAAATTTCACCTTTGACGGGTCGGAGACCTGGGGAAGTCGACACAATGTTACATGACAAATGTTGTCATTCTTCTAATACTTTTTTATAAAACATTTTCACAAAGCTAACTACTGCTCAATATGAAATAATGGAATAATTGTATATTTTAACTAATGTTACAGATTTTTTCTACTCACCCTAATTAAATATTGGTTAAGGGAATAATTCCAAAATTCCTAAACAATCATTTAAAAAAATCTGCATCCTATAATACTAATTATAAAATATAATAATAAGTACAATAATAGAATATTTAGTAACCTGAAGATTCTATAACATAGTGAAAAGTTGTCTTAAAAATTCCATATCCCATGGAATACTAAAGTCTTTTATTTTTGGGTTTTTTCACTCAGCATGGATGTCTACAAAGTTTTACCCTCAACTATAAGCCACTGAAACTCATATGGTTTCATCTGTCTTAATTATGGGTCTGCCATCATATTTTTCACTTATTAAATTGAGGATCCACTGTGGATCTTTCCTTTTTCTTTCCATTCTACTACTGTCCTAAGTGAGCTTTCACATATTTAAATATGTCCAATAAATTGACGTTTTTTAAAAATAAAACCACTTTGCTTTTCCACATAAACTTTTTATTCTCACGACCCAGGTTTTGTTATATCATAACATCATCAGGTAAAAATGACTCACTGACTGATGCTTAAGTACTGCGCTGTCAGGCGCATTTTATACCGATACCCAGCTATGCTGACAAACGGTTGTGTGATATAAGTGGCTTAAGGGCAAAAATAAGCTAACAAATCTGTAAGTGCAGCTGATGTCAATTTTATATTTGGTGATAATTAGGATTCATTTAAACTTGTTTTTGCACGTTTGTATTTGAAATGGGGATTATCAGAATAGTCCCATAAAGGTTCTCTTAGAGGGTTATCAGTATTTCATATTGCTTGCTGAAATGACAGGGCTAGGTCTCTTAGATAGGTTGGTAGGTTCAGTATTTTGAGGTCCTTGTGAATGTCTGGGTTTCGGACGAACCAAGGGGCATTAGTAAGAGTTCGCAAAATTTTATTTTGAAAGCGTGTCAGTTTGTTCAGGTTTTTTGCAGCTACTGATCCCCAGGCTGGATAACCGTAGGTTAAGATAGGTCGTATCATGGATTTGAACAGAAGTACCTTAGTAAGAAGATGAACTCATGCTGTTTTTAGGTTTCTTCCATTTTCTGGCGTAATTGACGTTGATGCATTTTGTTGGGTTTAAGGTAAGCTTCCAGTCGCTCATCCAGTCTTCTATGCTGTCTAAGTGTTCTTGGATATTTTCTGCAGCATGATTTGGGTCGAAGGAAGTTGATGCTATAGCAGTGCCATCCGCATAGAGGTAGCTTTCAGTTTTTGGGTGTGAGGGGAGATCGTTAATGAAGAAGTTAAAAAGAGCGGGTGATAGAAGACTACAACCAATGTAGCTCAATAATGCTTATTTCTAGCTGGAGCGATTGCAGCCATTGCGCGTGCACGATAGGATTCACTGTTGCGTATATCTCCTCGTGATCAACCGTGGGTTTTGCCTTGTCAACAATCTTGGGTGTGAGGGGAGATCATTAATGAAGAAGTTAAAAAGAACGGGTGATAGAATGGCTCCTTGAGGGACGCCTGCTGTGATGGATCGGGTAGTTGATCTGGCATTGTTAATGGCTACAAAGAACGTGCGGTTAGAAAGAAAAGAGTGGATGATCTTAGTTAGATGTATTGATATATCAGTTTTGAGCAGTTTATGTATCAGGCCAGTGTGCCAGACCATGTCAAAAGCTCTTTAGAGATCAAGGAAGGCTACTTGGGTGTGCTTGTGAATGTTGAAGCCGAAAGTGATCTGTTCAACCAATCTTGTAATTTGCTGGGTCGTGGAATGGTGACGACTGAAACCAGTTTGCTCAGGTCTGATCAGGTCTAGGGCTGAGATTTCTTCTTGCAGCCTGTTTAAAATACATTTTTCTTGGAGTTTGCCCATGCAGGGGAGCAGGCTAATGGGTCTGTAGTTAAGGATATCAGAAGGGTTTTTATCGAGTTTTGGAAAGAGGATAATTTTGGCCGTTTTCCATGCCTTTGGGAAGTACGATTGGGTAAGGCAAGTGTTAAGGATGGAAAGTAGGTGTTGGATGAAAGATTTAGGAAGGTTTTTGAGGTGATTGTAGGAGATTTGATCGGGGCCGGGTGATGACTTGGTTTTGGAGTGGGAGATTATGGAAAAAAAGTTCTTGAGGTGTAATTTCCGGGAATGGGGGGAGGGGGCAAAGGGAAAGTTTAGAAACGCTGTTCGAGGCTTCTGAGTCCAACAATGATGTTTTATCATTTTTAAAAATGCATTCAAGGGAGTCGGCAAAGGCGTTTGCTTTGTTGCTGTCATCATATAGTGCTCTCCCACTATGTAGTATTGGCGGGGCGGGTAGCTTTCTCCTGCGTAAGTTGTGGGCTAGGATCCATACCGAGTGGTCCTCATGTGAGAGTGAGCTTATTTTGTCATGCCAAGTTTTTTCTCTATGTGTTCTAATTTGGGATGTTACCAGGTTTCGGAGTGCACAGAAGCGGTTTTTATCTTGGTGGAGATGAGTGTATTGCCACAGGGTTCTGGCCTTGTTTCCAAGCAAAATTAGGCACAGAATATTTGGAGGTAGCGTGGGACCTGCGATGGAGACCGGAGAACGAGGGTAGCAGGAACGATGGATGACGTTGATTAGGGTACTTGTGAAATCTTGAGATGCTTTTTCTATGTTGTCTGGAGTATTAGTGATAGGAGCAACGAGATTGATGGCCAAGCAGTTTTCTTTAAAATGTTTCCAGTTAATTCTTCTTATGGGTTCTGGTTGTAGGTAGGAAAGGGTAGCAACACAGTAAAATATGGGGCAGTGGTCGGAGGCAGAGTTGTCGAGGTTAATGATTTGAAATGATATATTTGCGGATGAAAGAACTACATCCAGGATATTGGAGGAATGGGGGTGGTGATGAAAGTGGGTGGGGAAAGGTGGTGAGTGAATAGAAGCTTACGAAGGGCACGCCCTCGTGTAGTGGTGCTTTTGCAACCCCAGGCAGCAAGGATGGCATTCAAGTTGCCACCTATTATGAGCTTTTGGTGCAGTAGGGATGAGAGTGTTGATAAGTCAGGAGAGTCTGACTTAAGGTGGGAAGTAGGCTGACCAGATATGTAGGGTCCCAGTAGCTCCTTTTATTGCTATTCCAGCAAGTTCCACTTTTTGGGTGGATGAGGGTTGTAGTTCTGTGAAGAGCAGGCTAGTTTTGGATAGGAACCCCTCCTCCAGCACCATTTGCCCTATCTTTTCTGATTACACGGTAATTTGGACAGTTGAAAGTTCGGCTGTTCTTGAGTTTGGTTTCTTGAAGGAGGATGATGTCTGGATTATGATTGGTTATTAGGAGGTTTAGCTCATGTATTTTATTATTAATGCCGTTTATGTTCCATTGTAGAACTTTAAGTACATGGGTGGTTATTTGTGAATTAGGCACCATTAACGAGCTGCAGAAGGGCTGGTATAAGGTCATTGGTGATGATGCTATTAAGGATTTTATTGTCGGAAGGAGAGAGAAGCTTTGTGATTATGCTCAACAGAGCAGGTCTTATATTTGTGGTTGATGATTGGTCGTTTATTGGCGGAAGATGTTGCTCGGAGGGTGGTGGATGGTGTTGATTGGAGGCTGGGGGAAGGTTGAACGATGACTGAGGGGTCTCAACGGTTTCGGTTTAATGGTTGTGCCAAGGGTTTTGGAGAGGGGGAAACGATTGCGAATTAATATTTAAGTTCGGTTGCTGCGAGGGTTTGCGTGTGGGCTGTAGCTGCAAGGCTTCTCTTTTGTTGCATAATTTGAGGAGAAGTTCAACAATACATCCTCAATAGTTTGCGGTGTGTGGTCCACCACAGTTGACGCATATGGCTGGAGAGGTTTTGGGTTTCTGGCATTCTCTGTAATGGTGGTTGCCAGCGCATTTAATGCACCGAGGAGGGAGGCCGCACGTTTTGTAGGTGTGCCCATAGCATTGGCAACTCAGACACTGTAGGGGTCCAGATGGAGGTCTGTACGGTTCTACGGAGGTCTTGAGGTGAAGTACAGATTTTAGTTCTAAAAAGTCTTTAGAACGGGAGGAGTCCTGGAGTCGGAATTGGTAGAGCGGTAGTGGCTGGGGATCAGTACGTGGGAGCTCTGCATTAGGGTTGGCTTTCTGGATGGCTTCCCTTTCTGCTCTTTGATATTGGTATGGCCTGGTGGAGCGTAGCTGAGAGACATTCTCCGCAGGAATGCCGATGTTGTAGTTTAATTCAGGAAGTGTGAAGGTATTATATGTAGTTTTATGGTGAGGAATTGCTCTAATATTTGACATCCGAGGGGTAATTGAATTTTCATTCACGGTGATCCAGTTAAGCTTATGTTAATACAATCATATGAGGGCATATGTCAACTTTTCATGATTAAAAGTTTTCTTGTATTTTATAAATGTTGTGTTGTTTTTCCACTTTTTTGATTTTGGTGGCATAAATTTATTCTTGTTAAAGGCACTGGTTTCTGGAGAGAATGGTGCTACCTTGCGGCGAGCCATGTCTGAAGTACATTTGCGTCGAGTACCTGATTTTGCTGCTCTAGCTAGAAAATTTAGGCGTGAAAAAGCCACGCTCCAAGATTGTTACAGGTAAACACTTAAGAATTCATATCAATGACTGAACTGCTTAATAGATCAACTTTGAGCCTGTGTTTGCCTTTATCAAAATTTTTTATGAATAAATTTAAGCAATAAAGTTAAATATTATTATTAAGTAATATACTGGTTAAGGTAGGTTTTGGATTTACATAACTACCAAATAAATACTTTGTGACTCCTGACAAAATACAATGCAGCAACCTACTCTACGTCAGGACCTCCTTCATCTCCAAGAAACTGCAGGAGATGCTGCACCAGTAACTTTTAATGGAGTCATTCTCTAATATGCTTTTCAATGCTACAATTTCAGCGTGTAAAATTTATTTGCCTTGACTGGGATTCAAAGCCGGATCCCTCAATGTCTGGCCTGGTGAGAGGAAAATTTCAGAGTTTAAGAGGACACCTTGATAGCTTAACTGGCCAAAGCACTCGGCCGGACATCAAGGGATCCGGGTTTGAATCCTGGTCAAGGCAAATGATTTTTACTCTCTGAAATTGTTGCAACTTCTTCATCACTGTATACTCGTTTCCTCCCTTCATCCCTTCCAACATCCCTATCCTGTTCCTGCCCTTTCCTTGTTTGCCTAACATTCTCCTCTATATTTCAGTCTTCAGCATCTCACTGCCAATCAGTATGCCCTTCATCCATTTTTCCTGCCTCCATAGTATACTCCCAACAAACCCCTCTCCTCGCCCACCATACCTAGTACTTCCTCATTTGTTTTCCTTTTGGTCCATTTCACCTTCTCCATTCTTCTCCACACTCACATTTCAAAAGCCCCCAATTTTCTTCTATCCTCCTGCTTCAGTGACCATGTTTCCCCGCCGTACATAGCTACACTCCATATCAAAGTTTTTACGAGTTGTTTTTTAACCTCCTTACACAACGTCCCCACCATCAACTCCCTCCTCCTTGTGAAGGCCTCTTTTCCTACCGCAATTCTTCTCCCTAAGTCCCTACTACTTTGACAGTGTTGGTCCAAAGCACTTCCGGAATACGTAAACTGTTCTACCTACCCTATTTTTGTCCTCCTATTTTAATGTCTAGCCTTTGACTTTCTGGAAAATCGCATAACCTTTGTTTTATTAATATTGATTCTCATCCCATATTTATCGCACTGACCTCCAACTCACTCAACAATGCTTGCAACCCCTTGGCTGACTGAGCAACTAATTCTTGGTCATCAACAAACCTAACAGATTTTACAAATACCCTCAAACTTTCATTCCTACCTCCAGTTCTTCCCATACCTCTTTAATCGTTTCCTCCAGATATACGAGTACGTTGAACACCACCAGTGATAATCAGCAACCCTTCCTTGCATCTCCTCCAAACACTGCCCATCTGGATTCTCCATTCCCCACTCGAACCTGGGCAGTGTGAGACATGTACAGGTTGCGGATCAACCCCCTGTCCCTCCAATCTATTCCTATTTTCTGCATTACACTCATTAGTTTTTCCCAATTCACCATATGAATTGCCTTTTTGAAATCTTTGAAATAGGCAGATACATTCCAATTGTCTTTTATATTCCTCTTGATTAGTGATCTCATTGCTGCAATGGCATCGCGCATGCCTCTCCCTTTCCTAAGCCCAAATTGATCATCCCCCAAGTAATCATTTGCCCTACTCTCTATCTTTAACTGCATGGGATGTCAAACTTATTGTTCAGTGGTCCTCACTTGATGTAGCCTTTACCTTTTTCAGAATAGAACTAACACTGATCTCACAAAGTCTTCTGGCCAGATTCCTTTCTAATAGATGCTAAGAATCGGTCCTTAGAGACTCTTCCTACCACATTTTCCTGAACCTTTTAGTAGTTTCACAGGAATGTTGTCTACCCCCACAGCCATATGTGATTTCATCTCCCGTAATGCCCTTTCAATATCATCGTCAAGTATGCCTGGACATAAGCTATCTTCCTCCAATACATGTTCTCTTTCTATGTCTAATCTTGTTGACCTAAGTCCTTTACCATATGGCTCTTCTATATATTCCTTCCATCTCTCTTGGATATTTTCTCTTTCAACTATTACATTACCTGACTTATGTCTTAACTGTTAGCACGTATCTTCCCCTCTTATTTCCCAATAGTGATTTAACCTTACTGTATTGCCCACCAATTTCACCCTTCCTGTGCAAACTTTCCATGTCCTTGCACTGTACCTTCAACCATGCTGCTTTTGCTTTATTTGTTGCCCATCTCAATTTATTATTTAAGTTATAAAGTTAATAATGATACTTAAATTAGTAATTTAATTTTTTGTTCATTATATTGGCAGAATATACCAGTCCTTGGTTCGCTTACCACAGTTAAAAGAAGCCATTGAAGATGAATCTGACTCGTTTACTCTTAAGACAATGTATGGAACTCCCCTGGGTGAATTACTTGATCTAATGCAAAGATTTCAAGAAATGGTGGAATCAACAATTGATTTACAAAAGGCTGAAGAAGGGGACATAATGGTCAAGCCAGAATTTGATGAAGGACTTCAAGGTGGGAAATAGTTTTTGATTAAAATAGAAAAATATCTGACTTGCATTTTTGAAAAATAATAATATGAAATAAGATATATTAATGCACAATAAATTGTGAGAGATGGTGAAATGGTACTTGATTCAAGTGCTCTAAGCATTTTCATATCATTGGAGAAGAAAATGCATATTATGATGTCCAAAAATGATTTTGCTTAACTTGCGATTGTTTTCACTTTCTTTGGAAGGTCGTTATTGCCTTCATAAGCGGGTTGAAAAATAATGAGAAGGATATTATCCAATGAGTGAAATTGGTTAAGTTTTTGACATTTAAAAAGTCATAAAATATAGTTGCCAGTTGTGGAACAATTTCAAAGTGTAAAAATCTTTTGCCTTGACTGAGATCCTGATCCCTAGTAATTTTTACTCTTTGAAATTGTTGCATTGTAATGCATATTAATGGATTCCATTAAATTACTTTTGTGGCATCGTCAACATTATCTTTGAATTAGTTGTCAGTTGTCTGGGAAGATGAGAAAAATTGAGATAAATGAAATAAAATTTTTTTAGCCACCTTAAGCCCATAATTTATTGAAGTGTGGCCTGCCATCATTAATGAAGACACTAAAAATTATGCGATTGGAGAAATTAAGAAACATAATTGTATTTTGCAAAAACATACTTACGGAGTGGTCCAATAATGTGTATTAGTTTCTCCATTGTAGAACTTCATGTGTACTACTTTGTCGATGTACCAAACTCATTCTTAGTAAGTTTTCTTTGTGTTGAAAAGATGGATTTAATTTTTGATGCCTAGGTACAGGTGTTGTATTATTGCAAATGTATAATATAGGAAAAATAATAATTTTCATCAGTGAATGCTCAGGCCCGTAACAGTTTTTTGTATTTATAATTAGTTAGAAAAAATATCCTTTCCTTTATGTTATTAGTTTTTAAAATTTAATTTGTTTGAAACAAATATTTGGTTCTCAAGATTTCCCCTTGCAAATTTTTCTTCAATTTTTGAAAGTGTCATCATGTAAGTAAGAAATTTTGTCTGGACTGAGTATCATTTTGGCTAAACCTTTTTTTAGATAATTCACTTGTTAATGCAAACTATTTATCCTCTATGCTATATTTAGCCCTGCAAATTATGAATTTTCTGGGAGCACATTTACTGCCAGATCTTCTTTATCATAACAATTGAGGTCCATATTGCCATGGATCAAAATGTGGGGAAGAATTTATTCCACACCTATGATCATGAAAACTTTTCAGAGCTGAATTGGAATTTTTACGAAAATATGCAAACTTAATGTCTGTCATGAATGCCATGATCTTTCTCTGACTTCTAATTGATGATTTTTCACCATAGAATTGAGATCAAGGATGGATGACTTAATGAGTGATATGAAGGACATGATTGGAAGAACTGCTAGGGATCTGAATTTGGAACCAAATAAAGGGCTGAAACTAGAGTCAAATTCTCAGTTCGGGTACTTCTTTAGGGTGACTCTCAAGGTGAGTATCTCTGTTTTAATAATGATTATTTATTGATTCTTAGAGGCAATGTATCCAATTATGTATATTTCATTATATTGTAGCATTGAAATAATAATAGTTAAAAGGATAGAACACCCAAGGCCTAGGTGGTGGGTTTTAGTATTTTTCAGGGTATAAGTAATCATACTCAAATCATTTTGTAGCTGAATTTGTATTGAAAATTTCCATGTTTTAAATGTTTGCTCTCAGTGTATTTAACTTGAGAGTTTATAGATACAAATAATACCTAATGAGATAAGTAAGTTTGCTCCTTGTGGTGATGTTTTATTAAAATTAGTGGATATGTTTTTTAGCAATTTTTTGTTTCTGCAACTTACTCATTCTCACTTACCTTGTATGCCTTACCATCCACTGGTTACCTTCAAATATCTAACACGGATCTTACAACGGGATGACCCATCAAAGGGTCATATCGGTGTGAACATGTTAAGAAAAACTAAAATGCCATTTTTACGGCCCATTAAAATAATAGGCTCGAAGCTGAACTGGTTTTTCATTAAATGTTTGATGCTACACTCATGTAGGAAACACATTTTGATGTGAATATTTAGTAAAAAATATATAAATGATTGCCTTACCATGAATATGATTCTGCAACCTTGTCTGTTCAGCCACCTAACCAATGAAAACAGTGCATCTGATGTTTTGGTGGCAGATGAAATTGGAAATTGAAATGGTGTCATTTTTCAGTTGTCTTTTACCACTGTTGAGTCTTGCAACACTGCCTTTTTTATGTAAAACTTCTGTTGAAATGGGCCAGGAGAATTGTGCTGCTTCCTTAAGCTACTCTGAGATATCTTTCACAGTAATGGACCTCTTCCTGCATTAGTACTATTCCTTTACCTGCTTCTTTGGAGGGTCCTTCGGGAAAATGCAGATTTCGTACATGAATATGCTGGATAAAATTGAATTAATTATTTGAATATTTTAACCAGGTTCACCAAAAGTAAATTTCTTCACCACTCCCATGCCAAGCCAAATGGTTGACTTCTTTAGTCACAACTTGGACATCTACTGGTATTTCACTGAAAATTGTTGGAAGCACTTACCTTTATGCATATAGGGTGCCACTTTTACTTGCATTTCTTTCAGAAAATGAATTTTTTCATCTACAAATATAAGTTGTTCAAATTTCATTGTGTGCTAAGGAATGGTTCTGTTTTTCTTTCTTCAAGGATGAAAAACTTCTGCGTAATAACAGGGCATATGTAATTTTGGACTCAAATAAAGCAGGTGTCCGTTTCCAAAATGAGAGACTTCGACGTGCCAATGATGATTATGTTGCTGCTCGTGAAGAATATGGTCAACAACAGAAGATGGTTGAAGTTGAGATAATAAAAATTGCTGGTAAGTTGAGAGTTATTCTGAAAGAAAGGATTTTGGTTCTAGCTGTGGCAAATTTTAATGTAGCTGTTCTCTTCCCTTCATTTTTCAAGAGTGTAATCTTTAATCTGAAAATGTGGCCTCCCTTCTTTGTCTACTATGACACCTTCCATTTTCTTTCCATTATGAGCCATTCACAAGCTAAATTAAACACAGTTGATGACGAATCAGAATTGTCAGCTGTCTGCAATTTAGTTACAAAAGTTTACAATTAGTCCTCTTAGATTCTAGATCAGGAAATTAACATATTTTATTAATTCTATTCCAAAATCCTCCCTATGGATGTACCAAATTTCTTGTCCTCTGAGCTAGAAAATTGAGAAACATGATAAAACTGATCAAATAATGTGATATTTAATTTCTATGAAGTTATCATATTTATCAAGTTATAACGAGAATTATATTTGCCCTGTTACTCTAAAAGAAAAAAGATGAGAAGCAGTTCATTCATCCAATATGTGTTAAAGAGTTTAAATGTGAACTCTCTCATGTGCTGAATAACATAAAATAATCAATAATAATTCATAAAGAGAAACAGTTTCAGTGTCATTGTGCCTGGTATGCTGTAAGTGCTATTTATCCCATCAAACCACAATTGAGTTTGTTTCATAATTCTCATATTTGTAAAGTTAAGTGCCCAAATTATTTTTAAAACCTGGCTTTTGATGTTTAAAATTCATTTTGAGACTTCAATTAATTGCTCTTAAAAATCATAATTTGAAGGAATGGGAAATATTTACCACTGTTTAAGCTTTTAATTAATTTCCTGACCAATGTTGCCAGTGTTATATGCATTAGATTTATAACATTTTGTTGTATATAGCATAATTTCCTCTCCATGTTTGCTCTAAGAGTATTCCTAAGAGTATTGACATTTCCTTTGGCACTATAGAGGTGTGGCAATGTTATGTTTTACTTGAGTGTACAGGCAATAGGCTATATTCTCAGAATCATCTTAATATCCATTTGAATTATGGGTTTTACTGATGTACTTGTATTTTGTGCCTGTGAGCTGATGAAGTTCAGCAATGAGAAAATATTTAAAATATAAATTTTAATTTCATTCTTGAGTACTTCCTTGCTGTAGTCAACTGTAATATCTGATTAGTCTTACCATGACTTTTATGTAATATGTTCCAAATTATTTAGATCATCTGTTGATCAGTACATTTCTTCATTCTAGTTGGCTATGCTGATACTCTTCAGTCACTGGGCGATCTCATTGCTTCACTGGACATACTTGTTGCTTTTGCGTGTACAGCAGCTGCAGCCCCTACACCCTATGTTCGTCCAAAGATGCATCCCTTTGCTGGTGATTCTTCAGAAAATGGAATTATTAGTCTTAAGCAAGCAAGGCATCCTTGTTTAGAGACTTCAAACTCAGTTGCCTTCATCCCCAATGATGCCCTATTTGAGAGAGGTAAATTATGTATTTGTTTTTCTATTTAAATTTTCTAAAGAGAGGTTCATTTGAGGAGACTATCTCGACTAAGTTGGTGTGTTTCAACATCTAACCCAGTCAGATTCTTTGGCTAAAGCTGTTATAGAATCTCTTTACAGATTAAATGATTTAATTATTTTAAAATTATTTGACAGGTGTATTACATTTTAACATGGGTACCAAAACTGGAACGTCATTCACTCCTCTGGGAAAGTATTTTGTGGTTATTCATTGAAATACACATTGAGACAACAAGTAATGATAAATTATGTTGGAATTCATTGTTATCCAATCCTTAATACACACTATCATTAAATCAAGCCTATGAAAAAATTTGCAATGGAGAGATTCCATGTGAATTTATTTGGTTTAGTGGTGACTTCTCTATCCTAGTGGAGTCCTCCTTAATCCAAAGTTTCAAGATTTACGACTTCAAATTAAAGACTTTCATACTATTCATGGTTTTGAAGCAATACTGTGGAAATAACTTAAGGATTTCCTGCTTTATACATTCACTACTTCCAAAATGACCATGATACATGAGGAAACTGTTATTTTGTACTTACTACCTATAACCTTACTACCTGTTTTATAATTTATAATTGGTTTAATTACTTTGAATTAACTCCGTATATAATGACTATTGAGGGCATAGTAGTCCAGTGGGTTGAGCCCTGGGCTACTAATCAGAGGGCCTGGGTTTGATTCCAGTGATGCCTCTGGGCTTCACCCTCAGCCTCACCCAAGCTGTAATTTTTTGGGTACAAGATCTTTCTGGGAAACTGCAGGTGACACAGGGAAAGAAACTGACCCCTCTTCTACCCTGATGTGTGAATTTCACATGCTTTTGGGCTTAGTACTAGGTTTGCTCTACCCTCATCTATCATACCAACCTTTGTGTTGGTGACTATAATAACTATTGGCTCTTAAATGATTCTAAGAATAAAAATGTGAACAGTTCATGATTTTGCATTCACGATAACTTGTTTTTTGTGCATATTGTTAAAAGGAGCCCTTTCAAATGTTGGTCATTCTATGTGAATATGAATCTTTTCCCTCTTAAATTTTTGTCATTTTGTTAAAATTCTATGGGAAATGGGGATGAGCTATTTTCAGTAATTTTTCAGTTATTTCTGTATTGATTTTTACAAGCTATGTTGATATTTATTGATGTAAATTTGTTTGGCAAACCCCTCAATAAATCAAACTAATGAGAAGTATTTTTCTAATTAAAGGGAAAAGTATGTTTCACATCATCACTGGCCCTAACATGGGAGGAAAGAGCACATTTTTAAGAACAGTAGGCTTGTCATGCTTGCTGGCTCAGGTGGGTTCTTTTGTCCCATGCTTAAGTGCTGAAATCAGCGTTGTAGATGCCATAATGTGTCGGGTGGGAGCTGGTGATTGCCAAGGAAAAGGAATTTCTACTTTCATGGCTGAGATGTTGGAAACTTCAGCCATTCTCAGGGTAAATATTTTCATTTGTCATTTTTACTGTTGCTTAAAGAATAATACATATATTTCTGTAAGTGTTTAATTTTATTTTGTAGCTCTCATTTTTGCTAATTGGATATATAGGTGTGACCTCTGTGTAACATAATTAATGCATTCCAGTATGGACTGTGTTAGTTAAAAATCACAATGTAATAATGATATTCTGGTACTCGAATGATAATAGTCGGTACACCATTCACCAGAAATGTAGATAGAGTGATGAACAATAGCCCAGAGCATACAGAAGAAAATCAGTGCCTAATTGTATGATGTGGAAGGAGAATTTTGAAAATGAAATGGGCGGACAGTATTGACAACAGCAAAGTTTGGAATACGATAGGAGGGGGGTACACACAACTCACAGGGGTAGAGAGGAAAACCGAGAACAGAAATTGTGGATAACATTAGGGATTAACATTACCATTGTGGATTACATAACTGTACCATATAGAATCAGAATTGGATAGAACAGCATGGAAATTTATGAAAGTTAGCCTCTAAAATGGAGAGGACACTTGATGTTATCATGAATAATGAATGAATGAACTTGATGAATAATGGAGGAAGTGGAGAAATAGTGGAAATATCTTTTTGCGAAATTGATGCCTAGCACTGTGAAATTAAGGACTGTTATTAATTTCTTTCGAGTGTAAATGTAAAATCGCATTTAAAATTTACTGAATATTGCATTGTAACTATTAACCTTTTGCACTTGCATGTCGAGTGGGACTCAACATTGTTAGCAGCGGCAGCAGCTTGTATGTTGAACCACACTCAACATGGAGTTTCACCATGAGGGGAATTGGGATTTTTGTCCATATTTCCCAATAACTTTACTTGTAATCATCTGCATGAAAGGACAAGTAAATTAAGGCTTAATTAACAGCTTGGCTTGTTTTATAAATGAATAGTATCGACTCATAATGTCGTCATTGACATAAATGCTGTTTCCAAAGGATACCACCACCTACGCAGATGTTTGTTGTTATCTCTTTGCTGTGTTGTAAGTTCTTTTTCATTTGCATTGTTTGCTTTTCATTACTTGGAAGTCAACTAAATGTAAAGCAAGGCCTTTGAGAGATGATCCGTTTCTGTAAAAAAGATCCAGAATGTAAAGTTACCTCAGTCAGGTGTTCCGTAGTTCATTGCTTTCTAGTTTGGACACTTTCATTTCCTTTTCTTCCTAGTGTCAGCTGTCTCATCAAACGTTATTTTTCTATCTATGCATAATCAGGAATCTTGTGTAGGAGGGTGTAAATTCATGTATATTGTACAAAGAATGCCAACAAAGAAAAAATGAAAAACGATCTCGCATGTGAAATTTATTATGAAACTAGTTCATGATCTCTTTGGAGAATTCCGAGATGTGTCACAAACTTCCAGGGTTAGAATACCATCCACAAACATGGAGCAATGTTTAGATGGGAAACTTCATATAATCCCACCTCACTCTAACAAAAGTCATAAAGATTGTGCAGTTTTCTCTAACCAAAAAATCAAAGGTGGAAGAAGAGAGACGATATATATCTGTGAGACATGTGAATGTAAACCAGATCTTCATGTTGGTGAATACTTCAAAAATGTCATACCATGAAAAATTATAGTTTAAATTATGGTTTATCAATAATTATGTAAAAAAATCCAATTAAATTAGTTTGTATGAAAAGAAACTCCAGTTTTTCATTCTAGTGCCGCGCTCAGTAAATTTGGGGTATTTAAAAAATTTAATCCCGAGTAGACTGAGGCAATCGAGGAAAAAGGCACCCGAGTGCAAAGGGTTAATATTTAAGATACATAAATCGTGTATAAAACTAAAGTGCTGTAACTGTAAGAATACAGGAACTAATTTAACTTAAAATGCCTTATAAGATATTATTGCAATTCTGTAATCATAGTGTCATATAACTTAGAATTTCACAGACTTTGTTTTGTAATGTTGTGCTTTTTATGGTGAGAAGGTAAACAAAAGAATAGGTGAAGTGGATCAGTTTATAAGAGTTATCATCAAGGAACACAGTTAAATCATGCTCTCTCCAGGAGGCTTACTGAGTCACTGCCCCTCTGTCAATCTTTTATCTTGGAATTAACAATGAAGACTGCTGTTATTTCTTTTGAGAACAGTGATAATAAATGAAATGTTTTGGACTTGGGCTCATGTGAAATAATTGATTTTGGAAATTGCTTTAGTTTAAATGATATTGCTAATTACTTAGTATGTTATTCTACTTTTGTTTTTTTCAGACGGCTACTGCTGGTACTTTAATACTTATTGATGAGCTGGGACGAGGCACATCTACCTATGATGGCTATGGATTGGCATGGGCTATATCAGAGTATATAGCAAAAGAAGTGGGTGCCTTCACTTTATTTGCCACACATTTTCATGAATTGACATCGCTAGCTGATAAGGTAAGGAAGCATTTATTTGAAATATCACTTAGTAACTGCATTTATGAATTTAAAAAGGAGGAATATGTCCTGATGGAACTATTGATTGTCACGGTGCCAGGATGTACAGTGTATACCTCTTGGTAAAATTTTTTTCAGTCCTTTTAGAGATGTGCCATCAGTAGAAATCAATCATAAGTTGATAACTCAACCTATCATTTTGTGAAATTGAAATTTTGTTAAATGAGAAATTGTGTAGATCCATTCAGTTACTGACTGACTGACATGAGATGTGAGGTTTTAATCTTTAGCATAATTACTTGAGCCTGATGACTTATTAAAAACTTGACATATTCCTATTTTTTATCCATGTTATTTTCCTTAAATGCAAATGTAGAAAATTCCTGTGAGCTTTTTTGCATGTAAATGTCTTGAATTTACTTCTTTTCTTACTTCTGAGCAAATTTAAAAAAATCTTTGTAGTATCCATCTGTGGTAAATGAGCATGTAACCGCTCATATTACGGAAGATGAGGATGGCAAGGAAGGAACATTAACGCTCTTGTATGCAGTAAAGCCTGGAGTATGTGACCAGAGTTTTGGGGTTCATGTAGCAAAGATAGCTGCAATTCCAGAACATGTTATTGAGGTAATTATTATTTTTTAGCTATACTTATGTTATTGCCTGTTTTCTGGTTGCAGTTGAGCATTGATTAACCCAGTTCAATTTCAATGCTATATTTTGAATGTTTCTGTTGCATGTCAATAGTAGGATTAATTATTGCAGTGGTCAATTTGACTTATTTTCATTTTCTTCTGCTTTCTATTTTTTGTGTTTAATTTCTTACGTTTGAAATAATCTGGCTTTTATTAATTTTCATATACTTGCTGAAGTATGTTTGAAAAATTATTCGGTTTTATACTCATTACTCTGAGACAATATGTTTTTATATATATGGTTAGTGCTGTGATATATTATCAGCTTTCTGAGAAACTAGAAAACCTAGTGATGGGTGAAATCAAAATTTAATTGGATGTGAAATCTTTCTCATTAAATTCTGAATCTGAAACCTTTTTTAAACACATAATTAAATTTCCTAATCATCATTTCATCAGTTGAAAATGAAATTTAAGCTAAAAAAATATTTTGACTCTTGAACATTGATATTTAACCTTTTACCTCCCAGGCAGATATCCATTTCAATTTTTTAAAGGGTAAAAGTGACTTGAATTCAATTTTAAATCAAAATTTAATAATTCTTAAATGAATAAGACTATTGTTCACACGTTGGCTCTGTTATTCGAGGTGTGTTAAAAAATTAACAGGAATTTTAATTTTTCGGACAATAATATTTATTTATTCTTATACATTGATGTTGTCACCTTCAAAGTAGTCCCCATTGGAGATTATGCACTTCTGCTGGCCCTTCTTCCAATCTTCGAAACACTTCTCAAACTCGATCTTTGAGATAGCCTTTACTTCTTTCAGCGATGCGCTTTTAATGTCATCTATATGTCACATACATGTCACTTTTGTTACAATTCCCTTTATTTGTGCTTGTAAGGGAACTCTCTTCAGTTGAAAATGATAAAACAGGGCCTTCCTATACTATATTTTGTAGAAATTTATGTAGAAGAGCCATGAATTTTTACATGCTCTTACGGCAGTGGATGACCACCATCCGAAGAATTAAAAAAGAAATATATGGTACAGAAGTACAAGTTGCTCTCTCAAAAATCTATTATTATTCTTACAATTATATAAGAGATGAAGTGATGTTAATATAAGAGCTCATACTTGTATTAATGTATTTTATATTTATAAATTGATTGTAACAATGAGCTGTAATTGCATAGTTTAAAAAATTTGCACCTCAAAGCTAATTCCTATTCAAGTGTTATGGCATGCTTCAAAAATTAATAAGAAGCTCGGAGTGCTTAAAGACTGTATATTCATGTCATGTCTAATTAAGAATGATGAAAAAATGGATGTTGCATTAATGTCATCACACATCATTGATGCATGAACCTAGTTGACACATTGACCTTTGGAATCACGGCAAATATTCCTTAATTGCACACCTCAGTGGTGTCTTGAATTTTGATTGAGTCATTTTGAAAGTAATAATGATAGAATAGAAAATTAGAGAGGTAAAAATGGCTGGGGAAGAAACTATGGTGCACTGCTGTGACATATCTCTGCTGACAAGGGGCATTGTATCACCAACCTGTACAAAATGGATTTGCAACTCAATAATTTTATCAAAGATTTTGTTTTCAATTTCATTCAATAAGATTTGAATCCTCAAATCCTGGTCTGTCCATCCCTACTAGTTTGTGCTAATGAGAGTATGATCAGTGCTGTATGAAGCAAGAATAGTAACAATGAGGAGTAAGAAGTGCATGGAAATTTTATTCCCTTGCTTAATGTGTTTGATCGCTGGAAGGCGGTAGAACTAAATATATGCATGCATCATTTTTCATTTGCTCTACATTTTAATGATGTGCTTGAGATGCATGGGCTACCTTAGGAGCCATTTTATATGAAACAAATTTGAAAAATATATTTATCAATTTTTAATTTTTCATTTAGTTTGCCAAGGTGAAGCAAGCAGAACTTGAAGACTTGGCTGTCATAGTTTCAGATGAAAAAGGGTCAGATGCTGAATGGAGAAAGAGCAAAAAGGTTCGTTATTTTGAAATATTAGCAAAATTTGAAATTATATTTAGAAAATATTTCTACAAAATATTGTGATTAATTAAGTTAGTGATAAATTGATGATTGACAAACATTTTTCTGTGTAGCAATGCAGACAGCTTTTTTAAAACTTTCAAACATTAAAAACCAGTGTTTAAGTAAGCTATTAACTATGGAAGAATGCAGCATTTAGACAAGTAGAAACAAGTATAATGGACAAAAAGAGACGTTTCAGGAGTGATATGGTGGAATATCATGATTAATTAAAATTGGCAATTTTCCACAAAATAAAATTTTTTATTATTACGACCGGTTTCGATGTAACTACATCATCTTCTGGTAACAGTCATAACTCAGTGTCTAGTATATATGCTGAAAAGCAAGTAAGGGGAGGGTAGTGGAAAATGGGGGAAGAGCGAGGGGAGGTGGAAAGCCCCATGGGTGATATATGCGGGGGAGGAGAAAGGGGTGGGGAAGACAAGACAGTCTGGAGAAAACCTCATGGCTGGATCGAGGGGGTGTCTCTTTGAGGGTGATCCCTCGGTGTGACATTGGCCAGACAGGCAGGAGTTTTTCGACACACATCAGTGAACACAGGAAAGGTTATATCACAGGTCATGCCAATTCTTTATTTGCCAAACATCTTCTTGATGTCAACCATTTCTGCAATTTCAATTTCAAAGTGCTTCTCAACCTGACCAAAGGAAAGAAACTAGATGCCATGGAACAGCTGGAAATCTTACATCATAAGGACTTGGACCTCATCAACGAAGTCCAATTTTTATCTTCACCCTCCCCCCTCCTCTCCATCACCTTCCCTTGACGTACTTGTGACCAGTGATCCCTTGTCCTTAACCATTGGAATTTCTCCCATCCCCCTGTACAACCTGTGACCTTATTTTCCTGAAGAAGGCGGGAAGCCTTGTGTCCCCACCATCTTTCTTCACGGACAATTTGGGAAGGCTCAACACTGCGGGAAAACTCCCATCCCAACCCCCCCCACCCTCTCGCCGACATTTGCAAGTGAAATCCTTACTCCACCCCTCCCTAAACCCTCGTTAGGGCTTTCCCCTGTCCCCCTTGGAACCATATCGACAGTGATCCCAAATCTCTACTCCTTTTCACACACTTCTTTGTGCATTCATACCTTGCGCACAGTTGGGGTGAACCCTGATCTCATCCCCTTTCTCCATGGCCCTAGGAGCATGGCGCCGCACCGAGGGATCACCCTCAACGAGACACCCCCTCCATCCAGCAACGAGGTTTTCTCAACTGCTTTGTCTTCCCCACCCCTTTCTCCTCCCCTGCATATGTCACCCATGGGGCTTTCCACCTCCCCTCCCTCTTCCCCCCCTTTTTCCACTACCCTCCACTTACTTGCTTTTCAGGATATATACTAGACACTGAGTTATAACTGTTACCAGAAGATGATGTAGTTACATCGAAACCGGTCATATTAATGAAACAATTTTATTTTGTGGAAAATTGCCAATTTTAATTAAGCATAATGGAAGTTGTGACAGCTCATAACACTCTGTGATTTATTATTGGGATAAATTATATTGAGTGTTCACCAAATTTACTGTTGGTTATGAATGAACCTACTGTAGTAATTACATAATTTCTAATGGGTCATAATGCTTTCAGTTAAAACATTAAAAACTTCAATCAATTTCCATTAGCATGCCATGTCAAAAGAGGTAATATAGATGTTTTAGGTCAATGCGAGGTGAGATGGAAGGATAGTGGGGATTACTAGAGTGATAATTGTAGAATAATATACAGCGGCGGGGACGAGAGCCAACGAGGGGTTGCCGTAATAATAAATAAATGGGTAGGAAGAAGCATAGTCAACATAGAGCAAGCAACTGATAGAATATTACTCGTAGAGATTAAAGCAGAACTGATGAACTTGGTCATTGTTCAGGTATACATGCCACCGAGCAACCACAAGGAGGAAGAAGTCGATAGGATGTACAATGAGTTAGAGGATATCATCGTGTGTGTTCCTGCAGGGAAACATTTGATAGTGATGGGGGATTGGAATGCAATGGTAGGCGAAGGGATGGTGATGAGGTGGGGGGCTACAGGTAGATAGGCACGAATGAACGTGGGGAGAAGGCAATTGAATTCTGCAGGAGACAGGGGCTAGTAATCACCAACTCATGGTTTAGACACCACAAAAGGCGTAGGTATACATTGAAAACGCCAGGTGACTCAGAAAGGTTTCAGTTAGATTATATTATGGTTAGGCACAGGTTTAGGAACAGTGTGATAAATTCGTACAGTTTCCCAGGAGTGGATGCAGACTCTGACCACAATTTAGTTGTAATGAAATGTAGAGTCCGTTTCAAAAAGATAAGACAGGGGTGGTGGGTTAGGAAATGGAATGTAGAAGCATTAACTGGATTAACAAGGAAGGAGTATCAGCAGGCTGTAGAGGAAATCGTGGATGATGGTAAAGAGCTGAGTACTATCGAAAAAAAATGGGAATGTAGCAAGAAAGTGATATCGAAAGCCGCTAAAGACACTAAAAGAACCGTTAACGGGAAAAGGAAACCATGGGTAACGGATGAGAAGATTGCAAAGATGGTGGAGAGAAGAAGATGGAAGAAACACAAAGTTAGGCAAAACGAAGTACAAAGAGTTGAACAATAAATTGAGAAGGGCCAGAAATAAGGTAAAAAAAGAATGGGGGAAAACGCAATGCAAGGATATAGAAAGTTTACAGAGGAAGGGTGAAATTGGTGCGCTATACAGCAAGGTTAAGTTATTATTGGGAAGTAAGAAGGCAAGATCTGTGCCTACAGTTAAAGATAACTGGGGTAAGATAATAATTGGACCAGGTAAAATGCAAGAGAGATGGAAGGAATAATTAGAAACACTGTATGGTAGAGAACTTAGGCCGACAGGGTTAGACATAAAAAAAGAACATGATTTAGATAAAGATAGCTTAGGTCCAGGCATGCTCGACAAAAAAATAGAAAGGGCATTAAAGGAGATGAAAGCAAATAAAGCCTTGGGGGCAGACAACATTCCTGTGGAACTGTTGAAATGTTTAGGAAAATGTGGGAAGGAGAGACTATATGGACTGATTCGTAGTATCTATGAGGAAGGAATCTGGCCAGAAGATTTTGTGAGATCAGTGTTAGTTCCTCTTCCAAAAAAGGTAAAGGCTACATCATGTGAGGATTACAGGAAAATAAGTTTGATATCCCATGCAGCTAAAGTTATTCTCAGGTTCATCAACAAAAGGATAGAGAGTAAGGCAAATGATTACTTAGGGGATGATGAGTTTGGGTTTAGGAAAGGAAGAGGTATGGGTAATGCCATTGCAGTAATGAGATCACCAATTGAGAGGAATATAGAATACAATCAGGATGTATTTGCCTGTTTCATAGATTTTGAAAAAGCATTTGATAGAGTGAATCGGGAAAAATTATTGCTTGTATTGCAGAAAACAGGAATGGATTGAAGGGACAGGAGACTGATCTGCAACCTGTACATGTCTCATGCTGCTTAGGTGTGAGTGGGGAATGGAGAGTCCGGATGGGCAGTGTTAGGAAGAGGTGTAAGGCAGGGTTGCCCATTGTCACCGGTGCTGTTCAATGTGTATGTGGAGGAAATGATAAAAGAGGCATGAAAAGAATTGGTGGTGGGAATGAAAGTCGGAGGGGAATTCGTAAAATCGTTTAGGTTTGCTGATGACCAAGCATTAGTTGCTCAGTCAGCCAAGGGGTTGTAAGCATTGCTGAGTGAATTAGAGGTTCAGTGCGATAGATATGGGATGAGAATCAATATTAATAAAACAAAGGTTATGCAATTTTCCAGAAAGAAAAAGGCTAAGCTAAATATTAAAATAGGCGGGGAAAAAATAGAGCAGGTAGAACAGTTTACATATCTCGGAAGTGTTTTGGACCAACATGGTCGAAGTAGTAGGGATGTAAGGAGAAGAATTGCGCTAGGCAAGGAGGCTTTCTCAAGGAGGAGGGAGTTGATGACGGGGACATTGAGTAGGGATGTTAAGACAAGACTCGTAAAAACTCTGATATGGAGTGAAGCTATTTACGGCGTGGAAATGTGGTCACTTAAGCAAGAGGATAGACATGGCATTTGAAAGAGGGTTTTGCAAGAGGGCAATTTGCAGAGGCTTTTGAAATGTGGGTGTTGAGAAGAATGGAGAAGATGAAATGGACTGAAAGGAAAACAAATGAGGAAGTACTGGTGATGGTGGGAGAGGAGAGAGATGTTTGGAGAAATCCTATGGAGACAGGAAAAAATGGATGAAAGGCATATTGAGCGGTAGTGAAATGTTAAAGAAGGTAATAGAGGCGAGAATGTTGGGCCAACGAGGAAAGGGCAGGAACAGGATAGGGATGTTGGATGGGATGAAGGGAGGAAGGAAGTACACAGAGATGAAGAGGGACTTAATGTAAAGTAGGTTGCTGGATTGTGTTTTGTTAGGAGTCACAAAATATTTATTTGATAGTTGTGTCCATCCAAATACCTACCTTAACTGGTAGGTTACCTAATAATAATAATGCCATGTCTACAGAAATATATTAACTGCTAAAATTCAATAATTTCATGTTTTGATAAAAGTGACCCTAAAACTTAAAAAGGTGGAGAATACTTGACATCATCAGTATTGCCGGGGGGATTACTACTCAAGATAGCATTTTGACAATTTGAAGTAGCTGTCAATTTAATTATTCATTAATAAGTAGATTACAGGTTGGTGACAAAATATTGTCTCAACACAAAAGAAAGATATTTATGCCTCAATTTACTCTGGAAAAATAAATTTCTTACTTCAAAAACATACATGTAAATATACTTCTGTGGGGTGAATAAAAATAATTGAGTTATGATGGTCTATGTGCTAAGAAATGAGCTCCACAACAATGGATTCAAGCAAATGAAAGGGATAATGTAATTTTCCACAGGATGCTTTGTTTGGTGCAATGCATTTCACAGTTATATGATGTCATTGGGTACAAATTTGGAATGAGATGCACGTGATGTTTATGGATTATGGTTGTACACAGTTATGTATTTCATTTTATTGATATACAAAACGTCCACAAAGTGAAGCGTGAACCTGTAAGGTTTAAAGAAATCTAGTGAAAACATTGTTTTTGTTTGAAAAAATCAAGTGAAAGCATCAAATACCTGTACTTATTGCTAGTGTTAATCTTTTTGATCGCTTATTTTTTTTAGCACAAATATTTTTTCTTCTACTTTTCCTTTCCCTAATTAGAGCATTCAGGGTGGGTGCCTATAGTTAGAGAAATAGGGTATTTAGATTGTCATGTAAGTTGCTATGCTTCAGGCATCTTTCCTAGTGGAGTTGATCAACAATCAAAAACCAAGTTGGTGTCAATATTTTAGCCTTCTGGTAGATTCATCCTAGGTTTGTAATATTTGTATAGGTTCTCATTTATTTACCACAATTTATCATTATGCTTGTATTTCATAATGTTATGTATATTTTCTTATTGAAAGTATTAATGTAATATAGAATGAATTTGTCATCTTTGAAAAGGTAATGATTTTCTTTTGGTTATCTTTTTGCATTAATTCAATGAATAACATTTCTGCATTATGTTACGGTCTCCAGTGTCAACGCTGAGCAATCATTCAGTCACCATTTATGAAAGGCTATAAATAATTCAATTATAGGTGTTCAATAATAAGTTGATTTATTTATTCAACTTTCCTGTGGTTTGACTTTATGTTGATGGAATGGCTTTCATTTGTTGTGAAAGAAGAAAATACAAGAATCCAAGAAATGAGAGTGAAGAAGGCCTCTGTAAACTGTTGTGGAACAAGATAATACAAGAGTGCAAGAAGGCAAAGGAAGAATGGATAGAAAGTTGCTGTGAGGAAATTAATGACAACATGAAAAAGGGAAATAGCCAGATGGCTTATAAACTAGTGAAGAGGCAATTCAGAGAAAGGAAAACAAAATCTCAAAACATCCGAGCCGCTATTGGAAAAATACTAATAGATGATGACGACATTGGGAAAAGATGGAAAGAATATATTGAAATGCTCTATTAAGCTCCCAAACCACTAGAAGATGGCTTAATTAAAGATGAAAGCATGATAATTAAGATGATCAGGGTCCTCATATACTAAGAAGAGAATTCGAGCGAGCCGTGGCAGACCTGAGAAACAACAAGTCACTAGGAGTTGACAAAATAAATGGAGAAATAATCAAGGCACTCGGGGTCAAAGTGAAGGATGCCCCTTTGGAATAATCAAAGATAGCTACGACAGCGGAAAGATACCAGAAGACTTCGACAAAAATATAATGATTGCAATACTGAAGAAGCCGAAAACAGATAAATGCGAAGAACAAAGAACATTGAGCCTTGTGACTCAAGCATCAAAAATCATCATTAGGCTGATCATCCTTGTTCAAATAATCAGCCTAAGATAATTCAAAATAAGAATAGAAGAAAGGATAGAAGGAAACCTCTCAGAAAACCAATTCAGGTTCAGGAAAAACTGAGGAGCAAGAGAGGCAATTCTCAGCTTGAGAGTTCTGGCGGAAAAAATGAGACAAGTAAATAAGCCATTATACGTGGCATTTATGGACTTGGAGAAGGCCTTCCACAACATCGAATGAAACAAGATGTTCAAGATACTAGAAGCGCTTGGACTGGATTACAACGACAGAAGAACTATCCATAACCTATACAAGAATCAGGTTACAAGAATGCAAATGAAAAACGGGAGAAAAAAAGGTGCCAGAACAAAGGAGTAAGACAAGGATGTAACCTCTTGCCAGCAATATTCAATGTATACCTGGAAGAGGCAATAAAAGAAACACAAGAATTGGGTATCAAAGGAGTCGAGGTAAATGGAGAAGAAATCAACATGCTCCGGTTTGCAGATGGCATTGCAGTAGTGGCGGAAAAGTGAGAGGACCTGCAAGCAACCTGCTAGCAAGTGCTATGGATAAAGTACTGGGGGAATATAATATGGACATCAACAAGAAGAAAACTAAAATCTTAGTGTGTGGAGGAGAGAGGCTGAATGCAGATATGACAATTCAAAGGGTGAAACTAGAACAGGTGGAATCCTTCATCTACCTGGGCAGCAGCATACCATGGGATGGAAGAAGTTCGACCAACATCAAGCTAAGAACACATTCATGAAGAATAGGTAATTAATATGTTCAAAGAACCTAAGGCAGGAAACATGGAAATAATTTGTCAAGACTTTGACAAATTATTTCCTTGTGAGATGGAAGGATAGCGTGGATTACTGGAGTGATAATTATAGAATAATATACAGCGGCTGGGACGAGAGCCAACGAGGGGTTGCCGTAATATTAAATAAAGGGGTAGGAAGAAACGTAGTCAACATAGAGCAATCTATGGTTCGGAGACTTGGAACATTGGAAAAGTGGAACGGCAAAGAATAGAAGCCTTTGAAACATGGTGCTGGAGGAGAATGCTGAAGATTAAACAGACAGACAAAGTGAGGAACGAGGAAGTATATAGAAGAGCAGAAGAGGATAGAACCATATGGAGAACTCTACAGCAAAGAAGAAATAGATGGATTGGACCCACATTGACGCATAATGGATTGATAAGGAATATAATAGAAGGAAAAATAGAAGTGAAGATCACAAGAGGAAGACCAAGAGACATGTACATAGGACAAATTAAGGAGGACGTAAAACAGAAAAGGTATCAGGGACTGAGGGAATTGACATTAAATAGAGGCGAATGGAGGGCTGCAGTAAACCAATCCTAGGATTGAAATACTGATGATGATGATATGATGCTGGCATCTCTTGCCATGTTTTCCCAGACTTCAACCAGGTTTTCATAGCCAAATAAAACATTTATTTAAATTTGAAGTGAAATTGTAGTGAGCAATCCTCCCATGGACTACAACCTTGTCATGGTGGAAGGGCTTGTGCGTTCCGATGACCCCTAGAGCTGTGCTTGTGGGATTAATAATAATTGCTCCTGATAGGGTCACCCATGCCAGATAGGTCGAAAGTTAGGAACCAGACGAAAGGTAGTCCACGCAGCGTCTGTTCCTCAGTGAGGCAGCTGCAAAGGCATCTGACCCCAGTGGGGCGGCCATTAAGTGATGGTGTCACGTCAAAAACACTTGAGGAAGGCAATGGGAAACCACCTAAATTATTATTCCCAAGAAATTAATGATGGACAGCATAGAGAAATTGAGTCCTGGCAACTGTGGGACTCAGCCCAAGGGGCCGTGTGTCGTGCCCGGCACCTGGGGAGGCAAGACTTCCACGGTCGTCATCCCATGAAACACTTGTGGGGGAGAAATAACAGCAGCAGGACAGAAGACGCTGAAGAAGATGAAAGTAGTTAGAATAGGAACATGGAAGGTCGGGACAATGTTGAGGACAGGGAAATTAGAGAATATTAAGAGATGGAAAGAAAGAGGTAATATAGATGTTTTAGGTCAATGCGAAGTGAGATGGAAGGATAGCGGGGATTACTGGAGTGATAATTATAGAATAATATACAGCGGCTGGGACAAGAGCCAACGGGTTGCCGTAATATTAAATAAAGGGGTAGAAAGAAACGTAGTCAACGTAGAGCAAGCAACTGCTAGAATCTTACTCGTAGAGATTAAAGCAGAGCGGACAAAATTGGTCATTGTTCAGGTATACATGTCACCGAGCAACCACAAGGAGGAAGAAGTCCATAGGATGTACGATGAGTTAGATGATATAATCGGGTGTGTTCCTGCAGGGAAACATTAGATAGTGATGAGGGATAGGAATGTGAGGGTAGGTGAAGGAAGAGATGGTGATGAGGTGGGGGGCTACGGTTTAGGCACCAGGAATGAACGCGGGGAGAAAGCAATTGAATTCTGCAGGAGACAGGGGTTAGTCATCACCAACACATGGTTTAGACACCACAAAAGGCGTAGGTATACATGGAAAACGCCAGGTGACTCGGAGAGGTTTCAGTTAGATTATATATTATGGTTAGGCACAGGTTTAGGAACAGTGTGATGAATTTGCACAGTTTCCCAGGAGGGGATGCAGAAAACAGGAATGGATTGGAGGGACAGGGGACTGATCCGCAACTTGCACATGTCTCAGACTGCTCAGGTGCTTGTGGGGAACGGAGAGTCCTGATGGGCAGTATTAGGAAGAGGTTTAAGGCAGGGTTGCCCATCGTCACCGGTGCTGTTCAATGTATATGTGGAGGAAATGATTTAAAGAGGCATGGGAAGAAGTGAAGGTAGGATTGAAAGTCGCAGGGGAATTTGTAAAATCGGTTAGGTTTGCTGATGACCAAGCATTAGTTGCTCAGTCAGCCAAGGGGTTGCAAGCATTGCTGAGTGAATTGGAGGTTCAGTGCGATAAATATGGGATGAGAATCAACATTAATAAAACAAAGGTTATGCGATTTTCCAGAAAGAAAAAGGCTAAGCTAAATATTAAAATAGGCGGGGAAAAAATAGAGCAGGCAGAGCAGTTTACATATCTCGGAAGTGTTTTGGACCAATACGGTCAAAGTGGTGGGGACATAAGGAGAAGAATTGCGCTAGGCAAGGAGGTTTTCTCAAGGAGGAGGGAGTTGGTTACGGGGACGTTGAGTAGAGATGTTAAGACAAGACTCGTAAAAACTTTGATATGGAGCGTAGCTATGCACCGTGCGGAAGCGTGGTCACTGAAGCAGGAGGATAGACGTAGATTGGTGGCTTTTGAAATGTGGGTGTGGAGAAGAATGGAGAAGGTGAAATGGACTGAAAGGAAAACAAATGAGGAAGTACTGGTGATTGTGGGTGAGGAGAGGGGTTTGTTTGGAGAAATCCTATGGAGGCAGGAAAAATGGATGAAAGGCATATTGAGTGGAGAATGTTGGGCAAGCAAGGACAGGACAGGGCAGGAACAGGATAGGGATTTTGGATCGGATGAAGGGAGGAAAGAAGTACATATAGATGAATAGGGACTTGATGTAGATTAGGATGCTGGATTGAGTTTTGTTTGGAATTAGAAAATGTTTATTTGATAGTTGGGACCAACTAATAACCTATCTAAACCGGTAGATTACCTAATAATAATTAAATGGGTCGAAAAGTTTTCATTTGTCTCTGATTATATTAAGAGGTTTAGTGCTCTTTCAGATTTAAAACTTCATTTATTCCTCTTCATGTAAATGTTTATTTGATAGTTGGGACCAACTAATAACCTACCTAAACCGGTAGATTACCTAATAATAATTAAATGGGTCGAAAAGTTTTCATTTGTCTCTGATTATATTAAGAGGTTTAGTGCTCTTTCAGATTTAAAACTTCATTTATTCCTCTTCATGTTTAGTATGGGATAATTAGTACATTATATAAATATGGACTCCCATCTTTTCTTCACAACTGAGTGTGAAATCAATGTTTTTGTTCTATATTGATGGTATTCGACGTAAATTTGTGAAATAGGTTCATATTGGAAATGAAAAGATGATAACTTTGTAATTTCATAGAAATTTATTATGATAAGACCTGGGTTTCGATGTCCAATGTCATCTTCAGGTAACAATTCTACAGACTTATCTATAAATACTACATTCAGGTAGGGGCGAGGAGGTGAGAAGGTGGGGGAGGGAAGTGAGCGATGATGGTTGGGAGGAAGGTTGGAGTGCGGGAGGAGATCCCCTATGGGGAACACTCCTAATGGTAAAGGAAAATAGGTGGTTTTTAAAATGGTACACAGACATAAATGTAAAGCCCTTTACATATCTTGAGGTCAAGGGAGAGTAATGGGGGAGAAATGAGGGGTTTCTTACCCTCATTAGCCCAGGTATTGAGTAGTGGTAGGTTAAGGAGAGGGGAGTGGGAGGTGTACAAAAGGTCATACATAAACAATATTCTCTTTGAGGTGTACACTTTTTAAAATTTCAAACTGCTCCAAAGCATCTAATCTGAGTTCCTTCCCTTCCACATGCAAGTATTCAAATTTAAAGTCACCGTTATGGTCATTTTCTAACAGATGTTTAGCAAAATTGGCCGTTGATTTTTTGTTTTTCATGTAGGCCTGGTGTTCCTTCACCCGTTCTTGGAATTTTCACCCTGTTTTTCCAACATACAGTATGTCACACTCGCATGCCATTTCACGTGGCATTTCGAGACTTGAAATCAACAGGAGAAGGAAGGAGAAGAAATCAACATGCATCAGGAAAAACTGAGGAGCAAGAGAGGCAATTCTCAGCTTGAAAGTTCTGGCAGAAAAAATGAGACAAGTAAATAAGCCATTATACGTGGCATTTGCGGACTTGGAGAAGGCCTTCTACAACATCGAATGGAACAAGATGTTCAAGATACTAGAAGCGCTCGGACTGGATTACAACGACAGAAGAATTATCCATAACCTATACAAGAATCAGGTTACAAGAATGCAAACGAAAAATGGGAGGGAAAAAAGAAGCCAAAACAAACAAAGGAGTAAGACAAGGATGTACCCTCTTGACAACAATATTCATCGTATAACTGGAAGATGCAATAAAAGAAACACAAGAATTGGGTATCAAAGGAGTCAAGGTAAATGGAGAAGAAATCAACATGCTCCGGTTTGCAGATGGCACTGCAGTAGTGGCGGAAAAGGGAGAGGACCTGCAAGCAACCTGCTAGCAAGTGCTATGGATCAAGTACTGGGGGAATATAATATGGACATCAACAAGAAGAAAACTAAAATCTTAGTGTGTGGAGGAGAGAGGCTGAATGCAGATATGACAATTCAAAGGGTGAAACTAGAACAGGTGGAATCCTTCATCTACCTGGGCAGCAGCATACCATGGGGTGGAAGAAGGTCGACCGACATCAAGCTAAGAACGCATTCATGAAGAAGAAGTAATTAATATGTTCAAAGTACCTAAGGCTGGAAACAAGGAAACAATTCGTCAAGACTTTCGTGTTGAGCATGGCACTCTATGGTTCAGAAACTTGGAACATTGGAAAGTGTAATGGAGAAGAATAGAAGCCTTTGAAACATGGTGCTGGAGGAGAATGCTGAAGATTAAACAGACAAAGTGAGGAACGAGGAAGTATATAGAAGAGCAGAAGAGGATAGAACCATATGGAGAACTCTACAGCAAAGAAGAAATAGATGGATTGGACCCACATTGAGGCATAATGGATTGATAAGGAATATAATAGAAGGAAAAATAGAAGTGAAGATCACAAGAGGAAGACCAAGAGACATGTACATAGGACAAATTAAGGAGGACGTAAAACAGAAAAGGTATCAGGGACTGAGGGAATTGACATTAAATAGAGGCGAATGGAGGGCTGCAGTAAACCAATCCTAGGATTGAAATACTGATGATGATGAAATGATGTTAGTATCAGCAAGCACTTGCCAAATTTTCCCAGACTTCAAACAGATTTTCATAGCCAAATTAAACATTTATTTAAATTTGAAATGAAATTGTAGTGAGGTAATATGGGTCAAAAAGTTTTCATTTCCATTGCCTTGATGTCCCTGATTATATTAATCTGTTTAGTGCTCTTTCAGATTTAAAACTTCATTTATTCCTCTTCATATTCAGTACGGGATAATTAGCACTTTTTGTGAACGTGGACTCCCTTCCATCTTTTCTTCACAACTGAGTGTGAAATCAATATTTTTGTCCTGCATTGAATATAATTGATGGTATTCGGCATAACTTTGTGAAATTGATTCATATTGGAAATGAAAAGATGATAAGTTTGTAATTTCATAGAAATTTATTACAATACGGCCTGGGTTTCGACGTCCAACGTCATCTTCAGGTAACAATTCTACAGACTTATCTATAAATACTACATTCAGGTAGGGGCGGGGAGGTGAGAAGGTGGGGGAGGGAAGCGAGCGATGATGGTTGGGAGGAAGGTTGGAGTGCGGGAGGAGATCCCCTATGGGGAACACTCCTCCTAATGGTAAAGGAAAGTAGGTGGTTTTTAAAATGGTACATAGACATAAATGTAAGGCCCTTTACATATCTTGAGGTCAAGGGAGAGTAATGGGGGAGAAATGAGGGGTTTCTTACCCTCATTAGCCCAGGTATTGAGTAGTGGTAGGTTAAGGAGAGGGGAGTGGGAGGTGTACAAAAGGTCATAAACAATATTCTCTTCGGAGTGTACACTTTTTAAAATTTCAAACTGCTCCAAAGCATCTAATCTGAGTCCCTTCCCTTCCACATGCAAGATTTCAAATTTCAAGTCACTGTTATGGTCATTTTCTAATAGATGTTTAGCAAAAATTGCCGTTGATTTTTTGTTTTTCACACAGGCCTGGTGTTCCTTCACCTATTCTTGGAATTGTCACCCTGTCTGTCCAACATTCACTGCGTCACACTCACATCTTAATTCAGCTGAAGTGGAGTGTATATTAGCCAAGGGCTCTTCTTTGTCCCTGCTACTGGTGGATATTTACATGGACCATTTCTCCCTTAGTAATGGACTGACCAAGAATGTTTTTTGTTGGTATCAATACATGGATGATGGATTGTTTGTCGGTGGATTCCAAAAGGCTACTTGAAATTTTTCTAGCTTATCTAAATTCTTTAAATCACAATTTGGTATTCACGTGGGAAATAGAAAATAACAACTCCCTCAATTTCCTGGACTTAAACGTTTCAAAAATGAACAACCACCCAGAATTCTCCATATTTCGGAAAGATTCTCATACTGACCAAGTGATTCACTCGAGCTCAAGACACTGTTTTTCACAAAAGTTATCCGCCTTTCACTCTATGATTATCAGGTTAGTTCACAATCCCATGTCTCAAACTAATTTAGAAAAGGAATTAGCTACATTAAAAAAAATGGCTAGAAACAGTGGTTACAACGAGCAACTGATTAATAATTTGTTTTTTAAAAAACTTAATCAAATGGCAGTCAGACATATATAAATCCCAAGCCCGACAAGATTCTAACAACAAATGGTGTAGAATCCTAAATCTGCATCACATTACTATGAGAATTTGCAGAAAACTGCCAAAAGAAAAGTTTAAAGTAGCCTACTATAATATAGTAAATCGAACCTAAGGAACCTGCTCTCCCACACAAAAGACATAATCCCAAAAAGTGATTAAAGTAGAGTATATAAATTAAGATGTGAGTGTGATGCAGCGTATGTTGGACAAACAGGGCAAAAATTCCAAGAATGGGTGAAGGAACACCAGGCCTGCGTGAAAAACAAAAAATCAACGGAAAATTTTGCTAAACATCTATTAGAAAATGACCATAACAGTGACTTGAAATTTGAAATCTTGCATGTGGAAGGGAAGGGACTCAGATTAGATGCTTTGGAGCAGTTTGAATGTGCTTTTGTACACCTCTCACTCCCCTCTCCTTAACCTACCACTACTAGATACCTGGGCTAATGAGGGTAAAAAACCCCTCTATTTCTCCCGCATTACTCTCCCTTGACCTCAAGATATGTAAAGGGCCTTACATTTATGTCTATAAACCGTTTTTAAAACCCACCCACTTTCCTCTGCCATTAGGAGTAGTGCTCCCCATGGGGGGGGGACTCCTCCCGCTCTTCAACCTACCCCCAACCATCAACGCTCGCATCCCTCCCCCACCTTCTCACCTCCCCGCCCCTACCTGAATGTAGTATGTATAGATGGAAGCCTGCAGAGTTGTTAACTGAAGATGACGTTGGATGTCGAAACCCAGGTCGTAGCGTAATAAATTTCTGTGAAATTACAAACTTATTATCCTTTCATTTCCAATATAATCAATTTCACAAAGTTACAATCACGAATACAATCAATTATATTCAATGCAGGACAAAAATATTGATTTCACACTCAGTTGTGAAGAAAAGATGGAAGGGAGTCCACGTTTACAAAAAGTACTAATTATCCCATACTGAATATTAAGAGGAATAAATGAAGTTTTAAATCTGAAAGAGCACTAAACTTCTTAATATAATCAGGGACATCAAGGCAATGAAAATGAAAACTTTTCGACCCATCTTACTTCACTATAATTTCATTTCAAATTTAAATAAATGTTTAATTTGGCTATAAGTCTGGGAAAACATGGCAAGTGCTTACTAGTACTAGCATCATATCATTATCATCAGTATTTCAATCTTAGGATTGGTTTATTGCAGCCCTCCATTCGCCTCTATGTAATGTCAATTCCCTCAATCCCTGATACCTTTTCTGTTTTACACCTTTCTTAATTTGTCCTACACGTACATGTCTCTTGGTCTTCCTCTTGTGATCTTCCCTTCTATCAATCCATTGTGCCTCAATGTGAGTCCAATCCATCTATTTCTTCTTTGCCGTAGAGTTCTCCATATGGTACAATGCTCTTTTGCCCTTCTGTCTACTTAGAAAGAAATAAGAGTTCTTCAGCATCAGGTAAAAGTAATAAGGGGGGAAAACTCCAATGGCCATAATAAACAGTTGCAACTCTCTTCAGACTAATTGCTGTATTGGTTCTCGCAGGAACCACTAAAGAGACCAAACACAACCTCTCAACCAAGAATACCCTCTGTGGTGGTTTACGGGAAATTAATCCATGCCAGAGCACACACAGCCACGCAGACACTATCCTGTCTGGAATCCCTCTCGAGGCTGAGAGACCCAGTTAAAGATTCTAGGTGGAAATGTAATCCTTCACGAGGCTGTATGGAAGACCCCGTTAAAGGTACCAGGATGCTCTACAAGTACACACTCTGTGCCTATCCACAAAGGACAGGCACAAACCATTCACACACACTAGCACTCAATAAATGCACACACATACACTCAAATTGCCAACTTCTGGGAGAATCTGAAAACAAAGAGCGCAGACGAAGATATGCATCGTAGTAACATGCGTGTTTCAGCCACAAAGTGGCTCTCTTCAGCAAACTGAAGGGAAAAAAGCACCTCCTACAACTCGGTTGGAAGTAACTACCGAAGACAGACGCCCAATATATATAGTGTCTGAAAAGGTTGGGGGGGACCAATAGGATTAGTGGGAAGATGGGAAGGGGGGGGGGGGAAGAGTACTTGAACGTATTGGCAAAGAGGAAGGGGGAGAGGGAGGAGGGTGGGCCGAGCAGAAACCAATGAGATGAGTGGAACGGGCAGGAGTAATTAGTGAAGGAGATGGGGGTGGTGTGGAGGGGAAAAGTCTCTGGGTAACGGACTATGAAAAAAAAAGGGGGGGGGTGTGAGTATTAAGTCCAATGGAAATTTTAGGTTTGAAAACAGGAGTAGGAATTCACTTCAAAAGGAAGTACAGAAGAGATAATGGAATCGGCCCTTTATCGCTGTTAACTACGACCTTCTTGAATTAGTGTATAAAAATGCTTTAGTATGCGTCCAAAAGGTGGTTGGGAGTCTGTATGATAAGTTTCAGTTCGTTTTCTGGTGTCTGATGGCCTTCCTTGAGTAAATGTTGTGCAAAACTCGATTTATCTGGTCTGTTATGTCTGTAATGGGCTATATGTTCTTTGTATCTGATTTTAATATATATTCCTCCGCATCTGGCCGATGGAAGATGAGTCACAGGGGGAACAATTTATTTTGTAAATACTGGACTTATTTTAGGTGTCGATTGTGTTCTTAGTAGTACCTAATAAATGTTTTAGTTTGCTGTTGCTGCTAAATGATATATTGGTGTCGACGGTTTTGAAAAACTTTCCTCGCTCTTTTGTTAATTGTGGGTGGAACGGAAGTTTGATATATCGAGGAGTTTTATGCTGTAATAAATATAGTTTTGAAATATTTTCAAAGAATTAAAAAACATCAAACTCATCGTGATTCAAAATGGTTTTAAAGAGTTCATTATCGATAACTTAGTAAAAAAGCACAAACATAAAAAACTAGTTCAAAACACAACCACTCTCACATAGCATAAAACCCCTCGAAAAATCAAACTTCCATTCCACCCTCAATTAATATAAGAGCTAGGAAAGTTTTTCAAAACCGTCGACACCAATATATCATTTAGTAGCAACAACAAACTAAAACATTTATTAGGTAATACTAAGGACACAATCGACACCTAAAATAAGTCCTGCATTTACAAAATAAATTGTTCCTCTTGCGACTCATCTTACATCGGCCAGACGCGGAGGAATATTAAAAACCAGATACAAAGAACAGATTACCCATTACAGACATAACAGACCAGACAAATAGAGTTTTGCACCCTTACTCAAGGAAAGCCATCAGACATCAGAACACGAACTGAAACTTATCAAACAGACTCCCAACCACCTTTTGGACACATACGAAAGCATTTTCATACACAAATTGAAAAAAGGTCGTAGTTAACAGCGATAAAGGGCCGATCGCATTCTCTCCTCTGTACTCCCTTTTCAAGTGAATTCCTACTCTCGTTTTCAAACCTAAAATTTTCCATTGGACTTAATACTCACCACCCCCCCCCCCTTTTTTTTCATAGTCCGTTACCCAGAGACCTTTCCCCTCCACACCACCCCCATTTCCTTCACAATTACTCCTCCCCATTCCACTCATCTCATTGGTTTCTGTTCGTCCCACCATCCTCCCTTCCTCTTTGCCGATACGTTTAAAGTATTCCTTCCCCCTTCCCATCTTCCCACTAATCCTATTGTTCCCCCCCAACCTTTTCAGACACTATATATATTGGGCGTCTGTCTTCGGTAGTTACTTCCAACCGAGTTGTTGGAGATGCTTTTTTCCCTTCAGTTTGCTGAAGAAAGCCACTTTGTGGCCGAAACACGCATGTTACTACGATGCATATCTTCATCTGCGCTCTTTGTTTTCAGATTCTCCCAGAAGTTGGCAATTTGAGTGTATGTGTGTGCATTTATTGAGTGCTAGTGTGTGTGAATGGTTTGTGCCTGTCCTTTGTGGATGGGCACAGAGTGTGTACTTGTAGAGCATCCTGGTACCTTTAACGGGGTCTTCCGTACAGCCTCGTGAAGGATTACATTTCCACCTAGAATCTTTAACGGGGTCTCACAGCCTCGAGAGGGATTCCAGACAGGATAGTGTCTGCGTGGCTGTGTGTGGTCCCTGGCGTGGATTAATTTCCCATAAACCACCACAGAGTTTATTCTAGGATGAGAGGTTGTGTTTGGTCTCTTTCGTGGTTCCCGCGAAAACCAACACAGCAATTAGTCAGACGAGAGTTGCAACTGTTTATTACGACCATTGGAGTTTTCTTTCTTCCTCATTCCTTACTTGGTCTGTCCATTTAATCTTCAGCATTCTCCTCCAGCACCATGTTTCAAAGGCCTCTATTCTTTGCTAGTCCACTTTTCCAATGTTCCAAGCCTCGGAACCATAGAGGGCCATGCTCCCCACGAAAGACTTGACGAACTTTTTCCTTGTTTCCAGCCTTAGGTTATTTGAACATATTAATTGCTTCTTCTTCATGAATGCATTCTAAGCTTGGGCTATCTACCTGGGCAGCAGCATACCAAAGGATGGAAGAAGTTCGACCGACATCAAGTGATGAATAGTCGGTGAGTTCGGCCGAATGATGTCGGTCGAACTTCTTCCATCCTTTGGTATGCTGCTGCCCAGGAAGATGAAGGATTCCACTTGTTCTAGTTTCACCCCTCGAATTGTGATATCTGCATTCAGGCTCTCTCCTCAGCACACAAGGATTTTAGTTTTCTTCTTGTTGATGTCCATATTATATTCCCCCAGTACTTTATCCATAGCACTTGCTTGCAGGTTGCTTGCAGGTCCTCTCCCTTTTCCGCCACTACTGCAGTGCCATCTGCAAACCGGAGCATGTTGATTTCTTCTCCATTTACCTTGACTCCTTTGATACCCAATTCTTGTGTTTCTTTTATTGCATCTTCCAGTTATACGATGAATATTGTTGTCAAGAGGGTACATCCTTGTCTTACTCCTTTGTTTGTTTTGGCTTCTTTTTTCCCTCCCATTTTTCGTTTGCATTCTTGTAACCTGATTCTTGTATAGGTTATGGATAATTCTTCTGTCGTTGTAATCCAGTCCGAGCGCTTCTAGTATCTTGAACATCTTGTTCCATTCGATGTTGTAGAAGGCCTTCTCCAAGTCCACAAATGCCACGTATAATGGCTTATTTACTTGTCTCATTTTTTCTGCCAGAACTTTCAAGCTGAGAATTGCCTCTCTTGCTCCTCAGTTTTTCCTGAACCTGAATTGGTTTTCTGGAAGGTTTCCTTCTATCCTTCCTATTCTTTGGCTGATAATCCGAGTAAGAATTTCTGATGCTTGAGTCACAAGGCTCAATGTTCTGTGTTCTTTACATTTATCTTTTTTCGGTTTCTTCGGTATTGTAATCATTATACTTTTGTTGAAGTCTTCTGGTGTCTTTTCACTGTTGTGGCTATCTTTGATTATTCCAAGAATGGGTGATGGAACATCAGGCCTGCGTGAAAAACAAAAACTCAACGTCAAATTTTGCCAAACATCTATTATCTTGCATGTGGAAGGGAAGGGATTCAGATTAGATGCTTTGGAGCAGTTTGAAATTTTAAAAATTGTACACCTCAAAGAGAATATTGTTAATGACCTTTTGTACACCTGCCACTCCTCTCTCCTAAACTTGCCACTACTCGATACCTGGGCTAATGAGGGTAAAAAAACGCCTCTATTTCTCCCCCAATACTCTCCCTTGACCTCAAGATATTTAAAGAGGCTTACATTTATGTGTATGAACCGTTTTTAAAACCCACCCACTTTCCTCAGTCATTAGGGGGGGTGCTCCCCATAGGAGATCTCCTACCTTCCCCCCAACCATCATCGCTCGCTTGCCTCCCCCACCTTCTCACCTCCCCACCCCTACCTGAATGTAGTTTGTATAGATGGAAGTCTGTGGAGTTGTTACCTGAAGATGATGTTGGACGTCGACACCCGGGTTGTATCGTAATAAATTTCTGTGGAATTACAAAGTTATCAACTTTTCATTTCCAATTCTGCATTGAACCTATGCCTGCAAATTAATGTTTGACTACATTCTATGATTGCAAACTTTTTTGTAATACAATGATTTATGTGCATTTTATGAATGCTCTACTTTTCTTAGGAGTGCTTTTTTAATTAGTACTTTTCATCATCAACATTCAGGATGGAGAGGCAATTGTTGAAACATTCATCACCAATGTGAAAGAATTGCAGGAGAAGGACCTCAGTGACCAAGAGCTGGCTGGAGCCTTCACAAAATTAAAAGAAGAACTGAAATCTGTTAAAAATCCATATGTAGATGCTATTTTAAAATCTGTACCTGTTTAAAAGTATTATTCATTTGTGCCAATCCAAAATATTTTGTAATAAAACATTTATATACAAAAATGTTCTGTTTTCATTTATAGTGAATACTTTTTACTGTCATGATGAACTGTTTTGGGTTTAAATATGATATTATTATTTTGAATGATATTATATTAATTATGAATATACCTGTACATCATAAGGGGGTCTCGGTTGTCCAGGGGGTAGAGCGTTAGATGACTGACCAGAGGGTCCCGGGTTCAATTCCCTGGCAAGGCACCTTCAGCTCCGCCCAAACTATGTGATTTTTTGGGAACCAGATGTTCTTGGGACACCATAACCAGCACAGGGAAAGGAACTGCCCCCCTACCCTGATGCGTTAATTTCACATGCTGTCGCGCAATGTACTGGGTGAACTCTACCATCACCTACTAAACTGACCTTCCAGTTGATTATTGTGTTTTATACACCATAATTCCCTGATATCAATGTACAAGATAACATCATCAATCCTTCTGTACAGTGAAATACTTTAAGTAAGATAAGTCTAAATATAAAATTAAAACATAATTAAATTCACATCTTAGTTATTAGGTTTGTAAGATAATTTGATGAAAGCTAACAGGCTCTAAGACATGTTCTATGAGGGTAGGCTGAAAACTAATTCAAACATGCTTGTAGACCACAAACAAAATGACCTTCAGAAGCACTTCTGGTGGCATGTGGAAGTAACATTCCCCCTCAACATACATGCGCAGGTTTGAGGTTGTTACATTCATCCAGAGTATCTTGAGAAGCAGAAGTATGGAGACCTGTTCTAGGGCTATGTTAACGCGAGTTAAACAGTGTGCTGTTGTTGAATTTTTAACTGCTGATAAAGTGACTGACTGAGATTCATTGTCATTTAAAGGCTGTTTATGACAGGCTGGATAAATATTTTTTAATCGATTCAGTCGATTCAATCGATTGCAAGCGACTCATGTTGTGATTTTCAAAAATTTATAATGTATTACGAAATCTTTAACAATATACAATATATAACATGTATACATTGAATTACAGTAATAAAAATGAGTTTTTTAGTAGGAGTCTATTTTTGTTATTGTCTTGTTCCGAAGTATCATTATTGTAGTTTTTCTGTTAGTGTTTGGTTGCCTCATTCCGAAAAAACCATTAACATATTCTAAAATTAAATAATTTGAACATTGGCTTAGTTTTTAGTAAATTTGGATTAACATGAAATTGACATGTGAACGCCATTGAACAATTGATTAATTTGCTCTTTCTGTGTCTTTGCATAGTTGCGTAAATTATAGGAATTTTAACCAATAAGTATGAAGAAAAATATCAAGGTCTCACACTAGCCAAGCTATACTATATTTTATAATCGGCCACAGCGGCCTAACTAAAGGCTGCATGAATCCACAATGTGGGGCAGGGAGGAGGAGGGGGGGATGGTAGCCACAGAACCTTTTTGAATACACAGGAATCAAAAGTAATTTCTTTTAACAGGAAAGCAGATTTACTTATCCAGCTCTGATTCAAAGTTTTTCTTTCAGAAAACAAATACTGATCTTTAAAACTCATGTGCTGATAGAAGGGGGGCAAGTATTGTATTCTCGGCCCTCATTTTGATTCTAGTAAATGTAAGCATTTAACTCAAATTCAAAATTCATATATTAGAAGTTTGGAGTTTTGTTTTTCGTTTTCTTATTAATTCATTTTTATTAGTGTAGTTCAATGTATACATATTATATATTGTATATTGTTAACAATTTCGTAATACATTATAAATTATTGAAAATCACAACATGAGTCGCTTGCAAGATCTGTCTCAAAAGTAGTAAGACTGAATCAATTAAAAAATATTTATCCAGCCTGTCATAAACAGCCTTTAAATGACAATGAATCTCAGTCACTTTATCAGCAGTTAAAAATTCAACAACAGCACACTGTTTAACTCGTGTTAACATAGCCCTAGAACAGGTCTCCATACTTCTGCTTCTCAAGATACTCTGGATGAATGTAACAGCTACAAACCTGTGCATGCGTGTTGAGGGGAATGTTTTGAAATGGACGTTACATTTCCTAACAACTAAATTGTGGTCAGAGTCCACATCCACTCCTAAGAAACTGTGCGAATTTATCACACTGTTCCTTAACCTGTCCCTAACCATAATATAATCTAACTGATACCTTTCTGAGTCACCTGGCATTTTCCATGTATACCTATGCCTTTTATGGTTTCTAAACCATGTGTTGGTGATGACTAACCCCTGTCTCCTGTAGAAATCAATTGCCTTCTCTTTCGCTTATCAATTGTACCTAACCCATAGTCCCCCACCTCATCACCATCTCTTCCTTCGCCTACCGTCGCATTCCCATCGCCCATCACTATCAAATGTTTCCCTGCAGGAACACATGCGATTATATCGTCTAATTCATTGTACATCCTATAGACTTCTCCCTCCTTGTGGTTGCTTGGTGGCATGTATACCTGAACAATGAACAAGTTCGTCGGTTCTGCTTTAATCTCTACGAGTAATATTCTATCAATTCCTTGCTCTATGTTGACTACACTTCTTCCTACCCATTTATTTAATATTACGGCAACCCCTCGTTGGCTCTCGTCCCCGCCGCTGTATATTATTCTATAATTATCACTCCAGTAATCCCCGCTATCCTTCCATCTCACCTCGCATAGACCTAAAACATCTATATAACTTCTTTCTTTCCATCTCTCTCTTAATATTCTCTAATTTGCCTGTCCTCAACATTGTCCTGACGTTCCATGTTCCTATTCTAACTACTTTCGTCTTCTTTGTCTTCTGTCCTGTTGCTGTTATATTTCCCCCACAAGGGCTTCGTGGGATGACGACCGCTGAAGCCTTGCCTTCCCCGCTGCCAGCCATGACACACGGCCCCTTCGGGCCGAGTCCCGCAGTTGCCAGGACTGAATTTCTCTATGTTGTCCATCATTATTTTCTTGGGAATAATAATTCATGTGGTTTCCCGTTGCCTTCTTCAATATTGTTTTTAACGTGACACCATCACTCACTTAATGGCCGCCCCACTGGGGTCAGACGCCTTCACAGCCGCCTCACTGAGGACAGACTGCATGGGCTACCCTTCGTCTGGCTCCTAACCTTCAACCTATCTGGCATGGGTGACCCTACCAGGAGCAATTATTATTACTCCCGCCGGCACAGCTCTAGGGGTCATCGGAACGCATACGCCCTTCCACCATGTCAAGGTTGTATTCCATGGGAGGGGAATTCTGCATACACCAATAATTTTTTTTAGGTAATCTACCAGTTAAAGTAGGTTTTTGGATGGACAACACTACCAAATAAACATTTTGTAACTTCAAATAAAACTCAATCCACCAACCTAATCCACATCAGGCCCCTCTTCATCTCTGAGTACTTCTTTCCTCCCTTGCCTTAACCTCAACATTCCACTACCACTCAATATGCCTTTCATCCATTTTTCCTGCCTTCATAGGATTTCTCTCAACAAGCCCCTCTCCTCACCCACCATATCCAGTACCTCATCATTCGTTTTCCTTTTGGTCCATTTTACCTTCTCCATTTTTCTCCACACCCACATTTCAAAAGCCTTCCATCTACGTCTATAGTCCTGCTTCAGCGACCATGTTTCCCCGCCGTACATAGCTACGTTCCATATCAGAGTTTTTACAAGCCTTTTCTTAACCTCCCTACTCAACGTCCCCATCATCAACTCCCCCCTTGAGAAAGTCTCCTTGCCTAGTGCAATTGTTATCCTTACGTCCCTGTTACTTTGACCGTATTGGTCCAAAACACTTCTGAGATATGTAAACTGTTCTACCTGCTCTATTTTTCCCTCCTATTTAAATGTTTAGATTAGCCTTTTTCTTTCTAGAAAATCGAATAACTTTTGTTTTAATAATATTGATTCTCATCACATATCTATCGCACTGAACTTCCAATTCACTCAGCAATGCTTGCAACCCCTTGGCTGACTGAGCAACTAATGCTTGGTCATCAGCAAACCTAACCGATTTTACGAATTCCCCTCCGACTTTCATTCCTACCTCCAGTTCTCCCCATGCCTCTTTAATCATTTCCTCCACATATATGTTGAACAGCACCGGTGACAATGGGCAACCCTGCCTTACACCTCTTCCTAACACTGCCCATTCGGACTCTCCGTTCCCCATTCCCACCTGAGCAGTCTGAGACATGTACAGGTTGCGGATCAGTCTCCTGTCCCTCAAATCCATTCCTATTTTCTGCAATACACGCATCAATTTTTCCCAATTCACTCTATCAAACGCTTTTTCGAAATCTATGAAACAGGCAAATACATCCTGATTGTAATCTATATTTCTCTCGATTAGTGATCTCATTACTTCAATGGCATCACGCATACCTCTTCCTTTCCTAAACCCAAACTGATGATCCCCTAAGTAATCATTTGCCTTACTCTCTATCCGTTTGCTTGATGATCCTGAAAATAGCTTTAGCTGCATTGGATATCAAACTTATTTTTCTGTAATCCTCACATGATTTAGCCTTTACCTTTTTGGAATAGGAACTAACACTGATCTCACAAAATCTTCCAGCCAGATTTCTTCCTCATAGATACTACGAATCAGTCCATATAGATTCTACTTCCCCCATTTTGCTAAACATTTCAACAGTTCCACAGGAATGTCGTCTACCCCTACGGCCTTATTTGCTTTCATCTCCGTTAATGCCCTTTCTGTTTCATCGTCGAGTATGCCTGGACCTAAGCTATCTTCTTCTACGTCATGTTCCTTTTCTTTGTCTAACCTTGTCGGCCTAAGTTCTCTACCATACAGTGTTTCTATTTATTCCTTCCATCTCTCTTGGATTTTACCTGGTTCAACATCTTACCCCCTTATCTTTAACTGTTAGCACAGATCTTGCCTTCTTATTTCCCTATATTAACTTTACCTTGCAGTGTAGCGCACCAATTTCACCCTTCCTCTGAAAACTTTCCATAGCCTTGCATTGCGTTTTCCACCATTTTTCTTTTGCTTTATTTGTGGCCCTTCTCAATTTATTGTTTAACTCTTTGTACTTAATGTTGCCTGACTCTGTGTTTACTTTATTCCATCTCATCTCATCCATCTTTTTAATCATCTCATCCGTTACCCATGGGTTTTCTTATCTTTTTCCCAATAACAGTTTATATAGTGCCTTCTGCAGCTTTCAAAATCACTGTTTTGATACATTCCCATTTTTCTTTGATAGTACTCGGCTCTTTACTGTCATCTGTCATTTTCTCATCAGCCTGCTGATACTCCTTCCTCGTAAATCCATTTAATGATTCTACATTCAATTTCCTAACCCGGCCCCCTTACCTTATCTTTTTGAAACGGACATTACATTTCATAACAACTACATTGTGGTCAGAGTCTGCATTCCCTCCTGGGAAACTGTGCGAATTCATCACACTGCTCCTAAACCTGGGCCTAACCATAATATAATCTAACTGAAACCTTTTTTAAGTCATCTGGCATTTTCCATGTATTCCTACACCTTTTGTGGTTCCTAAATCATGTGTTGGTGATGACTAACCCCTGTCTCCTGCAGAATTCAATTGCTTTCTTCTCGTGGTCATTCCTTGTGCCTAACCCATAGTCCCCCACCTCATCACCATCTCTTCCTTCGCCTACCGTCGCATTCCCATCGCCCATCACTATCAAATGTTTCCCTGCAGGAACACATGCGATTATATCGTCTAATTCATTGTACATCCTATAGACTTCTCCCTCCTTGTGGTTGCTCGGTGGCATGTATACCTGAACAATGACCAATTTCGTCGGCTCTGCTTTAATCTCTACGAGTAAGATTCTATCAGTTGCTTGCTCTATGTTAACTACGCTTCTTCCTACCCCTATATTTAAAATTATGGCAACCCCTCGTTGGCTCTCGTCCCCATTGCTGTATATTATTCTATAATTATTACTCCAGTAATCCCCACTATCCTTCCATCTCACCTCGCATAGACCTAAAACATCTATATAACTTCTTTCTTTCCATCCCTCTCTTGATATTTTCTAATTTGCCTGTCCTCAATATTGTCCTGATGTTCCATGTTCCTATTCTAACTATTTTCGTCTTCTTCTTTGTCTTCTGTTCTGCTGCAAGGGTTTGGTGAGATGATGACCGCTGAAGCCTTGCCTTCCCCGCTGCCGGACATGACACATGGCCCCTTGGGCCGAGTCCCGCAGTTGCCAGGACTGAATTTCTCTATGTTGTCCATTATTATTTTCTTGGGAATAATAATTCATGTGGTTTCCCGTTGCCTTCTTCAATATTGTTTGTAACGTGACACCATCACTCACTTAATGGCCACCCCACTGGGGTCAGATGCCTTTGCAGCCGCCTCACTGAGGAACAGACTCAGCGTGGACTACCTTTCATCTGGCTCCTAACCTTTGACCTATCTGGCATGGGTGATCCTACCAGGAGCAATTATTATTACTCCCGCCAGCACAGCTCTAGGGGTCATCGGAATGCATAAGCCCTTCCACTAAGTCATGGTTGTAGTCCATGGGAGGGAAATTTGGCATACTCTAATAATATTATTTTTATGGTTAGGTGTTATGAAAGTCTCTTCATTTCAGGGAAAGATGATAAAACAAATTTTTCCTACTGAATGAAACATAGATAAATAAATGATAAAATGCTCTTCCCAATTTTGGCATATTGGTAGTGTAATTAAGCGACAGATGGAACATTATCAATTCATTTTAGTTTAACTTCCCACCTCACAATGATTATTTATTATTACCTTTCTCGTTTTTCAGGAACTAATTGCTTTGAGCATATGTTCTTACTGGTATTGCTTCCACTTCTAAGGCCAATTCACACCCAAACATAGCTTAGAAAAAGAAAATGCATCTCAATGGCTACATTGTGGTTAAGCTGTGAACAATACTACCATGAATATTCGCTGATATTACCAAAGGTACTTATTTTTTTTTAAATCTAATACTACACACTTGAGAAAAAGGAAAAAGGTAATGTCATTATTACAATAGATGGGATAAAATAATTAACATGATGGCGAGTTAACTTACATTGCCCTTGTAAAAGAAGCCCTTAGGCAGTTTTGATTTGCTTCCGCAAACATTACGGACTTTTTGTATTAATCTAGAAATCCTCTGCTGCAACATGAGTTCTCAAATCTCCTGCCAAGAGTGTTTTAACTACCTCGTATTTCGATGATGAATGTGCTCTACTCCTTCAGTCTGGCAAGTTGAAGGTCTGTGGTTCAAGTCCAGCTCCCCAACTTACTCCCCAACCTCATGCTTGCTGCTTATATGTGCTTCTATCATTTTTTGTTGTATGATATATATTCTATGCGAACTCTACCACATTTTACAAAACAATGAGTTCATTTAACTTCCATTCCCACATTGTCCCTCTTGTCTTATTTTATGCCCATCGCACTTGGATGACATTTTCAATTCTACTACTATATGTTACTTGTGTGCACCCTCTGTCTTTCCTACTCCCCTCTCTGCACAATGTAACCCCAACATCCCAAACATCGCAATCGTTTTTCGAACTATCATCTGTCTGACTCCAGAATCCTTACCCAAAAATAATTTCTTTGCCACCTGTACCTTAACAAGCGCTATCTGCCACCTCTCCTTTAACTTCTGTCTTGCCTACTATGTGGGTGAATGTACCACTACCCTTTCCCTCCTTATGAACAACCACTTCTACTCTACTAAATCTCACGCCTTCCTTTATTTTTAGTTTTATTTAGAACTCTGAGCCACCACTAGGGTGTGTGGCTGGAGGGGATTACACAACAGGCTATTTTGACCCAAAACACCTTTCCTTCCTAGTGAGGCAAACATTTTATTTTGATCCCTTATTGGTTGTGAAAAAAATGAAATTTTAAATCCATCTCTTCTGCACTCATTATCTTGAATTTGATTGGCATATCTCCTTTTTATTTATTTAGTATCCTGTGAGCCACCACTAAAGTGTGTGACAGGGGGTGATTACACACCAGACTACCCTTCATCCAAGGCACCTTTCCCTCCTGGAAACATTCCTCCCCTCAAACCTTGTTTCTAAATGCCCCACACTACCTCTTACAGATTACCCATCAAATCACTAATAGCCTCCACACTCTTCCCTCCGAAACCATCGGGCCTAATTCCTGGCTTCAGCCACATGGTACAACATGCCCTCTGATCCATTCCTTTTCCATTTTCACCATGCAAAACAGGCCTAGTGCACTTTCAATGTCATTAAATGGAACCTGCACTTCTAAAATATCATATATGTACTACAGTGCTACCAGTGTAGGTGAAGCTTCTACTTCCCTTTTCATCTGGATCAACAATCAAAGAATTCCTTGCAGTTTCTTGTTCTTAAATATGCCCTCACCCACAATATTTCTTTGATAATTGTTTTTCCATTTCTGTTCTCCACATTCTACCTCTCACTGCATCTATTGTACAGCTAAAAAACACAGAATCATCAATTATCTGCTTGCTACAGTCATTCCACCCACCAGGACTCAAGGATTTTCATTAAGCTACACTGTCTCTGCTTCCTCAAATATCGGCCTAATCCCCAATTAGATTATTATTTCTTTCTCAATTCCAAATCAAATCTTGCTCCAGCCCATTACATTGTAATCCACCCTCTCCTTTCCTTCCTCCATCTTCATCCTCCCTTAATCCCTCCGTGCAATATTTACAATAGAACAAAACACTATCAATTCATCCTTCTTCTGCTGATGAAGAAGTCTCTTTAATTTAATTCCATAACAAAACTGGCTGAACTCAGGCCTGGCAAACTTGGAAACCCCATATAATCTTTGGGCAAAAGAGCTTTCAAATTGAAATGCTAGATACTTTCATGTGAACGTTTCAGGTCCAGAAATCTGCTCCCAATGTCTTAGACTTTCATTTGAAAGTCTCAGACATTGGAAGCAGGTTTCTCAATTTTTTAAAGTTACAAAAACTAAAAAAATGGCCAAGACCTATGCATCTCAAACTATTTTTACGTAAATAAAACAGTTTCTGGCGTAACTTGGTGGAAAATCTTCCAATTGACGTTTTTTTTTAATTAGAAAAACAAACCACTTTGCTTTTTCACATAAACTTTTTATTCTCACGACCCAGGTTTTGTTATAGCGTAACATCATCAGCTGATGATGTTATGCTATAACATGGTCGATAGAATAAAAAGTTTATATGGAAAAGAAAGTGGTTTGTTTTTTAAAAAAAACGTCAATATTTTAATGTAAATATTCTAGTTTTTTGACTTAATAAGCTCACCAAAAATAAACAGTTTTTGCCAGATTGAAAAATCAACCAATGGTATAACATAGAGTATTTCCTTGCCTATGTACAATTATGTTTTATCAAATTTATTAAATCTTTTTATTATCAAGTATAAAAATTTATACTCCCTAAAATACATGTACATAAATAAATTTTTCTATCAATGAAAATTTTACGCACCTTCCTCCACAATCTTCATGGTATTGGAGTTATCATCAAAATGTCCTTTGAGCACATATGGTGATGCATTCCTCCTCCAATGTAATCATTTTGCCACAGCCTCAAACCTCAACTCTTGGTGGAAAAATGGATGGCAGCTAAAGGCAGAGGCATCGTCGAGCTTTTAGCTCAACAGAGCTGGATTTCTTTTTGCAGTCTCTGTGGTTCACTGCATTCCTCCTTCGATGGACAATAATAATCTCAGCCATCCAGAATGCACTAGTGAGCAGCAGGAGTGTGTTTGGGACATGGATGCAGAGAGAATAACTGCCTGAATAATCCCGCACCCAACCTTCACTCGGGAAACAAAAAGGAAGAATGATTATGAGGTTGTCTTACTTGGAATGTCCACCAGAAATGATGCAGAATTACTTGGTAGGAAAAGTTGATTGCACATTATAATTGTTAGACCTTTTTGTAACATCATATGAAAAGCACTCATTTTAATCAAAACTTGATTAATGTTTTGCTCCCTTCTAAATAAGACAGGGCTACCCAACTCATATGCCCTGAGCAATATTTATTACATGAACCTGTAGAAACCTTGATGGTTCTCTTTCCTTCATTTCCCTGTGGAGGAGGAACTAGTTGGTGGTGGTGAGGTTTGGGATGGAGGTGCTTCTCTGTTTCTCAATTGATGGAAGAACTCATGCTCAGCCTAGAAATGCTGATCCACAACTCTCTCTAAACCAAATATCAAGGGGATTGAGATGGCTAGGTGGCTATGCACTGGCTTCCCACCACGAGGGCTCAAATTCGAATCCTGAAGAGATATTTTTCAGTGGTATCCTGATCCCTACTTGAGGTGCTATGTGGGAAGCACTTTGAGAAAGTACATCATCTGTTGGATAGGATGTTAAACTGTGGACCCTTTGGCCCCTTTTGTTAAGAGTAGGCTGATACTGATGCCATGTTTCTATCCACCCTTCATCCCTTCCCATCCATCCCTAATGGTGCAAATGACCTTAGCTGTTGGTCGCCTCCCCTAAAACTACAACTAACAAATATCAATGATAAAAGAAAGCAAAGCATGGCAGGTGGCCTTTTCTCCTGTTCTATTTCCACCTGTCGGTTTGGAATTCATAATTCAGAAGGACTTATGGACTTCCAACTTCTCCTTAAATCTTACTGTGCTCAATTCTCTCATTGTAATATTTATTGGGAAAACTAAATGGAGCAAGTTCTGTACAAAAATGCACTGGGGCACTGTTTGAGCAGTCTTGAGATTCACTTTGTCAAAGATATTTTTTGTATAGAATGAATAATATAAAAAAACAATTAGTACACAAACTGTTCAGAAGATAGGAAAGAGGGCAACTGGTCATGATTAATTAGCAGAATTAAGTAGAAGAAAAACATAATGTAATACTTACTAAAACTAGGGATTTACCATGCATAGATGAATAAAAACCCCAATCAGTAATTTAATGTTATTGATACCTAAATTGGAGAAAAACCAGAGACTTTTCTTTTCAAGTACAAGTAACTTTGAAAGTATGAACAAATAATTTTTGTTTTGAAATTCAACGTAATTTATTCCTGCAGTGACTATCATCTTTCAATGGTTTATCATAAAAAATTAATGTGTGGGAACTGTTCCAAACCACTACAGTTAAGGTGTCCCCAGAAAGATTTGTAGGTGATTTATTAATATTGTGTGAATTGGTGATACCTGGTGAAAATAATCCATTGAATTTTTTTCAAACGACTTTCAGTGGTCATTGAAGTGACTTCAATTAGGGCAAAAATATTACTTCAACATAATTCTTGCAGGTAACACACATAAAAATTGACTTAGTTTTCTCTATGCAATCCTCTACTTTAAAATTTGGAGTAATTTTAAAACCATTGGGCATAATGTCAACATAATTTCAAATATGAATGGTAGCTGTAGGTAACATTGTACCAGTTGTAGTTCTAATTGTACTTGTTCTTCCAAAACATTCCCTTTGTCATGGTTTCCTATTATTTTGGGTCAGACTCATTTTCAACTGCTGACTCTCATTGTTAGAATATATGAATAGTAAATGCATTATTATTATTAGGGAATCTACCGGTTAAGGTAGGTTTTTGGATTGACACAACTATCAAATAAATATTTTGTAACTCCAAACAAAACCCAATCCAGCATTAGCTACACTCCATATCAGAGTTTTTACAAGTCTTTTCTTAACCTCTCTACTGAACGTCCCCATCATCAACTCCCTCCTCCTTGAGAAAGCCTCCTTGCCTAGTGCAATTCTTCTCCTTACGTCCCTACCACTTTGACCGTATTGGTCCAAAACACTTCCGAGATATGTAAACTGTTCTACCTGCTCTATTTTTTATTCTACCTACTCTAGATCAGATCCCTCTTCATCTCTGTGTACTTCCTTCCTCCCTTCATCCCGTCCAACATCCCTATCTTGTTCCTGCCCTTTCCTCGTTTGCCTAACATTCTCCCCTCTATTACCTTCTTTAAAATCCCACTATTGCTCAATATGCCTTTCATTCATCTTTCCCGCCTCCATAGGATTTCTCTCAACAAACCCCTCTCCTCACCCACCATCTCCAGTACTACGCATTTGTTTTTCTTTCAGTCCATTTCACCTTCTCTCTCTCTGAGCAACTAAAGCTTGGTCATCAGCAAACCTAACCGATTTTATGAATTCCCCTCCAACTTTCATTCCTACCGCAAATTTTTCCCATGCCTCTTTAATCATTTCCTCCACATATATGTTGAACAGCACTGGTGACAATGGGCAACCCTGCATTACACCTCTTCCTAACACTGCCCATCCGGACTCTCCGTTCCCCACTCGCACCTGAGCAGTCTGAGACATGTGCAAGTTGCGGATCAGTCCCCTGTCCCTCCAATCCATTCTTATTTTCTGCAATACACGCATTATTTTTTCCCAATTCACTCCATCAAACTCTTTTTCAAATCTACGAAACAAGCAAATACGTCCTGATTGTATTCTATATTCCTTTCAATTAGTGATCTCATTACTTCAATGGCATCACGCATACCTCTTCCTTTCCTAACCCAAACTGATGATCCCCTAAGTAATCATTTGCCTTACTCTCTATCCTTTTGCTGATGATCCTGAGAATAACTTTAGCTGCGTGGGATATTAAGCTTATTGTTCTGTAATCCTCACATGATGTAGCCTTTACCTTTTTCAGAATAGGAACTAACACTGATCTAAAAAAATCTTCCGGCCAGATTCCTTCCTCATAGATACTACGAATCAGTCCATATAGAGTCTCCTTCCCACATTTTCCTAAACATTTCAACAGTTCCACAGGAATGTTGTCTACCCCCACGGCCTTATTTGCTTTCATCTCCATTAATGCCCTTTCTATTTCATCGTCAAGTATGCCTGGACCTAAGCTATCTTCTTCTACGTCATGTTCCTTTTCTATGTCTAACCTTGTCGGCCTAAGTTCTCTACCATACAGTGTTTCTATATATTCCTTCAATCTCTCTTGGATTTTTCCTGGTTCAACTATTATCTTACCCCACTTATCTTTAACTGTTAGCACAGATCTTGCCTTCTTACTTCCCGATAATAACTTAACCTTGCTGTATAGAGCACCAATCCCAATCCCAAGCACCAATACCAAGCCCTTCTTCTGTAAACTTGCCATATCCTCGCATTGCGTTTTCCACCATTCTTCTTTTGTTTTATTTGTGGCCCTTCTCAATTTATTGTTTAACTCTGCGTTTACATTCTTCCGTCTTCTTCTGTCATCCATCTTTGCAATCATCTCATCCGTTACCCATGGTTTCCTTATCCTTTTCCCATTAACGGTTCCTATAGTGTCTTTTGCAGCTTCCGATATCCCTTGCTTGATACATTCCCATTTTTCTTCAATAGTACTCAGTTCTTTACCATCATCCATAATTTTCTCTACAGCCTGCTGATACTCCTTCCTCGTTAATCCATTTAATCTTCTAAATTCCATTTCCTAACCCGCCGCCCTTGCCTTATCTTCTTGAAACGAACGTTACATTTCATAACAACTAAATTGTGGTCAGAGTCCGCATCCACTCCTAGAAACTGTGCGAATTTATCACATTGTTACTTAACCTGTGCCTAACCATAATATAATCTAACGGAAACCTTTCTGAGTCACCTGGCATTTTCCATGCATACCTATGCCTTTTGTGGTGTCTAAACCATGTGTTGGTGATAACTCACCCCTGTCTCCTGCAGAATTCAATTTCTTTCTCCCCGCGTTCATTCCTCGTGCCTAAACCGTAGCCCCCCACCTCATCACCATCTCTTCCTTAAATATTATATTATATATATATATATAAACTATCCTTTCCCCTTCTTGTGTCCCGTCTATTTCTCCTTTGGTGGGTGAAACAGCTCCATAACGCCATCTCTCGGGCAACATCTATCGGAGCACTTTGGCGCTTTATAAGATCGCAGATCTCAAGGTAAATCAGGTTTCCCTATTAGCTCAACTGGTAGAGCATCCGCCCGGAAAGTGGAAGGTCCGTGGTTCAAATCCCGGATAGGGAAATATTTTTACTTTCGTGATCTGCTCAAAAAACCGCCTTCCCCACATGTCCTGTGTGCGCCTTTTATGTGTTTTCCTATCCCCTTTCCTTATACCTATTTCTGTTTGAATGAATATATATATATATAATATATATATATATATATATATATATATATATATATATATATATATATATATATATATATATATATTAAATATTATAAATTAAAATTTAGTAGGATTGCTATAAGCAACTGCTTCCACTCTGTTCTCTAATGGAATTCTAAGACTGATATGAAGGTACAATGAAATTGTATGAATTAGGTTTCATTATTTTATTTACAGAATTTTAATTACATCTTAATAATTATATAGGTACTCCATATTAGTTGCTCCAGAAAAAGTTCCATCCTTACTGAATGGTTAATCTTTCTTGCCTTTTTTTGTTGAATTTTCTGGGAGAATACAAAATATATGTGGAATGCTGCAATTGTATGCCTTATTAATAAATGAGTGCATTATTTTAAAAAATTTGACACTCTGTGAACTTAGTAGAGAGCAGATTTCAATCCCCTTTTCCTTACTGATATATTTGACGAGATAAAATGTAACCTGTGCTCATGTACATATTCGTTTAGCCTAGTGATTAGATAATTATTTGTACTCACTGAAATGAGTTTACTACCTCAATGTCTATGGAACTATACTTGTATAAAATGGGTGGACTGTACAGACAGAGAAGATCTTGGGGGTACCTATATGATTATCCTCGTAGATAATTTTAGATTGACCCCTCTACCAAACTTCCTTCCAAGCTGTTGGTATGTAAAAATTAATTATATTTAATCTAAATTACATTACATAACCAGTGTTCTGTCTAATGGCAGCATGATATCTTAGTAGTGTACATTCTTCAAAGTAAATCTGAATGATTTCTAATGACACCAAAATTGAATCAAAGATGTATGAATTTCTGAGTATCTTTCTGGGAGACCACAGATATACTTGTAGGAAAGATAGTCTTCACTTCCAAGTAATGAAAATTCCACCCATAATAGCTGGACTGAGTGCTCAGTGTAATGCGTTTGCCTTTTAAGTTAACCTTAAGATTGACGAAGCATTGGATACATTTACAATGGATATTTTAAAATAGATATGGATACATGGATGCTTGGCATGAAACTGTCCATGAAATTCTTGAACTTATGTTGAGAACTTTATTGCTAAGAGAAGCCTTTTTTCTAAAGTTCACTCTAATCCACAGGAATATTTTCAGAAGAGCATGCTTACTACAATTATTCCTGGCCTATTTGATACCACCTTTCATACTATCTTTTTAAATCTTTGAATTTGTAATTATGCTCCTAATTGGTGGCATTAAGCTATATTTTGGTAAAATACCTATTGCTATTCTATCTATTGCCTTATTATATCTATTCAAATAAAAGTTCCATTCAATTTGTTTTATGTAAGTCCCTAATATGGAATAATTTGGCTCAATGTAGGCTGCCAATTTTTGTAAAACAACTGAAGCTTTCTGTAATTGGATCATAATAAGTGCATTCTATTGCAAATATTTAACACATATCACCTTGTGTTAAGCAGCTAAAATGTGACTTACACAATTTTAATGCACTACCATAATGCCACGATTGAATTAAAATCATAGGTCTTTGTTTGAACCAAGAAAGTGAATCTCTAAATTAAGAACTTAAATTGGGGACTCACCTAGTATAGGACCAAGTATCAATATGGAGACTCCTTTCATCACCATGTTGATCCCCAATGCTGCTGGGAGCTGAGCACTAGAGCAATGCTCAGCAATGGAGAGGTTGAAGTTCACAATGGTTGATCCTCGAACAAAACCACAAACGGCTGATACAATCAAAAGGGTGTAGTAATCTGTCAGTTCTGCAATGACTGTGAATGAAATCAAGTGAGAAATATTTCATTTAAAGATCTTAGAGCCTCCTTCATAAAAAGTACTAGTTTTCCATTACCTGGCTTTTACAATAAATCTCAATACATTATTGAAATAAGCATTCAAAAACAACATTTTTCTGTAAAAGTAGATATGTGCTAAGAGATTAAAGAATATAAATATCTGATTAAATTTTTGCCAAGTCAGTTAATATATTTTACAAGAGAGAATTAATGTAAATGAAATATGTACTATAAATACGGGTGTGTCTACTCAAAGAAAATAAGAGTCCTCCATAGATATCAAAGAAATAATTTGATTGTAACAATACACATGGTAGCAATTTTATTTCAGTAAATCATAATTGCTGAGATCTTCTCTAAATGGTAGAAAATAACAGTTGTTCAGGGACTTGGAAGAGGAGAAAAAGGGCAGAAAAACTCAGGATTGACACTGGCATATTGTAAATGAAACTTGTCTAGACAATCGCGGTTTAAGCACATCTGATCAAGAGTGATCAAAATCATTCCTATCAGTTTCAAAATCATTGTCAATAAATGCCAGCTCATGTTTCTGCACTCAGCAGATTCATTAAATAGATAATATTGAAATCAGAATGAAATCTAATCTCATTCATAAATAATTAGGGTTTAGTTTTAAAAGAAAAATAATTGATGACTGAAAAATGACTAGATATATCTGATGTGGCTTCTGGCTTTTAAAGTGTGGGGACAAAGATTTGAAATTGTAAGATTTCGAATAGTGGATGGAGAATAGTTGACAAAAATTATGTGATTTGTACTTATATTTAAGTTACATAACGTAAGTAAATTGAGTTTTTGGTTATTGCCATTGCAATATTACTTTTTTGCAAGATAAAGGGGCTAATTACTTTGTGCCACCTACAGTTTCATAAAACATTTTTTACACAAAAATAGTTTTTTTACAAAACGTTTTTAGATACATGAACCAGAGTGAACCCAAGACTTATTGGGCACCAACCAGTAAGTATTTAGTAGTATCTAGTGAGTATTTTTCTACCAGTCAAAATTCTCAGTACCCTATTGGAATTATGATTAACCTGTGTGACATATCAAACAAATTCAAAGCTATGAAGGTAGATCTGCATTACGATATTATGTATCAAAACCCAGGTCGTAAGATTAAAACATTAAGTGGAATTGACAAAGCTGGAATTTCTTTTTCATGATACCAATCTTTACTGGTCAATTAACATCAAGTAAAATTCATTCAGTAGTGGGTATGATTATGGCCTACTCCTTGCAATTTTAAATACCTAGATGTTATTTCACCAATAGCTCCAAAGGCAGAGAGTAAACCTGAAATCCAGTTGGGGCCTGACCATTGACTCTCCAGTGCTGAAAATTAACTGTAGTCTGTTCTTGAATAATTCAAGTCTGTAGTCTGTTCTTGAAAAATAACAAGCCAACTTCAGCAGTAATTGAATAATTATAATTATCTCCATTACCACAACAATTATTTAGAAGTATGATGGGGAATATATTTGTTATTCTAATAATTTATTATTCCCTTCACCTTTTAAATATCACATCTAAGACCTCCTTAGTGGATGAGAGAATTTTGAATAAAAGATTCTGAAAGAACAAATATCATCTTAACAATGCTAAAGACGCTTGACCAAACCAAGATGAAGAGTTCTATGGGTATGGGCATGCAAACCTTCTTGACCAAGATTTTGGGTTTGCAATGGTCAAACCAGTTTCCCAAAGAGACAAATCACTTTGAAAGCCCTCAATAATAGCTATAAACGCAAGAATAAACTTTATCAATCACATATTGTAAATTATTGAAATGCGTTTTTGCTAATTGTTGTCAAAAGTTTTCACATGAGCAACCTATGAGAACTTCTCATTTGAGAATTTTTGAGAAGCATGCTCCAGATTGTGAGAGAGCCAATTAACGTAAATAAGGTAAATTCCAGATCTAGACAAAATTCTCAAGCGAAGGCTTTTTCAGCACCATTCAATATTGCTAATGGGAAAACACCATGTATTTTGGCGCACCACCTGAAAGCCACTCGCATATAGGCAGTGTTTGGGGAAAGCCCACATATCAAATCCAACCTCCTGGTCGGTTGACTGCGGGAAGGCAAATAATCATCGCACCGACTAACGAGAATACGCGCTGCGGTATTCTAAAATCTACCAACCCTTCACCGTACATTTAAGTACGCTCTCTCACTCACCCGATCTCGATATCGCCAAGCAAACCACGCCCACTAAGAAAGTCCTCCGGTTCCCGGCGCCCAGCTTGTCCGTGATGGAGGGCAAGGCGACCCGGGAGAGGATGTCTGCTCCTGCCAAGGTGGACATGCAAGTCGCAGTCTCCGCCTTTGTGAACCCAATGCTGGTCAGGTAGAAGGGGAATACCATGGCGAAGTTGATGCCGGCTGAGTAGACGAGGGCCAAGCCCACCACGACGTTCACGAACACGGGATCCCCGAGGAGATTCAGGTCCATGAAGGCCACTATCCTGTCCCACATGCTCCCCTCGCCCTCCTCCCCCGCCACCCCGGGGATATCCTCGACCGATAGGCCGGCTAGCACCTCCACTGGCAGGCCAACGTCCACGCTGGTCACAGACACACAAGAGGCCTTCCGTGTCATCCACCGCGGGGGTGGGGTCAGGGAGGAGCGCCGGCGCTCGACGGTAATCGACCTCTGACCGCCGGCCGCCGACGCCGGCGAGTAGGACTCCCTCCGGAGCCGCTGCCCCCGTAGGTCTGGCAACTCGTCCTCGGCTTCCTCCTCTGCATCGCCCGCCGGGTGTCGCTCGCCCCTGGAGTGTTCCAGCAGTGTGCCGACCTCGCTCTTGCCTCCTTCCTCGCCGCCACCCCCGCCCTCCTCTCCGGGCGCCGGCTCCCTCGCCCTCGCGTGCCAGTGGACAGGGTGGAAGACGGCAGAGCCAGCGATGCTGTGCGAGGCGACGGCACCGAGGATGAGCATGGCGCCACGGAAGCCATACTCGTCGAGGAGGGCCCGGACGGCCTGGGGCATGAGCATCTGGCCGATTCCAGTGCCGGCGAGGGAGAAGCCAACGGCGCGACCGCGCTTCTCGGTGAAGTAGGCGTTGATGGCGACGAAGGAAGAGGGCAAGATGAAACCCAGACCGAGACCTAAGGGGATGAGGCAAGAGACATCTTCAAATACGCCTTTATGGCAATACTATATGCTCAATTTCATTTTATTTCAGTTTTTCACGTTGGGGATCACAACGTATCGTGAGGTCCTATAAAAACACCATTAAAAGCAATATAACAGCCATACTCGAGTCTGGATACGACCCCGTGATCATAGTATCATTCGGCACCACATTGCAAGTACAAAAGGCAATGTCAATTCAGTTTCTGTAGACTAAGGGATCTCCTTATCATGTCACTAGTAAGGCTTTAACACCCTTGTTATAGAAATGTACGAACTGATATTGCCCACCCCGCAATGCATGGCGAAAAATATTACCCATTTTTGGCCTTGGTCTATTAGCTTTTCAATCTATACAAGGGTTACGTGAGTCATGAAGATACATTCGAATATATCAGTTAAAATGAAAATTTGTCTTCCTTACCGGCCATCATACTGTAGCATATGATGACTTGCCAAGTTGTTTCACACCTACTAGTAATCATGATGCCAGAAGCTGTTAGTATCCCACCAGTCATCGCCACCTTCCGGTAGGAAAATCGTCTTATGACAGGTCCGGTCATCAATCCTATTGGAAGGAAAACATAAATGAGTCGACATCAATTAAGCGAGTGCGTATTGGGTTAGGCCATCCAATGGCACTACACGTATTCACATCGTGTTCCGACGGTTACTCGGCAGAGTAGGTGTACAGAAAAATAAACTAAGGGCCTGTTCTTATGACCCCACGACAATGCTAAAAAGTCGTACAGAGAATGTAAAACTATATTATTCATGCCATGAGAAATACAATCCAATGATTAGACATTTTAACATATTTAATATCCTTAGAAGGATCCAAAATACAGTAACTGTTCGAATACTTGTTAACTGACTAGTACCTAGCTTTGAGAACCTCGCTACAGAGCAGTGGAATGACCACCGAGAGAAAGTCAAATTATCTATTTTAATTTTCACCGGCTCATTTTAACAAATGAAGTTACTGAATGTTGACTAAATTGATAGAAGTAAAATGAAATTTTTACATATGATAATTTTGCAATCCCTCCCCATGGACCACGGCCTTCTCGTGGTGGAAAGGCTCGTGTTCTGATAACCCCTGGAGCAACGGTCGCGGGAGTAGTAGTATTTGTTCCTGGTTGGGTCATACATGCCAGATAGGTAGACGGTCGGAGCCTGAAGAAAGTCCGCACAGCGTTTGCCCCTTAGTAAGGCGTCTGCAACGGCGTCTGAGCCCAGTGGGCCGACCATTTAAAGTTAAAAACACAAAGGAAGCCGAAGGGGAATCCCTTCAATTATTTATCCTAAACAATTATGAAGAAAAGAAAAAGAAAAATGAATCCTGGGAACTACGGGCTTCTGTCTACTGGGGCGGGTGTCGGATCAGGCAGCGGGGTCTGTAGGAGCTCTTGAGGTCGTCATCGCATGAAATCCCTGCACAGCCGAATTGACGGCAACACAAAGACAAAGAGAAAGACGACAAAAAGAAGACAAAGAAGGGGACCTTGGCTGTGTAGGGACCTGAAATGCTAAAGTTTTTAAGGTTAAATGTTAGAATAATAGGGACTTGACATGTTAGGACGATTGTGAGGTTGGAAAAGTCGTTAAATAATAAACAGGAGATGAAAAGAGGAAATATAGATACATTAGGACTGAGTGAAGTGAGATGGAGAGATACCTAGGATTATAGAGCTAGCTATGGTTATAGAGTAAAATACGGTGAAAGAGAAGAGAGGTAGGGAGAAGTATCAGTGATATTAAAAAAAGGTTGGGACGGAGAGTAAGTAGTAGCCATTGAGCAGCTGTGTGATATAGCATGCACTCACCTGCTCGATAGAAGTTCAACCTTAACAGGGGAGATAAAAAATTACAACCAATGAATTTGGTTGTCATTCAGGTTCAGATTCCAAAAAAAATCCTAGGGATTAGACAGTATGTATGATCAACTAAAGGAAATGTCCGCGGGAGGAAATACTTGCAATTGGTGGAGCACTGAAGTGCTGTCGTGGGAAATGATGAAGGGGAGTATGGTTTAAGCACAAGGAATTGCTTAGGTACATTTGGAAAATGCCGAGAAAGATATCAGATATATTAAATGATGCTAGACATTAGATGGGTATGGGTTTAGAAATAGCGTCATAAGTACAGGTCTGTACAGTTTCCCGGGACCAAATGCAGATCCTCATGAAATATAAATGAAATTCATAAAAATTTGATGGATAAAAAACATAAGGATGTGGAAGCTCTAACTGGAACAAAAATAAAGGAATATCGGGAGGCATTTGATAATTACTGGGTGAGGTCCAAGGGATGAGTATGGCAGAAAGTAAGTTGGAATAACTGAAATAAGGATAACAAAAGAAGTAAATGAAACAATAGGAATGGTAAATAGTAAAATGATAAGTTACCCATGGATTACTAACTAGATGGGGGAAGAAAACGGAAGCACCTAAACAAAAAATAGGTAGTTGGAAGCTCAAGGAAATAAGTAATCAGCGAAGACGAGAACCTAAATAGGAAAGTAAACGTCACCCCGCCAAGGAATTGCAGTTATTGACGAGCACATAAATCCAAATCAGTGCAATATATTTGAGATGAGAGCTAATGAGGAAAAATCAGACGTAATGAGGTTCTCGAGAAATACGAAGGTTAAGATAAACATTAACTTTGGTGGGCTGGTAGAACAGTTTATCTACTTAGTTTAAATGTCTTTTAGAATCCGGGATCTTTCCTATTATTCCCCAATTCTACGGACTAATTACGCCCATTCAATAGTTATAAACCACAGGATCAACTCAAAAGTTGGATAGATAGGTGATGGTAGAGCTCACCTAATGACAAGCCAAAATGTGAAATACTCACGTCAGGATAGAAGGGGGTCAGTTCCTTTACCTATGCCGCGAGGAAGATCTGTTACCCGAACAATCAGACAACTGGATGAAGCTGAGGGAGCTCAGAGACGGCCCCGGGAATCGAATCCGGACCCTCCGGGGAATAACCTAGCGCTCTAACCATTCGCCTACCCACGTCCCCTCATTATTAATATTTGTCTGAAAATCTGTTGTTTGCTTCACTGCTACTGTTTTGACTGTGTCAAATGTTTTCAATACAATAATTTTATAACAAATATTTTGGCACTGAGCCTCGAGAAAAAATGGGTTGATCACACCATACGTGTTTTTACTTTAACCAACCTGACAGGTTCGTGGTTGCAACCATGACGCTCATGATAATAGCTGCCCCAGTAGTGGACTCTCCTTTTGCTTCCAGCCAATCGCCGAAGAGAAGTCCGAAAGATGAGACGAGTGACTGAGCCGTCATCTGTGTGGAAAAGCGTCAAAGCCATGTAGTCGGAGAATCCGCTATAGCACTCTAAAATATGATGGGAAATTAATAGTTAACCTTCGTAACTCTGGGGGTGATTTGAAGCTTAGAGTGACGTGTTTCAATATGAATTTGAATTATTACATTGTCAATGATTAAGCTAATATTATATAATAAATAATTTAAGGAAAATATTTCAGTGTTAAATTAAATAATCTTCAATAACAAATAAATGAAAAATTATAGCTAACTGCTATAAATACTATCAATATGCTACCCGCTATAAATAAATGGGTGGTATTGATGGATCATATATTACTTAAAAATACTTATTAGTTAGAAAAAAACCATGATCCATGTATACACAAAATGAGGAAGTACTAGGGATGGTGAGTGAGGAGAGGGGTTTGTTGAGAGATATCCTATGGAGGCAGGAAAAATGGATGAAAGGTGTATTGAGCGGCAGTGGGATGTTGAAGAAGGTAATAGAGGGGAGAATGTTAGGCAAACGAGGAAAGGGCAGGAACAGGATAGGGATGTTGGATGGGATGAAGGGAGGAAAGAAATACACAGAGATGAAGAGGGACCTGATGTAGAGTAGGTTGCTGGATTGGGTTTTGTTTGGAGTTACAAAATATTTATTTGATAGTTTAGTCCATCCGAAAACCTACCTAAACCGATAGATTACCTAATAACAATATTGTATACACACTGAATTTGACTGCAATCATTTGAAGTAGTCTATTTAATATAGATTGGCGGAGTTGAGAATTACGAAATATGTTTACGTATTTCCCTAAACTCACAATGAAAGTAAAGAATATTTCAAACAAATCGTCAACTGATATTACTAATCGTATAAGATAATAGGCTGTATTAAGAGGGTTTTCAATTCAACGATTTTGTTATTTTTATTTAGAATTTTAGCAGGCAGAAAAGTAACATTATAAAAATAAAATGAATTTTCCTTGAAAAATTGAGTACTCGTCATACTATACCACTTGTATGAAATTTAATCGATAGTAAAAATAGTACTTCCGGGTTTCAATGGGGGCAGGGGAACCGGGATCCCGGTCAAGGCGAATAATTTTTACACTCTGAGATTTTTGCATTTTATTGTAAATACGAAACATGCATTTAGAAGGTTGCAGTGAATATGCCTTTGAGGAGAAACTCGAACACCCGGTAAATGCTCTGTGCCTGCAATAGCTGACACAAAAACCTCTCATCAAATTGGTTTGTAATACCTTTTTTCTCTATTCGATAGTTTTTTAACAGCAACGGCTTAAAATACTAATAGCTAATAAATATTTTCCTCCGAGATATAATATGAAAAGTGAGGAATAAGTGTACGAATTACCAATTCATTAAGGGTGATTCATATCAAGCATCTTTTTTAATTTTTTTTAAGGTTAATGGTATTATTTAACGCAAAACCCCTATGGAAGGATTAACATTTTAGCAATGTTGACCAATATTTGCAAAATAACAAACTATTACTTAGCGAAATTAAAAATACTATGGCAATATTTGAGTAAATATTTTGTGTACAGTTCGTCGATTTTAGCAAAGTGATACTTTGAAAATTGACTTGAAATTAATAAAGGAGATGCAATTATTTCTACTAAAACAATTATCATATAAAAAAGACTAGAGGATCATTTCATCTACGTTTAGAGGCAGAAACTTTATCAAAGATCCGAAAGAATGAGAGACAAATTATGTGAACCTCGTTAAGACACTATCAATAAAATAGTTATATGATTGTACTATCGTGATATAAGATAAAATAGCAATATTTTGGAATTTTACGTAGCTAAAATGAAAAATACTACGAGAAATTTCTAGATGGACGAAAAATAATAGATTACAACATTTTGTAACTATTGTAGCGCAAATCATTCAATAAAGATCAAGTGAAGACAATGGAAAGGAAAGGTATAGGAGATCGACTTACGTTCATCAGCGCCACACCTAGCACAACTATCCAACCCCAGCCACCATCCGGTTTTTCATATATAACCGAGTTTTCGTTTTCATTTCCATTTTTACCGGATTTTTTTACAACAGAGTTGTCCATCACCTGAAAAAGAAACATTTAATTAAAGTTTCATTTTGATTAAAAAATACTTTAAACTGTAGCAAACACATAGGTGTATTATACAAAAGTGAATAATAATGAATTGGGCGAAGCAAGAATTGCAAAATACAATAAGAACGTTTATAAAGCAACTGTTTTCCTAAATTTAGAGATGTAACGATTACTTAGTAATTAGGAATAATATAAGCATTGGTTGGTCTTTCACGCGCCATTTGCCATGGTGGACTTCTCAACAGTAGGGTCATAAATCAGCGCGTTACATGTAATTATTTCGAAGATAAATAAAACTACTATACAACAATGGAGCTGCAGCAATCAGTATCTGGTGATTCTCTTGCAATGCAGAATTTTGAATGTACTTAAGTCTTAGTATACACTTGAATCCACCATGCTACTACCCTCTCTTCTTGTCCGATCAACACGAATACGTAATCCTACATTCAATTCGAATTTTTTTTCTGAGCCAAAAGCAATAAACTATCCTGAAAACATTTGTTCACACAGTGGGGACCAAAGTCAGTTTCTTCATCTCATACTGGCTCATCGGGCCGTGATTATAGTATCTTACCACGCTTAAATTATTTACATCTATAAAATAACACCATATATAATATGTTAAATATATATATATATATATATATATATATAACTTAGTGGGTCGCGGTAGTCCAGGGGGTAGAGTGTTGGACTACTGACCGAAGGGTCCCGGATTCGATTCCCGGGCAAGGCAATCTGGGCTCCTGCAGCTCCACCCAAGCTATGTGATTTTTCGGGTACCGGATCTTCCTGGGAAACCATAACCGGCACAGGAAAAGGAACCTACCCTGATGTATGAATATCCACACGCCGTTGGGCTTAGTACTGGGTGAACTCGGCTATCACCTACTAAACCGACCTCCGGGTTGATTACTGTGTTTATGGTTTTTTTATATATAACTCAATTGAAAGCATCACGGATGTGAATAATACAGCCTACTTCCTATTCTTTCCATGACCTCTTCAGATGCCTGATTGACTTCGATTTCATCACTTGTATTTTTGTTTTAAACTTTCTGAAAAAAACGATTTAGTTATCATTTTTTACGTTGCCTGTAAATAGTTAGCCATTTTCCACCTTTAAAGAATGAATATATGTGCGTTTCACTTGTATTTCCTTTTAGACCATTTTACCCCTTAGACCATAATTATTATTTAGGCTTATCCTCTAAATATTCGTATGCGATTTTGCATTAAAAAGTACGTAAAGCTTTTCATATATTATTTTTCATATTTTCTCAAAATTCTATGAGTTTCCTCTCTGATGCGTTCAATAGATTTCGTCAATGGCTTTTTAAAATCTTTCTAAAAAAATCGAGTAAATATCTCTGTGTCCTTAACGCCACTCTTGCACCATCTTGATTTCTTATTCCCGTGATTGCGCGTGCATAAACTTTTCTATCCTCTCACATATGAAAACTTAGGAACATTTTCCAAAAGTTTTCTGCAACAGCGCTGCGAGTATCCAACCTGAATGATGGAAGATCTTGTTTCATTATATCCTGAAGCCCATTAAAACTCCCATTTCGCGAATTATGCGCGTGCCCATAAAAGAAAAACGCTCCCATTCATATCGCCATCGCATAGTATCACGTTCCTTCATTGCTCTTCTCCCAAGCCAAGAGAGAAACAAGTGAAGGTGCCTCGTGGCTAATACGTATCATAATGCATGACATTTTTCGACCCTTGAATGGGTGGTTTTCTCTCATTACCGTGTGACTGAACCCAAACAACTGTCACTGCATTGCATCATAAACAAATAATAGTTTTCATAGACATCCCAACACAAAATCTACACCGTCTTGGGGATTCGAATTCGCAACTGAATGCTCTCCAGCAGTCTGGTTGGTCTGGGTTATGCCACCGGTCTGTTATAGCAGCATTACGTATGAGAACTGAGATTTGAGATAATTTTCGAAAAAGTCCGAGGAATCTCTTCCATCATAGAACTACAATCCGATCGTACTGTCTAAGGAGGGTTAAGTTCTCACCGAAACACCAGATGATGTTGGGTTTGAATCCATATCGCGGCATGGATGGTGCGTTGTCTTGCGAAATATTTTCTCAGAACTAGTACCAATAGCACTAGTTGCAATAAGATTGTAGTCGTGATGGCACCTTATCATCCCAATTAGGGCAACTAAACCTCTCGAAAGTAGTGAAACAATGCGAATACAAGAGAAAGCTACGCCATTCTGTGAGGACAGTGTCGCACCGCATAGTGAGGCGAATGAATGCGTGGGCCCCCAAGAAAAAACAACGGAAGCGCACTTTCAAAAACATCCAACTTTTCTCACGAACGAGATAGTTCACTCGTGTTAACTATTGTACACGTGTATTACAAAACTGGCACGTACGGCTAATGGGCGACTCTACACTCGCTACTGCGGATACGAGGGATTAATTCCACCCGTCTGACTAACCGGTCGGAATTGATTGCAGAAAATCGCGAAAAGGGGAAAGGCAATTTCACCCCCCCCTCTCTCTCTCTCTCCCTACCACATGATGTTACTATTGTTACTGCATCTATTAATTTAATCTGGGAAAAATATTTGTCGGAAAAACTGGTGATGCACCGCGATTGCTCTACCAAAAGAGTAAAACGGACTAAATATGAGAACATAGAAAGAAATACCCACCGGAGCCGACCAAGTTAAGGTGGAATCGCCGGAAAGAATGAATATTGGATTTTAGAGATAGGTGTGACGTCAGCTATTTTCAGTCCAGGGGAACTATTTCTCCCAAAATCGATTAGTTAAATATGTATTCTAAGAAAGATACAAAAATTTCTGATGCGACATCTTTCAGGATTTTGGCAGAAATAAGTATTCTCTAGTGGCGTGGATTTGTCTGCTTTTAAGTGGAAGAGTTATGGGTTATTCCTTTCTGGGTCATTATAATGTCATCCATCATTCTAATAGTTCTTCACTGGGTCGTTTGTGCCGTATAGACGCTTCGAAATAAATTACTTAGAATATTTGTTTTTTTGGGTGTTGTTGTAAATATTACCATTGCGGTCTTTAAGGGGCTCCATTCTTGGGCGTTTTCCTTGCAATTCCCTGACGTATGACCAGAAAGCCTTAGGAATTTACGGGACGATATGGCTTTCCCTTTGGGTTACATCATTTACATACAAAGCAGTGGTGACAGGAACGGTGGAGGTGTATCCATTGCCGTCAACAAACATTATAAAAGCTAGTATGCGCACAAATTTGACGGCAAAATTGGCGTACAATAGAGAGAAATTATCAGAAAAAACATGCACGTGTACTCATTTTACAGGCAACCCTATTCCACTTCAGATGCGATACACACTTCGGATAAACAAGTATTGTATTTCAGCCGCAAGAATACCAAAACCGTTTTTATATTTGCAGGTGATTTCAATATTCCTTCAATAGACTGGGAAAACTACTGCATTGATACCGCAGCGAGAAACCGCAATTCATGCAACACTTAATATGCTCAACACCCCTTCAATACCCCAATTAATAAAAACGCCAAACAGGGAAAACAGCATTCTCCATATCTGTTTGATAAACTACCCGAAATCATCACTTATTTAGATAAACCCAAAGGGATAAGTGAGCACAAAGCCACTTTTGCTGAATTTACATGCGTTAGTAAATAATGTTTGAAAACTTAGAAGAAAGATATCTTTTCGAGAAAGGTCACTTTAAAGACTTAGCCGATTATCTTATGAAAAACCTACGATTACTCATTACATAAACGCACAATACTGAAACTACATGGAAATATTTCTTAGATTTAATTAGACATGACATGGAGGCGTATATCCGTAGGAAAACAAAACACAAAAGCAACGAAACCCCGATAATGTAACGGAAAGTTTAGAAGAGCTTTAAGCCAACAAAGGAAATTTCATTCGAAATACATGTAAAAACGGCGTATGAGCATTTGAAAATACATGAGAAAAATACTTAACACAGAGTAAGAAAACAAAAAGAAGCATGTTAAGCGCCCTAACAAACTTTTTAGGAAAAATTGTGTGCGATTACTAGGGGGATGCCACTTCCTTGTATGTAAATGATGTAACTCAAAGGGAAAACCCTATCGTCCCCTAACATCCTCGGTTAGTTCCCGTTCCCATACCTCTCCGTTCCAAAACTATGTCAGCATCTTAATTTCGGAACATAATGTACAACTTCAAGTCTTCTGTTTTTAATACTAAGACAATTTAGTATAATTAAGTAAATCCTCCCAGCCTGTGATTTCTTTATTTTTGCTTAAACTTGTGCACCACGTGCTTTGAGAGGGTTTTCGCTGGCATTACTTCCTTCACTGACAGGTCTTAAGAAATTTTCTATTTTATTTATGCCCCCAGAAGTAGATCTACGCTCTGAACTACCAACTGTGCTTAACTTGTGTTTGCGTATTCTATACGCAACCTCCTGCAATGCCTCATTCGTATAATGAACTCAATGTACAGGGTTCGTCCGGAAAATAAGTGTACTGAGCTCAGGAAAAAAAATTTATTACACTTTTACATATCTTAAGCTAATATTCCTCAAAATAGGACCCTTGTGAGTCGATACTCTTGTTCCAGCGGCGTTCCCATTCCTGGAACGCTCCCGCGAAGGCATCATCGGGAATCTCTCGAAGACACGTCGTCACAGCCTCTTTGACGGCGTCCAAAGTCCCGTATCGCGTTCCTTTCAAGCTCCTCTTTATCTTCGGGAACAGAAAGAAGTCTGGTGGTGCCAAGTCCGAGCTGTAGGGCGGGTGCGGCAGCGTTGCCACGCCGTGCTTTGACAAGAAGTCCGACACGCCAAGCGCGGTGTGAGACGGCGCATTGCCGTGATGCAGCCGCCAGATGCTTTTGATCGCTGGCCGGACGCGGGCGACTCGTTTTCGAAGCCTGTCGAGCACTTGGACGTAAAATGCAGCATTTACAGTTTGTCGTTCAGGTACAAATTCGTAGTGGACGACTCCCCTTTTGTCAAAAAAGACAATGAGCATCGCCTTGATCCGAGATTTGCTCATGCGAGCTTTCTTTTGACGGGGTGATGATGGGGTGTGCCACTCCGCACTTTGTCTCTTCGACTCCGGGTCGTACTCAAAGACCCATGTCTCGTCACCCGAAACAACGTTCTCTAAAAAATGTGGATCATTTTTGCAGTGATCCGCAAGTTGTGTCGCGATTTCCAAACGATTGAGTCTTTGATCATCACTGAGCACTTTCGGTACCAACTTTGCACAAATTTTTCGCATCTGTAATTGGTCCCTAATAATCTCGTGCACTATTGTTTTTGGCACATTACACTGCTCTGCTACCATCCGAACACTAAGCCGACGATCAGAGTTCAGTACATCGCGAACTTTTCGCACATTTTCATCGGTGAGTGTCGTTGATGGGCGTCCAGGCCGTGGTTCGTCGTCGACCTCTTCTCTGCCCTCCACGAACATCTTGTGCCACCGAAAGATCATGTTTCTGGACATGGCTGACTCCCCGTAAGCCTGGTTAATCATACCGACAGTTTCGGTAGACGATTTCCCAAGCTTTACCGCAAATTTGATGGAATAACGCTGCTCCAAAAACTTCGGCATCGCGTTCCGTGACGTGGGTCGAGCGTGGAGGTTCGCGTTAACAGAGCTCCTCACTACCCCACAGCTCAGAGCCGACTGCCTTTTTCAGCGTCGCTTGCCAACATACCCCCCTCCAATCGCAGCCCGTCAGAGCGGTGCTGGGCGCGCCTGGAGCGGCGGGTAAAAATCAGTACACTTATTTTCCGGACGATCCCTGTATGTCCTTACGTGCACGTATGAGTGTGCGCGTTGGCCTGGATTCTCCCTTTGATAACCGCCTTTCATGTGCTTTTCAGAAGTTTTGAGTGAATGCTATCATCTCCCCCCCTCCATTTACCCCTTAAGGAACCCTTCCTCCTCCTCCTCATCCCTTACTCTCTTCCACTTGGTGCCTGGACTCCCTGCCACGAACCTTTTAGGTGCATCGCGCGTTAATTTGTATAAATGTAGATTACTGGACTGGAAAAGGCTCCAGCCCCAATTCCATGTAAGCTCATTTGATCTCCAGATCTGGTGCACCAGATATTCCATTACCACTCATGCGATAAGGTAAGAGCATGTTTATCCCCATCACGATGCAGCTGTTATACCAGATGTCTGCCGAAGTCGGTGTCACCCTTTAATTGACGTTTGAATCACGTGTTCAGGTTTCTACTATGCACAGCCTTTGATGCCAGGACGAGTACGTTCTCGTCCTCAGAAGTTCTCTACCGTGGACAATGGATTCTATATTCGTCGTTTCCGTTCACTTGTACTCAATCGACAAGAGTAAGAGTCGGAGCTAAATTTTTATAAAATAATGAAAATCAAAAGATTAATTTAAATTTTATTTTTTACTATCAATCCGATATTCTTTCCTAAATGAAATTATAGTTCCCTAAAATCATTTCACCATAATATTTTAAGGCAAATTTTGGTCATTCTAAGTCAAAGAAATTGACGCATTCGCTTTCAATTTTTATGTAAACGAATATTTGTAGAGATATTCGGAGTATAAATGCAACCTGGATCTTTTTCTTATATATCTAACCCAATGCCAAATATATATAGGCACTAGGCACTAGGCTGGGATATAAATATATTCCCACCTAGTGCCTCCAATAACCTTGTACAATATACAATTAATCATAATAACATATTACAAATCTAGCTCCACCGCAGCCGCACGCGATCTAATTCGGCAGTCAATCCAACTTCATGAGGATCCCCATATACTAGGAGCATATTCTAAATGAGGCTTAACTAGTGGAGGATAACACTAATATTTAACCTTTTCGTCACACTTTCTCAATACTCTTAAAATAAAGTTTTGTTAGCTTGTCCACATACTCCCCGTTTAAGTTTCACCCAACAGAGGTCATGAGCAAGGGTAACGTCTAAGTGTTAAACGGAGTATATTCCGTACATGTCTGTATTTCTGATGTAGTAGTCGTTCGGGAGGGGACTACTTCGACTGCAAAAGTACATCGCTACGCACTTGTGATAGTTTAATTTTAATTGCTAAGTATCGCACTAACATTGTTAACGTAAAAAAGGGATAAAAGGGGTCAAATAACAATTTCCTTGGTAACACCTGAAGGGATCTCAACTGTATCAGATCTAACACCACCTATGACTACATGCGTCCACTCAAAAAGTCTTAAATCCAGCCGAGGATATTTTGCTTCATGCAACAGCTTTATGAGTAGTGTGAGATACTTCGCTGAGAGCTTTTTTAAAGTCTAGAAAAGCCACGTACACTGTAACAATATTTTCTACCGAACCCAAGATATCATAAACAAAGTGCACAATGTGTTTCTTTCAGGATCTACCCTTTCCGAAATCGTGATGGTTTTTCACCAAAAACCAGTGAGCTATCGACGAGGTGCGTCATTAATTATCAAGCTAACGATTATATATTCCATGACTTTGAAAGATAGGATGTGAGGAAAATTAGTCTGCAATTACTCGTTTCCTCCCAGTTTACACTTTTAAGCGCATGTGTTACATCAGTTGTTTCCCAGTCACTCGGAATCTTGTGATCTATTTGGAACTTATTTAAAGTATGATTTATGGATACGAAGCAATTTCCGACGTCACCCTTTTTAACATGTGAGCTTGTTCTTGATCGGGCGCGGAGGATTGGTTTGCATCAATGTTATCCAGCAAACGCTCCATTTAACCATGTAAAATTTCAATTTAGGGTTTCAGTTGGCGGAAATGATTTGGTAAGCTCTCGGAGACAATCAGGGGAAATTGATGAAAACGCTTTGGAAAAAGGTTTTAATAAGTTAGCTTTTTTTAAAACTGCCATTTACTTTTTCGCCTTTATCGTTTTTGAGTGAATTAACGGTAGAAATATTTTCCTGAAACTCTCTGACAAAGGATCAAAATACTTTTGGATCCTCATTTCAGTTTTCAGCTGATATTTTCCTTTTGATTTCGCATAATATTTTTTGAAATTCCTTAAATGACATTCACCCTATATATCTTATAATCGTAAAAGATCCCATTCCGTTGGTCGCTAGATATATCTTTTCGAATGTTTAGCATGTTGGTATGGCTTAACCCTTGACGTGATGACATGATTTTTTAACTCCGCGTTTGCACCTTCTAGGTTCCGTGCTATATTTTATAAATTGACTTGGAATGAACCTGTTCGTTACTGAGCGCGTGATGCAAGGGAGTGATTCCACGTATCCTCAATATTTTGAGGTGTACTATATCCATAATATTTTACATAATAAAATTTACATTTATTTTATAATATTTCCGACTCCATATAGGAAAATTTAGCATTTACTGCTCTGTGGTCGCTATATCCTTTAGTAGTTTCTATAATTAAGACCATTTCGCGTACGTTCGTTGCTACATTGATAGATAGATGGCACACATAGATGACACATTAAAATATACACCGATTATTATCTTCCGACCGATATACCGATTATTATCTCGTTCGTTATTTTGGGTTGAAAAAGATTTGTGTTGTCTAGTTCTATTATTGACTTACCTCTTATCGTCCGGTGGCCTGTAAAATGCGCATACACAGAGTTAGGACTTTTAATCCAACACCAAACAATTTTCAAACCGTTTTATGGAATTTCTTAGCCCTGCTGACACAATACAGCAGAGATTTTGTGCCAAACGTTGTTACAGTTTACTTAATGCTGAAGTAAAAATCTTTGATTTCCTAAGCGGGATGCAATTCTCAGAGTAATATAGGTTGAAAAAAAGGGGCCAATTGTTCCACATGCTTACACACCCTCGTGGGTGAACTAATTTTATAATTCTTCTTTCAGACTAACATATTATGCTTGAACCTTGTTACCTTCAATGTACCGTACCATACAATTACAATATTTTTGGAGGTTTTTCCTGGGAGGAATGTTAAAGATACACGGCAGTTAAATACATTCCCATGAATATTTTCCTGCGCCCCAAAAAATATACCTAAAAAAAGACATCCTTTAGAAGAAGTAAAGGAGAAACATAATAGGGGCCAATGCTACGAGAAGTAACTATCGCTAAGTAACACCTAAGTTGTGGGGAACGGATCTGTTACGCTAAGAACTGTTTGTTGAGCTAATTATCTTCACTCCACATTTTTCTAGCATCAAAAGAACTGATTAAATTATATTTTTACTCTCAAAGTATTTTCTTTTCCAAATGTTTTTCATAGAACTAATACCTTGATGGCATTGGTGTGATTAGGGGTGCTATAAAAACTATTGTGGTACTAAGATAGTATGACTAAAACAAAAAGAAGTTGAACAGGATTTAGGTTGATAACCAATCATTGCGTCAATTACTGCAATAATTCCCTCGCGGAAAGAAGCGAGTTAAAAAAAATATATAGTCGAACGTGGAATGGTAATAATATATCAAGAAAAGCATACTTAAAATAGACTATAACCTGCACGATGGAATAATACTGGATGAATTATGTCCTGGAATTTTTGCAGTTTTGATAACTGGAGAGGTGGGCAAAATACTCTTTGTGATAAGAGCCTTTGCATTAAAATACCTTTGGAAACCGAAGATTCTTGATGTTCGCGAGTAAAGACCCGGGTTAGCAACAGGACAGCTAAGTATCCAGTGGGCTGAGGACAATCGATCGGTAATTTTCAATTAACTGTTCGGAAGTAGTGATTCGGGTACCTGCCCGGAGCTAATTGCGACTGTCAGGTGCTCATTAACATCGATCATCGGAGTTCACTAATTAGGACAACTGGTCTCCAAGGCCTGGTCCTTAGCAGCCGCAGCCCCGAGGAAGGTTGATGGAGCTCTAGTTAAAGATCATCATTACCTCTGGCTCCACTCACTGCTCGAGAAACAGAGAGGCCTTACTCTCGCCATCATGACGCAAGCCCAATGGAGGAGGGCCAAGAAAGAGCTATTTTTGCGCAAGTTTCAAGTGTAGCGCTTCGGTCAAAGCAGTTATCCCTTTTGTTTGTGAGGTATCAAGAAGCAAAAGTCATCGATTGGATGCATCAGGAATTGACACGAGACAATTTAATCGGATTAACATCGATTTGTTTACCAAGGAGAGCACAATAAAAGCTGTCGTTACTGAAAGAAAAGACAGCTACTTCGTATGACTCTTCTCGTGCTGTTGGTTCAATTTCACAAAAAGAGTTCTTGTTAGTCCTGTTTGTAGTTAACTCGACGGTAGACCCAAAAAAGCGGCGGTTTCGAATCCCAACTACGGACGACACACGTGATCAGACTACTTGATTTGGCTGGTAATTGACGCGGCAAACCCACTGGAAAACTTAAATATCCTAAATACCTTCAATGACTGCAGTGGAGTACCCGACGTTAGACATCAGGCATGAAGACCATTCTCTTCAGACCGGCCGAAATGTGAGTTCATATGACATGCTTGAAAGTTACTAGTGCACAAACCCAAAAGGTCGGTCTTCGAACGAGGAAGGTTTCAGATCTATAGTTTGAATGCCGAATTACGCAAGCTATTGATATAAATTTCTGGAAAGAAATGAAAGAAAAGTGGCAAAACTTACAGGCTATATAATCAAGAGCGAATACGAAGTCACTGTTTTTAGTTTTCCGACAAATAGTTCAGCGTCTCGCGACGCTTAAGTTCTGCGCTCAACTGTTTCGTCTCTCTACGACATCACAGCGGAAAGGGGGAGGGAGAGGGTGCGTGGTCGTGTTGCGTCAACGAGGCGGAAGCCATCGTTAGGGTGAGGAAACAAAAGGGGTCCGTTTTCACTTGCTCCTCCGCCAAGGACTGCGGTCGATCCCTCTCGTCCAAGCAGGTGCAAGCGATGAGACTTTATATTATCGGCGGTGGTCTAGGAAGATTTTAGGGAGGACCGTACAACTATGAAGGCGCTTTGTGGTGGGTATTTGTAAACCGAGATTTTGTCCTAATGCTTGTGCAATTATTTTTAAAAAATGATAAATGTTTCGTGATTTTGGCGTGAAAATCTCTGAAGAGTGTTAGCACAAAGGTTCACCGAATCTGTTTTTCTGGCGCGAAAATGTTCGATAGAAAAAGGAGGGAGCTCCAATATCCCGTCGATATGGTCAACACGTGATATCTTTCGTGCAGTCATGTTCACCTAATCTGACGTCTTGTTGGAGGATGGAGATAATAGGGTCTCGATTTAAATCATGTCATAGAATTATTAAAATAACTATCCTTACTCTTTGGGAATATTAACTATAAGTTGTCAAGTACCGAAGTAATATAGTATTAAGTAAGAGTTCTCTTAAGAATTATCTAAGTGGTTACCGTCCATTTTTAGAGCCTCAGTTTAGAAGTGCTTCCTTCCAAAGAAATACGAGTGATTCAAATTCAAACTCAAAAAAGATAGTTTGATTCAAAATAATTACATATCAAAGCTAACAATTGATTATTGACTTTATTCTTACAGGAAAATGCCACGGTATCATGTTGTGAAAACAATCCATTTCTTAGACAAATTGATTTAACACGCAGACTTCGATTCTGACGCACTTCACTGGACTTAGCCACTGCGGTCTCCTTCCGTCTCGCAATCGTCTCTTTTGGGTCTTTTCTTTCTCCTAGGGGGAGGAGTTAGACGGGAAGGAGGAGTTAGAGGACGGAAGGGGTTAGACGGGGAGGGAGTAGGGAGGGGGTTGTGCAAATCACGCCAAAGGGACATCAGTGAATGCAAACTGGCCGGCGGTCAAATTTTTGTTGTCGACGCGTGGTTGGGACCCTTGTCTGTCCCTAGTTCAAATAGACTTGAGTTATCTACGGCCTGTGTTTTCCTTTCTCCCTTATTTGCTCGGGGCGACAATGGGGTTTAACTACTCACCCTACGCGGAAGGAAAACGAATAGAACAATGTGCTCAATGGATCGGAGGCAATCATTTCCAATTAAACTGATTCCCGCCAACGAACGTCAGCTCCCACGTTTCGGATTAAAAAAAACCACGAATGGGTACGCGAAAACACGCGAGACAAGTGGCTAAGGGTTCCTGTTTTTCCAAATAAAAATGTTATTCTAAATGGCAAAATCAAATGAATATTATAATGAATGATATCGTGGACCAATGCCAGAACGTTAAAACTACATACACAAAGATTTCGTTACCTCCACTTCATTAATATAACTATGAAACGTTTCCTAAAGCTTGATCATCCTCATCGGGTGCAAAAACGATGTGTATTTTGGCACTCAAGCGTCGAAATTCGCGGTTAATAAAATGAACTGGATTAAACGCAATCTATTTTTTTTACATAATTTAATTGATAGTGAAAACAACATTTTCAACAAAAAAATAACAAACGGCGATAAATATCGAAGCAAACGCTCCGAAATGTCATAAAGGCATCTAGTAGGTGTTGGAGTTTTTAACAAACGTAGTACTTTTCCGGAAGCTCTGCATCTGAAGCCATGTCGCGACGATAACAACACCCACAAGTTATTTATTCAAAATATTTGCGTTAAAAACAGCATCGGAGTGGGGAAAAAGTCGAACTCGCGACCCTCCGCCGAGCCAACGACCTCCTCTACCCACCCACCGACCCAACTGGGTCGACTGAATAGCAAATCGGAACAGAGCCGGAACGTTAGAGAGAACCGAACTGATCCAAAAACAAAACAAAATTAGCCAAAAGCCCTCGGCGGGAAGAGCAACAGCCCACGTCATGTTTGCGAATGACCATTTTCAGGGGCGGGAGGAAGGACCAATACGTAAACGTAACCAGGCTCAACGAAAGATTGTGGAAATTTTCTCGAAAACGCGAACTCTCAACGTATAAATATTAATCGAGGTTAATACTGAGGGCACAGTGGGAAGAGAAGGGGGGAGTTGGGGAAGGAGAGAAACGTATCAATTATCTCCGCAAAGGGGGGCGGAGATTCGACACCTCTACGATACGCTAGTCCGGGGTTGTGGGAAGTGAAAAGAAACCGGGATGGAAAACAGTGGTTATCAACGTACGCGTGAGCGAGCCCCTCCTCCGCGAAGTCTCTCCGTATTGTGCGTGGTCGATGGCCTGCGGCTCTGGCGACAAAGCAGACACACCATCGCCGTCATCCGTGTCGTACTGGCAACGGCATGCGCTCATTGTTGGCCCGCCGACGGATTCCTCGAATGTTTGCCGCCTTTGCCGAAGAGAAGAAGGGTTTTAGTTGCGAGCGAATCCGTCTCGGCGCTCCGGGCGGAATGGCGAGCGAGAGGAGGATTTCGGACGCGTACGCCACTCGTGGGCGGGTCGGCTCCCCCGCAGTTAACGACTGTCTTAGGTGAGACGATTGAGACAATTTGCGTGAACACTGGTGACAGTCGAACGATTTGGTAAAGTTGGAATTTTAGGGAGTCGAGGGATGCCACATCAGCGAGCAGAAATAAATGGGAATCGCCTAAGGAACCACGGTTTCACGTCTCATCTGGCGTAATAAGGAAAATTAGTAGGAGAACCACTCTTTGCGCAATACTGGATACAAACCGCCAACCACCAGCCCTTAGGTTACTTATGAATAATGAAGGTAAGAGAGCTCACCTCGAACTATTCAAGCCGTGTGGTGATATTCACCAAATCAGATCCTTGAGGCGAATTCTTTTCCCGACGGCACCATTCGATTTCCTTTCGAAGGAAAATTTCATTCCAAGTTCTAATATCCAGGAAGTGAAACAGCTGGATATTATTACATGTAGATGGGACCTGTAGATGGGTTCTTCAAAGATATGATCCGGGATTTGAAGACTGGACTCTTCACTCAGTTCCCCAAAGCTCTATTCTCTGCTCTACCACGCCATCGTGGACCAGAAAGCTGTGGAATAATTCGTCACCCTCGTAATTCGAACCAGGTCCTCGTTGAGGTGAAAAGCTGCATTGACCACCATACCAGTCCAATCGCCCCAATCAAGAGAATTTCACTTGGGAATTGAGGTTATTGTACCACAAGAGCCTCGAAACACATGGACAAGCGACTTCACTGATTTTAAATACAGAGATAGAGTTATGATAAGAATTGGCAGGTGGAAAGAAACCCGGAGTCAACGATAAACTACAGATACGAAAACCAACAACAAAATTGATACGTGAATATGATAGTTCGGTTCCGATTTCGATGGAGGGTTCAATGTACGGACTGCATCATCCGCAGAAACGCGCTGGCGGTCCAGTCGCGTGTCGAGGAGGTAACCAAGGCCCTTCCACTCCAACTTCTGGAGTGTCAACCACCATCGAACCCAGTAAACTGTCTGCTGGAAAGCTTTGGTGCATGGGACAGTTGAGAAGGCAAAAGTCTGAGGCCAAGGGGTATTGAAGTGATTCACTCACCTGTTGTTCCGCGATAAGGGCGATGGGGAGGGAGGCGAAAGGCCGGACGATTGGGGGAAAGAGGTAGATACTCCTCTCTCGATAGTCTCCGGGACGACGGACGCTAGGCATTTGTGTGTTCCATTCACTTTGCTTGTGATGTCATAGCTCCTAGGGGAAATTCGAAAGAATTTTCTGCTCTTTAACCTTGACCGCTATATTTTCATCCTGGACTCCGCTTTGCGTTTCGAATTCTGACATCTGGCCGTGGTGGAGAGGGCAAATCGAACTGATAAACCAGAGGTCTCTGGGATAAACGTTGCCTCGGGTATGAGCGTTGCGTTTGTCATATAATCGATTCCCTGGATTGAGAAGTAGGATTTAACATTGACCATTGGGATACCGAAATACACTTCTATAATGAAACGTGAAAGGGTAGGGGAATAAGCAATTGAGCGTTAATAGTCAAGATTCCACTACTAGGTGCGCTCGCAGCTCCGAAAATATACATTGACGTGTATTATTGAATGCACAGTTTAAACTGGAAAACAACGGCGTGAATTTTTAATATTCAGATTTCTGAATTAATGGAGTAAAACCTTAACTATGCGGAATCAGGGGGACGCAACGTCTTTCATCGTGTTCCGCATTGATGGAAAACATTCATACGCTTTTCGAATACATGAGCTGGAAATAGCTGACAACACAACGGTATCTACTAACCTAAATAAGATAAAAGAATAAAATGACTGATGAAACAGTTTTATGGCACAAGACAAAAATGCATTTCGACTAGATTACTTACGAAAGAGTAGTCCAGAAAAACAAATGATTGTCGAAATGTAGAGCGCGCGACAAAGATTGATTTGGAAAATATTATTAACGATCGTTATTAGCCGCTCCCTATTTACTGACGGATCGTTCTTTTTAACTTTAATGTGCTTGATCTAATCTGAATCTACGTCTGTTTCCTATCTTATCTAATCTTTTAATGAATACGATTTAACGGACGATTGCCCTTTCTGAATTTTCGGGATTTAAACACTCATTCCTTGGTTTGCCATTATCTTAGAAGTCAAGATGCCTGTTGTTGAAAAACTATTATCACTAAACGTGAAGTGAAATATCTTTATCGAAAGAGATAGACGTCACGATAGCTTAACTGGCTAAAGCACTCGGCCGGACATCGAGGGATCCAGGTTCGAATCCCGGTCAAGACGAATGATTTTTACGCTCTGAAATTGTTGCAACGAAATCTATGTTAGCGGATGACTCCGTTAAAAGTTATTGTTGTGGCATCTCCCGCAGTTTCTTGAAATTTATCGAAAGAATGACAGAACGCACTGAATTAATCTAGACGTTGAGGGAAAAAAGTCTTATAATGTCTCTCATGAGTTAACAACCAGAGAAGATAGCCTAAACAGTTGAGGACGGATCACAACATTAATGCATGGTGTCTCGAGAACGAACTTCAACTAAATGGCCTAATGATATTACCTAAACGTATGCTATTATTCAAACAGTAGATCTGAAACCATTTTAAATCAGAGGATTCACTAAAAACTTTAAGTCAATCTTGTGATAGGGTATTTAGATATTTTAGGGCCCTGCAAGCCACCGCTCGGGTGTGTGGCAGAGGGTGAATACACACCAGACTAATTTTGACCCGAATATAACCCTACCGAAGCCTAACAATTTTATTATGATCCCTTATCGTTCGTGAAATAAATGATATCTTAAATCTACGTATCTGTTACACACTTGATCTAATTTTATTAGCCTGATCTCTCCTACCGTAGTACGATGGGGGTAAGTACGTACATTTTCAACATCACCGCTAAAGAGACATCCTTCCAATTTATAAGTTAAATTATAGTTACGTTACTGACAGGTTTATTAGCTACATCCATTACAATGTGCGATTTTCCCACCAATGATACTTAATACTAATGAAAACCAAGTTCATTTCCTTAAAAATGAGAAAAGTTTAAAATTTTACTCGATCGTTGATATAACTCCAGGGATAAACTTGACTCAGTGCGGACTTGAGGTTAACCTAGAATGTGATCGAATTAGCCTCATCCGGGAAGACGGTATGGAAAGGATCCACCATGATCAGTTTAAAAGTTCAACATGAACTCACCAAGTTTCGGAGTTTGTTCATTAAGACCCGTTTAAATGAACAGTAAGTAATATTCAGTTTACGTTAAATGAGATTTAACCGTTGGGGTGGCATGCCGGAGGAGAGGGAGAAAGACTTCTCGCGCGGTGATATTGCCGATTACTCGAAAATGCCATTTGTGTGATGACGAATGCATCGTAATAAACAAGAATTCGAAAGCGAGAAGGGTATCGCGTTTCGTCAAGAAACCGTGGACCCTAGGGAATTAATGTTTCTCGGAATATGTAAATCGAAAGTCGTGCACTCTCGAAACTTCTCGAAATATGTTTCAGAAAAGCGCCGGATGTAGAAGAAAGGAATCTTTGCATTGCAAATTACACATTTCGACCCGTCGCCTTCGATTTGGAGACCCAGATAGTCGGCGGAGCGCGGGGCGAGGGAGTGAGAGGGCGCTGAGTGCCAGGGACGGGTAGAAAGCCTCCTTAGGTCAGGTCGCTACGATACACGATACGATAAGCTGGAACGGAAACAAAGTGGATACGAAAATAAAAATAAGCGGTCCGTGCGATAAAGTTCAACCAGAGGGAGGACCGTTGAGGAGTCTGCGACCATGAACAGACGCGTGGGTGTTGAGATGAGTGAACTAAATGCCACACATACGCATCAGACATGTGAGAACACCGGGTTTGAGCCGAAAATACCGATTCACTTAATTAAGGCTGCGAGCTCATGTAAAATTTTCTAAAATATCGAGGACGAATTATCACATTGGACGCATCATATGGACGTCATTATCTACTGTCGTCACCGCCGATTCACGAAATGAAAGCCACGCCGATATCATCTCACACATCGTCGGTGAATACGCACACCTCCGAGTCCCGAACAGAAAAATGCCCCAGAAACTCACGAAAAAGCTCACCTCCGCATGATATCCCACTTCCCACGTGTTATCGACATACCTACACTTTGACTGAGGTGCCGGAGACGTAATAGATTGACGATATTCATATCGGCGATCGATAATGAAAATTTGAACATTGCTTCACTGTTTCCACGTTCCCCTTGGCTACCTCATTCTGCAAGTCTCGATGTTCGCCATTATAGCAAAGACCCCGCCGGGTCGAGGTCCAACCGAGGGAGACAACATGTATACATCCATAGATAAATGCACGAGAATCACTCACCTTACGCAAAGAGTTTCCCGGGCAGGCGAATCTGCGACGCGGATGTGTGCGGCAACGTGTGTATCGTAAGGGAGACTGAAGACGGGGGGGGAGGCGGGGGATGTCCGGCAGCGGGAATTCGCGGGGGGCGGGGCGAGGGGAGAAAGTGCGGGAGGGAAGGCGATGGAAGGAGAGGATGGATAATGTGAGCGGGGTGGGGGGGAGCGGGAGTAGGATGGCGGTAGGTGTGTGCGCCGTGGAACGCGGAGACATGAGGTAGTGGACTCGCGTGGAGGTTAGAGTGGGGGCGGGAGGGAACAGGGGAGAAAAACTAATTAGGAGAATGGAGGGATGGGAGGAGTTCGCGAGAGAGAGAGAGAGGAATGGAAAGATGGCATTAGACGGAGTATTGGAATCTACTCATGGTAGATTCCACAACACTCATGGGAGGCCCGAGTTGAGACGGGACGGTGAAGTTAGATACCTCATGAGGCTTTCATTGTGTCTCAGCTGTGAGCAGAGGCAAGTCCAAGTATGACCCTTGAAAAACTCATGAAAGCGTTGAATGTAGGATTTTATTTCAAGGAGACTCACATGTTATTCAAAGTTTAGAAGACGTTTTTGCTTTCCTATAAAAAATAAGCGGAGATAAATTCATATTTTATAATTACTGAGTTCACAAGGGGCGTGGTACGTAGTCCATTGAGTAAAGCACTGGATTACTGTCCAAAGGGTCCATTTCCGACTCCGGGTGATATCTCTGGGCACCCTCAGCTTCATAAAGGCTGTGTCATTTTTCGAGGACCAGATCTTCCTGAAAAACTAAAGGCGCCAAAGGGAAAGGAACAGACCCACCTACTTTTAAGTGTGAATTGTGCATGACAACTAAAGCTTAAATTAAGTACGAGGGAACCTCTCCGGATAGCCTACCAAACCAAACTTCGGGTTTATGACTATGCCTTTGGTCCTGCTCACAAAATGTCGTATTTTCTTAAAACCATGTCGGTTCTCAGATATTTCTGAAAAGGTACACATATTTTTAATGTTACCACTCTTTTATTAATTACAATGGATTTAATGTAGAGGGATGGTAACCAATAGCAAAAGATCCTCATTCCTGAGAACATTGTTGGGCGCATTTTGACAAGCAATCCCGATTTCTTTTCCCATGTATCATAACATGATGCACCGTATTTGTTGAGGCATAACGTTGACATAACGGGATGCACGTATTTGTTGAGGACCGGGATGGTGCGGTGGCTAACTTCCTGGCTTCCCACCAAGAGAGTCCGGGTATACATGTAGACGGCAAGTATTTTTTGGTGGTACCCCGATCCCTACTTGAGGTGCTTTGTGGAGAGCACTTTGAGTGAGTACGCCGTCCGTCGGATGGGACGTTAAACTGCGAACCCCTTGGCACCTTTCGTTAAGGGTAGGCTAATGCCGACGCCGTGTTTCTCTCCACCCTTCATCCTTTACCCTCCATTCCTGATGTCTGGCGCGAATGACCTTAGCTGTCGGTCGCTTCCTTAAAAACTACTACTACTACGTGCTAGGAGGGAAAGGTGTTTTGGGTCAAGGGTAGCCTGGTGTGTAATCACCCCCCGCCACACAGCCTAGAGGAGACATGCGGGGTACTATGTCAAAAATTACGGAGAAACATTTGAATTATCGAGTCAACAAGGTAACTGTGAGCATTTCTCACTTTCATTAATACCCAGGATAACAACTAAATTTAACATTTAGGGAGGAGAGTGAAGGCATTCACGAATAATTTACTTCTCACGCGGTACAAAAATTAAATGACGATGGATCATATAATTTAAGCAATTTATTTTCCACTTTTGAATTCGTGCCACCTTGGACGCTATGTAAGAAGCATAGTGTGGGATACCGTCTTTGGAATAAGCATGCTGCGAATTGTCTCCTATTTTTGCCGCTTAAAGTGAGACTTTTTGATTCAATGTCATGCAGGTCCTTGGAATGCGCAAACTGGTATAAAGGAAATACGCGGAACGATGACGAGCAAATTATGATATTCGGACATTATCGCACTCATGTGCAATCTAGTTAAACTTATGACGCGTGTGCTGCTGTCTTGATAATCGTTCGTCGATTTCCATTCTTGAGGTTCATAACTTGTTGCTCATATAGCTGTAGTTGCAAATTATGCAAGGAAAGAAAGGCTATTAAAATGTATAGAAGGCGTGGTGAGAGCGAAAGGAGAGGGGGCACGTAAAACATGACCTTTACGTGCATGCGCCACAAATACAGGACTTACTGATCGCGTGGGCATTTTCCTATCACTCCGCGATCCCATTTACCACGTCGATCGGTAAACAAACTTTCTCTTGGCTGTTTTTATCTCTCATGTTATTCATGTCGGTGATGGTCTCACACCCTGTGTCACCAGCTCACTTTCCTGCATCTTCTTTTCTAACAATAGGCAACGGTCAATCCTGGATGAAAACAATCTGTCCAAATCTTCGGGAACCCTCTCCGTCGCCTTTTGCTGCGGGAATGCCAATTCAATGGGTATATGTGGAATGCCTGTGAAACCAAATCGACCTTGCCACTGGCGTTTTTCCAATATCTAATGCTTACAGCAGTGATCCGGTGCCCACGAGTGAAATTCAGTCCAATGCTACTGAAGTTTTGTAAATATCGAGGATGATTTCGAAAAACACGCACATCTTTAACACAGTAAAGTTTATTTTTTGATCAATTATGCATGGTGAAGCATAATCAATACGAAATGAAATAATAAGATTACAATAAATTGCAAATTTAAATCTCTCTTTCTTTCATATGCGCATAATTTAATTTTTCATTTTTCATTTTTGCCGGTATTGCCAAAGCTGGGATTCGGAATACAAGGATGCACGGGTACGAAAAAAACGTGATTACCGTGAACAAATAATGCATTTAATTCCAGGTTTTCTTTCGTAGACTTTTGTGCATTGAGTTTTCCATTCTTGGGGCTGATGAACGGTGTCGGTCCATTTGTGTTGAACGTTTTGCAGGTACGACAAATGAAAAGATTGTCCTCCAGGGTGGGAAAGTTCGTGGGAAATGTAATCCGTTACCTTTCATGCGGTCGGCGTCGAGCGAAGAATATCATCCGACTGTCGCTGCCAAACGACTCTTATTTCCAAAACACATACGTTTCGATACTCCATTCTCAAAATCTATTATGGAAACAAAAGTGAAAATTGTGGAAAAACAAGACAAGGAAAGAGAGACGATCGTCTGGCCAACACAGTTAAGGGAATTCTGGAGAAAGTCTAGGGGGGGGGGGGGGAAGGGAAAATTCTTCGAAGAAAATTCTCCCTAGCTCGGGGGCGGGGTGTGAGAGGAGAATAGAGTGGAAGGGTGGTGTTAAGGGGCCTGAGGGGAAGGAGAGTCGCAGACGGGAAGGCGATCTCGGAAATAAACCACCCCTCTTCGTGCGGTCAGATGGGGTGAGGAGTCGGTCGGATCTTGTCCCGTTTCGATATCACGTGCGGCCGCTACTTGACCGAGAAAAGAGAGACGGGTGGGATGTGACCAAGATTGCAGGCGATGGGGGGAAGGAGGGAAGGAGAAGGAGATATTGAATTGCTCTGGGGGCAGGGCGGAGGTGGGGAAGCACGACATAAATCATATCGATGTATGGAAACATGTGATACTCATTCTACAGGACTACAGCTCTCGAGATTCGGAGGGATGTTCCTTGATAACGAAACATGAATGCTATTTGTATCTTGTGTAAATATAAAAAGAAAGGAGTTTTCTCCAAGAGGTTATGTTTTCAGAGACTAAAATACCAACAAAAAGTATGTTGAGAAACAGTAAAATATGAGCCCTCTTTGCCAGAAATGAACGAGGATTAGTCTGGAAACGGTTTATGTGGAATTCGTTTGTTCAGCAGTTTACCTCCATGATTACACTGAAATTTCAATTTTTTAAGGAATGATTATGTCCACACAGAGATTTGTGACTTATCCATCACTGTAGTAACAGTGAAGGCTGGTCAACACATTGGCCGTAACAGTGAGGAAATCGGTCTACTCGAATGATGGCGAATAACTACATGACTTACTCTTCTCCATTTGCTTCGTACATGTTGAATTTCTATAGGGAGAAAACAGCATGGAAAAAGAGAGGAATGAAAAAGGTAAAAATGAAAGCATTGAAATGGTTTACGAGTGAAAAATTCAGCAGAGCGAAAAAACGAAAAATTAGGAATGCAAGCATCTAATAACTCTGTCGTCATTTCTCATTACGTGGATGATTGTGAATCAATTTATTTTTATAGGTATGAAAAATCTAGGAAACATGAACTCTACGGTCTCGTAAAATAACAAATTAAAGGAAAACTCCTATAGCCGTAAAAAGTTAGCTCCCTATCGTCCCGCATTGAAAACTAAATTTGTTGTGATGGTTTGTGTGAAAAGAAGTTCCACAGCAGTTACTAACCATAACCTCTTAACCTGAACATTCTTCTGCAGTAGTTTGCGGGAATGTTATTTCCTCGCCAGTAACTAACTACAGACGCAAACAATCAAACCCAATTTGCATCATTCACAGGGTTAAAGGGACTCCGTTTGGGATACCTGCGTTTATAAACTGAGATACACCATCTGTGACTATTTACGGGAATAAGTTCCGCGCCATGGACAAACAAAGAGCTGGAAAACTCACGAGCACTCAGGAAAACAATCACGCATTCAAAAAGGGCCTCACTACTGGTAAAATATTTCTCTAATTGAGCAAAGTTAGCAAAACACAGGGAAATACGAGAGTGTGCGTCCAATACGCGTATTTCGGCTACAATGTAGCTCAGTGAACTGAAGAAAAATAGACACTTGCAACAGAAAGTTGTAAATTTTTAAGTAGTGGGTCACTAGCGAGCAAGTAACATTCCCGTAAACTACAGAAGGGTATTCTGATTGAGAGGTTGTGGTTGGTAACTGTCGTGGAATTTATTTTCCTATAAACTATCACAACAAATTCAGTTTTCATTGCGGGACGAGTAGTGCTAACTTTTTACGGTTGTAGGAGTTTTCCTTGAATTTGTTATTACTGGTATGAATTTAAAAACACGAACGCGATGATTTCACGACTCTTTCACTCATGCGTGGGCACTTGCTAAAATGAGTGGGACATTCCAAATTTTTAATGTGCTTAACAGTGACGAAAGTAGACAATGACTAACAATATTGATGAACATGGGTTTTCACTTAAAGTGAGAGCTATCTTATTTCATCTTTAGTCAGGTATTGTGGGCAATTTTGTGGGCAATAGGAACTCCTCGTACTCTTAATGAAAGTGATTGGGACCATCGAAATATTAAAGCCTTGTGTGTTTGTTTTCATCACATCTTTTTATTATAGTTTTATCCCGCTTGAATGTGTCTACAAGCCCCAAAAATAATTAGAATAAATCTGGGGAAACATTTATTGCAGAGCAAAGTACAAATTGCTAAAATTATTCATAAGATCACCCTTAGCCATTTTATGTGGCATTATTGGGGTTGGAGAAGGCCTTCGAAAATATCGAATGGAACAAAAGGTTCAAGATACTAGGAGCACTTGGAATGGACTACAACGACATAAGAACAATCCATCACGTATACCAGAATCAGGTAACAACAATGTAAATGAAAAGCGAAAGGAAAATAGAAGCCAAAAGAAACAAAGAGTAAGGCAAGGATGCAACCTCTCGCCAGCAATATTCAACATATACCTGGAAGAGGCAGTGAAAGAAACAAGTATTGGCTATCAAAGGAATCAAGGTGAATGGCGAAGAAATTAACATGCTGCGATTCGCAGACGACATTGCAGTAGTAGCAGAGACGCGAGAGGATCTGCAAGCAAACCTGAATACTATGGACCAAGTACTTCGGGAATATAACATGAGCATCAACAAAGAGGAAAACGAAAATCCTTGTGTGTGGAAGAGAGAAGCTGAATGCAGATAACACAATACGAGGAGTGATACTAGAGCGAAAAAAAGTGGAATCCTTCATCTCTTTGGGCAGCAGTATAACTTAGGGATGGAAGAAGCTTGACCGACATAAAGCGAAGAATAGTCCAACCAAAGAAGACGTTCTTTGAGAAGAGGCAACTACTATATTCAAAGAACATAGTAGGGACTTCAAGGGAAGCAGTTCGTCAAAACGTTCGTGTGGAGCATGGCCTTCTACGGATCGGAGACATGGAATATTGGACCAACAAAGAATAGAAACATTTGAAACATGGTCCTGGAGGAGAATACTAAAGATTAAATGGACAAAAAAAGTGAGGAACGGTAAAGTATATAGAAGAGCAGAAGAGAAAGGGACCATATGGAGAGCTCTACAGCAAAGAAGAACTAGATAGATTGGACATAATGGATTAGTTAGAAACATAATAGAATGATAAATTGAAGGAAAGATCCCGCGAGGAAGCCCAAGAGAGAAGTACATAGGGCAAATTAAGAAGGACGTAAAGCAGGGAATCTATCAGAGGGTGAGGGAATTAACTCTAAATAGGGAAGAATGGAGTGCTACAGTAAACCAATCTTAGGATTGAAACACTGATGATGAAGAGCACCCTTATGTATCGACACACCAATGCCAGTGCCTTCACCAGTTATGCTATGCTTCCTGTAAGGGCTTTGTGTGTGTAAAGGGCTGCTGGCTGATCAGATCTCTCTCTTAACCCTCTCCCCACACCCCTTCATTGTCCCTTCACCCCGTTCCTACGCTAATTGCCTCTCGAAAAATATTATCTATCTTTTGTCGTGCAAACAATGCACTTCATTCTACATAGGCGAATGCATTGCCCTCTTATCCATCCGAATGAACAATCACCGCTACTCCTGTAATTCTGATTCACTCTCTTCTCTTCCTATCCCTTTACACGCAAGTTCACACAACCTATCATTCGACGAATGCTTTTCCCTAACAGTTATAGAATTCCTACCCGATTCAGCCACCAACATAGAGGTGAGAACTCGCGAATCCGCATACATCCTATATTTCCGATCCTTTAAAATTCCCACCCTTAACCGCCATCTTTAATCCTCTTCCCAGCCGTCTCTAAACCTTCCGCCCCCTTCTTCTCCTTCCACTCTCCCCTCAAAACCTCTCAGTCTGACCTGAAGAAGGCCTCGGAGTAGGCCGAAAGCTCAAATAATCTACAGTGTGAGTGTCCTTTTACGTGTTATCTGTTTTATTCTGTGTTTTATTGTGCCGTCCAAAAGTTATATTGATCTCGTGAGTTTATATATATATATATATATATATATATAACTTAGACAGCAACACACAGCACGAGAACACAGTCCCATCTTATCTTCCGAAGAAGACGGAGTTCGAGTCCGTCGAAATTATCAAGATATTATTGTGTTCTTTTTATGTGTTCTCGTGCTGTGTGTTGCTGTCTAAGTTTTTTATTCAACACTTCCGTGTTACTTCAAAGAAATCATCTATATATATATATATACACATATGTGTGTGTGTGTATCGCCGATGGAGCGATGGTGTTCGAGCATCTAATATCTCGCCGCTCTTCAATGTTGGAGTATGGGGAGGAGGTGAAGGCTGGGTAGGTGCGGGTGTGACAGGGGAGGAAGCGGGAGAAACCCCGGGGAAGGAGGTGCAGGGTAGGCGACGATGCGGCATGAAACGAAGAGATATGGCTGTGGAGAGGGGTTGAGCGGTTTATATTGGTGGGAAGGGAGAGAGAAAAAGAAGAGGATGAAACATGTTTTCCTCTGCGGACGAATACGATCAAACGGCAGAGATAAGTTTCACGATATGAACGGTACATCTGCAAACATGATTTCAACAAGTGAGAGCTTTCCTGTTGCCATTTCACTGAATCTCTTATTTTAATGTATTTATTCCAGTGTCAATTAACATGAGTTTGTTGGAATTTCTTTTTTAACTTGTCAAAATTATCATGTACTTGTCGATCGTGGAGTGAATATATAGTGGCCATATGTAGGTTTTTAAACAGATGTACTAAGCGTGTGACGCCAAAATAACATTTTTTCTTCAGGGTGAATCAAATTAGGGGTTGAATATCTATTAGCAGAGGGCGCGATATGGATGACACAGCCATTCGTAAGACCGGGTTTCCTAAGAAATTCTCTAGAGTTTTCAAATGTTTCTAAAATATTTCGTGGAATTAGAGCACGACGTAACATAATCATTTCACTTTTAGGGAACCTTTAGCACTTTCAATGTTTTCTATTGCCGAGAACTCTCTTTAATAATGGCTAGCAAGGCGTGTTAAGAGAATAAAGGAAAATATCGTCGGAATTGTCTTCAATTTGCTAATAACTCCCGCGATATACCTGTGTTCTGTTGGTTGATTTGAATTAGCCTGTGTGTAAAGAATGTTCTTTAGATTATATATATATATATATATATAAACTAAATATATATATCTTTAGATTATATATATATATATATAAACCATAAACACAGTAATCAACCCGAAGGTCGGTTTAGTAGGTGATGGTAGAGCTCACCCATGTACCAAGCCCGACGGCGTGTGAATATTCACACATCAGGGTAGGGGGTCCAGTTCCTTTCCCTGTGCCGGTTATGGTTTCCCAGGAAGATCTGGTACCCGAAAAATCAACTAGCTTGGGTGGAGCTGCAGGTGCCCAGAGTGCCTTGCCCGGGTATCGAACCCGGGACCCTCCTATCAGTAGTCCAACGCTCTACCCACTGGACCACCGCGACCCACACACACATATATATATATATATATATATATATATATATATTTATTTATTCAAATGGAAATAGATATAAGGAAAAGGGATAGGAACACACATAAATAACGAACATAGGAGAACATATACGTTCCTATACCTTTTCCTTATATCTATTTCCATGTGAATGAATATTTGTTCGCAATATGGAGGGATTTCGTGTTAAAATGTGTGTATGTGCAAAAATGCAAAAAAATGCAAGAAGTAGAGCACAAATTCGTCTGAATATTCTAGTTCATGTATGAGATGTCGAAAGTAAATACACAAGGTGTGATAAAAAAAAACCGGACTGATTTTATTCTGCACAAACCGTTCAACCGATCGAAACGAGACGCAGTGTGCATTCTAGCGATACATCTGACGACTAAAACGAGAGGTGTTGCGTTTGTTTACGTCGAGTCGTTACGCAGCAGCAGCGCTACGTGTCATAACCTGTTCGTCGCCGCGTGCAACGGCAGCAATGAAGAAGCTAGAGGGCTCACACGGCGCAGATCGTGACAGAGGTTTTCGCCAGAACTGCAACTTCCGTGATCCCGCAGCCACCCTACTCTCCAGCCGTGGTTCCATCAGACTTTGTTTTTTTGTTTCCAACGTTAAAATCAACCTTAAAAGGCCGCCGATTCGACTCTTTTGCGGACATTAAAACTAATTGTACGGCGGACCTGAAAAGGATCCCTAAGGCGGATTACCAGGCAGGGTTCGAGAGCTGGAAGAAACCTTGGGAAAGGTGTGTCGCCAGCCAAGGCATGTACTTTGAGCGCGACAAGTTCGATTAAGCAGTGTCCGTCGCATCTGTGGTCACACCTTGCGTACCCCTATTTATAAAAAAAACCATAAGCACAGTAATCAACCCGAAGGTTGATTTGGTAGGTGATGTAGTTCACCCAGTACTAAGCCCGACGGCGTGTGAAATTCGCACATCAGGGTAGGGAGGCCAGTTCCTTTCTCTGGGCCGGTTATGATTTCCCAGGAAGATCTGGTACCCGAAAAATCACACAGCTTGGGTGGAGCTGCAGGTGCCCAGAGTGGCTCTCCTGGGAATCGAACCCGGGCCCTCAGGTCAGTAGTCCAACGCTATACCCCCTGGACTACCGCGACCCACCCCCCTGTTTACAATAAGCAAAAATTAAATCTCAATGCATTCTTCGATGTTCTTTCGACGTTTCGACGTTCAACGTTTCAACATTACTGCAGATTTTTTAGAAGGAAGTTAAGTTTTTTTTACAATTTTCATTGTAAATGGGAGTTCATTAGTCCATTCGAAAAATATAAATTGTCTTGAAGTGCTACATGTATAATTTGAGCTGATCATTCATCTTCATTTTCCTTCGGTTTTGTTTTCCTCACCTGCCATACTTTCGCAGTCTTGTATATGGGAGCCAGCGGTAGTCACCGTTTGTAAACCGCAGAGGCATACACATAACAAACACAGTGTCACCTATCATTGTGACGGTGTGCTTGCTTCATATTCCATTGGATTCTTCTGGAGTCACTTGGACCGAAAGTGCAATGAACTACGAAGGACTAGCAAAACCTCATCGCAACCGGCTGTATTAATTTCAGTCACTTGATTTACCGTGTCCTTGTTGATTTAGTCAACTTCCAGTGCTCTAACTTAGGCAGTAAGCACTTTCTTTCTCAAGTTACGAATTTTTGTATATAGTTTTATTTGCAAAGGTAAGTGACAGGTATTAGTATCATTAAAAGGCATACACTGATCCAAAAATGCAACTGTGATCCAAGTAATTACACCCAAAATAATTAATTCCCTAGTGAAGTATTTTTTCAACTCAATTCATTTGGTGTACCAGTACCCGGGGTTAATGTACGATACATTTTTTTCCAAATCAAAAAGTTCAAATAACTTTTAGTTAAGTAAAGTAAACTTAAGTATTTATTATAATTATAAACCCGTGGGGTTAAGGTCAGTGAAATATCTCTCCTTAGCAACCCTATATCTGATGTTGCTCTTATTTACTTTTAATGCTCTCTATTATCACATATTTTTCCTTAATCTAAATAAAGTTAGATAATGCACGAGAGTCTGTAATAAAAAGCATGAACATAATTTTGTATTATTAACATAATTAATAGTGCAACATTTTATTGTATAATGTTAGTTAAATGTATACTATTATGTAATGGCACAAGTTTCAATGACGAGTATTCGGCTACAGTAATGCGTCAGTGGAGCCATTACCATTTAAAAAGGATAGATAATATGCGACACTATTGGAATTTTACATTAGCTTGAACAAATTTTGAGTTAAGGTCTATCTAATGCTATAGGAGGCTTAAGAAGAGTCTGTCAATCCCTATACTACAGCTAGAAGATGGCTTGAAAAAGTTTAAAGAGGAGGAGATAATAAATTTCAAAGAAATATGGACCCGGAGCTCCACTCGGTCACTGCTCTTAAAGTTGTAAACATTAATACCCATACTGCCGTTGTGAGAGAAGTGGTTGAACCAAGTTAAGAGCACTATTTGAAATATCAAACCTTTCAACAAACCGAACGGTATTAGGGTTAACCTTGTGAAATTTATCCATGATGGAGAGGAGACAAACAATGCAAATTTCACTTGGATAGAGATTTATTCACCGAATAAATGTGAATAAATCTCTATTCAAGTGAAATTTGCATAGTTTGTCTCCTTTCCATCAAAACTTTCATTGATGTCACGTGCTTTTGCGAGCTGCGTTCGGAGACTAATTCAATAGGGCGTTCATGGGCAAGTTTTTTTTGCAGTAAATATTATTTATAATAACATCGTAGTACCCTGAAAGTCATCGCTAGGGTGTGGCAGGGGATGATTACACGGCAGGCTAATTTTGATCCGAAACATTTTCCACCAAGCACGATTGGACGACGTTATTCTGATCCCTTATCTTTCGTGGGAAAACTTAGATCTTAAACCTATCTGTTCCACCCTTAATATCTCTAATTTTATTACATGATCTCTCCTACCCTAATACCAAGGGGCTAATAATACATATACAACATCATTACTAAAGAGAAATTCTTCCAATTCATACAAGATATTTAATCTGTAATTTAACCTTCGCTCCATGAGTGATTCCCAACCTAGCTCCTCCAATAATTTTGATACGCTATTCAGTTTATCATAAAAACGTTTTACAAATCTAGCTCCTCCAAGCTTCACGTGATATAATTCGGCCATCAATCCAACTTTATTAGGATATCTTTTGTGTAAGAGAAGCAGACTCTAAATGAGACCTAACTGGTGAAAGATAACATTTCTCTTTAACATTTTCATCACATTTCTCCAATATTCTTCTAAGAAACCTTAATTTTTGGTTAGCTTGTCCATATATCGTATATGTTTCACCCGGGAGAGGTCGTTGAAAGAACAGATAAAATTGATATTGTTGCAAGATGAGGAGCTTCTTTTACAGAAGGTTATCACTGCATATGAAACCTAGCTATATAATTTGATCCTGAGAGGAAATGGCAAATATGTGTGGAAGTCTCTCAAATTACAACACAAAAATAGCCAAAGAGGTGGCTTCTATTGGATAAATTGTCTTATTATTATTAGATCCGCTGGGAAAGGTACATTGGCATGTAGTATCAGCACGCACAACAATATGTAGAGCATATCATAGGAAGAGGGATGTAATAAAAACTCTACAAGACCACATTAATCGCAAAAGACCACATTTCAAAGCAACAGGCTGGATACTGCAGCACGATAATCCACGGTCGTACATCACAAATGTGGTTACTGAATACCTTGAAAAAAAAAATAAATAGGAAGCGTGTTCCTCGTCCACTTTATAATCCAAGTATAGGGAGGGCGAGGAACACCCTAACGTGACTTTCCCTGCGCCTCAATGTGAGCAAGCACCTTCGTGGGAAGCGCATTTTTATCATCACAGCTGGAAATGCTTCAACTTGCAACGGCTATCGCTGACGCAACGCTTTAAATAAATCAGTGAAACTTGTACCTAATATTCATTGCATATTATGCCAACAATATAAAATAATAATTAATGTTTCCACAAAAAATTACGCGAATAAAAAGAATTAAGATCATTCTTTAGTGAACGGGTATCGTACATTCATAAAAGTTGCGGTCAAAGTTTCAGATGGAAAAATGCACATCCTTCCTTTTCCAATTAATCATTTACTACTTGGACTGCAAAAATTCAAACTCGCGGCCTATAGGTTGATCGGCGGGGTCATATTACCCTTCGTTTTAAACTACCGCAAAGCACTTGCTACCTTTCGACGCGTCAATTTAAAGGGCGTACGAGGTTTGTCCAATAAATACGCGTACTAAGGCCATCAAAACTTTATTTTGCAAAATTTAGTCTACATTGATTTTGTATCCTTCAAAATACTCCCCATTCTTTATTATGCACTTTTTCTTTCTCTTCTTTTACCACTGTTTAAAGCACCCTTGGAAGTCTTTTTAAGTTAGGCATTTTAGTTTTCTCATCGTTTCTTGCTTTATTGTGTCCACATCTTCCCAGTGATATTCTCTCATCACTTTTTTGCATTTTGGGAATAGGAAAAAGTCGCAGGGGCCGAGATCTGGCGTATAAGGAGAATGATCAAAGATGGAGATGGAAATTTTTGTCAGAAACTGGCGAGCAATCAATGCTGAATGGGTACGATTTTTGCACACATTTTTAAAAAACCCAAATGTTCGGTTAAAATTGTGTGCACTGTTGATTTTCCATGATTCGGTTCATGAACTATCGTTAGGACATAAGCCATCTTTTATAACTGGCTCAAGTGATGTTTAAAAAAAAATAGTATTACGTCAAATGAAGAACACAATATATATTTTCCCTGTTCACAATGTATTTTTCCTTTAGAACAGTGGGAAAATACATTCTGATCTTCATATAACGATCATGAACTTCCAAAAGGTAGAGCCAGAAACCATCGAACACTAGTATTACCTATATTTGTAACGAGGGTGTACTCTGTCCTTTTTCACCATTTTATTCGACATTATAACAGGGGTCTCAGAGTTGAAAGAACACTTCCGGTATTCAAGTCACAGACAATATCTCATTAAGGTTTCTTACCAAATAACCATAAATTCAAATTTAAAGCTTGCATAACATATTTCAATACATTTGTTTAGGCGCCTTAAACTTTAAAATAAATAAAAATCTATCAAAAATTTTTTATGTGACACAAATAAATTATTGTCGAAATAACAATTACTAATGAATTCACAACAACCCCTGATTACTAACTACTGAGGGACTAAAAACGCATGCTCAACATATTTCTCGGGGTGATATTGCCAAGGAGAGAAATTTTGTGGCATATATAATATGAATATGTTCTTAAAACGCCCAAATTCACTCATTGCCATTTGCTGTTCATCTTACGAATACAATATTTTGAAGCGCACGTTTTCCCCATAACGATACGCAGGCACAAAATAACACCGGCTGGATGCAGTGCTGCCGACTGGTCCCGAGAGGAGAGGTGGCGTCGCGGCGCTTCTCCCCGGGTTCTATCTCGCAACCCACGCGGACTGAAACGCGAAGTAGGGTGGGCAGGGATGGGGAGGACTGGGGAAGGAAGACAAGGGTTTCCCACTCGGGTGGAGGAGGGGAATAGAGGAAGCGGGATATTTAGGGAAGGGGAACCGAGGATGAGAAGAAAGGGAAAGGAGCGAGGTGTAGGATCATTTTGAGGAGGCGCCCGGTGGCGACGCCATCGAGGGGTCGGGGGTGGAGAGCGGATGGAATTGGTTTCAAGAAGGAAGGGAGGGTTCTTGAGAGGGTGCGAGGTGGACGACGTACGGTTAAGGCGGTGAGGGGGTGATGGAGGTTGGACCAGACGGAGGGGACGAGGGTGTGAGTAGGAGGGGGGAGGGTGAGGGTACGAGGAAGCTGGGAGGGGGAAAGCGGAAATCCCTGACTCCCCCATTCATTCCCGCAGCCGTAATTGAATCATACTCTCGACTCCTTACAAACAGTCGGCGAGTCGGGCCGAGGCATTGGATAATCGGATTTCGAGGGAATGGGAGGAGGGGTACTGGGCGGGAGGGAAGGAGGAGGACTCTCCCGACATGTAAATCGCCGACACGGTTGATTGTTTCTCTCCTTCCTAGCTCTCCCCAGGCGCCGTATTTCCTTCCTTCTCCTTCCCTCGAAAATCCCTACGCAATTGAAAACACCCTCCTCTAACCCATTCTGCTTCACCCCGACACGCTTCCCTCTTCTTTTCCCACACTAATGGTCCAAGAAACAACCGCCTTACACCCAGAAATTCACCCCACCTCCAACGATCAATTCCAATGGACCGGGGGAGTCGGATGTTTCAGATCAGCCTTCACCTGGAAAATATCGGAACTCTTGGGTTCCATGGGAGGGGGCGGGTCAGATTATTCATGGGGTTTGCGGACGGGCGATCGGAGGTCCCATCCATACCCCTCTCGACTGCCTTACCCTCTCGTCTCGTAGACTCTCTAAATCATTCTCCGCATTCGTTAATCGTGGGAACAATTCCCTCCCCTTCCAAAGTGGACGAGATTTAGAGGATTTTTTAGTTTTCTTAAAAAAATGATTTTTTTTTCAAAATTTTCCCCCTTTTCCCCGTGAATTCTTCTTTTTCCATTGTTGTCATCTCCGTGAAGTGCAGCGCGGCAGTTTTTCTTCCTTGTCGTCGGACTGAATTCGATTATCCGTCCTTGAATTAAGCTAACGATGGGACGAGACGGGCTCCCGGGTGCCTCGCGTTCCTTCAACTGTCCCATATTTTTCATTCCATTTAATGACGGACGGACGCACTTTTAAAAAAAAACGTATGCATGCGAAAACGATGGCCTAAATATAGGATGGGTACTTTTTACCACGCGACACTAGATGGAGCTCGTTCATTCCATCTCAGCTTAGAATGTACTCCGTGATTTTTTTTGTCTTAAAAAAGCTATGAATGAAAATAGTGATTAACTTCCGCCGAGGTTGAGTGGAAGATATTCGATTTTACAGGTTTGATTTCTTCCACGGGGGGTTTTGGAAGACAAGAGGTTTAGCGTGATATCTAATCCCTCTACAAAATAAATCTTTTATGTTTTAATTAAGGTGGGGTAAACTTTTGGGTTTTCACACAATATTTGAGAACAATGAGATATTGATTTAATTGAAAAACGTTAAGGAGTTTAAATTTGAAAGGTTAATTAAATTAAAATAAATCAACTTTCATGGAGAAGACATTCTTTTTCTTCATGTTTTCTAACTACGCAGTGTTAATCGCAATCAGACTACTTGGGTAAAAATGCTAATATATACGTTTTAGTTTTAAAATATTGTACACTAAAAGAGAGGAAAGATTAAGAGAGATAGGAAGAGAGGAAAAGCCTTAAAACTTGGGGCAAACCATTCTTTCTCTCCATTCAAATGCATGTCGTCGTTATATCTGTTTGCAAAACTTAATGCACGTAAACTTCGGAACTCTCTTTCCGAACATGCAAAATGGATAAAAAAAATATAATACTCTTTTAAGATCAGAATTTGAATTCATTACTATTGCGACGAAAAAAAACATTTAATGCATATTTTATGTTCCGTTAATGTACTTATGACTTTTTTGTATATTTTTAACTCTAAACCCACCGTTGAAACCAGCGTTTCGTAATTGCAATAAAATAATATTGTACTACATTAATTTAACTATTACATTTATGACATATTCCCAACAAAAAATGTCAATGGATATGCTATGAAATGACATTTTATTCAACTATGATTTGATTGAAGGAAAAATTGTAATGAATTAATCCAATAAAAACATGTATAATTATTTTACATTTTTACTTCTTAACACAGTATATATATATATTTCCTTTGCCTCATTATTTGATGTTAATCACATGAATTCATGTCTCCTATTGCCAGAAATTCTGTGCATTTCTTTTCCGATTTCCGTCAACAGTTTCAAATGAATCGCTCTAGCAACACATTAGAGCCACTCCCAACCGGGAAATCTTATGCCACTACTTCCGAGGAGATTCTCGAGGAGTAGAGTTCATCCCCACTCCACATTCGTGTATTTCATTGAAAGCAATTTAGATTAAACGAGGTCAGGGTCGGCCATTTGCATCGTGCAGTCACAGTATTTTTTTTGGGAAGAATTACGGTGTCTTGAAGCAGATTCTATCGTGTTGACAAGCATTGTATACTGCTAACAATACAAGGAAAGAGGAGATAATTTACTCGGCTCATTGGTTCCCTAACAGGCTTCCTCGTATCGCATGGTGGGTCTCTATGAGCCTATCATTCGAGAATCAGCACATATTTGCAAAAGAGTAGTTTTCAATCTTTTTTTGTAATATACAAATAAATGTAAACTTATTAAGGGTTAAACATCTCCAGTTAACCGAAAACATCAAATCGTTTTTTAAAGTTGAGCCAAGATATATATTATATATTCGATCCTATTCGACGATATTGGAAAGATGTTGAAGCACGACTATGTTACCTTTTATAGATTGGGCATGTATTGAAAAAACAAGCTCCTGTTTTAATATTTTGGAGATAATATGATCAATGTTATTCCACCGAATCTTGGTTAGTTTAATTAATAGATTTATCGTAAAATAGTAAAAATTAATTTTTCATTGAGTTTTTTTATTAAAAATATATGTATTTATAACAAAAATAATGAGCAGTTGTGGATACCTCCATAATATTTCGTTTTAAAACTCGTATGTCAGATATTCAGTGAAAATGACGTCATTTTCAACTTTCAGAATTTAATAAATGGAGGTTGGAAATATGATGCTTATAATATTCCTATCGCTTCAATTAACTTCTTTGACTGAGGATACTGCTCTAAATACCTTAAATCACCACCGCTCAGCCTAATATTTAATAACGTTCTTTGATATTTTATGAAACATTACAAGACACCGAGAAGAAAAAGTTTCGGAGCAAAGGAAAAGGGATGAGAAGCATTCATTCAGAAATTAAATTATGCTTAATTACGTCTATTTTTAAATATTCAATCCGTTTTTTCATTTTAGTGAATTTTTAAACATTCATTTTAGAAAATTTTCAAGAAACTGCGGGAGATGCCACAACAGTAACTTTTAACGGAGTCATCCGCTAACATAGATTTCGTTGCAACAATTTCAGAGTCCGGTCAAGGCGAGTGATTTTGACACTCTGAAATTGTTTTATTGAAATTCATTTTAGGGTTATTGCTGAGGAAAATCAATAAATACACTAGTGAGAGTTGTTTTCTAACCAATTCAACAGTTGAGATTTTGGACTTTCCTTTGATTTTCGGTTTTTCCGGCGTGTGATATTTTCCTCTCATATTTGAAACTAGAATGTGATATGCAGTTATGCTGTTATGACAGTTGTGATCTCATTTGACGCCAACCGTCGAACTACTTACTTCTACACGTATAACGTCATTATTGGAACAGCTTATAGCAGAATGGCCTAGAAAGTCGAAAAAAGTGATATAAAAATTAAATATATAACAAATGTTTTCATTATCTCTCTTCTAGTGTATAATTGTATTAATTATTGTTGACAATGAATGTGGAATTCATATCATAATTAATTCATGAATAATTGAAAGATGAGGTAATAGTTACGAAGTCGTAGACACGGAATAGAAGTAATTGTACTACCCTATAAATCCGGGGAAGAGAACATGAGTCGGACAGTCCATAGATTGCTGATTCGAATCATGTTAAAATTAATTTACCATTTCCAACGGAGAATAATGAACAATGTGATATAAAATAAATTTTAATTGAAAGCGGTTACCTCATAAACTCTACAAACCTCTATATTTATTACCGTTAATGCAATTCATGTATTACCACAATCTTTCGCGGTCTGATAAGCACTTGAAACGTTTATAAAGATCCTTGTGGCATCATAAATACTTATACGGTCGCGAATTGAAGTGTTCCGTTCCATAGAAAATAGTTGTTTTGGTTGGAAACTCTTTGACTTCCTTCTTTCCCGGCAGTGGCGAGGCAATGAACATGATGATTAGAAAAACAACTCCTGTACAGAAGAGGCGAAAAATATTCTTAAATCTATTACTTACGGACCATTTCAAGAGTAATTTGTTACTTGAATGAAACGGGTGTCGGAGCAGAATATATGGCCAACGAACGCAGTAGAATTATTTGCTCAGATTTTTAGAATAAAGCAGACATAATAACGGAGGGATAGACTTGGTAATTAGGAAGGAGGAAATACCATTGTTTAAGTTAGATAACGATTATGACCAATAAAAGCTATTCTATCCTGTGTTTTTCGATGAAATTTTCATTAGTTCGGGATTGTACATTTAATAATTAATTGCACAACGTAACACTCTAAATAGCCCTTTTATGTGATTTATCTTTGGCATTACCCTATTGACTGTAATTCAATATTTTGTAATCTATAATATTACTTCAGGATATCTTGTGAAAATATTGCATTCTTCGTCTCATGAAAACAAAATTCCTAGACATCAGTAAAAATGATATGTGAAATTAAGTACTTCTTTTTTTCACATATAAAATTTCAAACATGTTGAAAATCAAAAAAATAATTAAAGCCCTGCAGTTTATTCCCCTTTAGTTTTTATGCCTTTTGTGTCCGTCACCAGCAGTTTGGCCGGCCGGTCGGATCAGAAAATCAGTTTTGGCAAACCGGTAGCGGGCGAAAACATTGCAAATAATCTTCCTACAGTTTTACACTTCTTCCTGCCGCTTGAGGGCAAATATTTATAAAAAAATCCTTAAACGAATCTTTTGAGGTTTTCCATCAGAGGGCGGGCGTTGTACAAGTAAACCAAAATTTCCTAATTCACAATTCACCCATGTAGAACCCTATTTTCATTGGAACTCGAGTCGCTAAAACTTATCCAGAGAGGAGAGACGAAGCGCGAGTCCTGCATTTCGATGGACGGCTGTTACTCACTTGGTAGACGACCACGACATGAAGGAAAGATAGATGCCCTCTGACTAGAACGATGAACCTGTGAAATCAAAAGTGTGGAGTGGGTGAAGGGGACTCGTCCCCCCCCTCCTTCAGTTCGCCGTCGACACGTATGGCAGCATAAGGTGTACCGGAGCTAAATTTGAAAGTCGAACAGGTCACGGTACTCGTTGGTCAACTCTCCAGGCTCTGGTCGCGAAAACAAAATTCGAAGTTAGAGGGCCGGACTTCGCTTTGGTCTCTGTCCAAGTGATGAATAAAATAAACCGTCTATGACGAGATTCGACAGTCACGACCTAAAACTCATCGCACGAAGTGAAAAAAACACTATTTTTCTCAGAGAAAACTTTACAAAACAATAGAATATATGGCGATTTTAGAATTTTAAGCATTGTTAAATGCAAGCTTTTTAATGTTTTCGGTGAGGAAAATAACAGGTTAGTTGTTACCATACATGAACGAACTTCATACGTGTGGCTCTAAAGAAGTTTCAGTATTCCTGACAAATTTTCCAAAAAACTACATGTAAGCAGATGATTTCATATGCAGAGTGGGAATATTAATAAAGCATTGTCGAAACAAAAATAATAAGAGCGCATAGTATTAAAAGAATTAGGAAGGGTTAAAGTCTAGAAATTTGTGAGGATCATATGGGATACGCGGAAGGGCTGAATGCATAAATGTTCGAATGACGGCTAATATTTACGGATAAGCCGCAAGAGAAGTTCAAAGTAATACACATACGCCCTCAGATATTTTACACAAATGAGTTCTTTGGTCCGAAAAGAGTAATTATTATAAATAAATATTTTATCCCACGAAAAAAATTCCAGTTCCAACTTGGGGTTTATCCCATCCATTAAAATGTCATTTTATGGCTTGGCTCGATTTTCATTTTATAACATTCGAGTTTAGTAAAGTTTGGCATATGTTTTTCTCTAAATAACATAATCTAAATGCATCTATCGTTCATATTCCATGATTAACTTTTTGGTCGAAGCCTTTACCTCTTGTATGAAGCTTTAACCAACCCATGGATCTGCTATCTTTTTCCATATTTGTGGTAGAATTTTCAATTTATCTTTGTCTTTTTTGTCGACCACAGTGCTACGAATGAAATTTATGAGCACTGAAACACATATCATACAATAATATCCATTTATTATCCTAAGACAATGAAAGCATATAAATACATCACATTTCATTTTTAGTTCCGAAGAATATAATAAAAATATGAAGTAAAAAGAAATCAAAATTAGCATTACATGATAACAACATACACCTATAGAGCAAGAACTAAACATTAATAACGCTAAATGTATAATGACTCAGAAGAAGTCTATTACACTATCATTTTTATCATTCCCTAATATTTATGATGCGTTCATTACTTTTTCAGACAAAATTGCTTCAAATAGTTTTATTTTAAAATTGGCAATTACTTGAGAAAATTTAAAACTATGTCGTTGTGAATTCAGTGAGATTAGGGGTTGTAGATATGAAAATTTTACTGCAAATTTCGAATGCTGTTGTGATATTTGTACATCGAAGGTCCTTGTTGTACGGTCGTGAATGTCTACCTCGTAAATGAAAGATTGGCAGGTAAACGGAACCTGTCTTAAAAGTTTTGAAAGCTGCTTAAAGAGACATGTACGAGTATAGCCGTTTTCACCTTACTTTGAGCCATTTTAGTTTCTTATATTGTATGTTACACGATCCTAACGTTTCAAACCACACGCAAATCGCGCTGTAGTATTTATTGTCATCTTGACTATATATTTAGTTTCCTCATTAAAGTTGCTTAACACATGACAGCAGTCATCAAAATGACAAACTAAATTCCGTGAACAATAGTTTTACGTTCATTTATTGGTAAAATATTTCTTGCATAATTTTCTCGAGGTATGTTCCATGGGATCTACATCCACATAGCATATACTTATATGTGTCTTCTTACAGGGATATACTTATATGGTATAGGGCAATTATGTGATAATTATGACTGACTTTATGAAATGCGATACTAATCTGGTTTTCATGTGAAGCAGTGGCAGTGGTATTTCTACACCACTACAGTGACACTATTCTTTCAAAGCCAATCGAAATATGAAGGCCATCCAGCGAGTTCGCTGCCCACCGGAAATAATCGACTTAGCAGATCTGTGATTGAGACTCAGTTCCTCCCCACCGCCACTCCCACCAACTAAGGCGGCCCACGCGGTCCTTATAGTAACATGGTTTTAATCTCCCTTAACTCACCTCCCTGCTTCACTCACCTGCAGAACTTTCGCCCCAGTTCTTTTCCGGGCTTCATCGATTCGAAATCAGCCCCAGCTCCGGGAGTCTGTACGTGAAGTATTAATGCGTCTATTGCGCAAAAACGTCCGCCGGCGGATTTTTATTGCCTCCTCCCTTTCTCCCCTCCGGACTCGGTGAAATATATGACCTTTTCCCGTGAAGGAACACTTTGCTGCATCCCCTCCTCTATTTTTTTCCTGGCCCGTCTTTAATTCGAATAAATATCTTCCGAAGGGTACGTACACACAATAGGGTTTCTGGGAGGAGAGAAAGGGGATGAGAAAGGGAGGAAGAGATCCCTTCCAACACCCTCCCCCCCAACCGTACACACATACCCAGTGCTGAAGGCAAAAGGACCCTCTTTTGAATCCATATACGCGTCCGGAACGCGGCGGCTTCTACGCGACGCGTCGAATTGGCACGGAGCCTAGAGAGGCCGGAGCCAAACATCGGTTTCGCTAGAGTAATAGGTTTCTTATTCAATGAAATTATTTAACTGTGAGGCTATTGTCCGGTGACCTATTGCGCTGAGGTGAAGTGATGGGTCGTTTTTCTTCTCCCGGGGGGGAAGGAATATCACCCCACCCTCCGCAAACCCTCGCTACTTCTAGTCTTGGGAGTTGCTTCCTTGAGGTGCGTGGTCGAGATTATTTCCTCGACTGGATCGGAAGCAGAAACACTGCCAATAACATTGGGGGGGTGGATGGGGAAGGATGCCCACAGCGGTACAATGTAGAACGCGGTCACTCTTACGCGTAAGTGAGTCGACTCGTGTGGAGAATCTCTCCACACGAGTCGGCTCGCCGCGCAAAGTTTGGTTAACCGGAATGGTAACATCGCGTATTCAAATTGTCGGATGGGTCTGCAGCAACAGCAGTCCGGGAAATTGTCCCAGCGTGGAGAGTATTCGAAAGAGATTAAGCATAATGATCAGCGGATCCAACCAGATTGTTTTTTAATTTAATTAGAAGTATTTACATTAGAAAGTTATCCTAAAATTATATAATCATAGAGAAGAATTCAATCCGACAGCGGCACTTCGATCAACAAGTTGACCAGAGACAGAAATGAGTTTTGTGTAAAGACCACCAAGTGAAAGTAAAGACGCCGTAGTGAATCACAGTCCGTGTTCAAATGTGGGGTGGAATACTTTCTTCTTAATGATTACATTGCTTTAGGTACATATTTCTAATAACATACAGCCAATATCTCACACCTGCAAATTAATGACGGTAGATAGAACATCTTGTCGAATTCCGGCAAAATTAAAGAATTTTTTCAATCAACGTGCAAAATTGTGCAATAAAAAAACTGAAACGGCAACATGGGGGAGGTGAAAAGACTCGTGTACACTCTCATGAAAATCCATCCAATTGTTAAAAAAATCCAACTGGTTTCAACGAACAGTAACAAGCCTATTTAAGTTCGTGGTGAAACTCGATGGTACTCAGTTTTGGTTCACGCAGTAAACAATACGAATTGGGGGGGGGTGGGGGGGCTGCTCCAATGTAGGGGGTGAGAAGGAGAGTGTTTGCCGAAAAAGTCACTTAATAAATAATAAATGCACCCCTCATTATTATTCTTGAAAACGAAAAGATAAACTTTATATTGTCACTCGTTTTTTTGAAGTATGTTTCGAAAACGTGATATTATGTTGAGTATGTTTATTGATGTAAACTGTCTTTAGATGTATTTTTTGAATGTTTTCTCTTAAAGAAAAAGGAAATCATTGATAAATTGTTAAATCCGAATATAAAGTCCACGGACACAAATTTAAAAGAATTGTTATTTTGATGTTCCTTTTAATTAAAAATGAGAAATAATAGCCTTCTATGCATGCATGCGTTGTCATGAGGTATAACCAATTTTATTGATATGCCAATCATAAAAGCGTTCTCCGGAATATTAGGTGAACTAAACATAATGATAAATATTTAAAATATTTGTCACCTGCATGATCATTAAATGAATAAAGTGAAATAACGTGCAATTAATGAGTTGTGATCAAACGCAACAAATCAAGACATTTCTCCAACGTTCTCCGTGAAACATATAGCAAATTCTTTGATGACACCAAAATGAAGTGAATAACTCATAATAATCCATAATTTACATGAAAGGTATTAAAATAATCCAAATAATTAATAAAGAGAAATAATATGCTGTCAATGCGTTGTCTATGCGTTAATGCATTAAGTAATGTGGCTGTCGCTATAAAAATCACAACACTTTCTGCAATTTATCCAGTTTCCGATTTCCGATATATTTATATATCGTAATTTTGTGCGGTTTTGGTTTTAGGATAAATAACAGCCTGCATGAAACCAAGGAATGATTTCCTGCAACCCTGTGAATAGCACTCCTGAACAACATCTTACTAATTGGAAAGTAATGGGCTGTTCAAGCGTTAAAAGTGGATAAAGTAAAAAAAGCCTTACAGAAACTATATGTTACATTTTACGAAGCATCAGTTACTAAAGATTCGTTTGCCAGAAATAGGCAGCAATGAAATGAGAATTTACCTCTGACGCTATACACTTTCTTCAATCGGTTTACGGTTATTGTTGTGGAGTCTAAACGCCAACACATCTTCCCCCGGGGAATCCAGAACTGAAGAAATTCAGTGGGCGAGCAACTTATGTCAAGAAACAGAATTTCCAGGAAATTGAACCCGAAATACTGTATTGATGGCAGACCACAATTTTTATGCAAATAAAGTTTGAAAAATCGAGCTATCACTCGTTGTGGCGGCATTCGGCTGTTTCTATTATGAAATTTTGTCAAAAATTCAGTTGCTCTGCTAGACAAAAAGGACAAAAAATGGATTAACAGTGGTAGCAGAGAGTCGACGATTGGCAGACGTCATGTGGGGTCAATTCCTCAACATTTCCTTGCGGGAAGCATGTTTCCACCATTCTCTCTCTCTTCTATCGACGTAAAACTTGCCTCCCGTTTCCAAGGATGTAAGCACGAAGACGATGCTAAAGAGTTACCAAGAATAATTTCGGAAAATTAGTGGAACCGCAGCATTAATAGCATGTTTTGTAAAAATTAAAATAAAATATAGAAGATTTAAATGTCGAGTGAGTATGCATATGAAAAAGGTTATAAAGAAATCAAAATTAAATGTCAAAGCGAAATTAATTTAAATAGCCTACGCAGTTGGAGCCTACATTAGTTAAATATGCTCCAACTGTGTAAGCTGCATATTTATGAGAATAATAGATGACTACAATAATATGCGGAAATCGTTGCCAACTATAGACGCAATTTGGCAATTGATGATTGAATGATGAAAATTCTAGTTATCATATCATCACCTGATCGACACCTGAAGATTATAGATAAAAAACGACGTCTTCAATCTTTCTTCTCGGGTATCCATCTCTCCTATTTTCAATGGACTAGTGATATGGGTAGAAATTTAACAACGCCAATGACTATAATACATTAAAACGCATCCGCATTGAGAGAATCTTATTTAATACTTAATTCTGAATTTTGACATTTTCCAAAGGTAAATTCATTCAAGATAAACAGAAACGAGAGCAACCAGTGAGAAATGCTTTAGCTGTGCAAATGCCAATCATTTCCGCGCTACTGGCAACGAAGACTCGGAAGAATTCAAACGGGTGGGGAGCGGGTATTTGCGTGCAAGGTGCTACGAAGGTTATATCACTTCGCGTGAGGTACGCAATTTAAATAAGATACGGGACATTACGACGACTATACTCCGTCCTGCTGCAGGATTCAAGACCACGACTACTAGACGACCACGAAATGGATTGACCATGCCGACGGAATCCGAGAGACGGATGCGTCGGAAGAGTGTTGGACGTGGTCGAGAAAACATACAAATTAGAATCTTTGGCCAAAAATATCAGAGTCATGGAGTCTGACCGATTTGGAGGGCGTTGAAAGTTTCTTCAGTTGGAAAATATTCCATAGCAAAAATTCATCAACTTTTTTATGTGATTGCTTAAATATTTGGAAATACTCTTTTTTTATCTTTTACGTAATATTTTAACTGTTCATATTTTTATTTAGATTTACTTTTTCATCGTTTTATCTGTTAGGAACGATAGCGGTGAGGCCTACTGGGTTGAAAATTTGACTCTAAAATCGATGTCTAAATGGGTTTTTTTTGGTTGAGAGGGGAAGAACACTGTGGGCAGTGGTTCAATGTGTGATGTGCTATGGGGTATGAGGATGAAGTGGGGTGAGGAGTGACGGAGGATGGATGTTGGGGTAAAATAGAGGGGAAGGCGGAAACTTATGAAACGCCAATTTTTACCATTTAAATGTTATTAAAAAAACGTTTAAGGTTAAAGTTTATAAGTCATAGAAAGGAAATATTCACAACTGATGTTCCTCTATCAATAATTACCAAAAAGGTACCGAATGTGAAATATAAAGTGCAATTCAATTCGAGTTTACCCTGAAAAATATTAAAAGAAAGAAGTATAATCAAATAGTTCGTTTTTATGCACTCGATTGGAACTCGAACACTGTCCAACTATCGTGGAAGAAAAAAGAAAAACAAGCCCCGTAAAAGAAAACCTAGCTGGACGGAACATCTAGCGATTCGTCAAGGAAAAAACTCCGATTTAAACAGCGTATCAATGCTCGAATCCGATTAAAAAGATTGTGAATATAGTTAGTTCGCAGCGTAAGGAAGGTTCTCTTCATTAGAGCTGTGGCGGCCGCCTGGGTGGGAGAGGGGTGGAGGCGTGTCCGGGCGAAGGAAGTCCCGGAAGAAGGGAGCGGGCGAGGTGACGCAGGAGGCAATAAAGAAGAGGGGGAATAAAGAGTCGACGGGAGAGAATAAAAAGGAAATAAAATGCGCCTCTGCTTGGCAAAATTACGATCCAACGAGCCCGTTTTTACACCCAAATGAAGTCCGTGAGATTACGGAAAGAGTCAGGAATTAACGTTAAGCAAAGTCACCAGAGGATGAGCCAAAAAGGCAATGGAATATGCACAGTGAAATACGATGCGGAAATGACGCGCAGATTAATGAGCGTAGTGCAAAGTAGAAAGAAAGGAATTCAATAGGTTTAATTTGAAACTAATATTCAATTGATTGAATTTATATCAATGTGTGGGGGAAAGAGAGAGATGTAAAGAACGATTAAATCGCAAGGGAAAGAAATAGAAAAATGGAGACAATTCATTACCTAATTTAATCTATCTCACTTACTGCATACAAACATTGTGCCACGAAATTCATAATCATCCATTTGTTGTATTATTTTGCTCTCTACCCTTGAATAAACTTGGACGGAATGATTCGTTTCGTTTCCAAAACACGATTACTTCTATTTGGAACGAATTAATCCCTCATTGTCATTCTCTATTGGCATCTCGCGGAAGCGGTCTTCGGTTCCTTGTGCATCTTATGGGATCTCAGACAAGAATACTGCGTCACCAACGAATAAAGACTACATTTACATCTACAATCATTACAACTATCATATTCATGTAGATGCAGATTCATACCTTTATAGAGACATTAATGTCTATTCATATTGACCTAAATTTATCCTCAACTGTAATGAAGTTACAAGTCCTTCTTTAATACCAGTGCTACCAGTTTTTTTTTCAAATCAGTCCCTCAAGGCCCCATTACGACCAAAATTCCGGTGCTATTTTTTAGAATGCTTTCATAATAATCAATAACTGCTACTTAACTGCCATATTCTCTCCAAACCTTCCATGACCCTCTTCTAGTTACTCCCTCTCATGCCCTCTCCATAACAGCCAATGCTCACCAAAGTTTATAGTAGTGTACCAAAATTGATAAGAGGAGCTAGGTGGGGAATCATTCACGGAGCAGAGGTTAAATTACAGATTAATTCTCTCGCATAAATTGGTTGGATGTCTCTTTAGCAATGATGTTGAAAATGTTTTTTAGCCCCATCGTAATACGGTAGGGAAGATTATGTAAATAAAATTAGAGAGATTAAGTGTAGAACAGATAGATTTACGTTACAATTTTTCCCGCGAATGATAAGGGCTCAGAATAACGTTCGACCGAGTTAGGATGGAAAAATATTTTTGGTCAAAAGTAGTCTGGTTGTAATCATCCCCTGCCACACACCCTAGTGGTAGCCACCGCCAGTTGTAGGGTACTGTGTAATAATATAAAAGAGTCGATTGACGGTTATTGATCACTGAGTGGAGCCAACGTGATATGAAGCGTCATTCGACCATAATTTTTTTTCTAAATAATCGATGTCTTTCATTTGTTCATCCGAATTAAGCATCCGTTGCTATGAATAATTTAACTAAATAAAAAGAAACAAAACAGTCGGAGAGAATAAAATATATTGAAATGATGGAAGCTTTTCAGTGTGGAAACTAAGGGACGAAATGGATCCCTGAAGGTGGCAACTAAAGAAAAGATGAAAGTGGCGTAAGAAAGAGAGAGAATCAATGCCAGAGACTTTCACGCATGAGGTGCGTTCAAATTCTTCAAGTTCAAGCTGACACTTTTCCCACTCTTAGCATTATCTCCCTTTAAGCGGATACATTTTTTACAACGTCGACGCCATGAATACACGTTTGCCGAAAGCGCTTCTGCTGAGATCCCTTTTAACCACTGGAAAGCCAGCTTGTTCGTAGCCGAGGCTTCTTGGAATTATTTATCACAAAACGTTTGGTCATCTTTGAATGGTCACACACAAGGACGCACATTTTTCCTATTCATATCGCCATCACTGCTTGTCTTGCTTATTTGACGATGAATTACGATGGGCGTTAAACAATGCAAGTGGAATAAATGATTACCTAATGCTCCTTTACGTCAAACGATGCCATTTTAAGCACTGAAGACACTTCTTGCTCTAGTGGAAACTTAGCTGACCCTGTTCAATGTACGGTGCAGCCATCTCTCTTGTGTATATACAAACTGGTTATTTATTTTGAGCTCAGTCACATCTTTTATCAACTAACTATTTGGAAAAAAATACTCGACTTAAGAACTTTAACTTACCTGGTATTATGGATGAGAGGAAGGCAATGAAGTAAGCAAGAAAGGGCAATTAAGTAGCGTGGAAAAGTTACAAGTATGAACGGAGGAATGAATATTCCAAAATAAAAATTGAAAACAAATGATGGTTTGAAAATTTCTATGAGATATCTGAAACGCGACTCAAAAAGTTTCGTACGATTCTTCGAAACACACTTAGGTGCCTACACATATGAGTTAAAAGGAATCAAATTTTAACAGGAATAATGGAAAACAACATCCGACCAAAGATTTCATGTGAATGAAGTCACTCGGTTCATTTAAATCTACATTGCAAATATCCATCGATACGACTATTCCTGGTGTATGATTGAAGCGATACGAGTTAGAGCAAGCTTAAGAGTTTCCTCGAAACTGGAGGTTCACGCGTAAACAATTAAATGATATTTGAACTAATCCGATCTCGCGGAATTCAAAACTTTACTTTTTGGTTTGACCAACATAATTGTGCCGGTCTTAAAATACTTCTCTGTACTCAAAGATATAAAAATGTTACTAGCCCAGCAGTTATTTGGCTTTCATCAACAATCACGTAAATAATGATTTGACGATCGTTATAATAGATGTAGATCAAATTTTAGTCAAGATTTTCGATATACGAGTACGGTATCGAACGTTTCCCGACTGATCCAAAAATTCATTACAAAGTGTATTTTTATATGATCAACGGAGAAGTGACTGATATCTATTGTTAAATAAGGATCCAACGATAACAAAATTAATGAGGTAACTCGAAGGTGCCATTTTCACCAGGATGCAGGAATTGTTTGGTGGAGGGCGTTTGGCGAGTTCCGCCCAGATGACGGAGTCAGTTCGCAGCTGAGGTGGCAGCGTGGACCTGGGGATGAGAGTGGGAGGCCTTTGGAGCAGAGAGGGCTTATCAAAGGACGTACTGGAGATTGAGCGCCGCGGGGAGGCTAGGACGGTCCAATGCGGGCTCCGTCGTGGGACGCAAAAGGGTACTGGGAAAAAAAGATGCCCTTTAGGTTCACTTATAGGGGATGATTACCGAACCATCTCCGCGTGACAAATATTCTTTCTCCGAGTGCGACTGGTCTTTGCAGGAGTGAGAAAAAATGAATAGCTTAAGAGGTTTTTTCAGCACATTTTTGGTGACGGGAAGTCTGAAAGTTGGAAACATTGTCCATTGGAAAATGAGTTTCACTTGACGTTGTCCAAGGAGTTCCATGTTATAGCGTGATAAAAAATCTAGGCAGTGCTCGAAAAAATTCCAAATACTTTCCGGAATTTCTGTAATGTCGCATCCGCGCGTGTTAACATTTATGTGCGTGAACTACTTTTAAATTCGTTATTTTCGTTTAAGTGTAAATAAAGAAAAATCGAAATATTTAAGTCTAGTTGTAAAAATTATGAACAGGGATATATGAATATTATTAAATGGTCGAATTTACGTCGGTCAAAGAAAATTAAAACCAAAACGCACTATTTATATTTACCATTATGTGGAAAATTTGTTCAAACTATTCTATAGGTGTTCAAATTAAAAAGACTGCACAAGAGTTGGAAGTGAAAAGAAGAGAAATTTTGTTTGCGATCATCCACAATTTTTCTTAGGAGGAAATGCCTTTCCTGAAACACGCCACCATCGTGTCTATCTCGGGTGATATAAAATTTGGTACTTTTGCCACGCATGCAACTGGGAGAAACTGTAACCGGATCAATTAAAATTTTATCTAGGAGGAACAATCTTTAGAAGAAATCGCTCAAAACCAATCACAATCGCGGAAGCGACGAAGACGTATTGTTAGGATTTTAGAACGCGACGAAATTCATTCCCATATGATGAAATGGACAAAACCCTTGTACGAGTAAGTGCAAAACTGGAGAAATTTTCCGCAGTTGAGACATACGCGCTACTTTAAAACTCATGACCGTGAGTACGAGGAGTATTGCAAACTCAAAATGCACCTAGAAACAAAAAAAAGCAATACTCAGCACCCCATACTTTCAAGCATACACTTACACTGATTAAAAAGCTGAAGGGGCATATGGATGTTAGGAAATAGTTGTTGCTATAAATTGCAGTTTCAGGTTCAGCTCTAATTTATGTATGAAATGAAAAACTCAAGCATCCATGGAAACATATGAACAACATTATTATCTATATGTCAAAATTAATAATACAATATGAAAAATGAATATACAATATGTAATTCCTAAATGACAGTTTGTCCTAGGCTTTAATAAATATTTCTATCTCTTTAAGTAACAGTATTTATTCGAAAATGGTTAACTTGGCATAACATGCAGCGGAATACTTATATGAATACTTGCAATTAATAATGTGCATAACAGAATGACAGTACGATGTCGCAAGAACGGTACCCCTGGATGTACGCAGATGGATCCTAGGCAGTGCCCCATAGGGTTCCGTCCCAATCCCATCCAGGGACGATGAAAAACACAAGGATATAAAAATTTGATGAAATGACAATAAAATAAATGGTCGTCGTAAAAGAAATGAGAAGGGGTTGAAACGTGAAAGAGTTGAAATTTGGATGTGAAGTGATTTCGCACCCTCATCTAGAAAAACAATCAATTGGCATCCGAAAGCAACTCCGGACTGAGCAAAATATTTTCGCTTTGGAGAATGAATTCCTTTTCACTGCAGGAATGTAATCTTGGCAAACGAATCATGTGCAGCAAACGTGGGAATCTGGATCCATCCGAGCAGGGAAATACAAAATTATGTGGTTTTCTCGGAATTTAGGGGGCACGACATTCCCCGTGGGGCGTTCTTCATCACCTTCATTATAATTGATAAATAATCCTTTCTGCCTTCTTCCCTCATTTATTTAATAACGTCATGGGGTTAAAAATGTAAATATTTAAAGCACATTGTTATCCTGGCCCTAAGCTGTGGACTGCCGGAGTGTCTTGGCGAATCTGATAAGCAGTTTATTTAAAAAATAATATTAAGTTCTTCATTTAATTATGCTGCATTATAATTTTAGTTATTATTTATTAATTGACCATTGCCATATACATGTGATGTATTTTACGCTCTTTTTTATTCAACAAATATTAATGAAAACTGAATTCACAAAGTAACAAAAATTTATGAACAATCTTGGTTGATTTTGCTGAAAGGACTCGTGGAGAAATATCATATGTGCCATTATTCATTTTCATTATATTTTGCATAATGATCTCTGATTATTTTATTATGATTATTTAAATTAGAGCAACAGTTGAAATTAATGAATATTCAAGTCTTCGGAACGCATATAATTGAGTGTTTGGTCTGCCATTAAAATTTTTATTTGCTGTTATCCAAATGACTCTCCATTACCAACAGCTGCATTTCTATTACGCTCCAAGCGAACAAGGAACAATCAGTGCCATGTGTGCTAGAACACAGCCCTGCAGTGCAAAATTAGGGAACGGAATAAGGAAAGTGATTGCCGATGTGAGCTAATAAACTTTAAGGGAATGTCCAACATTCAAAATGAGATGTAGTCTCTCTTACACTTGCAAATGATGGAAATGCCCATTCACCGGAGTAATCTGTGTAATTACTTGTGGCATATGAAAACGCAAGTTTCATTCCACTAATCCCCGCTAACATGAATGATTTTTTAAGCTAAATTACTTATTTTGGGATCAGCTCTGACCTAATCCACAGAATCCTGGTTATTGTTGTTCACTGTTATTAGTATTACAGATTTGAGATACCACTGACAACAGTCACGATATTGCACTGGCTTTGAATTTCCACCCAGAGTTAATTCTCTTGGGAGAAAAGAATATGGGGAGAGAAGGATAGCCTCCGGCAATAAAAACGTCCTTTTACACCAGTTCTGGTGCGATAGTGGAGCGCGTGTTGTTTGTGTGAGCGTATATCTGGCATGGGGTTTAGTTTCTCGCGAATCACGACATAAGATTTGAGTGAATGTTTGCGATACTACTTTAATTACAACTTTTATATGATCTTGTTTATTTTCGCTGGTGACATCAAAAAAGTACGGACATTTGAGTCTCCTTTAAAATATAAACATTTATGACCTCAGCAACTCACCACCCGACGGTTGTAATAAAACATCAATCGCACGCCGTCCTTATATTGGCTCACTTTGGTAATCAGAACTTGTTTACAGCGTCCTAATTATTCTCGAATTCATCCAGCGAAGAAAAAAATGATTAATTATGATTTTTCCCGGGTGCGAACAATTTTATATGAGATGACGATGCGCACACGTCAATTTTCCCAGGGCGCAGAAGAGGGTGGAACGTAGTCGGAAAAGGAGGCGCCCAAGAATGAGAACGAAGGGGAGAGAGGGTGGGATGCCGCTCGCTTAGACTGCACGGAATTCGCTAATGCAATGACGTGCAAGGATGATGGGCACTTGCCGTCCGTGGGTCTGTTAGTTAGCGCTCGACGGGGCGAATGGGGCGGAGGGAAGCTATTGAGGGGAGCGTTGATGGTGGGAATGGAGTGAGAGGTGGTTGAGAGGAAGGGGTGGAGGGAGCGATGGGAGGAGGGTGGGGTCTGTCTCTGTCACCGCCGCCCCATGAGTCGCTGAGGAGAGACGGCGCTCCGTGACGTCGTTAAACTGACAAAGTGCTGCCCTGCGGCGGCGGGCGGACGAAAGTAAAAGAGCGCCTGGATTCTTTCTTGCCATCTTCCGTCCACGTTGCGAGGGGGAAAGGACGTTGGGATACAAGGGGTTGGAGAGGGTTGTGGGGGTGGGGCAAGGAGGGTTGGTTTGAGGGGGCGGAAGTACTTGGGGAAGCTTCTAAATTGAAGGGTCATTCTTGGGAGTGTTTGGGAGCGAGGGAGGAGGGGGATGAAGATAGAAGGAGCCCTGCAATGGCCACTGTTTGATTAAAAGAAACAAACAACGCTTTCGGATGACGTGCCCTCCGATGCTAACAAGAAGACGAAAGAATGTTCTTCTCCGACCCCAGCTCTGGAGGACTCAATTCGTTTGAGGGTCCACACGAGCAAACAAAAATACGCCTGCTTCCCATCGGAAAGTCATTTAAAACGGAAGGACACAATTTCAGGTTGTTTCCATTCAAAATATGCAAAGAATTAAGGCTTAAAGACTAAGGTCCGAAGCAAAGGAAGTAATTGCTTCGACCAAAAACACCTAAAATAACAAAGGAAGCGAAAGAGAAATAACATAAGTATTTTTAAGCATGAGCACACGTCGAAAGGGGAAATATTCGTATGAATGAACCTGGAATTAATAAAACAGGAGGGAATGGTTTCCTGGATATTGCTTTAGCAAACAATCTTTCTTAGCTTAATTTAAAGCAATTACCGTATTCGTTGCTTGTCTTAGCTATAATTTAACAATTCTCTTAATCAATATCAGAGATAATTGTAATGCCACTATTTGACGTTTGTGATAAAAGCTGGGGCCTTTTTAATTTAACATTTACATCGTGTGATATCGGCGTGGGATTTTTTCGACATGGTGGTTTATTTTTGCTCGAACGCCTAAAGTGCTGAAAAACGCTTTGAGCGCATCGAAATGGGTATGGATGGACAAAATGTGGAAAATGCGCGCTTTCATCCATGAAAGAGCACTCGAAAAACCAGAAATAGCAAAAACTATGGGGTAATTAATGTATGGCTTTTATAAAGGCACACAATCGGAATTCATATGAATGTACTACTCTTATTTTGCGCAATGATTCGCAGCGTAAAAATGACTCCCATAACGTCTGAATAGCCACCGAGAGAGTATTCCACAACAAAATATCTAAGAACATTGTAAATAAGGCATCTGTGAAATAAACGGAGCCAGTATTCGCAAAAGTAGACATCCAATGAAACAGCAAATACCCTATATTAGCCAAGTAAATGTATTTGCGAGAATTAATGTGCTTGAATCGTTCGTTAGAATTTGTAACAACAGCACACAGTCCCAAAAAATTCAAGGAAAAAATAATGAAAGGCATAAAAAAAATCGAAATCAAGAGATATACAGAATAAGGTAATACTTCAACATGAAATTGGTGGGAAACTAACCCTGAAAGAAAATATCAAGTGAGTAATTATCTCAGAAAGATACAAGAGGATGAATAAGGAGAAAAAAACAGCAGGTATGCCACCCATTTCAGGAAACGCCTCGTATTTAGGTCAAAAATACGCTCTCGAGTATTGTAAAAATCAAATCATACTGCAAACGATATTTATGTTCAAAATAAATGTAAAATGCGTAGAGGTGCAATCGATTAAAAGTTAAGTATTGAATTTCCCTACCAATATTGCTCTGGGTTGACCAGTATGGGTTTGATTTTATTTCCCAACATGCACACGTACCTATTTCGGACTTTTTTGACCCCCCGCTAATTCGTAATCCAATCAAGTAAGTTTGCCCAGTTAGCTCATCGGGTAAAGCACTGACCAACTACCTTGATGGTTACTGCTTCCAAGTACACCTATGGTAAGGATGCTTTGTCTTCACTTGCGAATTTTTCCCGGTAGATTTTTATATCGAGATAAAAGTTGGTGGTTTCAATCGATGGGCCACAACCAAAGTTAAAGAGACGCTGAACTATCTAGTTTTCAGGTTATATTATGAAAATTTCACTGAAACGAACTCTTTTCATGTTATTTCAACAACCCTTACGCTTTTCTCCGAATTTCTTTCTCTAAAAAAAACCTTAACCGCAGTTTAAATACCAAGGTGCGAGGTTTCGTTGAAAATACCGCGATCCAGACTTTCACATAACCGGGATAAGAGTATAAAAAAAATAATAATTAGAATTTTTGTTCATTTTCGATATACGGTAGGAGCTCCTTCCGCGTTAATTGCTTTAGTTTGACGATTCACCAGTTAAACGCGGACGTTCGGTACCTGAATGCTAGCGGGAAAAGGAGAGGGGGGTGGGAGGGAGGGTTTTTGAGTCGTAAAATGAAGTTATGCCGCAATAAACGTAAAATCCCTTAATTACGGCTTTCCGTCCTACGAAATTGGATGCGGGACTTAGCTTCCCATCTCAAAAACTATTGAAGAAGAAGAAAGAGAAGAAGAGAGGACGAAGGGCGAGTGTGGAGGGACTACGGGAGGGTTGGAAGGGGGATATAACACAAAGAAAATATAATGAAAAACGAGAAAGAAAAATCGAGGCATTATCCTTACCGCGTTCAGGCAGTTCAGCAGTGCCTCGGGAATCGTTGAACCCACAGATGTTTCCGGCTTGCTCATTAGTCTTGAATCCAAGACGCAAGACATCCCAAGATATTTGATAGTAAACTGATGCAATTAAAAATGGGATTCCCTTGGATCCGTCAAGGACGTATCCCGCATCGGAATTACAATATTCCCCGTCGGTTAGGGGGGCGTCGACGGGAGTTTATCTGTTGGGGGTGGAATGGGGTGGGTGTGTGTGTAAGACAGAGAGAGAGGGAGTGAAGACGTGCGCGAATCACGTCCGTGCTCTTCGTCGCCGCCGCGATGCTTCAAATAATCCCGCTTCCTCGGCGTATGCAAATCTCTTCGCCTCGTTAGGCGATACGGAGCCGCCGAATGAGATATCCGAAGCGCAAGAGATCGACGCCGAGGTCTTCCCTCCCTCCAACTTCCGCGGCGGGAGCGTGGGTGTGTGACCGCTTCGGAAGGAGAATAACGCGCCTCTCGCACTTATGCAAATCTCTTCAAGGAAGGATATTCAATATTTCCGGCTTAAGCTTCCAGGTTGATTCGAGATTCGGTGAATCACCTCTGCCGATGCGTCCTCAAAGGATTTGAGGGAGGAGGGAAAAAAAACTCTAGTGAAAGGGGGTGCCACACGGGCGCACGCGCCCACAAATGACTACCACGGCAAACTTGACTATTTCCAAAGGAAGACCTTTACTGAAGGGACGCTTTAGCAACACTCACAAAGGCATGTCAAAATAGTTTTAATAGGGCACAACCTTTCCCCGCATCAAGGGGTCAAAAGTTCTTCAATCGTTACCCCAGGGCGTTGCTTTGTCTGCGTTACAGCCTGCGGTAACATTAGGCCTATTTATACATATAATATATATTTGCAGTGATTATTATTGATTATCAAAAGCTAAAAAATAATGAAAAGTTATTTTAGGCAAAGCACGCCTTTAACTCGCTACTCGTGAGATTCAATTTGCAATTTCACTCCTAAACATACATAATATTAGATCTCTTGAAAGCTTTGGTGGAATAACAAACAAGTTACGTCATACTTAATAGTTTAAAATATTTTAATCGTTCGGAATTATCGAGCGGGAGGCGATGGTATGCTACGCTATATTGTGAAGGTATTCGATCTGTAGCTCTCATGATCAGAATGATAAGCACAAGGTTTACGTTTTCGTTAAGGTCGGCCATTATTTTATGCGTGATAAATATCAAAGAATACCTTCGATAAAAATGAACTTATATGATCACTCGGAGAATAGTAGACTATGAGGAGGTAACGTTTTAAGACCAATGTGCTGTCTGACAAAAATATAGTATCTTATCCTCTTCTTGCTTGTACTGTGTATTACAGTAATGTTTTGCATCTCTTTGGATTGTTATTTTATGACTTTTAATTTCCCTCTGTTGGTTAATATTTTATTAATAATTGATTGGAGCGCATCATTATAATAAAATATGAACAAATTCCCTCAAATATGCACACAAAATTAAGTTAGTGCATCTTTAAAATTTATTTTATAAGACTTTCGGATTGTAACGAACAAAAAAATATGGTTGGTGAAAAAACAGAGGTGAAAACGGTTCCCCTAATTACATAAATATATGAAGGATTAATGCAATGTGTTAGTTTACAAATATTATGATTTCACGGCAAATTTTAAAGATTTATCAAGAAACATATTCTCCGCATGGACTGAACTCTGGACGTAGTAACTAAGCTAGCGTGTTTACAGGACCTGTATACTGCCACTGGAAGTGTACCGGAGGGAGGTGGGCAATTGCACCTGGTACATAACTACCTGCCTCCAAGAGTATCACTTATCAAAGCGTTGATGTGACGTGAAAGGTACAGTGTGGGAGGAAGGAAAGCGGAAACCGCCTAAATTACCTTTCCATGAGATGCTGATGGCCACAATTAGGAGAGAAATGAACCCTGACCATCATGAGGGCAATTTAACTGGGGCAAGAGTTGAACTCGCAAGGGAGGGAGGCAAAACCTTTGAGGGAGTCATCACGTGAAATTCTGTCGCAGATGAATCGCAATCCACAGAAAAAACAGAAGAGGATCGTAAAATGATAGAGTGGCACAAGGGATGTGAAGTCATTTTATGGACAGAGCAGTGAAAAACATTCATCAAGAAATTGAGATATAAATTATAGCAAGGAAATATTATTTTCATGAAATAATGAAAATTACAATTTTCAACAACGAAGCATTGCTTAAACCGCGCTTAAATTCCGTTGCACCCTCATTGTGCACATACTAAATTTTTAAGTCCATAGTCGGGCATATTATATAGAGAAAAATGGGTTTATATAGGTCAAATGAGAAGAAGTTTTAATATCAGGGTCAAAAAACTTCGAGAGTAGTGCGGGATTACAGTAAGGCGTTTGACGGAGTTTTCACATTCAACCAAGTTTGTTCCTGAAATTCTTCATTATGAATTAAAGACCGCAGACTTGATGTGGCGGTTGAATTGGAAATCGTGCAGCAAACAAGAGAGGGAAACTCTTGAATGTCTCGACGGTTGTTAATCATTCTCCCCTTGTGGCTTTGACCTTCCACACTCCGAAAATAATAACCACCCGTACAGCGACTAACTTACTAGGAACAGTTGCAGAGTAATTTAAAATGAATGGGGAGAGAGGCAAAATATAGTAGCCGCGGTCCTGAGGATAAAATTGAGGAAAGATCAAAGAAAAGGGGGGAGATGAGTTATATAATGATATTCCATAAATACGCATACTCACCTTAACAGGGTGGGTGTAGTCAAAAAAACCTAATAATGAGGTTGGACCAAAAGTCAATTAGTTTGTCACCTTAGTTCATGTATTCACGACGAGTAATGAAATCAATGCCGCACCCATCCATGCATATTTCACAAACAAATATGAGTTGGATATGAAGTTTTTAAGCATTCTGAGGTACTTATTCATTTCTGAAACCGGTTACAAAACACAGGTCTTACGTCAATACCATAATTACTCCAATATTATTGTTCACATTATATCAGGACACATCAGGACTGATGATGATGTAATACATCGAAACCCGGTCGTGAAATAAATTATATCACGGAAAAGGAAAAGTGCTACGATCTATTTTCATTATGATTGACGTCCACCACATCACGCCTGAAGCTACTCAATTTGTTAATGGAGATATTATGGAATATAGGAGTAAATTGAATGGAGAGGCGACTTATGCGAAACATTCCCATGAATCAGATGGTACAGGTAACCGAGGGAGAATCGGGTTGGGCAGTAATTGGTAGGGAAGTGAGGCAGGATTACCCGTTCTCATCGGTACTTTTCAACGCATATGATGAGGAAACCTTGAGGATAGTCTTGGAATAAAAATAGGCGAGATGATCAAGCGTTAGTGAGTCAGACATACTAGAGGTTGCAGTTATTATTATTGATTGTAAGGCAGTAAAATTACAGAATATAAAGAGGTGTGAGATGAGGATAAATACCTAAAAAGCAATGAGATTTTCAAGAAGTAGAAAAGATAAGCCAAATATTAAATATGAATGGAATATAACAGAGTAGGCAGAGCAGTTAATGTATTTTGGCAGTATTTTAGAGGAAAAGGGTTATGGTAGGGGAGAAATTAGGAGAAAAACGGCATTAGAGAAAGGTGCGCTTGCAGGAAGAAGAGAAGTTATGAAGGATACCCTGTGTATAGAAGTAGGGAAAGGAATAGTAAAGGCTTAAACAAGAAGCGTAGTTCTTTATGGATGTGAGATCTAGTCTTTGAGGTAAGAGCAGAGGATTGTGAGGCGTGGGTGCGACGGAGAATGGAAAAAAGAATTTGGACAAACGCCGAGGTTTTAAATAAGGTGGGTAAAGAGGGGAAGTTGCGGGAGGAAATCCTAAATATTGGCTGGACGCTGTGATGGAAGGGAGAACGTAGGGTGAGCAAGCTAGATGAAGGAAAGGTCCAGGATTTCCAGACACAATGAAGGCAGGCAGAAGTAATGAAGAAATGAAGAGAGACATAATGATGGGTGAAAAAAGAGGAAGTTCTCATAGTACTTAGAAGTAAAGAGTCTTTTGGGACTGCCCGAAACCTACTCTAAAATAGGTAGTAGTGGAATATTGGAGACTGCCAGATAAAGGAATATGAAAGGTCGGCCAAGAAGGAAAGAGAAAGAAAAACATTTGGGTGGCGAGAAAAGAGGTGGAGAGTTTGAGGACAAGAAGAGAAAATACTTCAGTTCAATGGGGATTTAGTTTCCGAAAAGTGACTCATTAAAACGGGAAAATACGTGTTAGTATTCACGAACTATTCTAAATCTACCTGCGATAGAAAGACTGCCTATACATATATGAAGGCACTAATTACTTGGTAACTTAACCGTAAATCCTTTTAACGACGAAAATGAATATGGTATTTGCTAGTAAGTTCATCGATGTCAAATCCGATGGGTTCAATCAGGCTCTTCATTAATAAACAATTATCCTTTGATGTGAACAATAAATGTATGAAATTAGACTTTGGAATGCGGTGCCATTGAAGGGAACCGCATTCCACGGAAGGAAGATAGGAGAAGCTTTGACCTTTGACGATTACGTATTTGAGGAATGTCATTCACAGTGTACTGCCGTGCATCGAATTTTCGGAAATTTTGGTGATGTGCAAATGGGATGAAATGTTTTAAGCCAATAATAGAGTCACACAGGAAGAGTGGCTTCCAGAGGAAACACTGGTGACGAACGGGCATACGTACTTGCATAGTTGAACCTTCGATGCCAACTACCTTCTTCATTCGTTCCGCTCACTCTTGTTGTGAGGGAGATACTCTTTTCACTCGCACCGATAATCACCATGGGTAATTTTTACGCGGATACATATTTCGATTTTTCACTGATATGAGATATATAATTTGTGCAAAACTGGAATGAATATTATGGTGTTTGATTACGTATTTGGACTTCATTTGTTGACACAACGTAAGTGGGACAATCGGCTGGCTCGCGGCGCGTCAAAAGTTTCCCTAACGAGTCACCGAGTCAACAAAATAAACAAACACGAGGTCGAATGTTGACAGGCCTTCCGCGTAATCTGCCATATCGCGTGGTTTGGGAAGGGTCCGAGGGATGATATGAATATTTTTCGATATTGGAGTCCGAACAATCTGCAATCGCGCCGGTTTTCGCTCGAAGAGGACAAAAAGGGCGATGAGCTCGTACGAGATATCACATTTGCCAAAACTAAAATAGACGTTTGAAGTCGATTTATTTCATTTTTTGCTGATGAAGACGTGTTTTTTAATACAAATAAAATAAAAAATACGTGCTAAGCAAAGTTGTTTGATTTATGTTTGGCCCTGATCATATAAAATAATATTTCAACTGCATGAAATTCGCCAATCTCCATGAACACAAATCTCCAGGGTTAATTTAAATAATCTTTTGTGCATCGCACACCTACACGTATTGAAAGCGTAAAAATGGAAATCGTCAATGGTTTTCAATTTGGAGGAAAACATGTGGAGTAAAAGAGAGAAATAAAACAAATATTCACCATTAAGATGATACGCGTACTAGCAGAGGGAAAGTTTTATTCGATGGTGCTAACGAGACAAAAATATTTGATTGTGAACTACGTCTAGGTCTGTGGAAGAATTCTGCTCAAGTATTGTACGTTTTAATTCGGTGAATTTCAGAATGCTAAAGAAATACTTATTTTGCGGTTAACCGATGTGAACTCTTATAAGGTAATCTACCGGTGAAGGTAGGTTTTTGGATGGACAACACTATCGATGTGAACTAACCAAGTCAATAATTAATATACGTATCTGTATAGGCAACCAATTAATTAATGAAAAAAAAATATATATATAATTTCTTTTGAATAAAATGTAAATGACCACTTTTGCTGCAAATTGCGCCCACTTCATATCATTTTTAGTTAAAATTTAAAAAAAATTAGATCTGCCAATTAACTAAAACAGAGAGGAGAATGTTTGGTATGCAAGGTAGAGGGAGGAAAATATAAACTATTGAAGGGAATAAAGGGAAGGCAATTAGCACGAGCTCGTCTCTGGTGCTAAAAAATAACTTATTGTAATTAAGGGTGATAGAGTATTTAAGGTCGTATTATACGAGGTTTAATTACAAAACTGACTGAATAAGTATTTCAGAAGCGGTACAAAGTGATCAGTTCTGATTTTGTGAATACTCGGACAAAGTTCACCCGTCATCCGAAAGGGATTAAAAATATAGGTGCTAATTTCCTTTTATACTCGTAGTAAACAGCATGATGCCGCTAAAGAGCTTAAGCGCATTCTAATTTATCTATTTTAATCCTGTTTTGAATACCGGTCCTAGTGTTTTTAATGTATTTTGATCGTAGGTTAGAGTATTCAGGAAAATAAGTCAACAGTTTATTCACTCTAAAATGATAAAAGCGATAGAGTAATCAGCAGTTTGCAAAAGGTTAACTTATTAAATTCCTTCTTTCAAAGCGTCCTCGCCAATGTCTCACTGAATACCTCCGATAGAATACCAAATCGTGCCGCTCAACCGATACCCACGAATGAAATCTCATATAAAGGAATGGAACATTTACCGAAAAATATTTACCCTAACAAATCCTCCGGACCCAACCAAATACCCGCTCGTTTACTTAAGGATCTAGCGTCGGAAATTCACCTTAAATGATATTTAAGAAGTAGGCTTGTAGAGAACAACGTTTCCAAAGATTGGAAAACGGCTAACGTAACACAAATAATGAAAAACGGAGACGGAGAAACCGAACATTGTGGAGGCCCGTTTCCCTCACATTCATTATGTGCAAGGTAATGGAAAATATTTTGCTAGTGTGATCATAAGACACTTCGATAATCAGGAGTTACTGGTATTTATGAAAAATCAGAACGGATTTAGAAAAGGAAGATCCTGCGGGACACAACTTCCGCTTTTTGTTCGTGATATTCTTACTTCGGAAGAGAGCAATGTTACAGTGGATGTGATTTTTCTAGAATTTAAGAGTTTTTGAATGGTTGGGTATAAAGAGTAGTCATAGATGGAGTTAGCTCAAATGCAGCAGAAGTTATTTCAGGTGTTCCCCAGAAAGGTGTCATCGTACCTCTTTTATTCATACTTTACGTTAACGACATTGACTCCGTATTCACTAGTAAGATACGTGAATTTGCCAAACGATGCAGTGGTTTACCGTAATATCCGTAATCCTGAGGACACAGCAGCTTTGTCGGATAACCTTAGGGCTATACAACGCTGTATTCACCGTGTATTCATAAAACGTGTGTCCACTTCTGCCACACACCCTAACGGTGGCTTACAGGGTATTACAATAAACAAAATAAATTAATGATGAAATAAGTGACGAGTGACTCCCATTATTATTATTATGCATGGAATTCTTACACCAAGATTTTTTATACAACCTGTGACAGCTAGTGGAATCATTTGACACATCACATAGGAATATTCCCAAACGATATGCATAAAAATACGCTGGGAAGTTTGTAGGCAAGTCGGGATATTCACTTTGATCGTTTTGGAGATTTATCCGTGGACTGAACTCGAAAATTCTCATTCATGACCTGCGAAGTTACGTGACTCTTCTACTGCGAATGAGACCTTCCTTACCATACTATATGATAACAGCGTTATCATATAGTATGCATGCGCATAATGTTTTTCAACGCTCAGATCTAAGAAGCAGGGGTTCGAAACGATTGAACATATTCATTAATCACCAGCATTAAAACGCTGCCAAAAACCGTTGGGGGAGGAGGGGGGACAAAAAATATATTTCCAGACAAATTATGCAAATCTGAAGGTGAAAGGAGGAATGGCCGATACCTTCTGCATCTCTCCTCATCATCGGCGGGGCGACCATAAATCACTCGCCTCCGCAGAAGACAGGATTAGGGGGGACGAGTTGGGGGGGGGGTTAGGGAGAGGCGGAAGGCGGGGGAGAAAAAGCCCTGCCGCGGTGGGTGGCGGTGAAGGCCTCTGTCGGCTCCCGTGGATTATTCCACGAGTGCAAAGAAGTCGCTTTGGGGAGTGGTTGAGTAGGGTGGTCTGACGCCCGCCCGTCGTCGACGAGTAATTAATGCAAGCCGATGAATTTTAGCAATTTCAACTATAATCTCGCACGTGGCTTCATTCCTCTCTTGGGGTTTGTTTTTAGTTGAATTGAGGAGGAGGGGAAACGCGTTGGCTACCCGGCTGGTGCAATAGTGATATTGTTAACCCTCAAGCGGAGCGTAAACCCATGCACAGATTGTTGGGATTTCGTGGTTTCTATTGATTTCAAAAATCATATTTAATGAACCTGGTACTTTATCCATGGGTAAGGTTCTCGAAGCTACCTGTCAATATACAAGTTATTTTTGAGCTGTCACATTTACCGGCTATAATAAAACGCCAAAATGCCTGCTACAAAGCTCATCACTTGTCAAACTACCAAAGGAAGCAATTTGGGAAGTTGTGTTAGTATTACATTCACCATTGTGTCTTTGTCTAATGGGCGCCACTAAATCTAATCACTTTGCCCTGGGTAGTCTGACAAGGAGTGACGTGGTCGCTGGTTAACACACAGCTGCGAGATTGCATCTTTCATAGGACAAATTGTTGATATAGCGACACGAAATAATATATTATATTTATTGATAGAAGTTTGGCGAGGAGAAATTCATTCTTGGATCAGGAAAAACTGTATTATTTGAATTTATTTTGGGGACTACTTTTCGTCCTTGTGCCCCCTAAGATTTCAATATTTTCTCTTTATACTGGTTTATATGTGGCCAATCCAAGTGATTTCACAGCATCACCGTTTGAAACGGAAAATAGACAACCAAACCTTTGGTAATGCAGATAAGCTCCTCCGCGTCCGGGCTCCTGGCTTCTGAGTGACTTTTGATATATTATTAATGAGTAACTTGGGGAAGCAGTGTACCGCAAAGGAGAGGATGATTCACTTCTTTTTCTGCCTCGATGAGCTTCTGAATTGCCATCCCTACAACACGACTTGTATGGTATTTGGCCAGAGACTCAAAAGTTAATGCGAAAAATGTTCCACCTCACTGTAGCCTATAGAAAAGCCCTTCCATAGGGCTAACAATTTTTTGAAAGGCAGACGGTGTCGGGACACCCATCGACAATTGAATCAACTGCGGGGCTATCCATCGCCTTCGCTCCCCTCTGTCCCACACGCTTTCCTCGTATCGTTCGATCCCTCCATGCCTTGACCGACTCCACCACCAACACAGCTCTCCTCCACCCAGCCACATCCCGCTATCTCCCTCTCTCCAAAGCCCCGAATCGTCCCATCATCATCCCTCTTCCTTCTTTCACGCCCGCCCAACTCCCGAAAATCCTCCAAATTCCCAGCACACCCTCCTCCACCCCCCATCCACTCCCACACACAGACTCAACACTTCCACCCTGTTTCCTTCCCGCCCAGCCAGCTCTCACATGCTGAAATCCCTCCTCCTCCCATCCATCATGCTCAGGTCAAACCCATTCCCGCAACTGATATGAAGCTATCCGGACACAACCGCCTTCTCTAATTAAATCACCGCATGACTTCATTAATTACATGATTAACGAAGGGTCCTGCTCCGCCGAAGGGCGGGTGGGGTTTGGGGAGGGTTTCCTAGCAGGAGAGGTGCGGGTGAGGCCTAGGAGGATGACGTGTGGATAACGGTGGGTGTGGGGAAAGAGGGAGGGGGGGATGTAAGAGGGAAGGGATAGGGGAAAGACGGGGGGGGGGAAAGGTGCCGGAGGAGGGGATTTCGTGAAGTGAAGCAGCCGCCATCCCGGGCGCTGTTTAATGAGAAGGGTTGTCGAACGCCCCTTAATGAGAGGCAGATAAGGGGAAGTTTAGGGACGTTGAGGGGTGTGGTCTCATGCGCGCACGCGTGTGTGTGTGTCTGTGGGTGTGTTTGCTGGTCGTGTGCGAGAAGAAGGGATTGTGGGGAACTGCGAGCTCTCCCGCTGTGTGGGTGAAATTCGCGGTGCATTGTGGGAAGTGGGGAAGGGTGCGAGCGAGGGAGCTTGGACCCGGGGAGTTTAACACAGTTTAGGGTCGGGTGGCTAAGGGACATACACAAGTCGGTTAGGGAGTTAGGGATTGGGATGGGGAGGGAATTTTGGGATTTGACGCGGGGGGAGGGTTGGGGCCGTGAGGGTAAGGTGGTTGGGAGGCGGGGTACGGTCAGATTTTGGTACGGGGAGGTGTGGAGAGTTGACGGCGGCGAGGGGGGGGTGTCGTTGGATTTACTGCGAAGGGGGTGTGAAATCGTGGGTCGAGTGGCGATGGCGGGGAACAAGGGCGGAGAGAGGACTCGACGGCGCGGAGGACGAGGGAAATCTTTTGTGCAGCATTTAATTGGAATGTTTATTTGTTCTCCCAGGGGTAACATAAACACTGATTCGCCTCGATGCACGTCGATTTGAGTGTGCTGAAAAAGCTGACGGATCACCGATTGACGGGTTAATGGTTGACAAAAATTTATCTGCTAATTTAACCCTTCGCTCCTTTGATAGAAAACTTGGAAAAAAATTAGCTCTTCTAATTGGAAGTTTAATCCGATTTTACACAATAATATCCAGTGCATGTGGAATGGTCGAAAAATATCATCTTTCCTATCCATAGCAATACGGGGGCGAAAACGGGACATTGAACGCGTGCGTGATGAATTCGTTAACAATTGAAATTTACGCAACAAAAAAAAAGAGCTTTAGAAAGAGAAGGAAGATACAAAAATTGTAAAAATTGCCTTTCTACATCCTCGCGTCAAGCAATCATTAAATGTTCCTTTTCCACTCTACCCGTTTCATAGTTCGATTGTAAAAGGAACAAATATCGAAATTAAAAACATTGTATTTACGTAGAGAATTATTCATTCGACGACCTAAATTTCGACCAACCAAGAAATATTTAGGTAGGTAATTCAATACCATTCCCACAAAGTAACATCTGCATTCTAATCACTAGCAGAAATCAGTATATTGATAATATCACCTCTTTTGAGGTCTGGAGGTCCAAGTTATATTCGTAAAGGTTTTGGAATATAATGCAGCGATGTAGTTTGAGGAAGACTGGGTTCAAAAGAAATTATTGTTGCGGTTTGAAACGTCGATCGGTATTGGAAGCAATAGAAATTATTATGTTTCATTAATCTTCAATTTGCTAAATAAAACACAACACATAAGAATAATGAGAAAATAAGCTGAAGATAGGAATTAAAGACGGTGGAGAGTTTATAAAATCCGTTAGGTTCGAGGATGTTAATCATGCTTTAGTTTTTCAGTCAGCCAAGGGGATGCTTGAGCATTGCTGAGAGCATTAGAAAGTCAGTGCGATAGGTATGGGATGAGAATAAATGTAAGCAAAATAGAGGTTTTGCAGTTAATGATAAAGAGAAAAGTTTAGTTAATTTTTAAAATAATAATTCATAAATTAGAGCAGATGGAACAATTTACCTAACTCGGAAGTGTTTTGAGACAAAAAGGTCAAAGTAGTACATAACAGTAGGACATAAGGAGAAGAATTACGTAAGGAAAAGAAGCCTTCACAAAGAGGAGAGAATTGATGATAGGTACGTGGAATAAGGGTATTGAGAAACGACTCATTAAAACTTTGACATAAAGAGAGGTTTTGTGCGATGCAAAAGCATGGTCGTTGAAGCAAGATGATTGGTTTAGATTGGAGGCTTTTGAAATGCGGGTGTGGAGGAGGATGGAGAACGTGTAGTGGAAAGAAAGGAAAACAAACGAAGAGGTATTATACCTGTTGAGAGAAGTCCAAAGGAGCTTGGAACTATGGATGCAGTTCAATTTGATTCGTGATCACTTTGATAGAGGGGAGAATGTTAGACAAGCGAAGAAGGGATAAAAAGAGAATAAACATATTGGATATAATGAAGACAGGAAGGGCGTCTGCGGAATTATAGAAGGGCTTATTGTAGTTTCGGATGTCAGGTTGTTTTTGGTTAGTAGAGGCAAGGAAATGTATGGTAATACCATTGTATAGTCTGCGATAATCCAAAACCTACCGTTTCTGGTAGAAATCCAATAATAATCCAATTTAATTCGTCAATTAATTTGTGGCAGATCAATTGAACAAAAATACGGAAAATATGACGCACGAAAAAGAGATTTCATAAACATTATAAGTATAAAAAACAAATATATGTATCTAATGCCATATTTATCGTCTTTGTTTGACAACGGGAAAAGGAAACAAAAGTTTTGCTCTCGTTCCACGCAGCATCTTGATGCCAAGGATGCTGCACAAAATGGGAGCGATCCTTTCGTCGGTTGAAAAAAAAAACAAATGAGAAGGAAGATCTGAAACACCATGGGGTACCGCAGGGACCTAATTATTGGGCCTCAAATTATTATGAAGCTGTTAAATTTTATTGAGAACACATTGCAAGGTCTGAAAACTAGAAAATAATTTCATTTTTGTTTTTCTATTAAATAAAATTTTAATGATCTATTCTATTAATAAATTTAGAGAGAATCACCGAACAATAGAGGGGAGTTTGTTCGAGATTTGAGGGTTGAGTGGTGGGGATTACGTTTTCTTTCTCGTGAGGCATCTCGCCCAAAGCAAGAGAGCAGAGACGCCTATGCCAATCTTCAACGGGACAGATGCAGTATAACGCTGTGGTAGCAAATACAGAGAGACACAACCTCTTGATTGCTGGGGGAGTTTTGCGGGGAGCGGGTGACTTACTTAGGGCGGCGAGGGAGAGGGGACTGGGTTCGGGGGAAATTGAGAGGGGTGCTGTCATGTGAGATGTAGAGGACATGAGATGGGCGGCGAGTGGGCAGTTGGAGGCGAAAGGACCTTGGGGTGATGGACGAATGGCATGAGAGCGCGCAAGACGGGATTGGAGTTATCTCATGGGGCACGACTGAGGGAGGAGTGCGAGAAGGGAGAAATTTGACCCCTTTAAAGGATCCGCAATTGGGAAGATTTCCGTTTCGAGAAGAGTTGAAACCCACTTGACGAAACGCATTCTAACTCGCCTTGTCCGGTCAATAGTTTATGTCCCTACCAGACAGCGAATAAAGTATGCGTTCTCATGAATGGTCAAGGCGTTACCTTTGCCACGCACAGGACCAATCGAATTCCAAAATGGCCAAGAGGAATGAACGTAATGCCATTTATATGCTTATTAGTTCATCAAAATGTGCAAACATATAGGAATCATTGGAAAATTTATATGCATGGGATTTTGAAGTATTATATTTAATATTGAAAATAATTCGAGTATAAGAGCGTTAATATGGTCGATTGAGGTCGTTTGAAAGCCTATTAAAACTAAGTGATTGGCTGATTGGGTTGCGTCAAATCGGGCATCATTTTAAATATCTCATAGATTTTAATTAATGTTTTTATCCAGTCAGAAAATTTGTTTTTTTTACAAATACAAGACAGAAAGAGAAAATGTGTTGGGTGTTGTAGCAATTTTCAGTTCTAAATCCAGCCCTGATAGATACATACTTGAAGAGAAAATGAGTGTAAATTGCAGTTACGTAAGGAAACCGTCGATAAACTGACGGGAGGTGTCACATTTTTATGGAAAAATAAATTCGTAAAGAAACTATATTTGCCTCCGTTTTTTTAAACGTAACATACTAAATTTTAAATATGGAAACCAAGTAATATACTCGGAATCATTCGAATAAAATCGTTTTTAAATGAGGTACCTTGAACATTGTTCAAACACAAAGATTGAATACTTAAAACCACATATTACTCGGTAAACAGATATTAATGACATAAAAACTTCTAAAATGACTCCTAATTCCTCCATATTTCTAGAGTACTTAAAAAAAGGAAAACAATTGTTGAACAAAAAATATGGGAAAAACTAATGTGCATCCGCTTAAATTTAATAAAGGGGGTTCCTAGCGAAATCACTATTTTTTTCCAACAAGACAAAAGTATGTGGACCAGTAATGGTAAAATTTATGACTTCACAAAAAAAGAAGTCAACGAAAAATTTTCCTAAGAAATATTGTTATTGGTATGTTCAGAGTAACAAGTTATATGTTAATATGAAAGAATATAGTCACCAAACAATTTAATTTTGATGAAACCTATGCACTTTTATTTGTATTATTCACTTTGAAACAGGCATTTTATTAGAAAGACCATGTTAATTAGATGACTGAGTAAATAATATACAATTGAGACTCCTTGGAATTAGCAATACAAAGAAAATTAAAAGAAAGTATGCTTCAACGAATTCAATCATCATGGAAAATAGATGTGCTACCGAGATAATATGTCCTGAATCATTGAGCATTATTATTTGTAGAGAGAGCGTTAACTACCATACTTAAAATTAATGAGAAGAAGCAAAGAGCTCAATAAAATGTTCCCTGAAACAAAGATATCTCTCTAGGATATGTAGTAAATTATTCATAATCAAACGCATATCACCGCCATATGCCTGAAATGCATCACGAAACATTACAAAGTATTACTAAAGTTCTATGTAAATTTAAATTGGTCAGTTTCTCTTGATATTTGGGTTGGAGTTGGTCTCTAGCATCATTATTCCTGAGTTGAGTCTTATGAATCCAATTACGGCTCATCTCAACAACGAAAACTGCACGACACTTTAGATACAATAAGAATACAGTTTTGTTCATTTTTATTAAGTTTAATGTTTTTCCAAAGGTCCAGCTATTCTCTGAAATGCGTCACCTGCTTCTTTTTTACACCTGCACCGTACAACAGAGCTCCTTATGCAGACAACTCACTCCTGTTACGCAGGCAACTTACCAAGCGAACTGAAATATGTTGGAGTATCTCGGGATGAATAGCCAACTGAATCAAGTTCTAATTAGACTGCCAGCCAAAAAGTCACAGATACCAATTCCGAGTGATTAATTATCTGCGGATAATTAGGCTATGGAACGACGTGAGCTACTTCTGGATTTGTAAAGGAAGAGGCAAGAGAGCAGACCGACATGAGAGGTAGCTGGATCTCTCACTAATGCACAGTAAGGCTAGAATTTGCTATTCATTATTGCTTTAAAACTATCGTGTTTCTATTTGATTTCCGATAAGGGTGAAACCTTCATCGGCAATTCGTATGATTCGCATATTTGTAAGCATATAAATTATAGATTCAGGTGAGATGTGATGGGACTGTTCCTTAATAATAGAGACGAAATTGAAACGAGTTTTCGTCTCTTTTATTAGTACATACATTAGAGTACATATTTTTCATGTTGTCCAAACGACCCTTGTGATGATGACCCGTGTACCATTCGGATTTTGACGCACCATAGGACTACTAAATGAGCCTCATGATATTGTTCGCAGTTTGGTGTACTACCAGTTTGGTTTTTCAACCAGATTTGCCAACCAAGCTCAAAATTACCTTGTTATGAGAATACATCGGAGTAGTATGCGAAAAATTGCATAAAAAATCAACTTCTAAACCATTCTCTCCGTTGACCTCCACGAAGAAAGAAGCAATCGCTCAAATTCTCTCCTCACGCAGGAACAGGTCGGAATAGAGTTCATCAAGATGTCTTCGAGAAACCTCAGTTTGTAAACATTTTTGTGGAGGACTTTCTCATATTCGTAAAATCCGCCAAATTGACGGAGGATAAGATTGAATTCAAAATTACGAGCAGTGATCGACTAAATCCCCTAGATAGATGATGATGATGATTGATCCATGATTTCTTTTACGAAACACTATAAATATATTTCTTGGATGAATGGAGCGAGAGCTAATTTCATCACAGATGAGTGATAACCTCTCGAATTTGCAGAACATTCATTATTTCGGACACTGATTTATACTTTGATTAGGAGTAGCACACTACCAATTTATTGCCTTTGAATACGGGGTCCTGCTCTTTGTTTACATAGATGTTTCACATATATATAGTCTCAGTCAAAACCAGTAATTATTGGTAGCGACAATTCACCTCAATGAATGCTCGAGTTTATAAACGTATTTACTGGTAACAGAAATCATTGAAACCATTTAAATACTATTTCGTATTCAAACTATACTATACTAAATTCAAACATTTAAAAAAATACATTAAAAACAGAAATAATAAATGGAAATATTATATTCCGTTTTATTTCTGTTAGTTTGATGCATAATTTAACTCAGAATAATCATTAAATTAAATAAATAGATATAATTTTGTCTTGATCTACTTAATACGCTCAAGTTTTAGAGTTATCTAGGTTCTAGTATGAGGTTTAAAATACACGGGAACTTTTAAAAAATACAAGAAATACATGATTGCACTTCCCGCTGTAAAGATATGTATAGCTTTTGCTACAGCAAAAAGCATTTTTGATATTCATAATGGTGTCGTTTAGTGCATCAGAATAGTGTGTTATCATCCGTACATTCCATTGGCGTGGATCAACACCCGTCGGAATCAGTCGTTCACATGCGGTGCTATGGATGTGAAACATATGCGCTCGTGTGTGCATGACAGTTGAAAGAAGGCCGAACGTCGTGTGGCAGAGAACAAAAGAAACCTTGCCCGCGGATCAGCCGATGTTTGCAGCGGGCAAAATAAACCCCTGCAGAAACGTTTTCGGTGACCATGGTGTCGAAATTATGAAAAAGGTGTGCGTCTGTCGGCATATGATATGGCATGTAATAGAAGTCAAAATCAAACCTTTCTTAGGGTACAGACATTAAAACATGCTGGTCAGCCTTCATGAAGATTAAAGAGATTAAATGAAAATATAGTGGAAGAGTAAGATCAAGCGCGAGGCATGAGCAAGTGTCTGGAATTCATGGGAGGAAACATCAAAACGGTTTTAAGATGTTTCAGAGAAAATCTAGTATTTGTGAAAATCACTACGAGCAGTATGTACGCTGGGATGCTGAAAGAACTCTTTGTTTCTCAAAGAGGGCATACAAGACATGGACTTTAAAAAGGTAAAGGTCATCTGAGTTTTATTATTACGCAGCAAGAATAGTAAATAAACCAAATTAAATTGGTCACACACCCTTGCGGCGACTTTCAGGGTATTAAGCAATGCATAAGTTTCAGATTTCTGATTTAGGAATTTTGTCGGGAGAAATTAGATATCATATTTTGAACGCACCCAATGATATTTTCGCAACAATACAAAACTGTACCCAAAGAATGTGGTTTTATGCTCTTTAACGCGGGTTATTCAAGTACTCATACACATGTACACACATGCGAATGCATGCATCAGGGATTGGGATACAGGATCTATACAACGGGACCACTCTATTGTCATTTAAGCGAGGGATAACGAATATTTTATCACCATCTCTTAAATTTGACTCTACAAAACTCAACATAATGCAATTCGAGGCGCAACCGTGGATCTTTGGAGCTCCGTCGTAAGGACCACGATCACGCACTTTGCTCTGAAGCAAGATAGCGTAACGGGTGGCGATAGAGATAAAGCGGAAAAAATATCATTGATCGCTTGACACAGGCACGTAGCCAGACGGGTGGTCGAAGGCGGCGAATATCTGCCACACCTCTCTATCCACGATAATCGTTGAAATCTCTATATTTGGAATATTGCATTCTATTTTATATTTTTAATGCCAGTAGATGCATTAAAATGAAAGCTCTTTGAACGATTTTCCAAGGGCTACAAGGGACGTTCCTACTTTTGTTCACACTCTTTTAGGATCGAGAAAATTGAAAAATAGTCATGTTTTTGAAAAACCAAGAATATTTTCATAGGGTAAAATTTAATCCATTTCCACTAAAATCAACTATATTTACAGTCTAATGCATTTAGTGGAAATAGATACAGTGTTTCTTTTACTCCTTCATTTACTCTTATATTTGTAGTTTTTACCATGAGATGGCCAAAGCTGTCAAATCTTGTGAATTTAAATGAACTTAAGTTCCACTTAAACTACGGAGTAAGACCAATTTCGTGGATCAAATTGATGGTGGGCCGTCCGTCACCATTCCGCCCTTGACACACAAAAAATTCACACATTCCACCATTCCTTCTCCTTCCCTCTTGAGCAGAACCCCTTTCATCATGTGGCCATCGGCCAAGATGTTTCAATAACTGCGTTTCCAGGGTCATGCGGTGCAAAAATGGAGAATTGTCTCCTAGATGAAGGGAACAATATTGTTTACAAAATTTCTCCAAATGATCTAATAAAAAAATCTCTCAGACGTTGTCTGCAGCGCCCTGAAAGATAAAAATAACACCAGTCCCTCCTTTTTTCTTTAACAACCCAATGAAAACACTCTCATCATATTACTCACGCATGTAAAAAAAAGCGGAAGTAGAAAAATTTTGGGCAAAGGTGAAGGTATAGATAGGGTGATGGCTGAAGGTGCAACTTGGTGGGTAACATCCTGATGCCGATATTTCCTTACTCTTAACTTCACCTTACTGTGTTCAAAAAATGATAATAAGAGGTCCATCCAATAAATACGTGAACTGGGACCATAAAAACTTTCTTTTGCAAAATTTAGTCTCCTTCGATTTTGTCTCCTTCAAAGTACTCTCCATTCGTTGCTATGCACCTATTCCATCTTCTTTTCCACTATTTAAAGCACCCCTGGAAGTCCTCGGCAGCTAGGCTTTTTCGTTTTCTCGTCGTTTTTTGCTTTATTTTGTCCTCATCTTCACAGTGATGTCCCCTCATCGCATTTTTGCATTTTGAGAATAAGAAAAAGTAGCAGGGGGCGAGATCTGGCGAATAAGGAGGATGATCAAGGATGGTGATTGAATTTTCTGCCAGAAACTGGCGAACAATTAATGCAGAATGTGCAAGTGCATTGTGATGGTGGAGGATCCATCCATCATAATTCGGTTAAAATAGTGTGCGCAGTTGAATTTCCTAAATTCACTATATCAGCTATCATTCGGAGTTTTTCGACAATCGGTAAGGACAATAGACCGCACACGATCAATGTTGTCGTTAACACAGGCGGTTGAAGGTCGTCCCGGTCTTGCATCATCCGTGGCGTCTTGTCAGTCATCTTTAAAACGCTTAATCCACTTGAAAACGAATGTTTTCTTCAGAATATAATCACCGTAAACAGCTGACAACATGTCAGTAGTTTCATGAAAAATTTTACCGCACTTCACCAAAAAATGTAGAGCTGATTCGTTGTTCCATGATTTCATCCATTTCCATTTTCGACAAACAGGAAAAACAAGGACAACAGAAACTAACATGTAACTGGCACCATGCCCACAGCTCGACGATCCGCCAAGCACAGACGGCTCATTAGGTCTCAGGAAACTAGAGCCGCTGGTGATCGGGGCTATAGTCCGCGTCATGGCCGCCAGATTGCACCAGTTCGTGCATTTATTATCCGCGTATTATTCGCGTATACAGACTACGTAAATGCAATAAAACAACCAGGAAGAAATAAAACGCTTCTAAAACCTTCACCATATGACTAAATGTCCTGAAGGAAGAGGAGTATAAAAAATAAACATCTAAATATAAAATGGAAACCGGAAAATGTAAATAAATTATAGAAAGCCCTTCAGGAGTTTATTTTAAAGTGAATTTTGAAACGCACCATTTATAGGGCAATATAAATTGAAACTAATGCCGACGGGGAGTGAAATCACGTGTTCGGAAAAGAGGAATATGGAAGGCCCATAACATAGAACATTTCCACATATGTTCTGTAGTCAGAACACCAGGCAGCTTGTGTGCCATTGACTCCAAAAACATTATTGACACTTGAACTCGTAACCATCCGATGGGAGCCGAGTGCTCTCTGCTACACGGGCATCACGCTGCGTGGGATGGATGAATTAACGACTTCAACCTAGAGTGATTGTGAATAAGAGTGACTTATGGACTCTTTTCTTCGACAGATATCACATGAAGTTGTATCAATTATTGCCGCACTTCTACCGTAATCTTTGATCTACCTCCCTCGCGTGCCAATGGCAATTAGATTCGAAATTGGACAAAGATGGGCTACAAATCACTCAAAAATGTATCGATGGAAAAGAGCCGTATATGCCAAAGTTCCATGTTCAATGCAACCCATAGGATTTAAATTCTCACTCCAAAAAAATCATCATCTGTGCACTGAACCGGAGGCCTAGAGGTTTTGAAGTCGATATATCCCCGCAATCGAGAGAAGAGGACTACTATATTCATGCGTATATAAGAGCGTGCGTGCGCGTGCATTGATGGAAAAAGAGAGAGGAGCGGGTGGGCCTGGAGGGAGGGAAGAGGTTGGAATTTCGGAGAACGGGTGAAGTTCCTGGCAGGAGACACCACTGGTGGGAGTGGGTGGACCGCACGGAGTGGGAGCTGGACAAATGGAAGGGGGAAAGCACACGAGAGAGTCCTTAGGTAGCGGATCTCGGGGGAGAGGAGAGCGTGGATTCGATGCATTCCCTGAGTGGGTAGGGTGGGAAACTGACGCCAGGGAGAAGTCTGAGAGAGGGGGAGGAGGAAGGTGGGTGGGAGTCGGAGGAGTTTATGGCGACTCTTTCTCCTTTCCACCCTCCGTCCCTCTTTCACTGTCCCACCCCAACCCCTAGAAAGAGAGAGAGAAGGGGGATCCCCACCCTCCGGTGGGACCATTATCAGCGAACAAAGGATCGCGGGGCCTTAAGTAATGTTTCGTGCTCCAGGGTCTCCCTCGGCCGCACTCCCCCAATTAATCATTCCCTCCTTCGCCGTGTCGATGTGCTCGAGTCAGGCGGGGAGGGCGAGGGGAGTGGTGGAGACTCGATTTATGACAATTTCATGAAAAATTCAGCCATCGCGGTGGGATAAAGAGGGAAGGGTAGAAAAAAAATATGGTCGGGAGGGGAGGAGGAGGAGACGGGTTCGGGGTTGTGGTGAGGGTGGGTAAAGAGGTGGTGTTAGTGGAGTCAAAGTGCTCGCCTCACTCGCGGGTGGATGGTAGGGGGCGGGAGTGGGGGAAAGGCTGCAAATATCCCGACACGAGCGGAGAATAAGATTTTGTGCATACTTGCACTGATAATCTGAGTTTTAATGCTCGTGAGAAACGGAGGACATGAGGGCCACGGAATAACTGCAATATTGTCCGTACAATCAGATCCATAATTTCATGCTTTAAAGGAAAAACATATTCAGGGTTTCATTGGCGTATCCATAGGCGTAGATTACAAGGGAAGGGGATAAGCTCAGCATAGGGCATGACGGAGATCGTCTACTGTAACATTCGTAAAAGTCGAGAAAGGAATATATGCTTAAATAGTCATTTGTCTGATGTTTTTACGGTTAAATTTTGTGTTAAATTGCGCAAATTCTGTATGAACATTTTGTATGCGTAGTCTCTTTCGGTCACATGTGTAAAAAACGTAATAAGAAAGGCAGAAAGTAAAAGAAATATGCAATATGATACACTTTCTTTCGTTCCTTCTAAACTTTTCATTAAAATCTCCGCCTATGGCTTAATAACATTCCTTATGATTTTAATCTTTAGTTGCGTGAGACCTTTATTTTGCCGGGTTTAATTCTCAGGATATGTTTTTTTATAGTATTTCTTTTTCTTGCACTAAACATGAGAGTTTGTTGTTGCATCTTGTATACCGCCTGGTGAATGGAAGGTTACAAATGTTTCCTTACTACTTAATAACTCTCAAGTCTCTTAGTTTCTCTTATCATCCCCGGCAATTTTTTTGTTTGCATCCCAATTGTAGGGGAAAAAATCCATTATAAAGTTCACCGTCACCCCGTATATTCCTCTCCATCTCCTACTCTAACTTCTAATCATAGGCAATTTTGAATCATCTCTGCGTACGCCTCTCCTAGTACCTGCTACTTTGTGAGAGGACAACTGAGTGAGAGGTTCCAATCCCTCGTCAGGGGAAACACATGTAATCAATCAGGCGGTGGATAAGACCCTGAGGTATTTCATGGTAGAGCAACAACGGCAATGTTAGTATTTCCTACAATCGCTCCGACTCTCGTCCGGTGGATGAACCAAAAAGCAGGCAGAGAAAATAAATAGAAATACCTTTTTAGATGCGCGGAGAGGTTAAATACGTATTAGATTCACAACTATTGCCCTTGAGAAAAAAGACAATTGATTCTGAGAGCAAAATACGTTAATTATTTTTAGCATGGAAAACATTTGTTTTTTGAGCAGTAAAATGGCTTTCATCTCAGTCCAATGAATTCCCTCAATCGATATAAAGTAGATCAAAACCTAAATAATTTCATGATAAAACCTTGGTTTGATTTGGTTTCTATAAATGGTACTTAGCCATTAGTGTACACGAGGAGAACTATCTTTCGTTCAATGTTTATTCAGTTTCCCTTACTCCTTTCGGTGTTCCTTCTTGTGAAAGGTTAAAATGTAATGGAGAGAGACCGTCTCCTTGAGTTACTGCAGAATTTTCTTCAAAGCATGAAAAAGAATGTTAATTTTCAATTTTAACCTTGCACTTGGAAACTGTTAACTGTTAATTTTACTGGCGTTATTAGTTTTCTTGGTATGCCAAATGTCTCAATACTCCCATTTTTTTCCTTCCGACACTGTCCTAAGCTTTGGTAAAACGAATAAATATGGAAATTCTTGCAGAAATTTGATACGTCTTCTTTAAGGATGCATATTTGGTCTGCTGTAGGCTATTCTTTTTGAAAACCCACTCGGTGGTTTCTATCATTTTCTCAGGGTAGATTTCAATACTTTTTGCACTATTTTCAACAGAATTGTATTAGTTGTGCTCAGACGGGCTATCCCTCGACAGTAATTTGAGGTTCTTTTTTTCTTTTTCAGTAAAGCGGCACTATTATTACTTCTTTTCATTCATTGGCATTTCTTCTTTTCCCCAAACTTGCAATATTAACTTAAGTTTTTTGTATGGTGGTCATATCCTTGCCTCTAGCCTTCAGTGCTTCAACACTGATGCCGTCATTTCTTTCGCTTTCCCGTAGCCTCGCTATTTTTCATCTCCTTGATTGTGTTTCGTACTTCTTTTATGCTGGGTTTTTCCACACTGGGTTGTACAATTCTATTTTTAGGGTAATGAATCCTTTCGGCAATTCATTAGTATTGTTTTCCTAGTTTCTAAGACTTTCGGCTTCTTCAGACAAACTTCTCCATCCTGTTTTACGCCAAAACAGTAAGATGCTTAGATCTTTTTAAAAATCGAATAGCCCAATTAAAGTCTTTTGGGTTCTTTCCATTGTCGTATTTGGAGGCGAATTTTTTCTTCTTCCTTCTAAGCAGTTTGTTTGTTTCCTTTATCAGCTAATTGTCTCTCTCTTGCTCTAATACGGCTGTACCCTGAACTGTTTCTCTTTGTGGAGTTTTTTTATTCAACCTTTCTCAACCTCAAATGATTAATGAATAAAAATTCTCTCAGAGATGGGAAATTGAATTTTGATTTTTACCTATGTCTACATATATTCTCTTCTGAGGAACTGCTATTTTGCAGTTTGAACTGAATAGTGCCCTCCTGTAGGTTACATTTCATTAACTATGCTGATATTTCTGACGAGTGGTTATCAATGTTAATTCTCCCGTCACTCAGGTGTGGAAACACGTCTTTGTTGTTCCAATAATTTTGGCTATAACAGTGCTAATTGAGTTCTAATGAAGCGTACTGACGTATGATCCCTTTTGTATTGTGGCCACAAAACGTACCTTCCCTAAGGAAAAATTGATTGGTGCAAGTATCCTCACACTGGAGGCATTTGATCCCTCGAGAAAACTATCACGGGTTGTGAGAAGATGGAGGATGAAAGAGAGAGGTTAAGGAATGCGGAAGTGATTGAAGAAGGTTTTCTTGGGGAGGCGACTAACAGCTAAGGTCATTTTCGCCATTAGGGATTGGCGGGAAAGGAAGGGTGGAGAGAAACCTGGCGTCGGCCTACTCTTGTCGAAATGCGCCAAGGGGTCCGCAGTTTAACGTCCCATCCGACGGACGTCGTACTCACTCAAAGTGATCTCCACAAAGCACCTCAAGTAGGGATCGGGATACCACTGAAAAATTTTTGTCTCCATTTGAACCCAGGCCTTCACGATGGGAAGCCTGTACGTTAGCCTCCGTACCATCCCGAATGATTGGAAAAGGTAATTTTTATCATGCGCAATGGAATTCGGTAACTGACGAAAGAATACTAAAGATAGTGAATATATGATAAGGTATACGGCCGGTAGTATGCAGAGGAGCATCGCTAAACGAGTGGTTTATATCCTAACTAATCATAATGGACAGGACTACTATTGTGGTGGTCGAAGGACGCACAAATGATTTTTTCTCCGTGGTCGACTATTGCAAATACGATGTAACTTCAAATAAAAATATCGAATTTATTTCATGCAGATGGGGTTACTGATATCAAGTGCGCTAGGAAGAATCAAAATATTTTGTATTTCCATCGGATTGAATTTATTGTTGTCAACTAGTTCTGGACTCCAAGAAACTAGTTGACATTGATAAATTCTATCTTGTGGAAATTCAAAGCATTTTGATTTTTTCTTGTGCTATAATATGGAATTCTAAGGTCTATCTCCTTCAGACATGCCCCCCCATCCACGCACCCCTCACTTCTATAGCCTTCCGAAGATCCATAAACCTGAGAATCCCGGTCGTCCGATTTTATCCTCCGGTAACTCCCCAACGGAAAGAATCTCTGCATTTGTAGACCACCATCTGCAGCAAAATGTTCATTCCCTACCGTTATTCACTAAAGAGCCATACCATTTCCTGGAAAGGCTAAAATTAACCTCCCTCCCTCCAGATACCAAGATTGCTATGGCCACCATTAATGCCACATTCCTTTATACATCCATTCCATACTCAAAAGGTTTCTCCGCTCTCCAATACTACCTCTCCCAACACCCTTAGCCACACATACCCAGCATTTAATTTCTCCTTAGACTTTCTGATTTCATCCTCACCCGTAATTCCATCTATTTTAACAATAAGTTCTACTTGAAGACCAAGGGCTGTGCCATGGGCAGCAGGTTCAGCCCTTCCTATGCAAACCTCTTTCTTGGTCTCGCAGAGAAAATATTCCTGATACAGGGTTCGTCCGGAAAATAAGTGTACTGATTTTTTCCCGCCGCTCCAGGCGCGCCCAGCACCGCTCTGACGGGCTGCGATTGGAGGTGGGTATGTTGGCAAGCGACGCTGAAAAAGGCAGTCGGCTCTGAGCTGTGGTGTAGTGAGGAGCTCTGTTAACGCGAACCTCCACGCTCGACCCACGTCACGGAACGCGATGCCGAAGTTTTTGGAGCAGCGTTATTCCATCACATTTGCGGTAAAGCTTGGGAAATCGTCTACCGAAACTGTCGGTATGATTAACCAGGCTGACAGGGAGTCAGCCATGTCCAGAAGCATGATCTTTCGGTGGCACAAGATGTTCGTGGAGGGCAGAGAAGAGGTCGACGACGAACCACGGCCTGGACGCCCATCAACGACACTCACCGACGAAAATGTGCGAAAAGTTCGCGATGTACTGAACTCTGATCGTCGGCTTAGTGTACGGATGATAGCAGAGCAGTGTAATGTGCCAAAAACAATAGTGCACGAGATTATTAGGGACCAATTACAGATGCGAAAAATTTGTGCAAAGTTGGTGCCGAAAGTGCTCAGTGATGATCAAAGACTCAATCGTTTGGAAATCGCGACACAACTTGCGGATCACTGCAAAAATGATCCACATTTTTTAGAGAACGTTTATGTTCCCGAAGATAAAGAGGAGTTTGAAAGGAACGCGATACGGGACTTTGGACGCCGTCAAAGAGGCCGTGACGACGTGTCTTCCCGATGATGCCTTCGCGGGAGCGTTCCAGGAATGGGAACGCCGCTGGAACAAGTGTATCGACTCACAAGGGTCCTATTTTGAGGAATATTAGCTTAAGATACGAGGGTCATCCGGAAAGTAGTACCCGTTCGTGCCGCATGAAGTGCTGACGACGCGAGTAGCCGCTGGACGAGGTCAGATAGCTTCAGTGGCTTGTCTGCCTTCTCTGAGCCAAGTTGCGTGACGCTAGCATTGCCTGTGTTGTTTCTGTGATTGTTTACAATGTTTAAAAAAATTGAGAACGCCGCCAGTTGTGAAGTGAGGGCAGTGATTAAATTCATCAATGCAAGAAACGTTCGCCCATGTGATATTCATCGCCAATTAAAGGAGGTGTATGGAGACAATGTAATGGACGAGTCGTCTGTTCGGCGGTGGTGTCGCAACTTCAACATGGGGAGGGGGAACACACACGACGATGAGCGTTCGGGGAGACCGTCTGTCATTACAGACCAACTGGTGAGCTCAGTTGACGAATTCGTGAGGAACGATCGGCGCGTCACAATTGATGACATCTGTGAGCATTTTCCCAATGTTTCTCGAACAATTGTTCATGAAATTGTTAAAAACCATCTGCATTATGCAAAAATTTGTGCAAGATGGGTCCCTCGCATGCTTACAGATGAGCACAAAACCAAGCGTATGGCTGCAGCACTGACGTTTTTGGGACGTTATTCTGATGAAGGAGACTCTTTCTTGACTCGCATAATTACTGGTGACGAAACATGGGTTTGTTATGCATCACCTGAGAGTAAACGACAGTCAATGGAGTGGCATCATGCTCGTTCACCAAACAAACCAAAAAAATTCAAGACAGTTCTGTCCACCAGGAAACTCATGGCAACCATTTTCTGGGATCGACGAGGTGTATTGCTTATTGATTTTATGGCCCGTGGACACACTATTAATGCCAATGCGTATTGTGAAACATTAAAGAAATTACGGCGGGCAATACAAAATCGGCGGCGAGGTCTATTGTCTACTGGTGTCATTCTCGTTCATGACAATGCCAGGCCTCATGCAGCTGGGATAACACAAAAACTTTTGCAGCAATTCAAATGGGAAACTTTCGACCATCCACCGTATAGCCCGGACTTGGCCCCTTCAGATTTTCATCTCTTTACAAAGCTTAAAGACCTTTTGGCAGGAAAAAGATTTGACAGCGATGAAGAACTTAAAGAAGGAGTGACCCTGTATCTCAATGAGCTGGCGGCGAAGGACTATGCAGCAGGAATACAGAAACTTGTCACACGTTATGACAAATGCCTTAATTTGCTTGGAGATTATGTTGAGAAGTAGTTTAAAGTATCCTCTTTCAAATAAAATTTTTTATGTTTGTTAATATTTACTTTTGTGTCTTTATTTCACGAACGGGTACTACTTTCCGGATGACCCTCGTATGTAAAAGTGTAATAATTTTTTTCCCTGAGCTCAGTACACTTATTTTCCGGACGAACCCTGTAAAACAACCCCTGAATCATCATATTTTCCATCACTGGCCATATGGTACTGATTCTCGAAAACCTTCATTTCCGACCTCAATGCTTCGTCCTCTCTCTCTCTCTCTTTTAACTCTACCATTTCCTCCTCCCAAATCTCCTTCTTAGATGTAAACGTATCATTAATGGACAAACAATTCCACACTTCTGTACATATAAAACCGACCAACAAATAACAATACATTATAACAGTAACAGTGCCACCCATACCACACCAAACGCTTAATTCCCTATTCCCTTTCCTTAAGAGGACACAAAACCTGTAATAATCCTGACTCCCTTGCTAAATTCCTCTCAAATCTACACCATTCCCTCCTTCAACGAGGTTATCCTGAATCCTTCCTAAACAAAAGAATCTGAAGACATGCTTACACTGCCAAACCTTCCTCCACCACAGAAACCCACTCTGCTTTAATTTGTGCTACATACTTTCTTGGCCTAGAGTCTCTGAGATCAAATCCTAAAAAACCTCGACCCTATCCTCAAAAACCATAATACCATCACCAACCTTTTTCCTAAATGCCCATTCATTACTTTCAAACGCCCCGCCAACTTATCAGATCTCCTTAAATCAATCAATCCACTCCTTAAATCCCCGCCCTGTCCCAAAACAGCTCCTATGCCCTGCAATAAACCTAGATGAAAAACATGCCCTATTTTCAAAACCCGAACCCCATCCCTCTCACGCCCGCTTTTTAACTCCCTCCCACCAATTCTATACTCCTCATGTATCTCCAGCAATGTACTTTAGCTTCTGAAGTGCCAAATATGTCCTGCCTTTTATATTGGACAGTATATACCACACCCCTAAATATTAGAGTCAAAAAATACTGGACCTCATGCAAGAATTCTTCCCTGATTGGGATGCTCCCAAAACACGTCTCCACAAATCACACTCCCTTAGATAAATGCTATAGTGACTCAATTTTAGCATCCCTCCCACACACTGACCCTCCACTCAAACTCAAAAGAGTAGAACAGGCGTTTATCTGGCTCATTGCAGTAGTGAGATCATTAATCGAGGGGAATAGAGAATACAATCAGGACGTATTTGCCTATTTCGTAGATTTCAAAAAGGTATTTCATACAGTGAATTGGGAATGATTAATGAGTATATTGTAGAAAATGGGAATAGATTGGAGTGACAGGAGGCTAATCCACAACCTGTACATGTCTCAGACTCCTCAGGTGCGAGTGGAGAACGGAGAGTCCGGATGGGCCGTGTTAGGAAGAGACATAAGGCAGGTTTGCCCATTATCACCGGTGCTGTTCAATGTATATGTGGAGGAAATGATTAACGAGACATGGGAAGAACTGGAGGTAGGAATGAAAGTTGGAGGGGAATACATAAAATCAGTTAGGTTTGCTGATGATCAAACTCTTTAAGTTGTCAGTCAGCCAATTGATTGCAAGCATTGTTGAGTGAATTGGAACTTCAGCGCCATAGATATGGGACGAGAATCATTATTAAACTCACACGTTTCCGAATTTTCGGTGGTCAAGCCATCTTTCTCAAGGAAGGGAAGGAAGGAACTGAGGAGAGAAAGGCAGAAAATATGTATATGTATATATATATATATATAATATATGGTGAAGAATATTTATAACTAAATTCTCTAGAACTTTGAGGCTCTTAAGCTCATTGGCGAGGCCGTTGATCAATATCTGTATGTAAACAGTGTAGAGGAATCAGTGTCGGTGCATCTGCCTCGCCTGGAAAACCTTCGGGAAAATGGCCATTATCCGGTTTACTCGCCGAAACCAGGGACTTGAACGAACTCACTACTTGAGTGTTATGGACTGTGCTATTGAATCGCGGCAAGGACGAAGTTAAGTGGAGACTCGCAGGAAAAAAATTACGAGGGCTTTTCAAGTGTCCATTGTTCGCCCTCGTCTTGGCGTCGTAAAATATTCCCCGGTTATGTCAAATGGTGGGAGTGAGTCCTTCTGGGCAAAGTGTCAAGGCCTGCCTCAATGCGCCCTCAATGGTTAACTTCCCGTCAACCGCGAAGGCGACAGTGCGGGAGGGAGATGACGGAATAAAAGAATATTTCTCCCACGTGGCGCGACCGGCACAAAAATTTGTTTCGAACCACACGCAAGAGCAAACTCGAGGGGAGCGAATCGAGAGCACTTGATTCGAATCGAAGTCAAGAGTTTGAACTCGAAAACGTCCCGAGGATTGATCTTTTCCAGGGCTATTCCGTGGTGACAAAGTTCACGCGTGAGGGATGAAAAAGCAGTCTAGCGGACTCGGTTGAAATGTTGGATCGATGGAGGACATCTCGTTGTTGATGCATTAGTTGGGGAAATTGAGGTTCACGTGTCGCAGCGCGGGAAATGGGACCTACCGTTATAAAAACCCGTGTCGACGGGAAGTACAAAGCAATCCATGTGGTTCGAGAGATTTTCCAAATTTTGCCAGCGGCTGGAATAATTTCAATGATTTCCTTCTCGCGTCGATTTTTTGAACTCATTTTTATACAGGCAGGCTTTAATATAAAAATAGATTTAGAAAAATTGAATTGATAAAAAAACTTTTTTCAGTGCACATACACATTAGTAAGAGCTTTACGAAATTTTTCTATCGCGACACATTATTAGATCTTTCGCGATCGAATGGAATTCCTTAATATGGATTTAAGTTATTTATAGAGTTTTAAAAGTTGAATTGAAGAGTAAACGCACCGTTCTGTGAACACTATACAAACCATTGTAAACTATTTGTGAGTATTAATACAATGCCGCGAAGTGCGAGGAGAACTTGGATAAATTTCTAAAACATATCTCTTAAATAAAATAAAATTTGACAAAAAGTAGGAATCATATTGCAAGAAGCTAACGTCTGTTTAACACACGATTGGATTATAGCGAAATAATAAGGCAGAGAAAAAAATTGCATATTCCCAGATTTGGACGCCATGTAAAATAGGTGATCAGTTAGGAACTTATTTGACTTAGTCAAAGAATAAAACTATTCAATTGAAAAAATACAGGGAAAATCAAATGAATATCATTATCACTCTCACATTCCATATTCGTGTACGTCACCTTTAGAAATTGCAATCATTTTTAATAAGTGCGCTCACTCGATAAAAAGAAACACACTGGGCGGAAAAATCAGATCGATCGCGGACGAACCGGAGTTTCCCCTCGCACGTGTGTGAGAACATTATCGGTGCTATAGTGCTCAACTTAGAAGCTCGTTTTGAATGGACTCGGAACGACGACGAAGGCCGATATCGGAACCGCGGCCTGGATCCATTCGCCTCCCACACCCTCGGCCCACGCCTCCCTCTCCGACCACAATTCCCCCTCCCTTCCTTCACCGCAAATGGCACCGCTTGGGCCACCCCTACCCTGCTCTCCCCCCTCTTCATCTCCCCCTCATTCCCGCGGGCGAAGACAGCCGGGGTGCGATTTACGCCTCTTTATCATTTGCCGCTCTCCCCTTTGGCGAAGACGGGAGTCGGAGAGGTTGGAGAGGAGTGGAGGGGGGCGAAGGGAAAGGAATCATTGCGGTTATTTACTGCCCTCCGCACCCCCAAATTCCTCCCCCCTTTTCCTCACTCCACTCCTGCCCTCTCCCCCTGGACTATCTTTCCGCTTCCCTCGCCTCTTTTCCCTCTCCGGCCCCCTCTATCCAACCGCCGCCCCAGCGGCCGCGTGGACAAAGCTTCGGAGAGGGCCTGAGGAGACGGTCGGTTCGGGTTATATCTCGACCATTCCCCACGCATGTCCACGCACACATGCACTGACTCAAGCACCCCTAACCTCTCTCTAACTGTCTCTACACCCTTTCCTCCCTTCGCCCTTGTACCCAGAAATTTTTTCCCTTGCCCTCGACCCCATCTCGTCGGAACCACCCTTTTCGTCCCTCCGTTAGTATCGTCCCCCGCACACCCGCGAAAAAAATCAATCCTTTCAATCTCCCGTTTTTCTCCCTCCTTCCCCCCTCGGATCTTCTTCTCCAGCCCCGTCATCCCTTTCCCATCCCTCTCCTTCCGCCCTTATTCTCTCGCTCTCTCTCACCTGGGCGCTCCTTCGTCAGCGCCTCCCCACTCTGTCCACTCCACGCCCGTCGCCCTTTCTTCCGGCCGCGCGATCATTCCCTCGCCCGTTTCCCCTTACGACAGCGGTTCCCAAAATGGAATTGGGATGGGGGAGACAGGAGGGGAGTAGGAGGATGGGAGGGGAAGGAGGATGACCATGTCTAGTGGCCCGCTTGAAACCGATGTGTGAAGGGTGGCGTACGGGATCGGAAAACGTTCCGCCAGAGAAGGACATCGGTAACGCCAAGGCATTGCTAGGGTAAGAACTACCACGCGGTTCACCCAAAGTTTGGTTCGATATGTGAGGATAGAGTTCGCCTCGTAAAGAGCCTGCCCCCACGACGTGTGAAATTCACGAATTCAAGAGGACGGGAAGCAAGTTCCTCAATTAACTCTGCCGCCTCGTCCCAAATTTCCCAGGGGCATCTGGTTACCGAGAAAATCACACGGCAGGAGTGAAGTTAGGGGACATCTGGAGACATCACCCGGATTTGAATCTAGGCAACCTGGTCAGATGCACGCAGTCCAATTGGGCTGTTGCGTCGAAAAAGCGCACTTAACGAAATAAAATGATGAATAATGTTACAGATAGTAAGGTGACTAAGGAGTTTACAGTATTAATGCCAATGTAAATAATTAATTTTTATCTCCGTGCTCTAATTAATATCTGGTCTACGTCAATCTGGTTACTATTATAATTCACCTCATCATTATTAACCCTAGAACGGCAACGATATTTTTTTCCCTATTCGGGGATCGCGGGGTGAAGAAACACCCCCAATTTTCAAGAGCCCGTATCTCGGGCCCAGGATGACTTTGAGGGTTCCATCAGGGCTTTTTTTTCGTCTTTGGATCAAAAATCAAGGGAGTTAACTAGTGTTGGCTAAGCGTTTGAAGGGTCCGGGAAAATCGACCAAGAAGGGGGTTGTAAACCTAAGCTGTTTCTTTTTGCCGCGAAATTTAAACCGGTCTGGGGTGTTTTTTCAACTAGCGTTCCCGTTCTAGGGTTAAAAATAAATATATTAGTTATGTAATACCTGTTAGGATGTAGTATGGCGTTGCCCTGGAGATATGGTAGACCACCATATATATGGACTTATAATCGTCATGAAATGATACACCCAAGGCTGTAACTTGATTTCCGCCCGACCCGTAGTGGGTATTTCATTTATTTGAAAGATAAAGGCGCTTTATAATTATGATTTTAACTGTGTCGTTATAATTCATTTACTTACGATGAAAACATCATTATGACTATCAGTTTATCGACATTTACAGTTTATCTCATGTTATAAAAAAAGGTTCACTTTTCAATCATTCTTTCTGAAAAGCCTTTTTTTGAAATTGAAATTCTTTTTGAAAAATTTTATTAAAAAAGGTTCTCTTTTCATTCATCTTCAACGGAACTCTCTGTACGAACGACCTTCTTCCTCTATTCCTAATTCGTCTTCCCCTCAGCCAACACGTAACTTGGATCTCTTGCAGATTCCAAATTTCCCTCTCTCGGTCTCTCAACGTTCCCTATTCCATAGACTTGCTACTACAATTAATTCCCTAATCATCCAGTATCCTTCCCTGGACCTCTCTTCCTCCCTCAACGCTTTCACCTCCTTCCTTAAGCGCCAGATAGTAACTTAGCTATCTCTGATTGCATCTTTTAGCTGTTCTTGATATTTTTGTTAGATTTTCAATATTTTTTATTACTTTTACCCGTTATTTTTCTTAGTGTATATTATATGTGTTGTCTGTTAGCCAATGTAAAAGCCTTTGTGCTATTTTTGACTGCTTTGTTAAATGAATAAATACATTAATTCTATTAATTGAAATTTAATTAATAACACAATGTATATATCCACTGTTCTTTATTCTCTATTATGTACCCGATGATCACGCCTAAGCGTTGAAACTAGTTGTACGAGAATAAAGAACAGTGCATATATACATTGTGTTCTTCATTTAATGAACATGAATTTACAAGAAGTTGAGCCTGAAACTATAGAAAACATCAATTCTAAAAAAATGCGCATTATATATGGTGCATTTTAAGCTGGAAGCGAAATACTTGAGAAGTTAAAGTCTCCAAAAAATAAAATGCCTACCAAGAAAATTCCTGATGATGTATTTTATTGCCTTTCTGTGATCAAGAAATATCCAATTCAAAGCAAATATATGAACTAAACAGTTATACTCGTATATAACGGAAAGGTTTATCTCCATTCTTAAATATTGAGTTTTAGATTTATATCATAGTTCATAAAATAGCCAGAAGATATGTACAGATGGTCGAACATAAATGTGTATATTGATGTCGATTACAGAGTAATAATATGGTTATTTCAATTACTTATACGCTACACTAGCAGGTGGATTGCTTTTATTGCCGCCGTAATCACGAGCTGCATTGGGTACCAAATTAAGTGACGCGCGTCGTGGATATCTTTTGCAGAAAAAGCCTAGTGTATGGAAATCAAATTTTGCACTATTCATGATCACTAATGGACGAATAATTACGATATAACTTTGTTTAGAACAGAGTCGGATTCATCGCCGACGGTCGGATGTCACATTTTCACTAAATAATTGAATACTTAATAACATATGTACGATACATCGTATGTATATAGTATCATACCCTATTACAGCGCAGTCTTAGCGGGCGATATACGATAGATGAATCTGCTTTTGGAACTTACAATGCTGAGCAAGGATGATACAAAACACGGTTGAAAATAAATTACACGGCAGTGCAAATAGTTTAGATTACTGCCTTGACTTGTGTGAAAAGTGTAAAATGAATAAGGTAATATACACACCTCAAGAATAAGACCCCTTCTTAGCTCTTTCGAAATACGTATCTAATGTAACAAAAGATGAACTGAAAAAGTACAAAGGTAAAAGCTGTCGATATATATAATAAAGGTAGAACAGTGAAATCAAGTTCGAGTAATATTTAGAATTGAACATTTTTACAATTATATTTTTTTGGTAATCGATTTTTGAAAATTTTTCATTTATGGTGATTTATCATCAGTAAAAATTGATCCAATTCCGCGTATTAAGTCTATCGGAATCGCGCATTGCACCCTCATGTTCATTATTTAAGTGGTAGATAATATATTAATAGTAATTTTACTATTAAAAATGAAATAATAATTATTAATAATAAATAAACAGGACTATTAATCATATTAAAACTTATCATTACAATTTATTTAAAATCATGGAAGCATTTCAAATTCGATGGGTCCTTACGAAACTCAAGATTTTGGAAGACATTTTAAGCATCCAATTCATTTCAAGTAAAATTTGGCAATCTAAACTGCAGAATCTAAACTAAAAGTGTCAATTAAAAAAATAAGTAAGAATCACTAATCATATTTACCCAATATTGTCGTCTTTTTCTTCTTGGTTCAGAAATGGAATCATTTTGGCGCTGCTTCACATGTTTAACAAGGAGGAATACTTAAGTAGAGGCATACGAGTATTCAATATAAAGGTAAACAATCTAATTTTTCAGTCCTCTCACCACGAGTGGACTCCGATTTTTTCTAGATAATGAATAAAGTTGTAAAATTATCGGTGACTGTTTCGTTATTAATTATGCAACGTTTCTGATACACAAAATTGGCTCTTAGTGATGCAATAAAAATTTTTCAAATTAAATTTTACGTTGTAGAGAGAGAGAGAGATTCTCCTCACGTAATAAATATTTTAACCTGGCCCTGACCGGGTTAAATGGTGCATGACTGGTCCTTTCCCTAATCCACACACCCTTTGAAACTCGTACCCAGTTTGAGAAATTTCGTTAGACACGAACAAAAGTGAACATGGAGAGACACATTCATTCGTAGGAGCCTTCGAATTTGAAAAAAATATTCGCAATTTTTGTGCCTCGGTGATTCGAAGCGGAAATGAGGATGGCGACGTTTGGCTGACAGACCGCCTACAGTAAATTGCTGCCGCTTAACCCATTTCGTCTCACGCATTGAGCACGGAACTACCGTGGGCAGAGGGAAACTGAGCTTAAACACAATTGGCTAAGTACGAGGCTCCTTCCGTCCCTCTATCCCCCACGTTGGCAACGGGTCCCTGTTCAACTTTTTGACACGAACAAATCGAATACAAGCTAGGCTCTTTTCTTGAAAGCAAATGAACAATCAAATTTCGCAGTTTATCTCACCGGCGTGACTGACATAGAGTTTCCTAGTCGTTTTTAACCTGCTTTAATCAAGATTTAATGACTCGGGAGATATCTTTACATCCCTTCTTTGCGGATGGTTCGAATATCTGTATTGAACTTCCTCAAAATCTGTTTATATTCCGAGGCGATACGAAAAAGTGTGGAAAGATATGCTAGGACTTAATTATGTAACCCTTGGTAGATATCATTGGTTGGAAAAAGGATTCGAAAATTTGGTTTTACAGTTGCGATTCTTGATCAGCGACGATTAAGTTTTGATTGCCCCAAGAGTAAGAATCTACGGCTAGAAAACAAGAACTGGTGCAGCAACCTGGGTGCCGGTCCCTAGGGTAATAATTCTTGCTACCGATTCTTAGAGGACAAAAATCTTAGGTCTCTCTTACGGCCTTATGTACCGGTACCTACCGCTGTTAAAATAAGAATTGCGTTCAAATTCTCTTATTTACTTCCTGACAAAATATTTACGTCAGAAAGTTGAAACTGTTGATACTGTTCAAAATTTTACGCAGTTAGATGGACACATATTTGACAACTTCGACACTAAGATTTTATCGCCTCAGAGAGCGCTTCTGTGTGGTAGAACGCTTTCAAAAACCGGCCAGGCCGTGGCTTTGCTGTCACATGACGCTTGGCCCTCTTTGAATTGTCGTTTCAACGAATGCACCTTTTTCGAAGCCATATCACCATGCCTTACTCACTTGATGAATTTAAACGGGCGATTCACCACATATGTGGGAAAAAAATGGATGATTACTCATTATTCTTCTACTACGCCACCATTGTAAGCATTGAAAACGCGTCTTTCTCTGGCTGCGGCCATGCAAACCTTGTAAAGTGCAGGCATCTATATCCGGTAATTATAAAGAGTGCTATTATATCTTAAGCTCACTACATTTTTCTATCTCCTTTCAGACACCAGACAAAAATGGATAATGCTAGAACTTTAACGCATCTTGTATATAAAAGGCCAGCATTTTTGACTTGCTGGTAAGTGCGTGATCGGGTAGTGATACATTTGGGTGGAAATGAGTCAAGGGTAGAAAACCGCTGAGGGTAACATCTATTAACGATGTATTAACATTTTTTGTCATATGGGCGACACGCTATTCAAAATACATGATCAGAATACACGTAGGTATAATCAGAAGAAAAGTCAACATCGGCACTTCGGAAAATATTTTTAGGTTCGAAATACCAGAACTTGGGTACCAATTAGACCCCAAGTAACTTCGACAACAAACCAAGGCATTTATTTCCACTCAGGTACCGCTACCAAACCCTAGATTGAGCATTCTGCCATAGAAGAAGAAGTTTATTTTAATATTTCTTAAATCTTTCAATGTTGGAATTCATTTTTTATATTCATCCTGGTTCTAAAATCTCCAGACTCCTAATATTAATGGGCACCCCGATGCTGAAATTAATCTTGTGTTTCACGTAAACCTGTCCTACCTCCCTGTATTTCTGTACTCGATCTTACAAAATATATCTTAGTTTTGTTTCGTCTCTTAGAGAATTTTGTCGCTAATATTTCAGTTTCTTTAAATATCGTGCCGCACGTTATTATCGTAATAATATTGCAGCTACTAGGCGGCTACCCTCTGAACTTAATCTAGTTCCTCCTAAATAAGCATTTTTTACCGTGAGTCCAATGGCATCCTCGTGTTCTGAATACGGCCTAACCAATGTAAAAAACATAATTGCCAAAAAACTATTACTTGTTAGACACTACTTTTATACTGAATTTTTTCTACAACCCGCATCATAGAGAAAAATAACTTTAGGATATAGGATACGATAGTAGTCTGCTCATATGGGAGAAATTAACTCAAATGACCCGTAAAAAAAACTGTTCCTAATTATTTGAATCACGATGGTGTAATATGTACATACATTTATGTTTCAAATGTATTCCACAAAAGATAATTCCTATGAATGGTTAAATTTCAATTTTGAAATCAAATTATTTCCACTAGTCATAAATATTGTATATCATGACCGCTTAATTAGGTGCATTCAACTGATTCGTTCCTCTCGCTCCAAGGAACTTGCTTTGTACGCAAAGAATGAATTAAAATCTATAAACTATGTGGACTCAATGTATTATTGGATATTTTTCTCTCAAAGTAGTATATTATGTAACCATGTAGGAGTGGAGGCATTTGTCATTTGAAGCTGAAGATCACAATTTTCCAAATCTTCAGTTATCTGCCTCTCCTTCTGTTTCTCACAATGAAAACAATTAGGAAAATGCTACATGCTTTCAACCAAATCAAACGATTTTAGTTCACTTAAACTGGTGAATAGTTTTGTTTCAAATTAAAACGATTTAATTTCAACGCCAGGCCAAAAAAGAGAGGTGATTGAGTTCTTTCATTCTTCCATTGGTCGAAAATATTAGCAGTCAGTACTAGAAGGTTTTCACTCAACAACCTTCGAGTCTTATCTCAGATAGTTAACCAAAAAAAAGGCAGTGCTTAATGGACTCTTCCGATTGGTCGGGAAGGGGGTGGTCACTCAGGCGTTCGAGGGTCGCACCTCTCGTGAGAGTGGATCTCCCCAATCAATCCTCAGAGGAGGTCCTTGACCGCCACTAGCTCCGTCTCCTCTTTTCCTTTTAGAAGACAGCGGGTCATATTTGCAGCCATGAATTCGAATTCCAATTGGCCGAACATTCACAGAGCGAGAAGTTTATAGCATGGCGAACCCCCAACCGATTTCCATTCCACTAAAACGTCAGAGGAACGGCACGGGGAAGCCGGGTGGCACCCATTTTAATTTACAGCCTTGTGGAAATGTGATAATAAGAAAGAGGGACATCATTAACATATTCCGAATTGCGTTGATTTTTCAAATATTTCAATAAGTTGATTGAATAGAGTGCTCTCTTTCAGGTTCTTAACTACCACTTGTGTCAGATCGCTTTATTCTTTCACATTGATTTGCCCATAAATTGAATTCATCCGAAGTATAATAGAAGAATGAGTATTTAAATTACCTCATTTCGCCCCAAAACATTCAATTTTGTCAATGAAACTTCGTAGTGGCTCTCCTTCGTGTTATTCTTTACCGTTATCAATGATTTAAACCATTAACAACTACCGATTCTAAATTTCGAGATAGCAATTTGATTTTACTATGAAAAAGTATTATATAGAAGAGTGATTTCTGATTTCAATTAATATTTTAAAAAATATAGCATGTTTGAATAACCACACACATCAAAATTGAGGAAGCTATTGAAGAACTGTTTACATTTTGAAGGCGGATTTCCAGTAATGGAAACAAACGAAAATATATTATATCATAGGATAAATTTTCTCAGACTAGGAGCTGTGTGCTCAACGCAATTTCTTTGAAACACATGGAGTTTTAAGGGCGGCAGAAAATAATAATTATACTAGACGATCAAATGAGAAAATCAGATATAAAATAAATAATTTAGTTTGAAGAATACTGCTGAATAATAAATTTTATAGTTAAAACCACTCAGTTTTTGCAGGTCACTTTTTGATCCTTATTTTACAAAAAATATCTCAACCTCAAACGGATTTTTCCAAAGTGAATAATATGGTTTCGTGAAGGAATCGGTATTGGAAATGAGATTATATAAAGTTGGTGGAGAAATTCAATACTAATCAAAATAGAATATTGTTAAAGATGACAAAATAGAAACACGTTTGTAAGATTATGCCGCGATTGAAGAACAATATTTAGGGGATAAAACATTTTAGTGGTCTTAAACTCATTTAAATTGCTAACTTTACCGCCCCATTAATAAACTTAATTGGATTGAAACCTTATTGAACACACCCACCTACCAATTCAGGCATTAAATCACTCCAAAGTGGATGGAGACCCACATCACATGAACATATTACATCACATTAATACCCAGGATAATATTCTAAATAAAATGCTCATTAAAATGCTACGGGGACTATGTATTTAGAAATTAAGATATTCCGCAAAGTCATGTTAGGTACCATTAGCAAAATATGCAGTGTATTGTTAGAGTAATACACTTCACTGTTTTTCAATACGAAACGATTCAACTTATTGAACCCATAGTCTTCACTATGAAACTCAGAGGACGGGGAGCGGAGAGAGACATAAGTATAAACTACGCAAAGAGGACAAAAATCTTTGAAACACTCACCCTGGGGATTTCCGCTCTGTAGGAGGCGAGGGGGAAAACAACCCTTGTCTTCGCGAGGCCCCTGCGGCCAGCGGTCGAAGTCTTCACCATCGCTCATGCGGGACTCAACTCGCGGGCTCCAACGGCCAAACTTTCACGCATTTAGAGCTCGTTCACAACTCGATCATAACCACTTTCTTAGCGTTCGTTAGTCACACGTCATGCCAGGTAGAATTAACAGAAATCAAGAAGGGATTAATGGCACTAAGTGATCTTCGTGGCGATTAGCCACCGAGGCGAGACTCAGGTTGAATACACTCTCCTCTGCGGGCGGCTCACTCCATTGTGGAATCGGATAATGCACTCCGCTGCCTTCAGTGCAAACGAAACGTCTGGATGTCAGGTGGGCGGCGTTGAGGACGCTAACTAGAGTGCGATTTCCGTAATCAACGAGCGTAAGAAAAGCACACATTTCACTCCACTCACACTCAGTACTAATTAGGACCGAGAATAAGTCAATGAGGGCAGAAACGCAGCCCATCATCCAACTGGTTTGCCTGGAAAAATATTTCGTCATTCTTAAAATGACAGGCAATCTGCTGGAACTCAAATCCATGTTAACTCTTCCAACTATCCATTTTCAGTGCAAAGGCGTCATTAAACGGCCTTCTCGCTTTCTCTGTACTCAGCCATCCATTCCTTAAGCCCGCAAGTTTCGATGCGTGGAGGATGACGAAAAATCAGCGTTTTCGATCTAAAACCCTGTAATTAATCGTGGACTAGGGAGGGAATACATCCGTCGACTGATCTAGAAGTCCGGGCGTTCGAATCCCAAGGCGGTCAATGGCGGCGATGTAAGACTTCAAGCGGCAACTGCTTCGTCACCGGGGTTACATTGCGAGCTGACCCTCGCGGCTGAAGTACTCAGAGCACTTGAGACCCTCGTCTTGATCGAACACTTCTTGAGCGGCACCTGTTTCAGGTACGAATGCAGGAGGAAGGGATGTGCGTGTTCAGGGAGGAAGGGGGACGGGGCGGGGCGTATTTCTCCCGATAGGTGGGTATCCTTCCGCTCATCCGCCGCCAGGAGTATTTTGCGAGGCCGTTGGGTCCCCGTCTATGATCGTGGCCAAATCCACCATCACGGCTCTCGTCAAAACACCGACGCGGGGTCAGAAGCCGCTCCCGTACTCCATCGAGACGGACGCCTCACGCGGAGCGATAGCACGAGTGATCCGTTCAGATCCGGAGGAGTCAGTTGACGGGGGATTTATTTTTTTTTAAACGGAGACGTTGAAGGAGTTGAAAGTCAGTGGGCTTAAATATGGTTTTATCGCACCGACTCCTTTAGTGGGCACGTGTCGGCAAGTTAGCGCGTGCACTCTAATTGGCGAAGCGTTAATTGTCGGCGCATCGCCGAGAGATATGGGGGAGACAAGAAGGGGGACGGGGTGAAGTGGATGGTGTTGGTAGGGGGGAAGTAGTGGGAGTTACTAACAAAGAGAGTTGCGTGGGCAGCAGTTCGGATGAGCAGTTCGGCGAAAACATTTCGAAGGGAAGTGACTTTAGGATTATCGGGGTCAACCGAGCAGTCGTTGAAATTCCTGTTGTCACATTTTGACAGACAAATCCATTCCCTTATCAAATGTAATTAGAATGGATGGTAAAAACTTAGGAATTCTTTGGTGGAAGGATGCTTCACGAATCCTCTCGCTTCGAATCCCGTGATTCAATTTTTTTGAGTTATTCAAATAAAAATTATTTAATTGAAAAAAAATCTCACATCACAGTTTAGAATATTTTTCTAGGTTGATATATTCATGTCAAAACATTAGGACACTTCTTTTACGCCGAATACTTGTTTGAGGGGCAAAAATCATGGAATAATTGCTTAGCTGATGCCCGTTCACGAAATCAGTGTTAATTCAGATATGTTTATGAAAGACATGGCTAAAAAAACCTAATGTATTTTCAGAAAATGAAGGATGTGGGTCTAAATGACGAAGATTTTACTTTATAAAACTTAAACTACCGGAAATACTCGTCTTCATCCGTCGGAAATGATTTCTTTTGAGTCAACGCGCACTGAATCATGATCAAGACATTAATTTCTTGGAGAAAATGGATGAGGTATTCTCAAAGTTACACATTTGGAGAATCATGAAGATTACACGTTAAGATTTGATATAACAAAATATGCACAGAATTTTAGTTGTAGCAATTAGAAGTCAACTAATTCAGCAATAATTTAAAAGAAATAAAACGAAGAATTAGAAAAAGTTAATTCACCTCATCAAACTTAGTTGAAAAACGAGGTACCTGAAGGTGTCGCACGTGTGATGAACCTGGTCGTACCGTATAAATACCTCCATGTTTAAGTTTACTACCAAAAATTAAATTTCAAAATTAGTGATTACAATTTTTCCCATCAACATTGTGATTATTAACCAAGGACGGTTATGCATAACTCATCTTATTTGCCTTTCAAGAATGATTTAGGTGCACATTTTACGTTTTTAAAAATAAACATGAAATGTTCACATAAACTTGATATATAATTTGACTGCTATGGAAATCGTTAGGTGATTTGTAATTAAGTTTACTTTGATTTTACGAGGTTTGCTTAAAAGAGCATTTAAAGAGTAAAATCTTATTGATGGAATAATTTAATAATGAATAAAGTAAATGTTTCTTTAACTACTTTACCATTACATAGGAGGACCCATATAGGACTCATTCCACGTTTAAAATGTTTAATGGAACGCATGTGTCGTACATTTTGATGTAATTTTCATAATTATAAGTTTTAGTAAAGGATTTCTAAGAGACAATAGCGGGAAACGGTGTTGCAACTACAAATTATTATCACTGTGGAGAGGAGTACAAGTACTCTTTACTCAGCCGAATGCTTTTGTTTGTCCAAATCGCTCCATTTTATCATTAAGCGTACAAATTCTCCTATCGAAGATGATTTTATTGGAATTGTCAGTGCGTGCCATGATTATTGGCACCACGCAAGAACTTCCGTTACGGTTTCTCGAGGAAGTTTGGACACAACCGTAACATCAGACCAAATCGAATGCTAGTTTGTGGTATAATCTAATATATGCTGCCAAAGTCTTTAAGACAGATATGCTTTTCGTGTGAAGCGGATGACTTCTGCTCTGATAAATCCTCACAGAGAGACTCCCAAACAGGGGCCAACAGCCCCTAAATGTGGTGGTGGTGAATCTTAAACTCCCTGATGTAAGGGATGGGAGCCCACGGGCTCAATGAGCAGTCAAAAACCACCAGGGTGTTACTAAAAGAGTTCTGGCTTTGGCAGAGCCATCTTTTGTTCTCTCTCCTCCCGTGAATTAATGAGGGTTGGCAAGTCCTGAAATTCAATCCCTCGGATTTGTCACAAATGCCATGAGAATCTGACTAGCCATAGAAATCTTCAGCCTGGCCGCCTGCTCGGCGATAAGGGACAGCTTCAGATCGAGCCGGCCGGGATGACCCCGAAGCAACTGGTGTCCTATGCTGTTACGTACCGTATGTACTAAGAAATCTGTAAACTCAAAGCTAGTTGAAAAGGAATTTGTGTAAACTACACAAAATAAAGAGCTATAAAACGATTTTATTCGGCATGATCATCCACAAAGGTAAGTTTTTTCTGTTAATTGAATGAGAGGTCCACTAAGCTAAGGGTACATATCTGTGTGTGTACTGATTGTGTAATTGAATATTAGGAAGGCACCTGCTTCCTGTGTCTTGCATTAAAAAAATATATTCAATTCACCCTACTTACCTATTTTGTCTAGAAAAAGTCGTGAAGTAATTGCAAAAACTTTTGCACGTTCAGCTATATTACTTGTATTAAGAAGTGTATATTTATGTACTAACTCAATAAGTGTTTCATTGTATATTAAAACGAATTACTTCTTGTTTTATTTAACTGCCATTAGAAACCAACATACTGCAGACGATATTTTCAGGACTAAGACGTAATTACTCCTCCACAAGCAAAGAATGGCGTCTTTTAATACTTCGGTTCTTAGATTTTTTTACGATTACCTTTAACAAACAACGAAATAATAACAAGAAAACGTGCAGTAAACAGGAAGAGTATCACCAGACTAGAAGAACACCCGAAATCATAGATAGAATAATTAAGGACAACATAGACATTCATGGATGCATAAACCAGCCACACCTATACAACAAAACTGTAAACATAAGTACAATATTCTCAATCCTGATATTCCCAATATCTGACCAAGGGATTCCTCAGAATATTTTAGGGAGCAGAAATTGACGCTGCATTTACAAACCTGGATACGCTTAACAGCCCATTTGGAAATGCCAACGAAAAAAAACCGATTAAAAAAAATTCGGTGCTCACAAAACAAATTGTAGAACGTGTCAAAATTCATATGGTGCCCACGTCAAAAAAAGCTCCATATTAGAATTAAAAAAAATACTCATTACAACCTAAGGGTAAAATTACTGCTCTGTCGGCGATCATTGAACAAATTTTTGAGTTCACTTGATAAGATGACTACATTAAAGTAAGATGAAGACTTCAAAAACATACTTTTTCCAAAAGCCCACGGAGGCACATGTACAAAATTCATCAAAACTAATTGTGAAATATTCAGAATTAACACAGTAATGACAATTTTGAACACTTAAGATCTAATACACGAAATACCAATGGACACTTCATCAACCTCTCTTCTACCGTCTCACTCCACTCCAACTTCACCTCCGTATACTTTCACCACAAGCTCACTCCCCACAGCCCTTCATTTTTCTCGAATACAGTTATTGATTAAAAAATATACCCTTTAATGCATTTACATGCATGCTACAATTGACCACCCTTTATGAAAGCTATGTATCTGATTCTTTCTTAATCTACGTATCACCTACTTTCTTATAAACTTTGAAATTTTGTGAACGTAGGCATGCATGGAATACTCCAGGGGATGTACAAATATATCAGTTGAAGCATCAATGCGATTTGACATGGATTTAGGAATAGCGTGATTAATTGGCAGTTTTCCAGCTGTGGATGCGGATTCAGGTTATAATTTAGTATAAATAAAGTGCTGCATTAGATTTAAGAGAATGAAACAGGAAAAACAGATATGATAATGGATTAATGGATAGAATCATTAATCGAAACAAAAAGTAAGAAATACTCGGCGGTGGTAGAAAAAATTATGAGTTAGTAAAGGAAGATATGTAAAATAGAATAAATATGGGAATATATCAAAAAAGGGATGTGGAAAGTCGAAACAAAATTTTTGAACAGTTAATAGGAACATAGCGAGGAAACTGTGGATTTCAGATGAGATGATTAAGAGAGGTCCATTATCACCCGTGCTTTTCGACGCAGATGGTGAAGAGCTGCCAAAAGAGGAAGAAAAAATAGAGATATGAATGAAAGTCAGCGGGAAATTCATACAATCAGTTGGAATTGCAAATGATCACACTCTAGTTAGCTGATCAGTCAAAGGGTGGTACCAGCATTGTTGAACGTATTTGAAAATCAGTGTGAGAGGAAAAGAATGAGAATGCAGACAAAGAATGCAGAAAGAAAATATAAATGAAAAATTTGTTATGAAGCGTATTTTTTGTTCGGCGTGGAAATATGCTTTTCAAAGTAAATTTACAGGCGTAGATTTGAGGTTCTTGAGTTGTGGGAGCGAAGAAAGTGAAATGGAAAAACAAACAAGAAAGTGCTAGGCATGGTGGGGGTTAAGAGAAAATTGTCGGGAGATATCCTAAGAAGGTAGGAAAGGTGGGAGGAAAGCATTTAGACTGGCGATGGGATATGAGGATTGTGAGAGAGGGGAGAAAGATAGATAAAATAGATAGGGGAGAAAAAGGTTAAGTATGTTGGACGAAAGGATTGGGGGAAGGAAGTATCGTGTAAGGAATTGAAGCGCAGCCTAATACTGGGTGTTAGGTTGTGTTTTCTTAGGAGAGACTAACAAATGTGTCGGTTTTCAGTCTATGTCCATTCAAAATCCACCTTATACAGAGGTGAACAGGCCCAAATGATAATGATAATGAACCTAATAATAAGCTTATATAATCGGGAAATTGCGTTCGATTTTTGTATGTTTTCGCTTTGTGATGAGGGAAGAACGAATACTTGAATCTTTCTGTGATGGTGCCTACCTCTCTCAATTACCTCGGTGGTCGAATCTACCAGCATCATTTGGGGCCTCAATTATTCTCGCATTGTCGCTCCATCGTAATAGTCATCAGTCCCATTCAATACTTGAATTCGGCTTGAAGTAAGCGGGGTGCAGATTACAATTGGCAAACGGTGCAGAAATGAATACATGAATCTAAACAGTTTATTCTCCGAGTGAAGGTTTTGCTACACCATATACGCAAATAATTTTTCAAATTTATCTGCATGAATTTTTCGCGGAAAAGGGAAAATTGTCATGCTTCAAATGCGGGAAGGCACGAGAGGTGAATATTTCAGCGTCACGAGTGCCACACAAAGATCGACATAGACACCCGCACATCCACCCAGGATCTCTAAGGGCGGGCACACAAGCTTTGAACGAATGCAAATTTCTCTGTTTGCCTCGCCGCGCCGGGGACGGCCGTTCGACATCCAGAGAAATGTCACCTTTGGCACACAGCGGCGAGATGAGATCTCCACGATACGATCTCTCTCTCTCTCACTCATATAATACACACACACTCGCACACATCTCTTTCACCTCGTTCTCCCCTTTCAACCTGTATACGCTTTCCATGCCATTTCTCGAAGCCCTTCCTCCCTCCATCCGGTTTTCCACCCGTCAACGTTCCAACGAATGCAGCTCGTCGTGACCCCACCACCGCCGCCAACTCTGTCCGCGTGACCTCGTGTCGCAACCCGCACTTGCTACTCACGTGTTTGACTCTATCGCTGTGCACATTATCGCGATCTCATTAGGATTTCCTAAAATCAGATTACCCGCAATAAAAGAGAAATGTTTCCGTGATGGACATGTTTTTTGGAGGGTCGTTAAGCACTTGACCGTGAAATATTTTTAACACGTCATTTTGTCTGTTGCGGAAAGTAAAAACACGGAAAAAGTTATTATTTCGTGGCAATATATTGAAAATGCTAATGAAATCGAGTAACTAAAAAACCAATGGGGGTTTTAGTCGAGAGTTCTAACAATTATCATTCATGAAGGAATGAATAAATTGCTTTCACAGTCTTCTAATACACACGTTATTATGCTTTATTACACGACTTCCATTACTCTGTTTGCGATGCCACACAGAATAGATAAAAAAAATGATTGGTTAATTCGACCAACTAAATCCAGGGGAAGAGAATTCAGATACGCTTCATTCATGGTTCATCAATTACAACAATGCGTATTTTGCACTGAATGGTTGAGGCCTTAACTTTGTAGAATTCCATGTTTAACTTAAGAAATTAATATTATCTTTGCTTTCTACAGAAATTTCTGTAGAAAGCAAAGATAATATTAATTTCTTAAGTTAATGCGTATTTTTCTAATTTGAACTTTAAATTCGTAATAAATAAGAACATTTTGAAGCAAATAGCTAGAATTGGAACGCATAGCTATTTTACAACTACTTATGATAAGAATAACATCCACCCTATATTGATATCCCCAGTTATCATATTCAAAAAGAAATTCTTTATGAAAATTGTAATAAAGTACACGCATGTAAACACGCATGAGTACATGCATTTTTTAGACACAGTTACCAAATGCATGAATATTTATTGGAAAAAAAACAAATCTAAATTAGACAATAATTACTTTGAATTAATATAGTATTACTTTGAAGGATTATATGGTACGGATTGAATTTGGCAAAAATATTACCATAATGCCATCTTAAAAATGAAAAATTAATATATTTATTTCACTCTAAAATAAACTAAATTATTAAAAACATATTTTTATGAACAAATATTAAATGAAAATATTTTTCATACTTGGATATGTAAAATGATTAGTTTAATAATTAAAATTAAATCAGAACCACTACTGTAATTTAGTACTAACATTTTTTTACCTTTCAAGGTCTATCACTAAAAGTAAAGATGCTGCGAAATAATTCGACGACCATATCTAATATTGTATCTAATATGCGTCTGGGGCCCAATTTCAATTTAAGCTTTCTGAATTATTTGCTCATCACGCCTCAATTTTGATTTGATGAAATTACTCCAAACAATCATTTAGATATGAAATTTGGCAATAAATTTTTGACAGTTTTATGTAAGTAAAGGTGGTACATATAGTAACAAATAAAAAAATCTAATTTCTCTTAGTCACTGCGTCTGGCCAATTGCTGTACATTCCTCTACCATTCGATCTTCGTAGTGAACAAACCTTTTCTGTAGCCTTAGGTTTGATAGTACTTGTTTTAATCTAAGATGGCAAGTGTTTGATCTAAGATACATAAAAGTGATTAAATCTAGAATGTGTGACAAAAGTTAAACATCCTATAACGAAATTCTTGTCTTTTTTGACGGGTTTGGTCTCTTAAGCGTTTGAGGAGCCGAATTTGGATCCACTCGGTTAAACTCAATTTAAGAGATTTTTTGCACACCAGAACTATCTGTGAAAATAGGATGGGAATAGGAAAAGAAACTGCCATCTCTACCCATATCGACAGTTATCGAATTCTTTATGAAACTTTACTAAGTATATGCAAAACTCTAAATAAGCATTTATTTAGGCAATAATACGAATCCGCGATCCCACTCTTCCAATAATGAAGTCGAATTGTAAAAAAATAGCTCTCAATTTGTGACATATATTCAAATGTGATAATTCATGCTCATCAAGCCGCTAAATGTTTTATTCGGGTTAGTAAGTCAGCTTGATTAAAAAAACATTCACTTCCCTTTCAGAGACAGCGTCGGGATATATCCGTCGTCTGACTCGATATCCACTCCCAAACACACTTTGGGTATTTGACGGTATAGACACATGTGTACAGATGCTGTAATTTGTCCAACTTTGTACCGTGGAGATTAATTAATTATCACGGTTTTTTTATCGAACTTATATAAGCACGTGAATTTACCTTTCCCTGTTACATTTCCTCCGCCAGAACAGCCACTGCATCCTCACTCTCTTTCCCATCACCTCATCCTTTTCACCAACACTCACAGACCCCACCCACCCTCACACCCTCCCATTCCGCAACTACCGTTCCCTCCCCCTCCTCCTCTTACCCTCCCCCAAATCGTCTCCGGAGCACCCTTCCTCTCTCCCAAACCCCCGCGTCCTCCCTCCTCTCTTTTCCCTTCAGAACCGAATCTCTCGCCATCCAGGAGTTATTTTTTTGGTCAAAGGCATCAATGGGGTTAATGGCGCCCGGGAGGCATAGAAGCTAGCTCCCTTATCCCTTCTCGCCTCGTACTTTATCCTTTGAGCAACGTCGTCGTCCTTAGTCCCTGAAACCCTTCCCCTTCCCCGGCCCTCATCCTCTTCCCTTCCTCCCACACTCCCTTTAAGGTCTTCCTTTCATCACCACTCCTATCCCTCCCTCTCGCGCCCGATTTCCACTCCCCTCGCCAAACCCGCCTTCCCCGTTTCCATTTCCCTCCCCCTCTCACGCCCTTCCAACCCTCTCCGCCCACCGCCTTTCAGTATTCAAAGATATCATTCGCCATCTGTCTTTTCGCTCCCCTGCTTCTGGCCCCGCGCCTTGCTCCTCCGCGTTCCCCTCGCTCCACCCTCCCCCCGTCGCCTCTTCCCCGCTGGAGACAAGCCAGTTGGACGGTCCCGTCGCTTCCTCGACACCCGCTCTCCCATCTCCACAACCCCTACCGCGCCCCCACAACCTTGCGCCTCCTCCCCCGATACCTCCCTCCCCATCCCACGACAGCCTCCACCTTTCCCTCCTCCTTCACACCTCTCCTCCGGCTCCGCGCGCCACACCAACGCCCTCCCACCCTCGCCGAAACACACCCCCTCCCTACCGCCCAACAGCCGAAAAACCGGGCCTCCTCCCCATTCACCTTCCCTTGCTATTCTTTACGGGACAATGCGTTCTTTTGGCGAGCTCCAGAGACCACGGGATTGCTATCGGAAAGTGAGGAACCGCCGCCAAGCCTCCTCCTTCTCCTTCCCACCTCTCTCTCTTTCTCTTCTACCCTCTCTATCCTCCACACACCCCCCGAAGACCTCTCTCTCCCTCACCATTCGATCCCTTCTCCATACCACAAGAAGGAACCCTTCCACGCCTTTGGTACGCCACCCCGAAGGCACACGCGCAGCCACCCCTCCCCTTATTTTCGTTTGGAGGCCCACCGCCAAACCGCCTAAATGCTCCCCTCCCTTCCTCGTCCATGGCCGCCCCCGAAAACAATCACCTCAACCCCCCCCTCTCTCTCTCTCTTTCTGTTCACTTTCCCCTCGCCAACCTTCCCCCCGCGTGCCTCGAGTCCCAATCGGTTTAATTTTTTTCTCCCCAGCTCTGGGAAACATTTTGAGTCATTTGCCTAAATGGCGAGGCCGGAGGTCATTTCCGAAATCACTTACGCGCACTCGCAGAAGCTCTTCGCTCCCTATTTAACCCCCCTCGGGCAATTCCATCTTCACCTCAGGGCCAGGCGTTTTGTTTTCCTTTTGTCTCGGAAGAAAATGTGAAAGGTGGAGGGGAGGTAAAAAAAAAATGCAAGCGGCAATGCTCCGATGTTCGGGCGTACGTACGATCCGTCCTACAGCTTCGAATGCTGAGTGAAGAATAGAGAGGCGAAATAAATGAGGGAGTTCGGTAAATTTTTGACAAGGTTCCGCCGGTTGATATGATGGAGTGGATGAAAGGATGGATTGTATTAGGTTCAACGCGAGGAATTCACATTACGCGGAATGACCCGGGAACCTTTTTGTGCAAGAGTGGCGGGAATGTGCGCTCTGTCTGCATCGAGAATCCGTAATGCTGGGTGGGGATCCACAGGAAATCAGATATGAGATCAGGATTGAGCGATTTTACCGTTAGCGAAGAGAAATCAGGGCATTATTTAATTATTTCTATCCATGTCAAACACGATATCGCCCGCGGATCAACCAAATCAACGAGATTTGTAAGGGAGCCTGACTTGGATATCCCACTGTGACGCATGTTCTCTGAGGTCTGATTCGATCAATGCGACGTCAAAGTATCCATAAATATCGAAACGCAGAAGTAAAAAGCGGGGAATGGAGTGACTCCAGACTATCATGGGATTAAAATGTGATTTGTAGTCGAGTCACCAAAAGTAACGGAAACATACCACTGCCCTGATTGGTAGAAAACCTTCGACAAGGAGTCTCTGTGAAGTTACAAAGTGGATGAGTATCTGAATTGAAATGAATTTTCTTTGATTTCAGTAATCCAATCGGTAGATAAGGAAAAGAACGGATTTTTATCCAAAGATGGGCATTCGGAACGGCTGCTGTGGTGCAGCGCTATACGATAGGGGAAAAAGTGCGAGGAAGACGTAAAACCGGGTGAATTTAATTCTCTTCCTCTCTCCGTGGCCGCATGGTATTACTTTGGAATGAAAGATGGGTTGGATTTGAGAAAAACATTCGGAGGTCGGCCCTTGTAACTCCAAGTCCGTTGCAGCAACACTGATAAATGTGTTTGCTTGAATCGAGATACAAAATGAAGAGGAGCTGTTGCACCTAAAAACTTGGTGTCTGATTAATCAAAACAAAAAGTTATTTTCCAGCTCTTATCTTCAATGAATCGCTGTGAAAGGGAACTGAATTCTCATTGCTTATTCCTCAGGTTTTACGACGCATTTTTCACGCATGTTTCAGTCTCCAAAATTTATAGCACCAGGACTTTTTTAGAATGGCAACCAAAGACACTCAATGCGTTAGTAATCTTCGTTAAAGTTCGTACTCGATGTATTGCTATTGCCGACCAACATTTGACCTTATTCATATACTAAGGTGCTGCGAAAGTCCGCGAAATGTAACCACTTTTGGAGACTTTTCGAAACATAAATGTTATCGCATAACTAATTATATTATAAAAGTATTTCTTAGTTTGAAAAATGTCCATGAACGATTCGGTTTGTAACGTAACTACGATGAACTTTGACTTCATGAATTAAGATTATAACCTTTTCGCGAAAATAAATTCGAGACAAACCAGTGAAAATCCTGAGATAACTATGTTATATCAACATAACCTCGGAAATAGCTTGGGAAATTTAGTGATTCCGGAATATGAGTTACGGGAAAAGAATAACGCGTACATGGACAAGGAAACATGACTTACTTTTGAGAAAACCTTTTACTTGAAGTTTGAAGACTTATACTCTTAATACTCCCAAAGCATTTATAATTATATGGAATATGCTAGGAATGGACCCCAACTATTTGTTAAATGTTAAACCAGAAATGGATCTGTATAGCTATATTCGATAAAGTAATAAATTTTATCAATGAAATATTTCAAGAAATAAGGTGAATCTATTCGATTCGATGTATATCTTTAGGAGTATTTTCATTAAGGATCCCAGGCAGAGTCCTAGTCCAGTGGTAACGGAGTACATCAACGAAAAAATATTTTTTTTTCATTTCTCTGCAAAGACTCCTAACTAGTTAAGGGCCGTGCAGTAGGTTTATCTGAATCTGGGGAAAAAGACCGGAAATTACCTCTCCTCTAAGAGATAGTTTTGAAAGACTCGGAAGGGGGGGCGGGAGAAAAATGTTTCCCACTACCCATTGTGGGCAATGGCGGGTGGCAATGGAGAGAAATCCGGGACCTTTCCATCTGCTGCAGAAGCGCCGGTCTCGGGTCTGCATAAATTTTCATCCTCAATACCTACGCAACTCGCGGGGCGACACTTTTCGGAATTATTTATCCCAACTCTTGGGACCAACTTCGCGTTTTCACGCGCTTTTAATAAGCGGAGGCTGCTCCCCTTGAGGTGGGTGGGGTGACGCCCTCTCTCTACCTGACCCTTCGCATTAATCTCGAGTGGATGACCCCTACCTGTCTTCGCGGCCCGTCCCGGCTCCGTCCCACTCCTCCCCTCCTCCCTACCCGCCCCTGCGCTCCGCGGTCGTGGAAGTCGCAGAGCAATTCGAGAGGAGAGGAAGTGAGAGGCGCTCGGCGGAGAATCGCGATTGCTGCAGAGGTTGGGGTGGGGGAGAGAGAGAGAGGAGACCCCCGAGGGATCGGGGGGAAGACGGGTGGCGGATGGAAGCGGGCCATAAGGGTGGTGGGACGACGGCGCGGCGATGAGATATAGCGCCGGGGAATGGTAGATGGGGGAGGAGAGTTAATAAGGAAGGGGTCTTGGCGTTGAACATTATATTAAGAAGAAGGGAAAAAAGGGAAGGGCGAGGGATACCAAGCAGGCGGCGAGAAGTTTCCAGGTTGGCGGGACAGTTACGGTCGAGGTGGGAAAATATTCCGCTGCTGCATTATATTTTTTTTAAAAGGAAGAATTCAATGAATCACAACACCCCGTTGGAACGGAAAGCGCATCAAGGATCGAACGGCTCAAGTTTTTCTCCCGTTCGACTTTACAACATCTAACCAGATGACATCCTTTCGTTTCGAACATCACATTTTTCCGTTTACTTTTAAAAATAATTTAAAATCAACGTATTTCATTTGGTGACTACATTAGCACATTACGAAAAGATCCAAGGTCGGAGGAAACTTGATTAATTTCCGACTTGTCGACTTAATATTCAAAGAAATAAAGTAAAATGAAGGATTTTCTCTTTAAAATTCAATGTCGTCACCCCAGGGTGTACCACGAAAGATATAATACGAAGGGCAAAAAAATAATATATTTTTCCGATAGTCTTAAGCATTAAATCGTTCTAAATCTTAGTACGACGTTTCTCATACACAATACCATCCATATTGATAATTAGACAATAATACTATTTTATTATCACTTATAATAATTATTTTCCGCAACTTTACCAAAAAACTATGTCCTATGAACCTATAGCAATATATAAACCAAGGTTATTATACCATTCGTCTATTTCAAAGTAATGATCAAACAGCATAGATCGCATGATTCAAACAGTCCAAATTTGGCAAGCGGTTTATTTTCGTGGTATTTTAAGTTTCAAAAAAATATTGTAACATTTGTAATAGTTTAAATATATTATTTTCGTATGAGATCCTGTTTATTCTGTGTAATTATTATACATCATTTTCTCATTATACCGTGATTGAGCCAATGAGTAACTGTCCTCCGGTCTCTAAAATAACATTTCGAAGTTCATGGAAAACGACCATTTCTGAATACAAACTGTAGGGTATCTTCAATTCTCGTAGTGATTGCTTATATATTATCCAAAGTTTTATAATTAATCTAAACATTTTCAGGTATGTAGCTTTGAAAAAATAGATATGGAGCACAAGCTTATAATTCCTGGGTACAAACTTTTTTATGAAAATTTAGGTGATTTGAATAGTAAAATATGAGTTGATTGTAACTAATGCCCGACAAAAATGATTTTAAAATGTTTTCGAATAAAAAATAAAACTAAAAGGGGTGGTTCAGCGCAAGTAATAAAGACAGTTTATGAATCACACCTTGTCAATGACGAGTACTTATGAAAGCTTATAAAGAAAAATTGATTTCAAATCTATTCAGAAATTCTTTTAATTCTTTCAGTCCAATATAAGATTACTTAAATGCAATGAATAATTTATATGATTAAAAAAATTTAAAATGGCTCCATTATCTATTTCATGGAGATTCGTTGCCGTAATTATCTCTTCAGACTCATAGGAATGATTTTTCTGTTTCCCCGAATGCATATGTAATAAAATTAATTTTAGTTGATTGAATTTAGATTGCAAAATATTTACAGAATTTTGCTGAAAGTTTTTGCGACTTCGAGATTGAAGTATCACCAAATGATAAATATTCAAATACAGAACAACACTCTTCTTATAACGAGGACACTCAAGGGCTTAATTTTCCTGTATGATTGCTGTGAGAAATTCCTTGTTCAATTGAAGTCAGTTTTAGGATATACATATAAAAGAATCACTATAGAAATGTGGTGCTTGATTTCATAATGAAAATTACATACATGTATGATACTGGAATTTCCTTTCAAAATAAAATTATTAATTTCGAAAAGTTTGTTGAAACTGTCGTTTTAAAGATTTTTTCAGGAACTGAGGGGAATATAAATAATAGGAACATTCTGCTTCCTTTGTCTTTTGTATCAACTACTTCTATTCATTTTCTGTGTCCATTATCTTATTTTTCAAGTCAACACGAGGGCTTGTAATATTTAGATGACATGTTAGGCCATTAGTCATTTAAATATGCACTAGGTGATTGGTAATTGTTTAGAAACGTTATCATTTTAGTTTCTGTTGTTTCAAGAGGTAGTCCTTTGATATGAATTGCATACACTGTCGCAATCACGAATTGTGCTAGAGAAAAATAATTCCTTCTAACGGTCTGCCTATAAGTCAGTCTTGTTTCTCGTTTCCTTCCCAAATGTGGTTTCCCCTGCCAAAATTAATGAGCAACTAGAATTGGTCCCTCTGCGTCAACGCTAAATTATTACAATATGCATCTATCTAGCAGTTTCATTATAGCAGCTGTTTCAGTGGTCATCAACCAAGCCTTTTCAAAAATAACGTGACAATTTCATTTCCTTTATGAAGATTTTGCACGAAACGGGTGGCTTTTCTAAGTACCTCATTAGTTGCTGTATTCTGTGGAAGGGTCCCAAATGCTCGACGCACCAAGAACCAGCGCGAAAATATCAACTCTTCTCAACTTTGTCATTAGACTATTTATCTATTATTCGTACGATGAATGTATAGTATGCTTCTTTATTGCATCATTTACTGACGCAGAAGTTTATAACATTTTTTCACCCTTCCCTACGGATCGCCGAAGGTTAGTTTCACAAAATTAGAACTAATTTTATCAGTAATTAATTTTGGTAGCGCACATAGATAAAATCTCGGACACAACTAGTGGTGCTTTGTGAATAATTCCACGTTATTGAAGTTGGGATGTCAAGCTTACTGTGAGGAATGTGCCTAAAAAAACTGTCATACTTGATTTCTTTAACCTCCCGATTTTATGATACCGTGAAATATCCAAGCTGTTTTTCAGAAGATCTACTTCTTTTTCGGAAGCTGTTTTAATGCTTGTGAAAAAGTTTTTACTGCCTAGTAAGTTCAAGGCATTAGTCACAACTATGTGCTGAAGAATTTTGCAAGAGTGAGAAATGAGTGATATCGATCGCAGTTCTCGATTTTCGGGATCGCGTTAGAAAATTGAAGCTAAAAACCTACGCTCATGGTTTAATTGAGCACGTACGCACTAACCGAGAAATTCAACGGACCGTACGCCATGAATAATATATGGTAGCACTTTTCCACTTTATAGAATTACAATAAAACAGTTAGAATTTACAATAAAATAAATTCTATCAGGTGGAAAAGTGCTACCATTTCGTGATTATTCATGGATTGTAACGCGTGTTTTTATGCATTGCTTTATGCAAATGAAGTCTTATGCAAATCCCAGTCTCACATGCACGGCATGTGGCAGTAAATATTCGTGTACTGTGAGAGCCTGGTAAGGATGCTGCCCCCCCCCCCCTCCACCTGCCACACCACAGGCTTATAGGCTATCGCGGAGATGCAGGTTGTGACGTTAGTGGCTAACGTGTCAGAAAACATACCAAAGTTAGACGACTTACGACAACACTAGACGTATATGTTACCTCCGTGTTGTAAAGTTACACAAACACGTTTAAGTGACAAAACCATAGTCATTAAGTGACAAAACTCATAATATGATCTTATTCTGCACACTCTTTTTTAAGGTAAAAACAGGCCAATTTATGAATGGAGTTATTCATATCAATTTTGGATTTAACTGTCTTAATTGTGTGCCTTGTGTCTTTCAATTGACATAGTTGCCATTAAATATTCAAATTATCGCACATATTAAGGCATTAAAATCCAAAATTGGATTGATGCACTCCTCGCATTCATAACTTGGCTTGCTTCTGCCTCCATGAAGCAAGCAGGCAGGGAGCATATTATCAGGTAGACTCAAGTTTTGTAACTTTAACACTCCATCAAGTGACACTCTCATGAATAAGCGATTTAAATTACCTTTTGGATTGGGGAACGATAACGAACTTTACGAAATTGCCCTCAGAAATGAAATATATAAAAAAACATCCAATCTTATGTTCCCACTAAAAGTTTGGTCATTAAAATGGCGAGGTTTGTAGCCGTTGCGGAAAACCGCTTGCTATGCTTTTTCGTACCCTAGATCTGGTTCTTTTTGATCAACGGCACACAGTGTACCAAGGGAAAACAAGTTATGCTTCCATCATCGTCTCGGAGAAAATGTGGAGCAGCTACCAAGTATTTCTATCGATAATAATCACCGCATACTCTGTCATCTAAAGGAAGTTAACCAACATATGCTGAAATCTTCCCGCACACCCGTAACTCCTCCCTCCCATACGAGGCCTCTGCAAAATATTCCACGCCTCTGCCTCTGAGTCTCGCCATCGGTCTCATAGGGAAAGCGAGACGGTAGAAGACACACACTCACACACCCACGGTCGTAGTAACAGACATGCACACACTGGGACCATTCTCGGCCGGAACTGCGGAGTCGAGGTCCCCACGTCCCATTGGCGGCGGCAGGGGGAAAAAAGTGGAGGACCCACGGTCTAGGATTGCGGATGGGAAGAGTACGAATGGCGCTGCATCTGCAAGGGGCGGAGCGGAGAGGGGATGAAGGGAGGGGTAGAAAGAGAGTAGGGAGGGATGAGGAGGAGAAGAACGGAAAATCCGAGCGGCCTGGGGGAGGAGGATGGAGGATGGAGAGGAGATGGGGGACGACCGGAGACGGAATGCCTGGGATTGGATGGGTGGATGCGGGAGAGGGGGGGGAGTGGCTGTGCAGCAACGGAGGACACATCTTATGGAGCGTAGAGGAAGTGGGCTCCTCGAAGGAATCCAAGAAGGAGGGAAAAAAATTGCCACCCTCTTGTCATAAAGAGCACGAACTATCTCTCCCTCTTGTTGTCCTAGCAAACTCCCCCCCCCCTCTCCTCCGGCCGACTCCCTCTGCAAGAGAGGACGGGATTTATCTCCTTTAGGACTAATCAGAAGGGAGCCCCGGAAGACGAGGGGATGACCGAACCCTCTCACCCTCGAACCATGAGGAAAAGGAACTGAAAAACCAACGGGCATTTGTCAAGACGATGAGAGAAAACAAGGAATAAGCGTAATTGGAGGATGAACAAAAAACCGATTCGTGTTTGTCTCCTCTCCCTAAAACCCTTCACTCCCTCCCCCTCCCCAAGATTCTTCCGTCCTTCTGTAGGTCAAACCTTCTTAATTGACAAGGCGGACCGGGGCGGAAGTGACGGGCTTCCATATTATGTCATCACCGCGAAGAACGAACTCTAATTCGACCATTAGCATAATGTTGTCGTGGAGACAATGGTTCTGAACTGCTCGTGCTCGCGACGTTAGGGAGAGAGAGATCGCTATTGATTGAGACTGAAAATAACAGGGGCTGCTGGACGACGGCTGATTGAACGAAGTTATATAAAATTGAGATAAAATTTTATGACTCTTACGATTGCAATAGAAGGAGGACCTATTCCAGTAACTCTCTGGAGTTGAGCAGCGTTTTATTCATACTAGCGTACTGAGCAAACCGCCAAAACTCATTTATCCAAACTTGGACGGCTCTTTCAATTGATTAGTGGCATTTTTGCATTTTAAGGACTTGAAGTGATATACGTTTACCCAATACCATCTGAGGTACTATTAGCTCTAAATCAATTCTAATGGTGTAATTAATTTTATTTTGTGTAACAATTGTATTCATATGAACCTTAAATTCGGTCATTCAATTAACCATTAAAAGAAAAGAAAATCGAGAAACTCGAGCACGCGTCAATGTTCGATAAATATCAGCTGAATCAATTTCACACCTAGAGTATTACAGGACGATAAAAAAATTCTCAATTGTTTCGCAAAATGTGCGGAGGCAGAGTAATTAGAAAATAACACCGTAAATTAATTGATAATTCGGGTGAGTGCCACATTCATTAACCTTTAAAATTTTCAGGTATTGTAGTGAATATATTCATTAATTTTGAAAGAAATTCACATATCTCTTAGCTCAGTGACTTTATTATACCATTTTTGGATTACTCTATGGCAACTGTACTTGTACACAAATGATTTAACCTTCTTAAAACGCACAGTAGCTGAGGCAATAAAAAAATCACATGCATTTCATAAAAAAGGAAATCGGGCAGCTTGCTAATGTTCCGGAAAAGTGGCTATCGTACTATATTACTAGACATAAATATTTATAATTGGTATGAAAACTTTTTTTTTCATTTCGGCTTTCACAATATTTCATCTCGGCTTAAATTTTTATAAGTTGGCTCAAGATCTAATTTCATTAAAAAAAGGCTTAAGATAAAATGACCTATCTCATCACTTTCTTGTTTTATGTCGACGAAATTTTTCAAATGTAACATTGTATTTTATTTTCGGCATTGGTAACTGCTCGGCATAAATGAAATAAAATGGATTTTATGATTGAACTGGAATAATTTACGAGGTACCACTCACGTCGAGGTGGTATCTATAGCATCAAGAAGCATGACTATGCAACTATAATGGAAATTTTCGTACTCGGTTCTGTATCACTACCCTTAAGATTATTGACAATTTTGCAACAACAGGCGTCGCAATGAGGGTATATATCCTAGGACTATTATGGTTACTTCTTAATGCATATAATATGCTTACTCAAGATGGCTATTTCATTTAAGTAATTAAACAATCTAATCGATCAATTAAATCGAAACTGAGATAGTATCTGTAAAAATTGAAGGGATTTTGTCCACTTATTTTGCGTCCAAGAGTAAGGTGTTATATCTGACATTTAAATTCTATCGTGCAAAATGGATAAAATTTTTTTGACCCAAACGGTTGAATATGCTATTTCAAAGGGTTGTTTCTCCATTTCTTCTGTGCAAGTCATCGGTGGCAGTGCTGTGACCCCATTGTTCCTTCAGAGATTTAACATACGGGACTGATAGGTAAAGCGACAGTTTATTCTGACAACCTGAAAGAGTTAAGAACGACCTCATAAAATCGCTTTCTCGATCCTCCGAAGAAGGGACAAATAAAATGTTTTCGTCCCAGATGTCCCCGCATATTTCCAACGTAAACTAAAAACATAATTTGTTGGTGCAGTAATTTATGTAATTGCAATTGTCTGGCTAAGAAGGTTGTTAGGAATCTGGCGCCAACAGCCCTCTGATATGACGTATTGGGAGAATTTTCTATGAATTCTTTTTTTCATTGATTATCCAGTAATTGCTAATAGATACAGTATATTATAGTATCTTATGAGCCGTACAGACAAATATATTGCGGAAGTTCTAATCAGAACTGCCAAATTTCCGGATTTGAATAGCTCCCTAGCCCTTTTCAAATTTTCTAGACTGAAAGTTCAATATTTCCAGTTGGAATTTCAGCGAGGCTGATTCATACCTTTGGAAATTGGGCATTTTAATTTTCTCTCTTATCAATTGCTGGCTTACAATTATACCTCAGGCATTATAAATATGTATTGTACCGACTCGATGCACTATGAATGGCATTGAGGTACTGCAGAATAAAAAATGGGAAATTCTTCTGAACTTATGAATCAACAATAACATTTGTAAGCTCTTTTATCGTTCTTCTCCAAGAAATTTTTCTGATTGATAATTTGTGTATGTCATTTGGTGCTCACCATTAAAAAAACGGGAGTGGAATAAGGCCAATGCGATATGACGCTCACTCCCCATGGTTTTAGCCATGCTTAGCTCATTGAGCTCAAAAACAAACGCCAGGATAAGTATGACATTTTTTTTATGACTGCTGAATTTTTTCCCCTTAACTTAAGCTACACAGCGGATATGGGAGAAAGGAAGATGAGAGGGGGGAATGGTGGATGAGAGCGGAAGAGGAGCTGGGGGTAAGTCGGGAAGGGTGGGGTGGGAATAAATATAGGGGGAGAGTGCGGTGTAGGTGGGCTCCGGTTCTGTTGGCTGCCGCACTTTGGAAAGGGAGTGCGGGATGGAGAGAGAGAGAGTGGGTTGTGTGGAGGGGATTGAAGGAAAGAGAGGGGTGGGCACGAGATAGAGGAATGGGGGACGTGGAGGAGAAAGGGGATTTGTGAGGGTGAAGGTGGTGGTTTGGAGGGGGGGAAAGGAAGGGATTAGGGAGACCTCGAGGAAGTCATCCTCTCGGCTTATGATTGGTGGGCGGCGAGGTGGGAGGGGGGGTGTGTGAAGGAGGGAGGATTTTGGGTGTTTCTGGGGTGAGTGGGATGGTGTTGGGAGTGAGTGGTAGGAATTGTCTGGGCGGGTGGGCGGGTGTGGAGGAGTTGGGCCCTTTCCTTATTCTCCCCGATCTCGTGCGGGATCCATTGGAACGCTGCCATGCCCTTCAATCCTTTCCCTTCACCCCCCATCAGTCCCCCTCCACACTCCCTCCCTAAACCCTGCACCACCCACCTTCTTCTCATCGTTCCCGTCTCCTGCCTCCTCCCCGCACAATTCCAACACCTCCACCGCCCGCGGAGCCTGGCAACTTCGACTACTCACCCGGGAGGTGGTGCACCCTCCAAGGGCGTCCGTTCAAAGAAGTCCCCTGCAGCTCACAAGACGTGCGAGCCCTCCTCTGGAAACCCGGGACCGTGGTCCTTCTGCCCTGGCTACGGGCGTTGGGCGAACGACTCGAACGGTTTGGCCATCAATTATTTTCAGGCTTTTTTTCAATTTGGGAAATCTGAAATGCGAAATATGTTTCGATCTTCATTGCAACGGGAGATTTGGAGAAATAAGCGCAATTTTATGTGCTTCAATCTTGAAACTCAAATCTAAGGAATGATGTAAATTGATATTAAATAAAATTATTACTGTCTGGCGGCACTCGGTGGAACTACTTTATAGATACTAGAAAATCAAGTACAATTTAGGTTCCATTGCAGTGCATCATCAGGTATGAAAAGAACGTCATATTAAATGAATATGACAAGGTTGATTGTTTTCCGGAATGCTTTACCATAATTAGTGACGGCAGAGGATACATGACGAGTAGAGTTGAGATTTAGCAATACTGTTTCTCAATTGAAACAATCACTAACTCTAGATGAAAGTTATAAGCGCGTTTATGCAACAAGGACTGTCACATTATTTCTGGTGAAGAACTGAATACATGATAAACTTTTCGATTATATGGTAAGAGCACAAGTTTAACAGGTCTCTTAGGGGATTTAGGCTAGGAGCCCCTTGAACTACGAAGAGAACAAGCGAGACTTAAACTTTTAGAAAGATTCAGAACCAGCGAGTTTAATGATGACACAAAAGGAATAATCATGGCCCCACACTACTTAGGTATATCAGACCACAAAGATAAAATAAGGGAGATAGATTCCAATTCAGATAGATTCAAATACTCATTCTTCCCCAGAACAATCAGAAATCGTAATAGTAAGAATTCGAAGTCCATTTAGAAATATTAAAAACATTTAAGTTACACGTCGGAAGAAAATTAAAAATTCAAAGATTGTGCTTGTGTATGTTTGTTTGGTAGTTTGTGGGCTTGAATGTGTGTGAAAGGGTTGGGGCAAAAGGGTTCGTGCATGAATGTTTACCATGTTTGGTTCGTGGGCTCTAAATTTATGGCTTCTGCAGGCGGTATCCTTTTCTAAATTACGGGTGGTGCCCTAACACCCCCGCCACACACCCTTGCGGCGGCTTGCGGGGTATTGAGTAGATGTAGATTATAATTTAACCTTATTTAACTTCAGCCCAGCAGAAGCCTTTTCTACATTTTTTAACCAACGCACACATTTCATGGGCGATCGAAAAATACTCTTCGGCCTCATTGTCGATGATTGATAATAAGAACCACAAATAGTATCTAATTTGAATTAATATCTCATGTTATTTATCTCTGAAAATAGGACAAGGAGACTGTATTAACAGTGAATGATATATAACCCAAATTATTTGCACTTAGGGTGATTCATTAATTGTTAGTCAGTTCTTAAATGCAGTAATTCACGCCTCGGTGGCGGTTCGTTGAATATGGATTTATATTGACAAATATTCCGCTGCTAGACGGAATAATTCAAGAGTTTTAATTTTGTAATAGATAGGCCTTGCGATCGGGTTAATTTTGATTGTGGCAAATAGTTTAAAATCCACAGTCAGTCCGAATGAAAATTAGAAAAATCGTTGGAATATGTTTTCTACCAAATACACTGTGTTTCGGAAAGAGCAAAAATATAGGTAATTTTTAACCTGCATCGATTTCAGCCTTTTTGAAGAAACAGGTGACAAACAAGAAAATTTTACTAAACATTGTTAGAACCTTAAAGGCCAAGGGTATGAGAGAGAAAAACAATGATTCAGCAAACTATCATTATATTATGATTCATAGCATTTGAGTATTATAGTTTCGGAAGAATTGAATTATTTTATTAGTTGTATTTGCACCATATGCGTGAATGAAAGGACTTAAAATACGAATAAATGGTTTTTATGCTTATAAGCATGATCGATTTTTATAAAAAAACATTCTTATGAACTGCTGGTGAACATGGAAAACGACAAGAATGTGCTCAGTTGATGCAGAGGACATGTGTGGCCGGAGGTGAAATTTATCTCTTGGTTTCTGTAACAGGGGAAGTTAACCAAATTCACGTTGTATCTTTTATGGCTGAAATTCAGGCCGCATGAAGTCATAAAGCAAAGGTTATAAGATGCTGGAAAACAAAAAACAAACCAAATGTTGTGTCTTTATTAGTTTATTTCAATATAATTATAAAAGAAAGTGTTTTTAATTTAATAGTCACGACTGATGCCGTTCTCTCAAACTACCCCAAAAGTAGCCCTCGATTTATCAATGTATTACAGATCGAACCATGGTTCCGGGATCTTGTTGATCTGTCCGATTATGAATTATGTCCGATATATCATGTCCCTCAGAAAATTTTCATCTATAATTGATACTACAGTTTGTGAGATATGACATCATACGGATTGGGAACAGTAGTGAGGATATACTGAAGTGATGCTTCTCAAATTGAGGGGTTAAATTTATTCGCAATTTAGAAAGCAAAATACGTTACATTTAAGGCGATACTGAGTGACTGTGACACAGTGACTGTTGAAGAGTGAATGTGACAGTGACTTTGAATAAGTGACTGTGACTGAGTTTCTGTGACTAACTGATTTAGGGACGGTGACTATGCGACTGAGTGAGTGACTTAGGAACTGCAACTTAATTTTATTTCATCCATGGCCACCAGGAGAAAACTATTGCCATCTTTGATAACCCAGTGGAACGGTTAACCTCTAGTGGGAGACTTGAATGAACGGCACGACACGAAATTTATCTGATGAACGTGTTATAAACTCTCGAAATCGCAATGCTTAACTGAGATACATAGGACACTTTACATAAGACCCGAGTGAAAAAATTAAGACAATTGGTATTTGAAGGGGTTCATTTGGTTTAGTGTCTCAAATGGACGAAATATTAACAACGTAACAAACTTACATTTAATTCGAGCAAATTACGTATTTTTAAGTGATGAAAACATGAAAATCTTCTTCAAAAACACAAAAAATATACCATAATACAGTGTTTAACCCTTATAATAGCTCTTGATCGACCCGAGACTACCTATCCACCATATCACCAGCGTTAATCCGAAAGTATTCCCATGAGAAGGCAAAAAGTGATTAGAATAAGAAATATTATTAGGATTTATTCTCTCCGGTGAAATGATTACCGTCCAGATGAATTCTTATGGAATGGAAGAGGGTGGAAGAGATGCTGCAAATTTTAAGATTTATTTTTTTAAAACCCTCCCCCCGCTCCGTCGACTTGCGGGTTATTATGTAGATGTACAAGTACCCTGTATAATAGCAAGCGTGAGATTAGTTGAATGAAATCATACAAATATTATCAGTAGTCTAACGGTCGAGGTGGGATTTTAATGGTTCAGTTACTTACAGGGTTCGTCCGGAAAATAAGTTTATGATGCTCATTGTCTTTTTTTGACAAAGGGGGAGTCGTCCACTACCAATTTGTACCTGAACGACAAACTGTAAATGCTGCATTTTACGTCCAAGGGCTCGACAGGCTTCGAAAACGAGTCACCCGCGTCCGGCCAGCGATCAACCGTATGACTGACAACCTGAGCGACAATGCGCCGTCTCACACCGCGCTTTTCGTGTCTGACTTCTTGGCCAAGCACGGCGTGGCAACGCTGCCGCACCCGCCCTACAGCCCGGACTTGGCACCACCGGACTTCATTCTGTTCCCGAAGATAAAGAGGAGTTTGAAAGGAACGCGATACGGGACTTTGGACGCCGTCAAAGAGGCCGTGACGACGTGTCTTCGAGAGGTTCCCGATGATGCCTTCGCGGGAGCGTTCCAAGAATGGGAACGCCGCTGGAACAAGTGTATCGACTCACGAGGGTCCTATTTTGAGGAATATTAGCTTAAGATATGTAAAAGTGTAATAATTTTTTTTCCTGAGCTCAGTACACTTATTTTCCGGACGAACCCTGTAAGTTCTGGCACATTTATAGCCTCTCCCAACACGAAACTAATTAAATACTATGAAACCTGGATTTCGATAAACCGTTTTCTACTCCACATACTTTCTACCTCCCTTCATTCCGTCCAATATGCCTATTCATTTTTGTATCGACTTTGTTTATCCAACATTCCTCCCTCTATCATCATCTTCAACAACACTTTGCCACTCAATATGCTCTGCATGAATTTTTTCTGCCACCTTTGAATTTATCCGGAAACATCCACTCTTCCTCCGATATGCCTATTAGTTTCTCTTTTGTTTTCATTTCTATTAATTTGCATTGAATTTTTCCATCCTTCTCTACGCCCCCTTACCAAAAGCCTTTAATCTTTTTGTTTGGGTGGTGACCTAACACCCCCCGCCACACGCCCTTGCGGCGGCTTGCGGGGTATTATGTAGATGTAGATGTAATCTATAAATTTCGTCTTATCTCAACAAAAAGTGCACCATTCAGGTTAAAATACGAATCTTATAGTCCTTCTGACGTCATGAAGTTGTGAATCACATTTGTCTATCACAATATTTAGTCTCAATCTCGCCCTAATAAATTCGTTTTATTATTAGTATTATTTCAATTCATGTTTGAGCGTCCAGAGTTTCATTCAGGAACTTGTTGAACCGTCATCATCAATATTTTCGGTAGTTAACTGATTAGAGAAAGGCTATGATGGTAGGTCTATATTTACCTATCGTTGTGAACTTCAGAAGCACTTTAATTTACAACGTAAACAACTTTTCTCTTCAAATTTTCCTCCTTCAAGGTACCTAACTGCCCGTAAACAAGTCCTAAATGTCTTTTCCCCTCCCTATTATTATCCGCCAACCCAACATTATCCATTTTATTACAATTTTAAATGCCCCTACAACAATGTCTTTCAACAGATTAGAACTTTTTTCAGCACAAAAAACAATTCTATCCAGTGGAAACGCAAAGCTATTTAATTCTTCTTTGTGCATTAAATCAATATCGCGAAATCATGAATCGGAGTGTTAATGGAATAAATGAGTGTCAAGTATAGAATATCAAAATGAAATGTTAAAATAATAGAGTAGAGTATGTTTTTATGTCTATAAAAATTAATATATTTTCTATTTTTATGTATTTTTATATATAAATCGCGTTTTTTGTGTACATCATGTATATATTGTTATTAGGTAATCTACCGGTTAAGGTAGGTTTTTGGATGGACACAACTATCAAATAAACATTTTGTAATTCCAAACAAAACCCAATCCAGCAACCTACTTTACATTAAGTCCCTCTTCATCCCTGTGTACTTCTTTCCTCCCTTCATCCCGTCCAACATCCCTATCCTATTCCTGTCCTTTCCTCGCTTGACCAACATTCACCCCTCTATTACCTTCTCCAACATTCCACTACCGCTCCATATGCCTTTCATCCATTTTTCCTGCCTCCATAGGATTTCTCTCAACAAACCCCTCTCCTCACCCACCATCTCCAGTACTTCCTCATTTGTTTTCCTTTCGATCCATTTTACCGTCTTCATTCTTCTCCACACTCATATTTCAAAAGCCTCTAATCTACGTCTATCCTCCTGCTTCAGTGACCACGTTTTCGTACCGTACCATATCAGAGTTTTTACGAGTCTTGTCTTAACAACCCTATTCAACGTCCCCGTCATCAACTCCCTCCTCCTTGACAAAGCCTCCTTGCCTAGCGCAATTCTTCTCCTTACATCCCCTACCACTTTGACCGTATTGGTCCAAAACATTTCCGAGATATGTAAACTGTTCTACCTTCTCTATTTTTCCCCCGCATATTTTAATGTTTTTCTTAGCCTTTTTCTTTCTGGAAAATCGCATAACTTTTGTTTTAATATTGATTCTCATCCCATAATTATCGCACTGAACCTCCAATCCACTCAGCAATGCTTGCCACCCCTTGGCTGACTGAGCAACTAATGCTTGGTCATCAGCATACCTAACCGATTTTACGAATGCCCCTCCGACTTTCATTCCTACCTCCAGTTCTTCCCATGCCTCTTTAATCATTTCCTCCACATATACGTTAAACAGCACCGGTGACAATGGGCAACCCTGCCTTATACCTCTTCCTAACACTGCCCATCCGGACTCTCCGTTCCCCACTCGCACCTGAGCAGTCTGAGACATGTACAGGTTGCGGATCAGTCTCCTGTCCCTCCAATCCATTCCTATTCTCTGCAATACACGCATTAAATTTTCCCAATTCACTCTATCAAACGCTTTTCGAAATCTACAAAACAGGCAAAAACGTCCTGATTGTATTCTATATTCCTCTCGATTAGTGATGTCATTACTACAATGGCATCACGCGTACCTATTCCCTTCCTAAACTCAAACTGATGATCCTCTAAGTAATCATTTGCCTTACTCTCTATCCTTTTGCTGATGATCCTGAGAATAACTTTAGCTGCGTGGGATATCAAACTTATTGTTCTGTATTCCTCACATGATGTAGCCTTTGCCTTTTTTGGAATAGGAACTAACACTGATCTCACAAATATTATAAAATCAAACACGAAATTCCGCCATACGGCGAACAAATATTCATTCACATAGAAATAGATATAAGGAAAGGGAAAAGGAACACACATAAAGGACGAGCACAGGAGAGGTGGGGAAGGCGGGAGTAAAGTGTGTTCGTCTTTTATGTGTGTTCCTTTCCCCTTTCCTTTTATGTATTTACATGTGAATGAATATATATATATATATATATTCATTCACATTTATATATATATATATCTACACATACACACAAATCATACCCAAATCTAATAAATATTCATTGTGAAGCTGTAAAAAATAACAATTTATAATTTCAATAACTGAACGTTAATCGAGCTCTATTTCTGCGGTGGGTTAGAAGTCTCTACTCCTCACGCCTCAGTTCGCTGAAACCGCAAATTGTTCGAGGGTCTACATTTGTAGCTGAGCGATGAGTGTCGACGGTTGGAATTGTTACGTTTGCCTCCAGAACGTCACATCGAGTCGACACGATCTGAGAGATCGATGAGCGTCGAAAGCGGTGGCGTATTGGCCCCACCCCAATGGAAGGGGACCACTCACTTCATTCAGAGGTTTAACTAACTTATAAATCCAGGCTCACGGGGGATTTTTATCTGCATTTTATGGGGAAATAAACGCTTAGTTGGCGCAGTTCCATAATCTCCATTCATTAGTATGCCCATCATCTTTGAAACTGCCTGATCCGATTTTAATGAAACCTTGGGATATCGATTGATTAACTCTTTAAGAGGGAATTTCATTGCCTTAAGGAAATATTTCATTAAGGAAGTTATTCCCCCACATTTTTGGACAATACCTGCATGGAGAATATTATTCCGGGATTCTTCCACATGTTCCCGTGCGCCCAAAAATTAAAGAAGTTTGCCATTCTTAAAAAAAAACAAGGGCTGCTGAGATTTTGAGCAATATTATCCCGCTATTAATTTTCCATTGTTCAACTTGGAAGGGTACTTAGCTTGGTGATTTAGGCAATAAAATGGTAAAATAAACATTATCAAGAGAAAATGACTCTTCTCTAAGGTTATGCAAGAAAATAAAGCGCCAGCAATGGTTAGTTTCGCAAAGATAGGTGCTATAGGCAAAGGGAGAGAGAAAGATTCACTCAAACTATGACCACCCTCATATTACATAATGCAATCTCATCATATAGACATATTTCCTCGATAGATTTGTATTAGTTAACTTGACAGGATGTCTTACACCGAGAGATGTCACATGTTCGGTTGAGCAGCATATCTGCTGGGCTAGCTGGGTGAACGGATCGGATCGAAAACCCCATTTCGGGCGCTGGTATTTTGCCAAGATAATTATTAACTAAATGAGAGAGTACGTGCGGTGCATTGACCACCATTATTGAATACCACGAATTCTGGCATTGCTGCCCGATTGACGCTGTCCTTTGAAAACGAACGCACAGCACCGCATTAAGGTAGTAGCTAATTGCAAGTAGATACTTTTTAGGTGTCACTACGGGTAAACACACCTATATGGCAGAGTCTAATTACGTCGGGAGCCTCTTAATTCACAAAGACATATGACAGACATAATAAGACTTAAACGTTTAGAATGGCACATACGTCTGTGCTTTCTTATGGCTCCGAGGGAAATATCATGGCCTGAAATAATATCGGTAGATTCGACGACCACCGAGATAAAATAAGGAATAGACAACGTCATAGACAGACAGCTCTTCCGGATATTTGTGGCGTATTTCTAGATGTAAATCTAATCTAAGAAATAAAGAGAACAAGACATTCATGCCCACGGTCCAATTTGTCACTAAGATCTCTTAGACCTATTTTCATTTGAGTGCATTTACCTTCGCCGGTCCACGATCAATGACAGAATTCTCAATAAATGGATACTGTTTCATAGGACAAGAGATTGGCACGAAAAACTGTTGAATAATAATTTACCGCAATCTGCAACTTCTACGGAAACCAAAGAAAGATATTTTTCAGAAGTGCCCATTCCCTTGTTCCTGACAGTAAATTTTGTGTTTACACCTCTTTTGGAGTCCTTGTTTCCAAAAGAGGGACATTTTTTTTGTCGGTCGGCCCCACCGAATCATCCGTTCTTTCCCCTCCCCGGTCAGCGCTCAGGGCCCTCTAAACCAACCGCCCACTACGTCGCGCCACGGAGGTCCGCCAAATAGGAAAAAAAAAGAACTGACCGCAAAAGGCACATGATTAATGCAGGACAGCAGGACTCCGCGCCCGCGAAGTGAGACCGCGGGAAATGCCGGCGCATCGACAGACCTCAGTAACCGAGTCGTATGTTTTTCGTCCCCGAGTTGAGAGAATATATTTGCGAACACGCGACTAGAGTTTGATGGCGTCGGTTCGACGAGCTCAGCTCTTTTGCAACGTATGCCAATATATTCGTGCGACGGAAGTGCGATGAAATGGAGCGCTCTTTGAATTTCAATCCGAACGGACGGCGAAAATTCATTCCCATTCATCGGCCTACCTTGATGACATGGCGTCTCTCACTCCAATTACGGACCGTGAAATAATTGGATCACGCATTGCAAAGCTCGAACGGGGTCTTACAATTTTGACAAAATATCTGAAGCGCGACCTCCGATTACAGTGATCACGCGTAAATTGTATCTGATCCTATCTCCAAGTAGAAAGAAAGGTTTTCAGTTCAGCATATCGTGTGTTAGAGTAGAAGAAAAATAGAAATTATAATCAGAGTATATGATTGAGTTTTTTATGCATTTTTGGATTCGAAGTGGATAAAAATAACTAATTTAGTTGAAAAAACTTATAGAAAATTTTTTCTATCATATTTACACCAAATTCATAATTCATAATTCGTCGATCAATTAGCCAGGTGGATATGTGGAAAGGGAGCCAACGACCATTTATGAAAGACCTCTTGTATACATCTACATCAATACCTTGCGAGCCACCAAAAAGGTGCGTGGTAGGGGGTGCAGCATCAGGAGGAAAGGGTAAGGGATGAGGGAGCTGGGGTTTTTCAAATAGGTGTGGAGAATATATAAATAAATATTTAAATATATAATTTAAATTACATTAATTAAATTAAACCGAAAACAGATAAATGCGAAAAACACAGAACATTGAGCTTGGCGACTCAAAAATCCTTGGAGCATCAAAAATCCTTACTCGGATAATTAGCCGAAGGATAGAAGAAAATCTCTGAGAAAACCAATTCGGTTTCAGGAAAAACAGAGGTGCAAGAGAGCCAATTCTCAGCTTGAGAGTTCTGACGGAAAAGATGAGACAAGTAGATATGCCATTATACGCGGCATTCGTGGACTTGGAGAAGGCCTTCGACAACGTCGAATGGAACAAGATGTTCAAGATACTCGTACTAGAAGCGCTTGGACTGGATTACAACGACAGAAGAATTATCCATAACCGTTACAAGAATGCAAACGAAAAACGGTCGAAAAATAAAGCCAAAATAAACAAAGGAAACTTTGTTTCTGTGACTAGGATGTAACCTCTCACCAGCAATATTCAGCGTATACCTGGAAGGGGCAATAAAAGAAACACAAGAATTGGGTATCAAAGGAGTCGAGGTAAATGGAAAAGAAATCAAGTTACTCCGGTTTGCAGATGACATTGCAGTAGTGGCGGAAACGTAAGATGACCTGCAAGCAACTCTAAGTGCTATGGATCAATTGCTGGGGGAATATAGTATGAACATCAACATGAAGAAAACTAAAATCCTAGTGTGCGGAAGAGAGAAGCTTAATGCAGATATCACAATTCGAGGGGTGAAACTAGGACAAGTGGAATCCTTCATCTTCCTGGGCAGCAGCATACCATAGGATGGAAGAAGGTCGACCGACATCAAGCAAAGAATAGCCCAAGCTAAGAACGCATTCATGAAGAAGAGGCAATTAATATGTTCAAAGAACCTAAGGCTGGAAACAAGGAAACAATTCGTCAAGACTTTCGTGTGGAGCATGGCTTAAAACTAATTATTTAGAGAAACACTGATAATATAGTTCATACGTGGGCAGAGAAATGTTCAATGACTGAAATTAAAATACTTTATGTAGCCGGGTAGAATGTGAATTATAAAAAAAATTTCTACTTGGAAATGAAAAGATGATAACTTTGTAATTTCACAGAAATTCTGTGAAATTACAAAGTTATCATCTTTTCATTTACAATATGACTCGATTTCACAAAGTTACGCCGAATACCATCAATTATAAAAATTTCCACTATCGGGAAATGCTACCACGCAAACAAAAATGAGAAATAAATCCCGCCATAGCATTTTGAAACTTTTTCTTGCCAATATAAGTGATTTACCACTAACAAATAACAAATGCAAGTCATATTTAAACATCAGCTTGTATTTATTTTTATTATGTACACTTTTTTAAACATACCATAGTATTTTATTTTAATGAATAACTAGCATTTTTACAAATATCTCTTAAACTTTTCAGGGAAATAATACAATGATCAAATAATAACGATGATTAGTACCTAATTAGACCAACGTCTTTCCTTAACATTCATTTCTTGTGGAGAGAACTTTGAAATACAGCTTTGGGTCTCCGCCAGCAGTGATGTGAAATGGAAAATGAATCGAAATCGACGAAAAATAATCTCCTTCGTCCGTGACGTAACGGCGTTTAAAGGGATACCCGCCAAGGTAATGAAGGAAAAAGGTTAAAAGCTTAGATATGAAGAGTATTTGACTGGTTATAAAAAAGAAATGGTTCTTTGGTTACAGAGATGACACTGAATATAAACCGAAATACAAGTATAATTGCCTGTTAGCCAAGGGTCTATCCAGGTACATTTCATTAATTGAGAAAGAAAAATTAATCGATTTGCACTTTGCGCTACGAATCGGTCATTATGGTGGCAAACTTTCGCCGAATTTAAGCCTCGAAAATTTTTGTGAAGTTCGATGTCGAAATAATATTCACGCTTCATGACATCCACACTCAGATGAGCGAGAACGCAAATTTACCGTCTATCTATACACCGGCGATTACATATTTAAGATCTCCATTCAGGCTATTGTAAATCACAACACCGTTAAAAATGTTGAACTTTTTTTTTACAAGTTTTTGTCCTCGCGGACCCTTGTAAATCTGTTGAGCTGGAAACTTACGTTTCAATGATGTTAATATCGAACATTTTGCTGTGTTTTAGAGCGAATATTGAATTTATTCGCGTTATGTTTTCATAAAAATTTCGAAAACACGAGTGTTGGATAAATATTCCAGAAAATTATGCTGTTTATAACTTGAAAACATATTTAATCTAAAAGAAGTCGACCAAAACAAATTAAACAACAGTAAAGTGATTTATTTTTAATTTGGCAAATCCATTATATTGGACGCTATTTTGATACGCTCGGGAATCATCGCTTCCATCTATTTGATTTTGATATGAATTAGAAATGAACAACAATTTAGTTACAACGACATTTTGAAAAAAATGTACAACTGCCCTTCGATGTTTTTGTTCGTTTGAATTGAATAAAACTCAGACTTACGCAAATAATTTGCCCTGCACATCGTTTTCATGCGCTTATCGACCGAATATATGCGATTACGAATGTGTTCCTACTTTCCTTTGAAATATGTCAATATAACATCTCCCTTCACGATATTAATATTCTTTGTTTTTGTATCTTCTGATAGAATTCTTGCTGCACAGGTAATTTGATAAAGGCTTTGGCTCTAAATTGTCCGGAAGGCAGTGATGATGTATGTTGCGGTTTAGTTGTTGACATAGAAACTGAGAACTCGGCTATTTCTCTGAAATCACTAAAGGCGAAATTTGAAATAACTAGAACGTCTACGGATTAACACTAAAAAAATTGTATCTCCTGAGAGAATGAGAGTAATTACCTTACCTCACACTCATGGAAGAAATGAAACCCCTTTATAGATTTTGAATACTTAGTGAAGCGATGCCAATGCATGTATTTGTGTAATATGTTATGCAAGGTCAGCTGATTCGCGCTGACCTTGCATAGCAAATTTATGTAACCTTACGCCACTTGAATTTTTTTGACAATTACTTGATAGAAGGGAAGTGATGAAAACATCATTTTTTTTAAATATGCAAGGAATTTGAGTGGAAAGCGTTGAAATTTCAATAATGTCTCTCAGGATACCATTACTTCTTTCAAATGATAGAAGTTTATCCATGGGTAGGCCCAAAACAAAATGGGGTTTACGCCAGTTATTCTAGGCTATATATATGATTCCTTTTGTTTACAAAATATCCTTGTCGGGTCTCGGCCCTCTCCACTAAACACCCATGCAATGAAATAAACAATAATTGTGAAAAGTACCACCCGCAGCGACCTAATTACAACAAGAAGTACTTACGGCATTGTAAATGTTAATATGTTGTCTGGAAGCATATTTTTCATCATGCTAAAAATGTACATAGTTATATATATAATATCATCGAACGCTTGAATGGATTTGCCCCGATAACAGAAGCCATTACTGATCGTGACTGAAAGTCATCAGAGAAAAAAACAACATCGAGGCTATATGTCAACAGTGATCGTTCCTAGGCGACCCATACGCGGGTTAACATCACCGTTTCGCTTTAGCGCTTGCAATGGAGATAGAGGTAACAGTGGGATTTACCAAAGCAAGATAAGAGCTAGCAAATCAACGTGTGTTTGGTGAAGCAATTAAGTTTCGCATTCAGTCACGGACCACGTTACAGACTAGCGGATATCTTCGTTTTATCCTGCAACCAGGGAGTCAAACTCTCGTTTATAGTTTTACCAATATTTCTGCACGACTGCAAAAACGTTATAAGATTAAACGAAGCAAGAAAAGCATTGGAGATGGCTGGTGGTCAACAAGTTCTAAACTTCATTATCACTCTTGAGGAGATACATTTATCGAATATGTAACTTTAACAACCCGTGGTCATCTCCTGATTATCTCTTAATTCGGATGAAATGTAATAAGAGCCCGATAATGGCTTCCAAAAGACAGAGGAACTGCTACAAGCACGTCATTCGGGTGAACTATACAATGGCTCTAATATCAAGTCAGGAATAAATATTGTTACTCTTATCAAAAGGCAGTATGTATTTGCATATATTACTTCATTTATTAACCAAACCGGATAGTTGAACTTCAAAAAAAGAGAGTGAGCGCTTCTGGTTGTTTATTTCCCAAAAAATTGACACTTATTACGTTTATGCGCATTTATTACTTCATTTGAACCGAATTTTATCTACGGAATTTATACGGAATATCAAAGTATTGAGAACAAGTTGACCAGCAGCAAACCAAGTAATCTCAATAACTAGAGGTCAGCTAAGAGCAGTGACGGTGTAGGTCCGTTTCCTTATTTCCACCAAAATTAAATTTTGCACTAATTTTTTGTGCGAGAAATATATTAATGGAAGCATAAATAACTAATCCATTCTAAACGACCCTGAGATTCTGCCATTATTTTACTTCTTGTAAAACATCTAAAGGCACTTCGCGGAAATAAAATTATGCTAAACTAGTTAAACTTGATGTAACGACTAATTATCAGGGATCCATCTTTCTCATCTGGGTTCTCTTCGGCGATCGATAGCATTAGCAATGTGACATTGAAACATTGTTATCGGAATTAATTAGCGAATACGATTCAGGAGACATCAGCTACGCTAACGAGACACTCTACTCGGGTTATCTAGTGGTCTTTGCTCAATGGTACCGACGAAATAAAGTTGAGTCAGGCAGAACGTGACCGGGAGCCAGCAATAAGTGCGAAAGCATTAGAATAAATAAGAATCCATATGTATTAAACTTAAATACAGGGCACTAACATTTTTGAAAATCTTAAATATTCTGAACGCATATTAAAGAGGAAAAAATACGAATTAATTATCGATTTGTTCACGCAGCAGAATATTAGTGGAATTCCGGATTGAAATCGAAGCGAAACGAAACGAAAGTTTCATGGTCCACTCTAATGTAATAACGCTTGGTACTTCATTGAAGCACGAGAAGAGTCATCTATTTAAAAAAAATAGTCCTTTGATTAGATAAATATAAAATAATTACTGAATTATATGCCATAAAATACTCAGACTAAAATGTATAGAGATAAATTTAAAATTCGTTTTTGTTGATCGTCAATTTAATGGTTACTCAAATCATCGTCTTAAAAAACGTGTTATTTGGCAAAATAATTGACAATACTGCTTTTGAAAACATAAAATCCACATTATAAACAAGAGTAATCACTGAAAGTGGTGTCTACATACATAATAATTTTGAGGTTTTTAAAGGGAGATAATATTACCGACAGAGGTTTAGAACTAGGAGTAATATGAAACGAAGTATCGAACACATGAAGGCGACGACAAATAAAAATGGCGGTGCACCGTAATAATGCCGTATAATGTCCCTTTAAATTCCGTTGTACATACATAAAGTTAAGGTACCCTTTAAAAATGCACTTCAAACCAGCGGGTAATTAATGCTGTCTAAGTATACCTCCATCAATTTACCAAAACAACGATCATATCGAATGTAATGTTGAGGATAGGGAGTAATGAAGGACCTGCAATTTGATGAGAATGAGTTATGAAATGGAATGCGAAAAAAAATTAAGATTTCAAAGAGAGACATTGAATACACTAAAGGGAGCTGTTTGACTCCCTGATTCGTAATCATTTACCAAGAGTAACGCGCACTTCGTTATTAGGATACGAAGACAAAATTAGGATAGCGCTCGTAAAACTCTTCTAAAATCTGCGCGCATTTCCCCGAGGTCATTGCTACAGTTTGTGGAAGACGTTTCCAAAATATAAAAAAACAACGCGTAATCAAAACGCAAAGCTAAATACACACTTTTGGAAGAGGATTACTCAAGAGATAGGAAAGGTTATATCGGCTGTATACACTTGTCGAATGCATACGATTCTTTTTTTTTCCCTTAGTTTACGCAGGTTTATGTATATATGTATATATTGGTATATATGTATGCACAGAATGAACAATCCCGAAAATAAAGAAAGATCCACTGTGGGATAGATCAGCAACAACACTGCCCTCCACCGTGAATGCACGACAAAGGGTTCCAACAAGTCAATTCCACCGAAGGTGTTGGCTGAGCAGCACTCGTTCCGGCGGAGGCGAAGGGCGACACGTGTCGGAAGAATGCCTCCCCTCCCGATTTCCGAAGGGTCCGGTGCCACACGTGCTACGCCGTCTCACGACGACGGGGAGGAAACAAACAGAAAAAAAATGACAAACTTTACTCCATTTCGACACTTGGCGCTACGGCCACCAACATCACCACACGTCCACTCACACGTATTTTGTTCCAACGCATCCATCCCAGGATCCATGGAGAGCAGTCCACCTCGAACCTCACGCCCCTCTCCAGGCCCCAAAAATCATACAAACAAATCACATCACCCTTCGGGTCAACGGGAGTCCTCCCGGACTCTTTCCGATCCGTCCGCACCCAAAGGAAAACCTTTCTCAGTTCGTCCACAGACCGCGGCAGGTTGGGTTGTCAGGGTTCCCGCGCATTTCCAAGCAGCAGGCGGTTTAATTTTTTTTTAAACACTTATGTTATTTTCTCGAACGCGCGCGCGCTTAACATCTAAATTCGTTCCTGAACGTTATCTCATTTTTTTTAACTTTACAATTTTAAGAAAAATGATTTTTTTTGCGATCCTCAGCTGTTGAACTTCCTGTTGTCCATGTACTTATTTCTTTTTATTGTCATCACACTGGAGAGATACAGAGAGTTATGTAGGTGGAGAGAAATATTTTTTTGTTTAAGCTCGCGACCCGGAAGTGGACGAATGGGAGAAACCTATACATAGGTGGGGAGCCCAGGTGGGCGGGGAAGAGGGGTTGAGGGGGCGGGGTGGGTGGTATGGGCAGAGACAAAGGGGGGTTGGTGATGGCTAGAGAGTCTCATGAAGATTTCCCCCATCCTCCACCTCCGACTCATTTTTGCACCCTTGAAAAATTCCCCTCCCACCTCGTTCCCTTGAGTATCAAACATCTTCGGCCTCTTCTCCTCGTCAGTCAGCCTCCCCCCTTCCACCTCAGATACCCGGGAAGGGGAGAGGGGCGACCCGTGTCTTTTGCACATACACCCAATTCTTTCCTTTCGTTACATACATACTTGTACATACATATATATGGATATATGTACATGTATATATTCTTATATACATACATACAAATATGTATATGCATACAAATATGTATCTACATACATATATATGTATGTACACATCTACTGTACGCATATTAATATATACAATTCTGTCTTCTGTAGTTAAAATCGTTTCGGTAACAGACAACCACCTAAATCAACACTCCCCACCGCTCATGGGGCGGAGGCGGCGAGCGGTGGCTGTGTCCCGGCCGTGGTCGCCGACGCAGGTCATAGGGCCCGGCACAGCCACAGCCGAGAGAAGAGAAGCAGGAGGAGGAGACCAGGGGCGCCGGCCCCAGGCGCGGCGGACGAGTGGGGCGGTGAGGGGATCTGGCCGTCGGTGGACAGGGAGTGCCTTGAGCCGCTGCTGCCGCCTCCACCCCTGGACGGCGTGGCGGGCGTGTGGTGCTGCGGCGTCTGGTGTGCCGACTGCCTACCCTGGCCCCCCACGCTGCCACCACCCCCGCCGCCCCTGGACGGTGCCCGCTCCGCTACGGTGTTTGACAGCTCCTCCTCCACCTCCTGCTCTGCGGAGCCATACTGCTCCACATAGTCCTCATCATCGTCATCTTCCCGTGGCGGCGGTGGGTACGGCCGCCCGGGCGAGGGGCGCCTCGTTGGCCCAGGAATTTCTGCAAGTTGAGACGAGAAGCCCACCGTGTGGAAGGCAGGCGCATGGGTGAGGGGCGCGTCGGAGGCGTTCGGTGGAATCGGGGAGAGGATGAGAAAAAATACGAATAATTAAAGGGGTACTGCGAATCTATGGGACTTGGGTGAACTTCGTGTTATTACATTTGTTATATTGGTAAGGCATTGTGTAAGTCACACTAGTTTTTATTGATCTATTACATACTATAAAACGAGAAAAATTATTATTTTATTTTATGCATAAAATGGACCCAAGTATTTTGGTGAAATAGAAATAACCTTTTTTTTTTGATAGCAAAACAGCGGGTAAGTAAGCTTCCGAGTTAATCGAAAACTCAAGTTGGAGAATTTGTTAAAATTCAATAAAATAATCTTTATTTTTTTGAAAGCATTTGTATAAATTAATAAAAGAAAATCATTTTTGAGCTTAGGCACTGAGAAAAATGTCAAGTTATAGAAATTTTAGTAACAACAAAAAAATAAAGTGACTGCTGAAACATTTGGTTGAGTTTGTTGATCCATCTAAGAAATAAAATTATTTTCAATGCTCTTTTTATAATGAAAAAATAAAATGGATAATCCATCTTTGTTTCAGTATTGATTTTTAAATCGTCTCTTATTCTTTTTATAATCTTAATTTAGATTTTGACTTATTATTATACTCTCTCGAAGTAACAGAGCCAAATATGAGAATACTTCTGAGCAGCTAACGTGGAACCGTCGTCCTTTTCCGTGAAAAGTTTGGTAATATTATTATGCTATGGTTTGAGTCCTCACATTTACAGGGAGAACCTCTTTTATATTCCAACTTTCAATCGTTTCATGATTTTCCAATAATATTTATGGCTATTGAAAGACTTTGCATGCTTCAGTACTCTTCCTTACTCTATGAATACCGTCTTCTAACTTTCTAACTCTCTAACGGTCGTAGTTAGCATCAAATAATTTTATTTTGATGCTGAACTTTCTTTCTTTCCAATTTTCTTTCACATTCTCTCTCTCTCTGCATCACGTCTCTAGGCCAGTATCAAGTGCTCTATTAAATGAGATATAGCTCGATAACCCGAAAGGGTGCTACAGAAAACATTGACACCAAGTTTGGTTAGGAAAAGAGTAATGATTACGTAAATATTTTTGTCAATTTTCTCCCATTTGTGCACAAAAGTGAGAAACACCTTTATATCTATGGAATAACATACATTGGGAGAACAGTTTTATATCTATGACCAAACTTGGAGGTGGATATTCCGTACTTAGGTTAAAATGAAATTTGAATAACCCTTTCCGGTCCTCCCCCCTTTCGGAAGAACAGTACGTTTAGCATTCGGTTGCCCATCGAAACCATAGACCACCTGAAGTGTATCATTCTTATCACTGCTTCATTTTAATGGACATCATTAACTGGTAAACATATTCACAAGTGTATATAAAATATTATCACTAGTTTATGTTACACCTACGCTTATTTTTCCCTCATTCATGTTTTATTTGGGTTTTTGTTTGAATTTACATGGTTTGTTCAACCGAAAAATATTAATCCCCAAGGACAAAAAATTTGCAAATTTTTTTTTTGTAGTTTCCTCTGACGAACTAATTATTTTCCAAATTTCAGATACTATCGGGAAGTGACTCGAAAAGTTCGTACAGAACAATAGAAATATTGCAAATTTGCATTTCTATTGTTAACATTGCAAACCAATTTCGTATAGAAATTGGTTTGCAATATACAAGGTGCGTTCTAAAGATAATGGAATTATTTTTGTAAATAATGAATTGAAAAGGTTTGAAACCCACTGAAAATTCTTCAAAGTACTCTTTTTGGGCCTCTACACAATTTTTCCAGAAACCCTGAAATGACCGATACGCCCGGGCCCCCTGGAAGGCGTCTTTGGGGACTTCTCGCAAGGTCTTCGTCACGCCTGATTGGATCTCTTCTATGGACGAAAAACGGGTTCATTTCAGGGCTGCCTTAATCCGAGGGAACAAAGAGAAGTCTGCTAGGGTGATATCAGGACTATAGGGGGGGTGAGGCAGCGTTGGCATGTCGTGTTTGGCCGGGAACTCGCGGACTCGCAGCGCGTTTTCGTGATGGACTTGCCAAGTAGCAGAGATGTCTTTTCTCGTCCTGATGACCCTTTTTCGAAGTCTTTCCAGCACATCCAAGTAGTAGGCAGTACTAACTGTCTGCTCTTAAGGAACAAACTCCTGATGGACCACTCCTTTATTTTCGAAAAAGACAATGAGGATTATTTTTACTTTTGATTTTCTCATTCTTGTCTTTTTGGGCTTGAGGGACTGGTCGGTGTGCTCAGCTTAGGCGTTTGGTTTCTGGGTCGTATTAAAAAAAAACCAGGTTCACTAGTGATGACGTTTTCCAAATAGTCAGGTTAATTTTCAATTCGTTGCAAAATACCTGTAATCTAATTCCTCATTTCAATAATTAATTTCATCTAGTTCAATGTGTGAACTTTTGGGCAATATAAACGGAAGATATGACTATAATACTCTTCTTTATGAAATCCACACGCAGTAATTGAAAGGCATATCTTGGCCAATGAAATAGAGATGCAAACTTCAAGAACGGTCTAGAGATTTAATTTAAGATACTCGAAATACGCTGAGACCACGATATTGATTCATAACAAATAATACAATATAAATGGAACAAATGTATAGATGTCACGAGGATTTTCGCAATAGAATAATCACTCTTAGTTTCTATTCCACATTGGTAATCCGAGTTAATTTGCTACGCTTTCATCTCTCGGGTCGGCGAGTCGATATTTGACGTCCTAATATTATCGTGGCGTGAGCAAAGAGCGGAGGGCAAATATCGCTCACAAACAGATCTGACAAGGGGACGCATGGCTCTGTTGTTCGATGTGCCTTGATTGGTGTGATAACAACCCCAATGAATAGAACCGAGCGGATGGCTTCATTTTAAGCTTATTGGTTGGTCAAGCGCACGCACATTAGATGGCGAATGGAATACATGTATTATTTATCCGTCCGTTGGTTAATTGATTCCTGCTCAATAAGCCATAAACATTTTGCCAGCAGGAAAATTAAAAAATTAGGTTTTGCAAATTGATAATCTAACAGGTTATTTTTAAAACTCACTTAGCGCGAGTATTAAGTTCAAATAACTTGACTAATATTCCTTCGAGACCTATAGCGTTGATTTTGACAGTAACTCTTGACTTATTTGTTGAAGAATTACTTTCGTGAAGAAATTTTACTTCTCTAACGGATTTTATTTTTAATTTTCATGACTCCACTGAAATTATTATTTGAGTGATTTATCGCACTCGATGCCATCAATAAATGATGGGGAGCAAGAGGTGTCCTGAAGCAAAACAATGAATCCTATCACAGGAAACTACGTGGGCGAATGGTTTAGACAATATGTACATATTTCCAACTGGAATTAAATGAACGTGAGATGACAATAATTTTTAAGTGACCAGCTCAAAAGGGAAAGTTTGCTCACTGTAACAAGGAGCTAACGAATTTTACGAGCAACTGTCAATGATTAATCGGTCTTGAATTCAGTGGCCTTTATGTCACCGGAAAGTTATTTCGGTAAGAAGGATGAATTACGCAAGGATTACTAAAACGAATAGCTTCCTCATTGCGTTTCTTTCGTTTAGAAGTTTTACGTCGAGCATATTTTCCACCTCTCATTCTATACACATGCATATTTCAGAGTGAATACGAAAAAAAGTAAATTTAATGACATTTATCAATATCACTAAGCTTAGTTTTTTTAGCGGTGCGCATGTCATGATAGTGTTTGATACTTGATTACTTTAAACTTTTAAACTTTGAAATAATGACTTTAAGAAAAATACGAAAGGAAGATAAATAAACATGTTTTTTGAGCTGAGAATTTTAACGAACTTGCGCATGTTATTATGATCGTAGATTCGCTGATATTCCTTTAATTAAAAGTAAATTCATTGAAACGTTAGAATCAAAAGTCAATTTATTATGCATGTGCAATTTGGTGAGCATTTCAGCAAGAATTTTTCCTTTCAAATTTGCGCCTTAATTCTGAAAAATATTGTGTTACCACCTACGCGATAAAAAGGGGTGGGAATAGAAGTAGTAGGTGAATTGTATCCAAGCAGGGGTCCATCTTTCATTTCATAATCGGTATCCTATTGATGTGGGATACTTCTGGGTTATAGAGTTTTTATAAATCCAGAGTTCCATTCCCTCCCCGTGGGAATTTTACTCGATCTTCACCGATTGCCATCCAAAGAATTCAAACGCCGGAATGTTACGAACTCGCGTGGACGTTTTCATTGGAATTTCACCGTTTCAATGGTAATACCTTATAACCAAGTCTCCACATTCCATAAATTAGTAGAAAAATTTTCCATGCATTTATTTCTCATTGCCTCATCACAACCCTAATAGGTTATCATCATAATAACTAAGACCTAATTTGTACCAACACGGATGGATATGATGATGAACTCTATTATTTGGAAATTAAATTACTATATAATATGGTCAGAGTTATTCTTGCTACAAAAATTAAAACAAATTGATGAAGGAGTGCTTATCCAGCTGGCTTAAGTATTAAATATTCTTCTTTGTAATTCGCAGCGAAGAAATTTGAAAAATCTTAATGAAATAATGAAATTTAAACTACTATACATTTTATATGGCTTCATATGTAGGTGCAGTGAAAAATAGAAATAAACCATTCGTGTTTTCAGCAAAGAGTGAGAAAAAATAACAGTTGGATTATTGGAAATTTATTTTGTGAAATTATCATTTTGTATTTAAATTTATGACAAGATTGAATTATCAACATGAATACTTGACTGTATTTTAGTTAAACTTAACAAAATTGTCATAGTTTATCCATTCAAATTAATTTTCGCATAAAAAATGGTCCAGCATTTTGTAATGAACAATATTCTTACACTATTAAAATAATATCCAACTTTGTCATATTATGCGGCCCGTTTCTATCCAACTGAGAGACCTAAGAATTCTGCACTGGAACGGAAAGGACCATTGATAAATAAAATTGGATGAGATGTAAGTTTATGATGCAATGCAATTTCACACAGCCACTTCAACAATTGATTAAAACTATTTTAAATTTGAGCTTAGTGGATCAAAGGGAGACATTTTTCGACCATACTTATAAATTTGGCCCAGTCTCAATCTGAAAATGCCAGCAGGATTCGTTTATTGTATAATAATATATAGTGGACAACAAAGAAGTGTCCGTGCCATTGGAAGAAATTATTTGAATGTCATGATTGGGGATCGAATCTCGATACGGAAATGAATGGATGGCTTTTGGTTCATGACAAACACACTAGTTGATTCGCGTTTGCGGAGTAAAATCTGTGGAAGAACATAAGAATGTTTCAACGTTACTTAAAGCGGTATTCTTTGAAATTTAGTCGTGAAATACCCGTGTTCACTCCTTCAAAAGATACGACAAAATTAAAGACAATATGATAAAATTTCAGTATTCTTTGCACTACAATTGTAATAGATTAATTTTTTTCAAGATTTTTAAGTGAATCTTAAAAATTGGCTCTTTTATATTCAAGGAAAAACAGCAACAATATTTTGCTTTAATTACCGAATGCATACATGCGTTCGGAATTTGGTTCAAATACGCACAAAATTCAGGAATGGAATTTGGGATTGGGAAAATTTTAATTAACTCACTTCGACGGCGAAGACTGAGCACGCATGAATATAAGCTATTTAAGGATTGTTGAAATTTGATCCAGTTTGCTTTAGTAGATTTTAAGTTTACATACCGTACTAATATGTCAATTTATGAAAAGATTATCGGCGCTATTCAAGATTGCAATTAATATTAACTCAAATTCAAAGCTTTAAAGGATGACTTGAAATTCCCATGGTAACTCGTGCTTGCTATTAACAAATTGGTGCCAGCATTGCGTTTACATTTAAGTGAAACAAACGCTTAATTTGCTAGGGATGACGTCAAGGATCATCGAATTCATCAAACTGTTTATATATTATGGATATCGAGAATGACGGCCAGCGACAGAAATCAAAATTATTACAATGAACAGAGAGCTCATTTGGGGAAATCTAAGAATACACGTGGGTCAATTATCTTCTCAAATTAACATTTAATATTGACACTGTACTTCGTGACAAGTGAGCCTTCAATAAAATCTGTGTCCAGGTCAAATTTGAACAACAGATCTCGCGTACGTGGGGAAGAGGAAACTCGCCAGCACGCCACACGTACCGTAGAGTCGTATGTTGCTCTCCACTTCCCCCAGGGAGTTCTTGGCGATGCACCGATAAGAGCCGACGTCCTGCCTCTGGAAGTCCCTCACCACCAGCACCATTCGAACCTCGAACATGGATCGGCTGACGCCCTGCACGTCGTATTTGTCGCTGGATATCACCATTTCTCCTGGAATGAGAGCCAAATACCGCCACTCAAAGGAAGAGTTCTTGGAAAGTTTAGGCAAACATGGAGACTATGTCTCATCAAACCCAATGTCTAGAGGTTCACTTAATCCTCTAAATATACTTAATCGAATCATTAAGGTCAGTCATTAATCATCATCATGTGTCAGGGGGTGTTACAGGATCCAGCCATTATTATGTATATTTGAGTAGATGTGATCGTTGAATGGATACCAGATTACAATTAGGATCTTCGTTCATAATCGTATATTTTTGAGCACGTGAACATAATTTTGCCTTGATCATGAACTGTGCTAAGAAAGAATGAATACTTAAATCTGTTCGTGCTGGGATCAAATTTCGATTATTTTACCCGGATGACCTGAGGCGCCCATATATTGTGAAGACCTTAATAAAATAGCTAAACTAACAGTTCATGTACCTTCCTCAAATTCTTAATTTTCCTCTCTCTGTTTTGAGTGAAGAAACTCCCACCTCAGCTTACCTAGTTAACCACGTCACACTTATTTGCTATTCATGACTTATTTTCACAAATCTTATTGCTCTTCCTTATACTTTTCCGACGGGTTACACATACGAGCCTAATTCCGAATGTGGTGTCCCCATTCGAAACAAACCTTTCTTTTTCTTCATCGATACTTTTAATGTATCCGGCATGAAAGCGTGCAGCGACCTACTTACCAAAACAACACTAAAATAACGTTAAGATGCGAATAAACTCGAAAAATTGATCAAATGTCTAAGGCACTCCTGGCACTGGTCTCTATCGCATTGATTAACGATTTAACATAAATGCTTAGAGTTCCAGTAAGATGAAAATGGTCAAAGTATTCGTCTGTATTGCTAAATAAGTTCTATGTCTTGAATTCTTGCATGAGTATGTAAGTATCTTCTTTGTGTGACCAACTTTGTACGAGTGGATGATCAAACTGATATTTGTATGGAGATGTAATTATAGTATTGCGATTGTTCATGAATAGCTGGTGACCTAGACCTCCCCGCCACAAGCAATTTACGCGGCTTGCGGGATATTATGCAGATCTAGATAAGTTTGGATGCGTTAACAATTAAAATAAAACAATTTAATTATTTACGTTTACCATATTTTTTCATGAAGTCCAACGCGACAAATATTCTTTAAGTGGGGTAACTTGAAAACATATATCATCAATAGGAACTAATAAGTGAAAAACTCATTATAACCCTAATAAATTATAAAAATATTTTCATCACTAATAAATGGCCATTACCCATGAGCTCACCTGGAATTATATTCGTTTTTACTCTGTAGCGTCCTGGCATAGAAGTATAATTCGGAGTCGTCTTTGTCCCAAGAGGAATTTGATAAACCTTTGGCAAGTCATCAGCGGTTTTCCAGGGGCAAAATCACCAGAGTAGATAAAATACCCATGACCGAGGCGGTACTCGAACGCACGACCTTTGGATCAGCAGACGGGAGCGTAACCCAGATGATTAACCCAGTTAGGAAGCATGATTTTTTAAAGACATTTTAAAATTTAGATTTATAAAAATGGATGCTATCACAAGGTAGTATTTCGACTCTGCTTATTTATCTATTAAAACAATCGAAGAGTAGGCACCCCGAAATTTTCTATGTGTTTACGAGTCTACTTGTGTACACCGTACACTCTCCTCTGCTTTTTCAGCCGCAGTTAAAGATGTTTATCCCCAGATATTCTCATGCTTTATTCCTCACAACGATCTTTCAATTTGGTACTAATACTCAATTTTCTTCCCACCCACAGTTTTTACTGATTATCTTAAGAATGAAACGTTATTTGGGATGAAGCTTTCTTGTGTTAGACAACGATGAATTTTCATTTCCCGCATAATCCAAATCTGTAAATTCCGCGAAAATTTTATGGACATTTTTAGTAGAGAAATTAAAAGTTCGAATTTTAAAAGTCGGGGAAGAGTGAGGCCTTCCTCACTAATCCTCAACTTTCTCAACAACTCAAGAGAATGGAGTAGTCTCATTTTATTTCGAGTTTTCATCGGAATAATTGGGATAAACTGCAGATGAATTCCACTATGTACTCTGTTGGTTGTTCCCAAATCTGAGTGCATACTTCCGCATAAATCACAGGCGTGCAACGTTTTCGAATGCCTCACTAAAGCTGCATATCACGGGAAACTCCAGTTAAAATATTCCACGAAGAGATAGTGATTCCAAGAAAAATTCTTGTTAAAATTTGAGGTGGGAATGGTACCTTCCGGTATTGTATATCCAGTAAAAAATGCCTACGAATAGCGGACTCTAAATAGACATGGAACTCAAACATACATCAGAAGTAGTGTCCCACGTATTGAAGTCCGAACGAAATATTCTAGTTTTTGTAAATGCAATATATTAGTGAATATCTTCGTGCAATATATTAATGCAATAATACAATAAAATTATCAATATTATAATTAACAAAGAGCATTTTACCCTTAAGTCCACATGAATCGGTAAACTTAAAGAACATCATTAAAAGATTGGGAAGAAAAGTCGTGAAAATCACGGGCGTTGAAAGTTCGTGGCTACGAGACGGTTCCGAGACTTCCACTTTCGTCTTCATCAGCAGAAGAATACTGAATTCATCGAACGTGTCCTGTTTTAATATCTATTATTGCATGGTCTTTATCCATGAATGCGGTAAACTTTCGAGTAATTCAATCTCCTTCTAATGATAAAGAAGTGACTATTTTAACTTAATCATTAATTAATATTAAACAGTGATCCAGGCGTGGCTCACATTAGAAAACAAAAAAACTTACATTTCACAAAAAAGATAACTGATACTAATATTGAATTTTCGACGGCTCAACCATCTTCATCAGTATATGGAAAATAGAAAATGAGATTTTATGACAGCGGGATCATTAAGGTAATACCTGAGCAGTTGTAAATGTAGCACGAAAAATATTGTGAATTATTTTAAAGCAGCGGTATAAAACCTGTGGTCAGTAATGTGACCCTCCACTGCTTTGTATGCGGCCACTGATATTGATATTTTTTAAATAAAACCAAATAAGAAATGTCATAGATTATAATTTTTTCAATTAAAAAGTAATAATTTTCAACTTTTTGTTTAATTTGATTGAAAAAAACTGTTTCGTGGTTACTTTATGCAACTAATACCATCATCAATGTTTTATTATACATACTAAAATTTTCCCGATGCGGTTCGTAATCTCGGAAAATAAATGTTGAGCAGATCTTTATTACACAATTAACCAAATTAATGAGTATGAATCCCCAATTTTAAATTTCATCAAATAGAATGATAAGAGTGTAATAAAGATTTTAATTCGCGGGAATATTTGATTTAGGTAAGACTAACAATTATTATTCGCACCTAAATAATATTTCATATTCCGCATTCTGCAGCAAAACCATGTTTGGGTAATTTTTGAGGGCATTTTGATCGCTGCTAAACAGCAATCTGTTGCTACTACGTACATGCGTGTATCATAGACAGCATCGCTGTCTATGATACACGCCTGACCAGATTTTTAAAATTGTATTCTAGAATTGTCTGAGGCGTCACTTTGTGGAAGCGATTCATATCGGAAAAGAAAGAAATACTTAGTTGTTCCACATATATTTTTATTAATACAGTAGGTATTAGTACAGTAAAGTATTAATAAAAATATATGTGGAACAACTAAGTATTTCTTTCTTTTCCGAAATTGTATTCTGTCAAGAATACCAACGATGTCAGTGTCGTTCTCATGCGTTTATTTTCCTTTGGGTGGCGGTTGAATTCCTCTGGGAGGCTGGACTGGGTCAATTTTGACCCAACGCTCAATACACACATATTCCATATTTAGCTCTCATTTTCCATTTTGCTTCCGCTGCATTTTAAGTTTTCCTTTTAGTATATCTGAGGTGCTCAAGTCCCCTTCTTAACTTTCCGTCCTTGATGTCTCGAAGGGTATTAAAGCCCCTCAGGAGATAACCCTCAACCCCTCAAATAGGGAGAACCCGGTATCACCTTCCTTCAGATATATAAATGATATTTAATGATGGTGGCCTTGGAAAAAATTGATCCGATTGAAAATAACCCCAGAAAGGCTTGAATATCATCAGACTTATTTTTCTGAAAATAAGTCTTTAATACAACTCCCGGAAAATTATGGCAATCATTATAACATAAAAATGCAGAAGAAATAACGAGATGAAAATGATGCCTCTAGGTGTTAGATACTTTAATTAAATAAAAATTTATTATTAAATAAATTTCCATATTTCGAGAGCGGTTAATTGCGAAAAAAACCCACTCCCATACCATAATGTTTAATAGCGCAAATAAACGGTTATTTCCTTGAAAAATTTTGACTTTTGTATGTTTGGTACTAAGAAATATGTACTAGGGTGATGTATCACTTTACAGATAGTGGTCTTGAAAAAAATGGCTCCCAAAAATTACGAAAAAGCTTCTGAAAGACAAAGAATAACAACTGCCCTACCGGTAAAGTAATACTAGTTATTGGTTTTGTGAAACTTGTGACAAGATTTAGGTTAGCATTATTGGGCATGATACTTAAAAGTATTTTTCGGGCGAATGATATTC